>JALGBA010000526.1:145000-745000 GCA_023970755.1 Azemiops feae
CATGTGGACTAATTTTATTTCCCATGAGTTAAAGATTAAAAATAAAAGAAAGGAGGCCAAAGTCAGTAATTGGAAGTACTAAATAAAGAGGAGTTTCTATTCAAATTTGGCAGTTATTTTTAGTCCACTCTGAAAAAACTGTACACAAGAAAGAAACCTGTTTTGGTCTGATGAGCTTGATTACAAATTAAGAGAGCCTGTGAGTTTGAGTTATGGTAAGAAAATCTTTTTTTGACAATGGTAGACCATGATGCTTCTTTGGCTGTTATAAAATTAGAACTAATGGATGGGATAAATATTATTCCTCACCAATATGTAACTTTACAAGGGCTTGGAAGCAAAGATCCTTATTAATTACCAGTGACCAGAGTGTTAATAAAGTAGATGTATTATGATTTGAAATAGGTGCAATGGAACATTAATTCATGCCCTTTATTAGAGAAAGGGATAACATGGTCCTGATTTTCAGGTTCATGTTTGTACTAGAAGTATCCCTTGCCATCACTCAGAAGAAAGGGCTGTAAAGAGTGTGGAAGGGAAAACCCATAATAGCAGAAGAGGCCGCAGGAAGCATTGGGGACAACACTGTATAAACACAAGTCTCTGTAAAAAAAGTAATAGAAGAGTGAAGAAGTTTGGAGAAGATAGAAGAGAATGCAGAAGAGCTGCAGTTTTGGCTGTTGAAAAGCATGAAGATGCAATAGCAGAAAATTAAGGAGAGACATTTGTAAAAGCTTCAGATGTAGTACTAGAAAAAAAGGGACAGCTGTTAGGAAGTCTAATGATAGGCAAAGCAGGAAAAACAGCTACAACACCTTTTGCTCAGAAAAAGGGAAAATACTACAGAAGTGGCAGTAATGGATTTGCAAAAATATTGCATAAGTCCTTGGACTCAAGGTGGCACAGTGGTTAGAATGCAGTATTGCAAGCTGACTTTGTTCACTCCCAGCAGTTCGATCCTGACCAGCTCAAGATTGACTCAGCCCTCCATCCTTCCGAGGTCAGTAAAATGAGGACCCAGACTGTTGGGGGCAACATACTGACATTTGTAAACCACTCAGAGAGTGCTATAAAGCACTATGGAGCGGTATATAAGTCTAAGTGCTAATGCTATGCAAGAAAAACAACGAAAGAAATTCTTACTCTAATGATACTGAGCGGTCACCTGAAATAGAAACTGAAAAACAGCGTTGAAGTTGCTAGTAACATATAAAAAGAGGAAGAAATTAATGGTGAAAAGGTAGAGAAATCAGTGGAACTCAACAATTGAAGGAGGATTCAACTGGATCTGAAAGCAAGTCTGGTGCTGGATGTTTTAGCTGTTCACAGTGGACTGAAAGTGATATAATTTCAACTATTCCTATTGAGCAAAGAGTTGCTGGAGTTGCAGACATTTCCCATCTTATTAGGAAAAGAGGAAATCAAAGGAAGAAATTTAATACATACCAAAAATCAGTAAACCAGTCTAAACCAGAACTGGATATCATTTGTGGAAGTAAGGTTGCAAAGATGATAAAGCAAAAAAAACAAACAAACTGTTAGGAATAGCACTTAGCACTTAGACTTATATACCGCTTTACAGAGTCAGCATATTGCCCCCAACAATCTGGGTCCTCATTTTTTTGACCTTGGAAGGATGGAAGGCTGAGTCTGTGAGAATTGAACTGCAGAACTGCTGGCAGCCAGTAGCCTGCAGAAGTAGCCTGCAGTACTGCATTCTAACCACTGCATGACCATGGCTCATGGTTTAATGTAATGTAACAGAAAATACATAATTGAAAAGAAAAAAAATGAGATTGTAGATATTTTATAAAGATAGTAAGGGGAAAAAAGAATTGTTTTATATATTTAAAGTGAAGTAAGTTCTTATGTTTAAATCCTGTGTCCCAAGAATGATAACAATGCTAAGCTGGAAGAGAAGGAAAGATGTCTTGAAATGATCGATGCTTGCTTTTACTTGAATGTAAAGATGCTTCTTTATAGGAAAAAGAGGCAGAGGCTAAGAAGAGGCTAAGAATCTGGGGAGAATGTAGAACAGATTAGAGAATGAAAACACAGAAAGGAAAGAGACACAATCAATATATTAAAAGAAACAGAAAAAGAAAGCGCTCTTGTGATAAAGTAAACAACCCATAAATACCCCACTTCTAAATATTCTATATCTCATCCTGGCTGTCTTTATGAAATTATTATTAAAAGTTTTTATTGTTTAAAAAACCCAACATGCTATACCTGAGGCATCATGCTTCCATTAAGTGAAGCAAGGAGAGATTTTGAATTGAGGTCAAATTCATCATTATATTATTTCTGCTGAAGTAAACCTAGTTTTATCATAAGATGCACACTATCTTTTGACTGGTAAATCCTTAAGAATCTGTCCAACCACATCAAATGCCAGACCCTGGGCAGGAGTGTGGCATCGGGGAGGGAATAGGAGGGATGAGAGCTTCTATCTGGAAAAGCTAGTTCACAATAGTCCCAGAAAAGGACTCTCTTAGAAACTAATATAAATAGGTTAATGCAGCAAGAAAGAGAATGCTGTCAGTTTGAGTGGTATATTCACACAGTGGCATTATGCAATGGTAGATTAAATTCTGGGTTATAAGAAAACATAAATGCATCTTGATTATGAGTTTTTTATTTTTAATCTGTGAGTACCTGTTTATCTATTTTTGAATATTAGTGTTAAAAACAAAAATGGAAATCAAAAAGACTAATAGCGTTACTGTGGTAGGGTATTAGTTTACAAATATCCTGGTCATTTAAAAAATGTGGCAATTTTTTTGTCTGTAGACCATGCTCCATTTTTAAAAGACCTGGATTGCAGCTGTGATACCTGGGGGAGGGTGGAGTTAAACCTTTCAGCCTGTTTTGTAGGAGTGGTTTAAGGGACAAGATTTAACACACCCGTTTTGCTCTTTATTTTATGGAAAATCACTATAAACACCATCAAAAATCAGTATGATCTTGGGACTGTTCTCACATCCAATTAAGAGTTACAGGATAGTCTCCCTACCTGTAAATAATTTGACAGGAAGAGACACTTATTTTGTCAAAACCATACCCAGCAACTCTTGATTTTTAAAGCAGAAATGGAAAACTTTTTCCAATAAAGGGCTCTTGAAATATTGGAAGATGATCTGAGTTTATAATGGGTGGAGCCAGATTTTAACAGAAGACAGATCTAGATGAAGGAGAGGATGAACCCATTTTTTAGTGTGAGTGAATCTTGCATCATTACTTCCCTCTGCCTCTTTTTGTGCTACCCAGTCCCATCTCTGTCTCCCTTTCTCCTTCAAGCACTTCAAGCTGAAGAGTTAACTATTTCCAAAGTGCAAGAATGGACCAATAGGAATTACTTAGATGATACTAAGTATCACATGAAGTTAATTAAAATGTTGTAGAGTCCTTACTCAGCCACAGAATTTTTTCGTCAACTATTTGTTTCATACTTGTGTGCCCCAGACAGATAAATGGTAAATACTCAACCTTCACAGAATTACAATTACTTAAATAAATAATCATTTACAAAGCCACAGAGTAATGCCTGTAAAGAGTAAGGGAGATGACCTTGACAAAAATGTGCAAGAACCATTACCTAGACAAAGAGAGCTGAAAGAGGGTGGAAACCCTGAGAAGCAAGACCACTCTGATTCACTGGGGCATGAGAAAGAGGGGGATGACATAAACAGACTTGCAATATTCTATTATCATGCCCATCTCAATAAGGTATAGTCTTCTTGTGGAATTGTTTTCTTGGTCTGGTAGGGCTGACACGCCCATTTGTCCTATTGGAATATCTGTTGGAATATCTCCTGTTAATCTATTTTCTTTATGGTTCTTTTATTTCCCCTCCAGGTTCAAGCTCAGTTGCAGTTGGAGGGGGTCACCCATGCTCACCCTCACCTCCATCCTCACCTAGCTGCTCACGCCCCTTATTTGATGTTTCCTCCCCCTCCCTTTGGACTCCCAATCGCCTCCTTGGCTGATTCTGCCTCTGCAGCTGCAGTTGTGGCTGCAGCTGCCAAGAGCAACAGCAAGAATTCCAGTATTGCTGACTTGAGGCTCAAGGCCCGGAAACATGCTGAGGCCCTGGGGCTTTGACATTTCTTTTCTGGAAGCAGTTTCATTGCCAGGATGGACAATAGTTTCCTTTTCTCCAGCTGCCATCCGTGCTTGGCTGAGACAAGGACAAGTGCTAGATTTTGAAAAGCTTGGGAGTCCTTATAGATGCACAATCAGCACTGGCCTGCTTTTTCTTCCTTTCTTCTCTCTCTTCTTCTTCATCTTCCTATTTTGTTCCAAGATGTAAGAAGTGACTCAGTTGATCTGAGGATCGAAGGACCCACCTGTCTACCTTTTTGATTTTGGCCAAGTGCTTAGTGCTGCTAATTGCAGTCAAACTTTTTCACTCCCACCAGATGCACACTGGGTCTGAATTTTAGGTAAAAATAACAACTTTACAAAAGAAAAATAAACAAGAATACTTTGGAGGGATAATTCTCTACATTATGTGGCATCTTTGAATGTTGGAACAACTGGTGCTTGACCATGGCCAAAGTGATCATTGTGTCAGCCTAAAACTGTTCACTGCTATCAGTTTTGAAAGTTGTGCATGTGCCTAACATCTAACACCATTTGGAAATCACAGACTATTGAAACAAAACCCAAGCTTGAAACAATTTCAGGGGCTGGTCTCCATTACCATGACATTTCTCCTTAGTTGCCAAGTATACTCTAGCTATTTCACAAATTGCTCATGAACTAAGGAGCTGCTTTTGCAAAAGCGGCTTAAATTTAAAACATGGAATTTCAAATCACAGATAAGGTAGTTTAATCTGGACATAGCTGTATATTTTACAAGGAGCTGCAACAACACAAAAGTTTGAGAGACAAAATTACACAAAAATCAGAGGTGATCTAAGCGATGGAAACAATGATAATGAACAGAATAATAATTAACCATTTGAACAAGCAGATATGTTTGTAAGACAAGGACAGGTTGACTTCCTTGCTTTGCTTTCCAGATGTCTGGATTTCTCAGAAAAAAAAATCTCCTTGGCTTGCTCTCGAGAGATTGATTCAGCTATCAAAGATGGACATGCAGTTTTAAAAGCATAATACTGATGCAGTGTTACATTTAGTGAAATGCAATTGAGTGCAGTAAAGTGCAATACTGTAAATATTTTAGATTAAAAGTGAAAAATAGCAACACATTCTTATTCTGTTGGTAACCTACTCTATAGAAACTGTTACCTGGTCCTTGGTGCTCAGACTTAAGAATGATCATTTATTGTCAAAATTAGATAGTCTGGTTTTTCTATGGTATGGTGAAGAAATATGAATTGCTTATATAAAGGGAATTGCCATTATTTTGATCCGGTTTATGTCCCATATTTCTGGGAATTAAGCTCCACTGCCTGTTTTAATTATTATAATTTTAATTAGTGTTGTTATTATTTGGCAAATTGTTTTAAAATAAGGAGCAACAATCAAGAAAATGTCATATACAGGTAGATAAATTCAGCATGTGAATTGTATAAATGCATAGAAATAAATCCAGTTTTAGGCACATTAAATGCAACCTCATTGGAGTTTTCTAATGAGTAAAATCTGTAATGTCCATCATAGAGAAAAAGGGAAATCAACTGAAATTGCTTTACCAAACTGGCTGGGATTATTATGTCTATGTTTCTCACTCGCATGTAAATTTATTTAACCAACTCATTAATTTGTTACATGATCTGGGGAGAAATATTCATCTACTTCTATAGCTGTTTGCATTTGATACCAACATTTCACTGATGGAATCTTTGCTTCTCAACAGCATACAGTCATCCAATCTGTTGCCCTCAAATGTATTTGTTTTTTAAAGCAATTAGTAATTGAATATTTTGTTATTTTTTAATCAATTTATAAGATATATTTCATTTGTGACTTCATATTTTCAAACTTTGCTCCTAATGTTGATATTTTCTATTGAACACTCACTCTTAACTGTTGGCATATTGCCTTTCACCATTCATTTATTTGGTGTAAATTATATTTTGAATATACTTAAGAACAGATACATTTATCCGACTTTCCTATCTCTTTGCAAAAGCCCCAGTACCTCTTTGTGCCGAGACTAATAAAAGCATAACATTAAATATATCTACAATCTTGCACACAGGTATACATAGGACTGCCACATTTGAGCTGTAAAAATCTGGATGCCATTAGATGACAGCAAAGAGGCACAGAAAACTCTGTTGCCATCTAGATATGGAAATCTAGATATGGTATGCCCATATGTCACATAGAAATACTGTATGTATGGTTAATTGCAATTTTAAAGCTGGTAATAGAGAAGTCAGAAGTCATGGCCTTATAATGTAAGGCTTTAATGGAACTTTTCATGTAGCATGATGAAAACCCTTTCAAAATTATAATTCTTTGGATGCCTTGGATAAAGCAAAGTTAAACTCGTGGGAGTTGAAATCCAACTAATCTGTAGGGCACCAGGTTGAGGAAGACTACTAGAGAGCTATGGAAACCTATCAGCAAATGTTTTCTGTATGCAATGCCAATGCAAACTAGAGAATTATAATATGTAACTGTAGAACAACAGCAAGATGGCAGATATTTCTCCACTCTGAATACAGATGGAATTAATTAATTTCAGTGCAATCAATCATTTCCCTTTATCACAAAGAACTAATCTACTTCAGTGCATAGTTTCATGGGAGATTCACCGTCCTCTGCCTATTATATTGATTTGCTCTAAATTCATGCTCTAGTTAATGCTCAATTGACTTAAAGTGGAACCCAATTCACCCTAGGATAGGAATAATGGAAATTATATTTATGGAAAGTTTGATTAACACATTATCTTGTTATGAACCTTTCGATAATAATTATCTCTCATAATTTGATTCTGGTTTTAGAACTGAATCTCCTCTAAATCAATTCAAGAGCCATTGGTAAATTTATGGGATTTTCAGATTATTTAATGGACTTCTATGGCTTCTATATATTTTCAGATCAGATATTTTGGGAATATTTGCCAAAGTATAAAAGCGGGTGCTTAGCACAAGTGAAATGGACTTGTGCTTACTTGCTCTTTTGTGTCTTCAAAATCTCTTTGTATAAATATGTTTTCTTAATAGGCAAATTCTTGGACACCGTAACTTCTTTGTAGCATAACTAGTCTTATAACAGACTTACGTTTTGTTTGGCCTATTAGATTTTGAAATATTTACTACATTTGATTGATCCCAAAGGTGTTTTTTCATGAAGCAACTGGACTTTCTTGTTTTTCTTTGAAGTTGTTTCGCTTGTCATCCAAGAAGCTTCTTCAGCTCTGACTGGATGGTAGGGAATGGAAAGATTTATACTCCTTGCAGACAGCTGGTCATTTGCATTCTTTTAGAGAGTCATTGAGGCCACCTGGAGGTTTATCTGTGTCATCAGGGTCAATTGAGTAGTGCAAATGGGTGTGGAGCCTTCTTGGTACTGCTGAAAGGACTGTTTTGTAGACTGGAGATAGATGATGTCATATCCCTCCCTCTCTGTTGAGAGAGGGCTGTTCAATTTTGACATAGATGGCCTCTTTGACTCCTCTTTCAAACCAGTGGTCCTCTCTGTCCAAAATGTGGACTTTTCTGTCTTCGAAAGAGTGGCCTTTGTCTTTTAAATGCAGATGGACTTCTGAATCTTGTTTTGATGGGTTTGTTCTCCTATGTTGTGCCATGTGTTTATGAAGTGGTTGTTTTGTTTCCCCAATGTACAGATCTGCACATGATTCACTGCATTGTACTGCATGTACCACGTTGCTCAGTTTATGTCTGGGTGTTTTATCCTTGGGAGGGACAAGCTTCTGCCTTAGTGTATTCGTGGATTTGGAGTATGTACATATGTTGTGTTGGCTAAAAATCTTCCTGAGCTTTTCCGATATTCCTGCAATATATGGAATTGACAACATTGCTTCATTTATTGTTTTCTTCTTTGTCTGTTATGGAGGAGCTCTTGCTGGTCTTTTTTGGGATTTGATGAAGGCCCACTTGAGATAGCCACATGTTCTGAGGACTTCCTTGATGTTTTAGTTCTTTTTCTTTCTTTCTTTCTTTTTTTTTTGAACAAGTTTTATTAAATTTTTCACTTTTTACATCCAGGTGATTTAGGAGCAACGTGGTGATAGGGTAATCAATAGTCCAATAACAGAATCATTCAGTATATGTCAGGTTACAACATTAAAATTCCCTCTCTGTTCCCCTTATAATATCATATACAAATTAATACATTTCTAAATAAAGCTCACTTGATCAATACATTTATCAATAACATTTTAGTTATACATATCCAAATCCTGTTTTAAATTTTATTTGATTCCAATTACCATATTGAAATTTAATCTTTAATAACCATAATATTTAAACTTCGAGTAACCCTAATTTCCCTCATTTCTTTACAAAATAATTATCATATCTAAAGTAAATATATTATTCTAAAAATTACATTCTTACTTTTTCACCAATACATTTCATTTCTCGTCCTAGTAGCTCCTCATCAACTAATAGTATATCTTTTATTGTCAGAGACCGAATTCCCTATTACAATTCCAAACCATAATCTAACAATTAATTTTCATTTCCACTATAAATCTAAATCATATATATTAAATCAATCTGTATCTCTAAAAATCTCCGTTATTAAAATTCCTTCTCCAAATCCCTTAATTGTTATATAATATTTAAATTAATATATTTCTATATAAAGTTCAATTAATCAATACATGTATCAGTAATATTTTAATTATACCTTCTGTTTTTAAATTTTGATTAATTTCAATTACCATATTACAATTTGGCCTTTAAGATAAGATAGCTTCCATTGTCACAAACCTATTTCCTTATTACAATTCCAAACTATAGTCTAAAAATTATTTTTCATTTCCATTTATAAATCTGGACCTTAAATATTACATCAATCAATATCTCTAAAGGTCTCCTTAACCCATTAAATAACTTTTTAAATCCCATTTTTAAATCTAACTCTAGGTTTCTTTTTCTGCCAAACAGGCTTCCATGCCAGAGCTTTTAAATCCTTAAATAGATCTCCCTTCATTTCTACACCTGCTATTTGAATCAAGGGAGAACATCCAGTTGTCAATTTTTCAAAGGAACTGGTCCATTTATAATTATTAAGTTGTTGTCCCAATAATTCAGTCCTCCGTGTTTGTTTTTAAGTAATTATCATCATTTCAATCTGGTCCTCTTCTTTTTGTTCCAGTTTCGTCTGGTTAGTCTTAGGAGTCACATCCAGTGATGTAGTTGTTATTTGGTTGTCTAGGTTGTCTAAGTACTCAATATATTGTATTTGCTGATCAATTCCTGCTAGTTTTGGAGTTACAGGTATTTTAGTTGAAATCAGTGTTTGGTTCTCAAAATCCTCGATATATTGTTGTAAGACATCCTCTTTAGTGTTGATTTGTTCCTCTTCTGTTGTTTTTTGGCTTATAAGTTGGTCAGTTGCAGTCTGGAGTTCAATTTGTAGCTTCGGGATAACATCTCTAGTTATTGCATTCATTAGTTCAGTGGTTTCAAGAATTTGTTCAAGTATAAGTTTATAATTAAGTTGTGGGGAAAGCTCCTCCATTTCTGTGTAATTAAAAATAGTTTTTTAGTGGAGGCTGTGTTTATTGAAAATAGCCAAAATCCACCTCCACAATTTCTGAAAGTTGTTTTTGCCACCACTTCTTATCTTTTCCTTAGATAATATGAAGGACAGATGAAGGGAGTCAGCAGGTCTCAAAGTCAGAAAGTTCAATTGCTATATCAAATTTAGCCACAAGATGTCCCCAGTAGACCAGAAAAGTCTTTTTTCCAGACCTTAGTGACACAGTTAAGCAGCAAAAAAAAAAAATGTTTTCCAAACTTAATAGATAGAGAAAATACTAGTTCTCTATAATAGAAAGTCCCAAGTCACAAGAAATAGCAAAAAGATAAAAAATAAAAATCCGATTATTTGGTTGTAGAAATTAGTTATTATATTTCCCCCCCCCCCAAAGTTTAAGATCTCAAAGTATGCAAACGCCGCTGTATTAAAAGCGGGGAAGAAGTTTCAGGAAGTTTTTACAGGAAAGTAGTTAGGGTAGAAGGGAGGTAAAAAAAGGGTCTCACCCAAATGTCCCAAGATGCTTCTTTGTGCTTAGTTGTTAGTTTGACTTTCGGCTGGTGCGACTTGATGATCAGCCATGTTAATGGCCGATCTTTCCTTTGTCGGTCCTGAGGAGCTGCCTCGGATCAAACAGAAGGGCTGCCACCCTTCCGCGATCTGGTGAGGGTCCTCCCCAATGGTGGTCGCACCTCCAGGGCGACTTTCAACTCTTTCCAGGGTCTTCCGACAAAGAGAAACCAGACGGCAGAGAGAGGACTCTCCTGGCACGTCTGAAGTAGTCACGATCCAGAACCGGAAGTCCAGTTCTTTTTCTTTCTCAGCTTTGCTAGTAGGCAGACCTTCAGCTCTGTGGTGTAGGGTTCTGATAACTCCCATTTTGTGCTCCAGTGGATGGTGAGAATCAAAATGTAAATATTGATCTCTGTGTGTGGGTTTTTTGTAAACTTCAATGTTAAGGCTTCGGTCTTCCTTAATGTGTACTGCACAGTCCAGGAAGGCCAGACTATTTTCCTGTGTGAATTTGATGTATCTGTCCACAGAGTTTATATGTTTGGTGAATGTTTCCAATTCAAAGAAAAACAAGAAAGTACAATTGCCTTGTGAAAAAGCACCATTGGGATAACTATGACCTGAATGACTGAGAATCTCCTTAGATACATTTCATTGATACTTTCATTTTCATAAAATATGTACCCATGCCATATAAACAGTTTCATATAATTTAACATTTCTTTATACTTTCTAACAGAAGCTACTGCCTGAGACCACAGATGATATTGAATGTAATTACTGTAGTAAAATCAATTGGAATTTTAATAGCTTTCTATCCAGATGATTTAACAGTTGATGGATAACTTGCTTATAAAGCAAGGAAAAGCAACTTTACATTGTATGTATGACCAATGGTGAAGATTATTGAGAGGTGTAATCCAGGAACAGTTGGCGTGCCATACTTTGCTTATTCTTGCTTTAAACTACAGTATGGAACCTCTGATAAATGATGGCAGTTTGGTGTACAGTTATGGACACAGATCTATTCTTATCTCTCATAAGTTCTTGAGGGAGACCTTTAAAGGGTTACAAAATGTCAGCAAATGTCCCCAATTTTTTCTGAATTCCTATATTTTGATATTTTTGATAGGTAACAGATTTTTTTTCTGTGCTTTTTCTTTTAAAGATTTTACTTCAGTTTGAGATGGTCAATGAGAGATTTCGGTGAGTTTGGCAAATGCTCTAGAATCTAAATGAATTACACTGCCAATTTCTGGTTATCTTTATGTAAGAAAAATATGTCCAGTATGAAACTTTCATTTTGGAGCGGCTTCACCTGCTTCTGGTGAAGACAGCTTGAAATAATGTTTGGATTCACAAGGAACAAAAATGCAAATGCTACTTTTATGAAGACTGGAGAAAGATGGTTTGTGAGTTAAAATGGTGTGAAAATAATAATGCTGCTTGAGGAAGGTAAATTCATCGTGGTGTTCTTTTTATTCCAATACTTTTTTTCCCATTCTTGCAATGTTTTAAAAACATATTTAATGCTTTATGAACTTATTTGATTAAAGTAAGGGAATGGCACCATTCAGTAAATGGTGGATTGCAGCCAGATTTACTTAATGTATACTTATTAAAATAGATACCCTTTAATTCTAGTTTTAGTGACCTATTCTAAATATTCCTAATTTGAAATTCAATGCATAAACTGCTTTAGGTTCACTTTCAGTTTTTTAAAAAACTGTTTTTATAGATGAAAATTCTGGTACTACTTATTTTGTCTTGATATGAAGAAAGACACAAGACAGAATGTTGTGCTTAAAATTACAGTTTCCTTTCTTGGTGGTCAGCTTCTAAAATGCAGGTGGTTTGTAAGAATATAGGAAAAATTGTGAGTGGGAGATGTCCTTCCGAAAATGGAAGCATAACAACTACTTTTTGCTTTAGGAATAATATTTTTTGGTCTTTGTCCTTTGTTGTTTTGTTTGTGTCAGATAAGAAAAATAAAGGAACAAGAGGTGCAAGAAAGTTAAATGTTCATATTACTAGCCAAGGAAGTGAGCTGAAATCATTGCTCCAATTAGAACAAGAATTCTGGTATAAATGGAGGAGTTAATTGAATCCTGCCACATCCCAATCGCTTTTCACATGCAGCCACATTTTTCAATTAGTAAAAAACTTTCAAGCAAGTGATCTGTCAAACATATTGTGAGATGATTTCTGCATATAAGATGACTATGCTACATGTTCCTCTTCCTGTTTAAAATGGTTCAGTAACTTAGATAATTATTACCACCTCTCAAGCTTGAGTTAGTTAGGAATACATCAAAAAGGTTCTGGAATCTCTTGCTATGATGGTTTCACCAGTTCCATTTTGCAGCAGGTCGTGTCCTATGAGGTAAGACCTGCATCAAAGGTTAGGGCTGAATTAGTTAATGTCTGGATCTTCTGCTGGAACATGCATGTTTTGAGGACTATTCCACTTCCTTTAGAACCTTCAGTTTTGAGGAATATACAAATGCACATTGTCTGTACAGGCCGTTCAGACTTCAGTTTGCTTTGTGAACCGGCTGGTTCTATCCAAATGAAGTGGTGACAGGATAAGAGCAAGTCATATAGTCAATTTCTGATTACTGTTGTCCATGTAGTAGGGATGGACAATCCACCATCTATATACTTTTTCTTAATAGAATTGGCTTCTAGCAGCCCAAGCAGACATGGCCAAGGGAAGATGGATGGATGAAAGTTGCAGTTTAACCATATCTGGTGGTTGATGTGGGCCCTATGTTTATCTTGCATTAGAATGATATAAGAACTGGTGATAACACTATATTTACCCCATGTGGTACAGCTATAATCTCTGAGAGGCTGACCGTGGAATACTCATTTGAAGAAAAGTTATATTTAACATTTGGGTGCTGGTGGCGAGGAAAAAAGAGTTGCAGTAAGTGATGTGGTGATGCAAAGTGAGAAGGCTGTGTCGTGCATGTGGTTGGAGCCTGGATTTTCTGATTCCCCTTTATCTTGTGGGGTAGAGATTTCTTTTTTAAAGACATTGCATGTATTTTAGAAGGTACACTACACGTTTTGTGCATTTCTGATGCAAAATGGAGGGAAGCTGTGCAGCTTATTTTGGACAGTTGTGGCTGAAGAGAACTCAAAGGCAATATAGAGGTTTGGGGCCAGATGTGGTGATGAAGGCCTGCTTTTATCTGTCCCTGATATAAGTACAGATTGAAATCAATTAAGCTGCATTTAATTGTGGTTAGATTGTGGTCTCACTGTTTTCCTCCTTTTTAAAACTATTCTGCCTGCAGTACTGTGCTATGTTAGACTTTTCTTGTGAACTTATACCTCAAATATATCCAATGGTATGTAATATATTTTTCTTTGTAATAGTGACCATTTTTTGAAATCCTACAAAATGAGGAGTTCCAATTGGTTATATATTCTATCTCTTTTCAATTTGACTGTGGGTTATTCCTCTGAAATAAATGTGGGAACATGTTGGTAGGGAGGTTCAAGATCTGTGTTGTTAATTGCGAAGTCATGTCCGACCCATCGCGACCCCATGGACAACGCTCCTCCAGGCCTTCCTGTCCTCTACCATCTTCTGGAGTCCATTTAAGCTCACGCCTACTGCTTCAGTGACTCCATCCAGCCACCTCATTCTCTGTCGTCCCCTTCTTCTATTGCCCTCAATCTTTCAAGATTTGTACTACATAGCAACTGTTGTTTATCCAAAGTCACCCTAATAGCTATGGTTGTCAGGTGACAAAGTTCAGGTCCACACACAAAGGTTCAATTAAACTGATTTCTTGGTAATCATGCTTATGCATTGGAATCTACTCAACTAATGGTTAATTAGCTAAAGGTCAACAGGATTCAAGGGAGGTTGGACTTAGTTTTCTTGTGGCTAGGCAGGGATTCTAGACTGATCCCATTTTAACTCTGCCAGTCCTTCTCCTACAATGGTGAAGGTCAGAAGATAGAACATCAAAATTATTTGAGGTGCATTATTTGCTAATATGGCATATTTAACAGGAAACAGATGAAGAACATAGACAATATCAAATTAGGACTGGGAAAAAGATTTATTGAATGCTGCATTTTAATGAAAATATACTATTATCACAGGCAAGATGAAATTTTGTTTTTTATATTAATATAGGTGAATATTTTATTTATTTATTTTTAAATGTTAAGTATATGATGCTTTAATTCTGTTGAGTAAAAAATGGAGAATGCCTTCTATTTTCAAATTAATTACAATGAAATTGCTTTTCCTGAACCATGAACAGCCTGTGGGATTCACATTATCATTTTTTATCCTGGATTGATTCTGTATACACAGTTTACAAATGTATCAGGGATTTCTGTAATGGTAGTGGTAGTGGTGGGAATCCTATCTAAAACCAATGGCTCTTCAATTATGTAGCCCTGTATTATTGTGGAATTAAAAAAAAGAAAGTTGGACACCTTTTATAATTCGAGATATTTCAGAAGACTCCTTTATCAGACAGATAGGATCTCAGTCTCAAAGTGTTATTATGTTGATTCACTTCATATGAATGTACATCCTGTAAAAATGATATGTGAATAAACTTATAAATATTTGTAATCCTATGTTAAAAGAAAACTTGAAAAGAATGATGCTAAAGTAACTCTTTCATAATGGGAATCTTTCCACTGAATATATAAACAGATTGTTTATTATTTTTCTCCTGTGTGCTTGTGTGAAAGGGAAGGGACAGAGCATGTGGTATAATATAGAGGTATATTTATATATAATGTAAATGCCTATGTAAAGGGCTGCACAAAGTGGATTGATCTTTTAAATACCACCGAACCAAAGTAACACATTGAACGAGAGATACAAGAAGTGGGAAGATTATTACAAGGTAATAACAATTTTCCCAATGTACTCCAAGTATTGTGATTTTCAGGTGGTATTCATCAAAATATTTGAAAATTCCATTCACGCCCACCATGACTGAAAATATTAAGAAGTTTCCAAGGTTCCTCAAAATTTCTAGGAACACTGAAAACCAGCATTTAAAAATAATGACTTAGTTTAACTAGGACTGAGCAATTGGTTTCTCTCACTGCAATGTCCCCTGGATTTCCCAGTTTGCAAGGATTTTTTTTTAATGTCAAAATATCTGTGAACTGAACATATCATACACATTCAGCTGTCTCAAAAAATGTAGAGTGTCTCTCCTAATTATTTGTCTGAAAATTCACTGGAGCATACAAATGACAAATGGACTGAAGTTTTGGCATGGTCACTGGGAATGTTTTTAACCAGATAATAATCTTTTGATTAATATTTACAGAGTCTGAAAACAGGTGATTTCCTGAGGGAATGTAATAATGAGAATGGTTCTTTTGATTCAGGCTTGAAGATGAATACCATCTCACATAAATAATCTAAAAATAGCTTCTGAATTAAGTTAAAGTGACAAAGAGGATTAACTAGACTGCCAAAAGCAATTCATATTCTTTCATTTGAATCAGATTCTATTCATAATTTATATTTGAAATTCTGGGTTACTTAATCAAAGCTGATTAAATGTTTAATACTTTCAATCTTGTAAGATAGATAAAATCCAGAAAAATATTTATTTATTTATTAAATTCTATTCTGCCATAAAAGGTACAGAGGCTCCCTTGACTTGGGCTTAACCATAGCAACAATAGAGAAATGGATTGTAATTACCTTGTCTCAGAATACACCCTAAATTTCCAATCAGATCAATAACTCTTGAATTTTCTTTCAGGCTCTTGTTCATGAAGTAATGTGGCCAGACTGTCAGAATCCAATTATATTTTATTTCTAGCTATCTACTCTGAGAAAACCCAATTCTTACTCTCTTTTGGATTCTGTCATACTACAAAGGGGGGGGGGAGTAAACACGGGTGTTTATGACTGGCATTCCTCCTATTAACTACAAAGTAACATCCTCTGTGGATTCCTTTTGAGCGTACTAACCATAACAATGCGGCCATCAGCCTTTGATCTCACTCCCTATGAAGCCTCCTTTTACCGGCAGCAAGGAAAAAAAAAAGGGGGGGGAAGATTGCAACGTTTGGGATCCAATGGATTTAACACCCAACCATCTGCCAAGTTGAATTGACCGGAAGGAGTGTGGAGTGGGGCTGCCTGGGAACACTTTAAAACATTGAATGATCAGGGGGGTCCCTCAGATCCTGTCTAACATGCCTTCAGTCAGTTTTTCTTAATAAAGATTCCTGTTGGAAGAAATGTTCCAAGAGTTCTGTCTTCTTAAGATGTAAATTGAGGTGGGTCCTTACATTAGACAGGATCTGCAAAATTGGTCAACCTGGAAGGAAGAACCTTACCGGGGGACTTTGCAAAAATTACCATGTCAGACGAAGCAGGGAAGGGGGAAAGCCCCCTGGAGAGGGAGCCGTTGCCCCGACTGGAAACCTGCCAAATATCCGGATCTGAAGGGTCAGATTCCTCAGGAGAAGAGGTGGTGGAGATGCGTAACCACAAGCCTCGGTGGTCAATGGGCATTGGAAAGAAAGGTGAGTGGGAAAAGAAATCAAGAAAGGTGACCCTGAGACAGGGGGCAAACCCACCAGGATGGAAGCAGGAGATGGAGAGATCTCTACACACAAGCGAAGATGAAGGAAGCTGGGCACAGCACTCGAACTGGATCCTAGAGAAAGCTATCGACTTGATGAAGAGAACACTCAGCTCCCTAGGAGAGGAGGATCCTGAGCCCCACGGCCGCACCAACTCCTGGAGCCGCAACTGGAGAGACACTGAGGGGGAATTGGAACCTGCAGCCCCGGGGACATCCGCTGATCCAGTAGTCCCCACCCCCTGCCGACATGCAGATGGCGATCCGGATGGAAGACAATACCGACGAAGAAGGCACCGATCCATTCAAAGACTCCCGCCGCTGGACGCAAAATTCAAGGGGGAGCCGACACGCTTGGTAAGTGGATCCATCCTACCCATCCTCAAGACAGTGACTATATTAGCCCCCTCCATGCCCGAAGCTGTCAAAGTAAAAGCCTTAATAGACTCTGGCTGCACCCGCTGCCTCATTAGCCCGACGCTAGTGGGAAATTTGGCCATTCCGGTGAGGAGGCTGGAACAACCAATCTCATTTGGCCAGTTAGATGGGTGCATAGCAGGGGGGGTGCCAGCTACCCTAGCCATGTTACCAATCCACCTATCCCTAGGGAATCATGAGGAAGACATAACATTTGTAGTGACCCCAGGCATGGAATGCCCGATGATCCTAGGGCTGGAATGGTTAACAAAATGGAACCCCTGGGTAAATTGGAGGATGAAAGAAATCAATTTCCTGAAAGAGGATCCTACAGACTTAAAACCCCAAGGGGACCTACCAAAATTAAAAACGGAAATAGCGTTCATGGGTGAAGAAAAGGGGCTACCAGAAATACCAGAGGAATACAGAGATCTGGCTGAAGTTTTCAGCGAGGAGAGGGCGGATGAGCTTCCCCCCCACCGACCCACGGACTGTGCCATAGAATTCAAGCCCGGGGCAAAACTCCCGAAGCCCAGATTATACTCCATGAGCCCAAAGGAGAAGGAGGAAATGGAGAGATTTATAAAGAAAAACCTAGAAAGGGGGTTCATTGAACCAGCCAAGCCTAAGATGGCCGCTCCGGTCCTCTTTAGAGAGAAGAAGGACGGCTCTCTACACTTATGCGTGGACTACTGGCTTCTGAATGCAATCAGTGAAAGCAACCTATACCCCCTACCCCTCATGAAGGACATGTTATCACACTTCTCGAAAGGATTTTTTTTTTTACTAAACTAGATCTAAGGGAAGCGTATTACCGCGTGAGAATTAGGGAAGGAGATGAATGGAAAACCGCATTTAACTGCCCAATGGGGTGCTACAAATTCAAAGTTTTGCCTTTTGGATTACAAGGGGCCCCCGCAGTATTTATGCAATTAATCAATGAGGTACTAAGGGAGCACCTATTTAAGGGGGTCCTGGTTTATTTAGACGACATCCTTATCTTCACTGAATCAAAAGAGGAACATGTCAACCTAGTCAGAGCGGTTTTAAAGAAACTGCGAGCCACCCACCTATATGCCAAATTATCAAAATGCGAATTTCACCAGGAAAGAATAGACTACATAGGTTACCGCATATCCCCACAAGGCATTGAAATGGACCCAGAAAAGGTCAGGGCAGTATTAGAATGGGCACCACCTCGCACAAGAAAGCAACTGCAAAGTTTCCTGGGTTTCGCAAACTTTTACCGCCAATTCATCCCCTCATTTGCCCAGATAGCCCTGCCCCTCACGAGCTTACTAAAAACAAAGGGAGAATCTTCAGTGAAACCTAGCCAACCACTAAAATGGACAATGGAATGCCAAGCGGCATTTGAGAGATTAAAGAGGCTTTTTTCTGCCGAACCAGTACTGAGGCACCCAGACATGGACAAACCCTTCGTAATACAGATGGATGCAAGTGATGTGGCAGTGGGGGCTGTACTATTACAAGAAAATGATGAAGGAATGTTGCAACCCTGCGCGTATATGTCCAGGAAACTCACTGAAATGGAACAGCGCTGGCCCATGTGGGAGAAAGAGGCATATGGGATACGTTGGTCATTACTTACATGGCGTCAATTCCTTGAAGGCAATAAAATCCCTTTCCAGGTGTGGACAGACCACAAAAATTTGGAAGCCTTGAAAACACCCAGGAAACTCAGCCCCAAGCAAGCCCGCTGGTCCCAGCATTTTCACCAATTCAATTTTAAGCTGAAGCATTTGCTGGGGGGAAAGAACTTTGTGGCAGATGCATTATCTCGCATGCCCCAATATAACAGCACGCGAGCCACTGACTCTAAACTGATCATGGGAGAATCACAACTGGCAGCGCCAGTGACTACCAGAGCCCAAGTTAAATTAAAACCATAGCTGGATAGCCAGACCGGAATTGAATTCCGGAAAAGTTTGGAAACAGATGAATGGTTCCAGAAAAATAAACACGTGTGCACAATGAAAGACGGACTGCCTTGGGTGGGGGAGAAGTTATATATACCGACCACCCAAAGGATCACATTCATGCAACTTTGCCATGACACAAAATCAGCAGGGCATTTTGGATTTGTAAAAACATTGCACTTAATTAAACGGCAATTTTGGTCGCCATCCATGAAAAAAGACATAGAAAGTTACGTGGCCAGCTGCCCAAAGTGTGCAACTGCAAAAAGGTTGCAAGGGAAATCGCCAGGACTGTTACAAACAGTGGCAAATCCCTCAGCCCCCTGGAGGGAAATAGCCATGGATTTTATAATGGAATTATCAGAAAGCAATGGGAATACTGTCATTTGGACGGTCACAGACTTATTTTCAAAACAGGTTCACTTTATTCCTTGCCAAAAGATCCCCACTGCAAAAGCTTTAGCGAAACGTTTCATGCAACATATTTACAGATTGCATGGGGCACCCCAACGCATCATATCTGATAGGGGAGTGCAATTTACGTCTGCATTTTGGAAGGAATTCATATCCCTTTTAGGGACCACCCAGGGACTGACGTCTAGCCATCATCCTCAGGGAAATGGTCAATCAGAAAAATGTAACGCAGTACTTGAGCAATATTTAAGATGTTTTCTAAATTTCCAGCAGTCAGATTGGACAGACCTGTTGCCTTTCGCAGAGGTTGCCTACAATAATGCAGTCCACTCCAGCATAGGTTACACTCCTTTTCAAATAGCTACCGGCCAAAGTTTCAACCCAATGCCAGAACTAACCCCAAACGAACCGGCAATCCCATCACTGAAAGAATGGATGGAACAATTACAAAACACCTGGCCAATAATTAGAAAAGCTCTAGAGGAAGCTAGGCAAGCATACAAAGCACAAGCAGATAAGAAAAGGGTGGAGCCCACACCATTCATTATAGGAGAAATGGTGTACTTGTCTACAAAATACTTAAAATCCATACAACCCTGTAAAAAACTTGGACCAAAATATATAAGGCCTTTTCCAATTAAAAGAATCATAAACCCAGTAACAGTAGAATTAGAATTACCCAAGAATCTTAGGCAAATACACCCAATTTTCCACTGCAGTTTGCTGAAAAGAGAACAACAGTCACCCTTATGGCCAAAAATCCCCCCCCCAACACCAATCATGATAGAAGGAGAGCAACACTTCGAAATAAGGGAAATCCTGGATTCTAGAAAATATCGTGGGGAAACTCAATACCTAGTAGCATGGAAGCACCTCCCTGCCTCTCAAAACGAGTGGGTCCATAAACGTCATGTCAAAGCCCCGAAGCTTTTAAAGAAGTTTCATACAGAGTATCCTAACAAGCCAGACTAACTTTTATACCTGTTTTGTTTTCTCTACAGGTGGACCTCTCTTATTTTTAAGGGGAGCCAGATGTCAGAATCCAATTATATTTTATTTCTAGCTAATCTACTCTGAGAAAACCCAATTCTTACTCTCTTTTGGATTCTGTCATACTACAAAGGGGGGGGGAGTAAACACGGGTGTTTATGACTGGCATTCCTCCTTTCAACTACAAAGTAACATCCTCTGTGGATTCCTTTTGAGAGTACTAACCGTAACAATGCAGCCATCAGCCTTTGATCTCACTCCCTATGAAGCCTCCTTTTACCGGCAGCAAGGAAAAAAGGGGGGAAGATTGCAACGTTTGGGATCCGATGGATTTAACACCCAACCATCTGCCAAGTTGAATTGACCGGAAGGAGTGTGGAGTGGGGCTGCCTGGGAACACTTTAAAACATTGAATGATCAGGGGGGTCCCCTCAGATCCTGTCTAGCATGCCTTCAGTCAGTTTTTCTTAATAAAGATTCCTGTTGGAAGAAACGTTCCAAGAGTTCTGTCTTCTTAAGATGTAAGTTGAGGTGGGTCCTTAGCCTTTTTAAAGATCTTCCAAGGATGGTGGGTGCTTCCACTTGGTGTAAGACATAAATGAAAATTGTTTCATTAAATAATAAAAAGAAGGAATAGTGAATAAATCTTTGCTAATATTCAGCAAAATCGGCTTTAAAGCCAAAGTCATGTTAAAAAAAATAACATTTTTCTGTTGCTAGAGCCAAACACTAGATATGGGAGAACATAAAGCCATGAACAGCACTTGTTCTTGTCAATAATGACACAGTGGAAGAAAAAGGCCTTGTCAGACCTGCCTTAGCTTGAGCCTCTAGTTAAGAACGATTCTTAACTCCATTTTTTGAGAAAAGTATAGTTTACTAGAAGTCAAGTGAATTACAGTAGTGCAAAGCCAGAACTGAAATTTGCACACCGAAATCACCAAGTCTAACTTTTCCCTCCTGTAGTTGCCTCCCATCTCCCCCCCGTGTCCAATCAAATTCAAACAAGATGTTTTTAGAACGGTCACTTCAGGCATAGGTTTGGTATGCAGCTGCGTTCCATTCCCAGCCGTCTGACCTTGAAGCTCCTCTGGGAGAGATGCAGTGAACTTTTATTTCTCTTGAAGCCTTCCCCCTCCCATCTAGCCCCCCCCATGTTCATGGTAGCTGATACTGAATGGTTGCAAAGAGCAAAGAGCAAGCATGAGATGGCAGCTGACAGGCCTCTTCTAAAAATCTTAAAAATGGTCATGCTTGTTAGTGAGAACTGTCTTTCAAATAGTTTGGTCTCAAACAGTACAGGTTTTTATAATTGTGACTAGTACTTTGAATTGTATCTGAATATGGACTGAGTCAGTGAAGCTGATTTTTTTTTTAAGAAGGAAGTTTTATGTTTCTAATAACTACCTCAGTTAATAGTGAGGCTGCAGCAATATGGACCAGAATACATCTAAATATATTGAAATCCCTTGGATCTCCCATGTTTGCTTTCTTTCAATTAAATTATGGGGCAATCTAATCTAATAAAAATATGTGCAGTCAGATTTTCAGAGATTTTTTTTTTAAAAAGAATTGTACAGTTATTTGGAACTCTAATTTTAATTAGCCTTCAACAAAAAGAAGTGATAAATATGAACTCCCTGCCCTTGTTCTAAGTGGTAAATATAGATGGCAAATCAGGTCTAGTTTGGTGAAGAGATTAGAGTACCAGAGTAGAAACCAGGAGACTGTGAATTCTTGTCCTGCCTTAGGCACGAAGTCAGCTGGGTGACCTTGGGCCAGTTGCTTTCTCTCAGCCCTAGGAAGTAGGCAATGGCAAACCTCTTTTGAAAATCTTGACAAAAAATCTGCAAGGACTTGTCACCAGGAAGGTTCACACACCAAACAAATAACAAAACATGATAAATAATCAAATTAACATGGTAGCTATAGATATTCTGTGTAATAATATGTAAGCCTATCTCATTGGTGTGAAAAATAAAGAGTAGCCTAAATGAGCAGCTATAGAACCTATTAATTTACACATTGATTAATAACTTATTTCATTTATCAATGGAAAAGAATCATAGGGTTCAACTCCTTGACCATGGCAGGAGACCTTATATCATCATGAACAAATGATTTCTTGAAAATCTTTTCTTGAAATTTTCCAGCGATGGTCCACTCACAACTTCTGGAAGCAAGCTCTTCTAATGGTTAATTGTTCTTACTGTTAGGAAGTTTCTCAGTTCCAAGCTGGATCTCTCTTTAATGAGTTTCCACCCGTTGCTGCTTGTCCTACCCTCAGGAGCTTTGGAAAATAATTTAACCCCAACCTCTGTGGTAGCTCCTCATGTACCAGAAGACAGCTGACCTAATTTTTCTCTTCGTTAGGCTAGACATACTTAGTTCCCTTAACCGTGCCTCATACGATTTATTCCACAGACCATTTATCACCTTAGTTGCTCCTCTCTGCACTCTTTCTAGGGTCTCAGCATCATTTTTTTGTATCCTGGTGACCAAAATTGGATGCAGTATTCCAAGTGTGGCCTCACTAGTACAGTATAAAGTGGTACTATCACATCTCGTGATCTTGATGTATGATCTTGCTGAATCATCCAGCATGATCTTGAGAAATTAACCTTCTGTTGTTACAGTCTAAGGCTGCATTGGCTTTTTGGCAGCTGCAGCACATTTCTGGCTCATACTTAAGTGGTGGTCCACTAGGACACTAGGACGCCAAGATCAATCTCACAGTTACTAAAGAGCAGGTACTGCCTGTTCTACACCCATGCATTTGGTTTTTCCTGCCTAAGTGCAGGACCTTACTTTTCTCACCACTGAACTGCATCTTGTTAGCTGGAGCCCAATGCTCAGGTCTGTCGAGATTCTTCTGAATCTTGAGTCTGTTTACCAAAGTGTTAGCAATTTCTCAAGCTTGGTGTTGTCTGCAAATGCTTGATGAGCTCTCTTTTCATCTCCTCATCTAGATCATTTATGAAGATGTTGCAGCACTGGTTCCCAACAGAACCTTGAGGTACCCCATTGCATGCTTTCTGCCATGTAGGTGTAGTTCCATTGAGAACTACCCACTGAGTGTGGTTGGCCAGCCAACTGTGAATCCATTTGGTGGTGGTACTCTCTATATCACATTGTTTTATTTCACCAAGAAGTAGGTTGTGGTATATTTTATCAAATGCTTTACTGATGACTAAGTAAACTATATCCACAATGTTTCCCTTCTCCACTAATTTAGTCACTTCATCCAAGAAGGCAATAAAGTTTGTCTGGAATGATCTGTTTCTGAGAAACCCATGCTGATGTCTGGTAATCACTTTGTTCATTTCTAGATGCTCACAAATCTGCTGCTTAATTATCTTTTCCATGATTTTCCTGGGTATTGATGTCAAACTTATTGTTCTGTAGTTTCCTGGACCCACTTTCCCCCCTTTTTTTGTAGATTGTAACCACATCAGCTCTTTTCCAGTTCTTTGGCAGTTCCCCCATGCTCCAAGAGTTGTGAAAGATTTTGCTCTGTGGTTCCGAGATCACATCTGCCAGCTCCTTCAGAACTCTGGGATGAGAAATGCGCATAGCTGAAAAGAGTAATCAAAAGAATTTTAACAATTAAAACAACTGTGTCACATAAATAAGTAATTTCCCTCTCTCATTTATACTTTGAAATAAGCATCCATTGCCAAAGGTTACATATCTCCTCTGGTTTTCAGAAGTTTATCGGGTTTTGAGGCTTTTCATTCCTGCAATTTTATCTATTCATGTTTTCTGTTCAAGGCGAGAATCTTTTTTCCATTCTAAAAACTTATGCCAGAAGCAATCTGGATAGGCATCTCTCTATTTTACTTTGTAGATTTTGCATTAAATTAAATACAAATAAATGCAACAACAGAAGACAGCCATTATATGTTGACAGGTTTTTTATCATGTTATTTCATCACTGGAAGAATTTGTCTCTCTGATTTTTTTATTCTTCCAGTAGCAAATAATTTCAAATATTTTTACATTGGTGAATATCTTGTATTTTAAAAAGGTGATTGCTGATAAATACTTATAAAATTTGGGATGTGGTATGTCTCAAGGGTTGCTGTGGTAAGTGGGCAAGAAAGCAGTGATTCCCCTCACAATCTCTTCTAGAAATATCTAGAAAGCATTTAGAAATAGGGAGGGAAGTCAATGGAATAAGGGGTGTTTTAATTCCTTCTCTGGCCCATCAATTTTTCCCTTGAATTTTTTTCCTATTGCTTATAGCAGTTTTGTTCTGAACTGCATTCTGAAAAAAGAGTCTGTAATATAACATTCATTTATTTAATCATTTTTTTAATGAAGTCCCCTTTTATGATCAAGGTCTCATGAAGCAACATTCAAGAGATGCAGTAGCATATATGCACTACATATATTCAGTACCCCTGCAGTAGGGTACAAGTACCCATTGAATCATAGAGGTCAGGATATAACCTGCACACCCAAATCTTAACATTGAGCAGCCTTTCTTAACTACCAGTCTTTATGGTAATGTAATCCTTGTTACATTTGCTATCTTGTTATTCATTGCTTTCTTAACTGGCTAACAAATTGTATTTCTTCATTGTTAATATATGCAAATGATAATAGTCAATGAAATATATTTCCATTCTCAAGATACAGGTAGATTCCCTCATAAACTGCCACCAATGATCAAGAATGGGTTAACTGCACAAATACATATCCTTAAAATGGGTGAAATGGATAAAGTTTACAGTCTGTCATGGATTAAATTTTTAATTCATGGCAATATTCCTTAACTTGAAGGACTGGCTTGAAGCAGTTTAAAATAAAAGTTAGAGTCAAATTAAAGCCAATGTAGCATGTTTTAGGGAACACTGATAAGGCCAGGCATTCTGGTACCAACATAAACTGCCAGTTACAGAAGTTATGTACAGTATAACTGGGACAAGTTGTGGTGAATGATTTTTCCTGTATCAAGTGTCAGATTTTGAGAACACACTCCAAAATGCAGGAAACAGGGAACTAAAATCCAACCCATTTTACCTTTCTGCATTTTTGCAGAGGCCAAGATGTAAATACAAATCTGTTAATATATGTTGTAATGTTTAGGTGTGTGTCATGTATATGTTTCACTTTGAGAGCGGGCAACTAAATTTCATTTTTTTTATGTGTGCCATTGTGCCCACAATATAAAAAATGACAATAAAGGTTATTTATCTTTATCTTTATTTTTAAGATAAAATACCATTTGACATTCATTGTTATGGATAGGATAACTGATGCGCTGAAGTAGCAATCATTAGTGTCCTAAATATTTAATATTAACTTAACAAACTTTCAAAGCAGTTTACATCTGCTTTTCATTAGATACTCAATCCACATGTGCAGAAAACATCACAAAACATAACTTATGATTAATTGGAGTAATAACTTGAATCAGCAATGATTACCCAAAAGGGGAAAAACATAGTGAAGAAGACCCAGATAGGGAAGACTATTAAATGCCATTTGGATATAAAAAACATTGCAATCAAACTTTTAAGCCATCCATTTTTATTTTTATACTTGTTAAAGGATTACACTTTGCTATGGCTCCTAAGAGAATTTGGAAGAAAGAAGTAATTGGTGGAGACAGCAATTTGAACTGCTGATGCAGAGGAAGTCTGTTTAGAGATTTGCCAAATATTAAAAAGATTAATACCACCAAAATCAAATATCACCAAGGAAGAAGAAAATATCATTAGGGACTTGAGAAGAAATGAAAATGTTCTTGTTCTTGGAACAAAGGAAATACCAGAGTTGTAATAGACAGGACAAATTACAAAGATAAAAAGTAAAGCTTGCTGGATTCTGATTTATACAAAATAATCCCAAAAGTGTCAGAATCCCCAAGGATTGTTGGCATGAACTAGACAGGCATGAACAAGGCAGAGGCTTTTGAGAAACTTTAACAACATAACCAGGAACTAAATGTTTACTGTAATTCAGAATGCTGGCCGTTTCAAATAGATAAAAATAACAGATTGTGCCCGGCTTGGAAAATGTACTCTGGACAACATACATAATACTGTACAAATGTACTCTGGACAGCATACATAATACTGTACAAATCTAAGAAACAAATAACAAGACCAACTAAAAATAATAACATAAAACATACATATGATTTTTACAAGATTAATAAACATGAAATCTCATACCTTCTTGTTAACAATATTGGAGCATCCACTTATAGACTGATATGATACATTCCAAAATGTCTTCAACTTTGCATTGGAAAAGCAGCATGTTTTGTTTAAAAAAACAATTGATTTTATGAAAATTGAGAATCAACGAGGGAGTTTTGCTGTTACATCATTCTTCTTTTATGCCATGGTGGAAGATTCATTGCCAGTGATTCACCAGGTATACAGTTTGGGAAAAAATAAGGTAATAAAAAATATCACATACCTGATAAAATTCTGTTTGAAAATACCACATTTCCTGGAGACCCCTGTGAACAGAAATATGGAGCAGTTATAGAAATGCCATTGTCATCAGTTATTGCCAATATCTAAATAAACATTGAGGATGTTACCTTCTTGAGAGCAGCAAATAATTCTTACATAGGCAATAAAAAGTCACGCATACAAATAAGAAGGAGCATCATCAGTTCTCATCTACATGGTGATTAATGCTTACTACATCATGGACAATATCTAAGAAAATGGCATTTGTTGCTGAGGTGAATTAATGACTGAGTTGCTGCTTCCAATTGTGATCCCTAAACGAGAATTACCTGTGCTTAAATTTTGTCTCCCTAATCATAGCTTATTAAAAAGTCTATTTAAAGGAATAATTTGCCAGTACCGAATTTAAGTACTGCCACTCTGATGCTACCATTACTTAAATTATTATTATTATTCCCTCCTCCTTTATCTTAAGTTATAATTTGAAGAGATCCGAAGTTTTTATCACTCAGTCTATCACTTTAAAAGTATAATAACTCACTGATTTTAAAACATCTTTGATACAGTTATGGAGATAACATTTAGTATGACTATCAGTGCTCTTATTTCTACGTGTACATGGTAGTTTTTGAACAGTTTTCAAAAACAGTACTATATTGCTTCTGCTTTAAGCAAGATCTTAAATGTATGGTGGTCTTACACCTGGTAACATAATAATGAACTCTTATGCTGTCGTTCTGTCAACATCAGCAGCAGCTGAAAAAATAAGGATTCTTTAGCTATTTGTATACATGCAAAGAGTTGACAGTAGAATAAAGTATTTCAGAAGCTTGCTGTAACTATAGCAACCTACTTGAATTGTATTTTAAATAAAAAACACAAAACAACCCAGTTGGAAAAGGACATGCTTTTTCAATTATTGTTTTATGCACATTACAAGTTTTGCAAATCCATTTGCAAAGTACAATTTTTGCTTTAGCTAATGAGGAAAAGCAACTTTCATGGGCTAAATTTCAAATGGGAAGCTGATGTATATTTAATAAGACTAATGCACAAAGAATGTGCATGAGCCCATCAAACAACAGTCTATCAAAGGGCAATTCTGTGCTGCAGTTTGCTGCTCCTGGCTGTTTCTTAAGCCAATTTCAGAAATTTCAAACTGGACTACAGGAAATTGGCACCTGAGGCAAGCTGTTTTTCAGTCCAAAGTGTAGCCACTCCAAGACCTGATTGGTGGTGTTATATCCTGGGCCTTGCTGAGTCATTCAGCAAGGCTCAGGAAGGCTGCAGAAGGTTGCAGAGACCCGGACAGACCACGTGTCTGCCCGGGACCCAGACAGGCTGTCTCCGGCCTTGCGCGCATGCGCAAGGCGGGAGAATGGCCTGCAATGATTGGCTGTGCATCCCCTTGCAAGGGGAGTATAAAAAGGCAAGTTGCCATTGTGTTCTTGCTTCTGTTCTGTGAATGTACTAATAAAGAGATCCTTTGTTGTGAACCTGCCTCGTCTCGATGTCTGCTTTGCGAGAACAGAACATTGGCGACGAGGATGGGATTCACCGAAAAGGAAACTATAGAAGAAGCTAGGCCAACTCACCTGAAGGCCTGAAGCGAAGAGAAGCGCGGCGTGAAGGAGAAGCAACCCCCTGCCAGTACGAAGACGCTGGAGGTGGGCTTGGCTTCATGGGACCCCTTCTCCTTCCTTGCGGCGAGAGACGTCAACGAGGCTATCGGTCACAACGATGTCCAAGCTGGGCCGTCTTGTCGAGAACTACTTCAGGGTGAATAAGATCCAAGAAGACGAATTGAAAGCGGCTACTTTACTGTGTGTCTGTGGGCAAGAGACTTTTGACATTGCTGAGAACATTGTAGCCCCAGCACCATTGGAGTCGATCGCCTAGCCTACTCTAAAAAAAATGCTGCATGAGCATTTTGAGCCCAAGCTGTCTGTAATAGCTTGGAGGCACCAATTCGAGCAGCGGGATCAGTGGCCGGGAGAATCAGCTGCGGAATTCGTTGCGGCTCTGAGGCAGGCTGCTAGGCCATGTGCATTCCAAGACTTGGAAGAGAGGCTCCGAGATCGAATCGTCTGTGGATTGCGAAGCCGTGAGATGCAACAAAAGTTGTTTGCTAGAGCTGATGTCTCCTTCCAAGATGCCCTGAGAGAAGTTGCAGCGGAAGAAGCAGCCGGCGGCGCGGTGAAGGCCTTGTGGTTGACCAAGAACCCTCCAGCAGCAGTCCCTGTCCATCAGGAGGTCACGCGAGAGGCCTCCAAAGAAGAATCCGAGGAAGAAAAGGTGGACAGACTTCAACAGTCAGCGGAGAGAAGACTGCAAGAACGCAGAGGGAAGACGCCTGCATCCCTTCGGTGTTTCGGCTGTGGGGGTCGCCACAGAAGAGCCGACTGCCGTTTTTGTTCTGCTGTTTGCCGGGCATGTGGCAGGCAAGGCCACATCACATCAGCCTGCTTGGGTCGCCAGAAAAATAGGTTCCCCGAAGAGTTGCCTCTGAAAGGTACCAAGGTCCCCAGCCAACACAGGGTGGGTTTCTGCGCGCCCCTTAGGGGGGTATTCAAGACAGGGGTTCACCAGCCCCTTTAAAAAAAGCTTCACGTTGAGGTAAGAGTGCAGGGAGTTCCCCTGGCTATGGAGCTGGACACAGGGTCCGCTCTTTCTATTATTTCTGCAGACACCTTTAAAAAGGTTTGTTCCAGGAGTGGCTCACGAGTCAAACTCAGGCCCTCCAATCTCATCCTCACTGACTTCCAAAATTCACGAGTCAGTGTGAAGGGGGAGGCAACGCTTAGAGTACAGCATAAGGAATTTGATGGGTTGTTAGATGTGGTGGTAGTTGGGGGTGATCGCACGAGTCTGATCGGACTCGATTGGTTCGAGGCACTTGGGATCCAAGTGACTGGTCTTAACCATCTGCAAACTGCTAGCCTTGCAGGAGTCTGTAAGGAGTTTGCAGATGTGTTCAGCCCAGAGCTTGGCTCATACAAGGGGCCTCCCATTACTTTAAGGTTAGATCCAACCATCACACCCATCAGGGTTAAACCAAGGAGGGTGCTTTTTGCCCTCAAAAGTAAAATAAATGCTGAGTTGGACAAACTGCTCCAACAAGGCATTCTTGAACTTGTGGATTCTAGTCCATGGGAAACCCCCATAGTGACACCATTAAAAGCCAATGGTGAAGTCTGAATTTGTGCGGACTATAAATGCACTCTAAACAAAGCCTTGCAGCAACATGCATATCCAGTGCCTGTGGTGAGCCACATTCTGGCCTCACTGAAAGGGGAAAAAGTCTTTGCTAAGCTTGATTTAGCTCAGGCATACCAACAGTTACCTGTTGATGAGGCAACTGCTGAGGCCCATACTATAGTTACTCACAGAGGGGCTTTTAAAGTAAAAAGGCTGCAGTTTGGGGTCAATGTAGCCCCTGGCATCTTCCAAGGGGTGATGGAGCGAATGCTCCGTGGCATTCCTGGGGTCTGCCCCTATTTCGATGACATCCTCATTGCAGGAGAGTCATCTGGGAACTTGGCTGACAGGCTGAGAGCTGTTTTGCTGCGTTTCCGCCAAGGTGGGCTGAAGTTACAGCAAGACAAATGTAAAATTGATGTAACATCCACTGAATTTCTAGGGTTTTGTATTGATGCTGAAGGCATCCACCCTGCAGAGTCTAAATTCCAGGCCATTCAACTGGCCCCAAGTCCCCAGTCAAAAGCTGAACTCCAGGCTTTTCTGGGCCTACTTAATTTTTATCATTCATTTCTCTCCCACAAGGCTGCAGTGGCTGAGCCGTTACACCGGCTCTTGGACAAGCAGGCTCAATGGACATGGACAAAGGTCCATGAAAAGGCTTTCAAAGAAGTCAAGGCTTTGCTATCCTCAAATGCAGTACTGGCGCACTTCAATGAGCAATTGCCTGTGTGCATCGCATGTGATGCCTCCCCTTATGGGGTAGGAGCAGTGTTAAGTCATCTCAAGGCTGATGGGACTCAGGTCCCTGTGGCCTACTACTCTAGAACTCTCTCATCTGCAGAGCGTAATTACGTGCAGATTGACAGGGAAGCCTTGGCAATAATCTCAGGCATCAAGAAATTTCATGAATTCTTGTATGGCTGCCATTTCACAGTCTACACTGATCACAAGCCTTTGCTGGGGTTGTTTACAACCAACAAACAAACCCCACACATCATCTCCCCCAGAATGCTGAGATGGTCAATTTTCTTGGCAGCTTATGATTACACCCTGGTTCACAAACCAGGGACAGAGATGGGCCACGCTGATGGCCTTAGTAGGTTACCTCTAAAGCAAATAGAGGCAGACCCTGCTCCTGCTGTACACATTCTTTCTATTCAGGACTTGCCTGAATCTCCCCTCAATGCTAGGGATGTGGCTGCTGAAATGCCACTGATCACACGCTTGCACGCGTGCTGACATGGGTGTTGTCAGGATGGCCTGACACGTGTCCTGGTACAGAGTTCCTAAGTTTCTGGCGTAGGAAACATGAATTTTCTACATTCAAGGGGTGTATCCTGTGGGGAAGCAGAGTAGTTATCCCGGCCTCATTGAGGACTAGAGTCTTGCTCTCTCTGCATGAGGGACATCCGGGAATTGTGAGGATGAAGGCGCTTGCGCGTAGCCATCTGTGGTGGCCTGGACTCGATAAGGACATCGAGGCCCAGGTTCAGGGGTGCCAAGTGTGCCAACAGTCACGGCCTGAGATGCCCTAGGCCCCTGTACATAGGTGGGAGGAGACAGTCACTCCATGGTCACGCGTACACATTGACTATGCTGGGCCCTTTCAGGGGCAATTCTTCCTTCTCCTCGTGGATAGCCATTCCAAGTGGCTAGAGGTCGTTCCTGTATCCTCCACCACTACTGCCAGGACCATCCAGGTGCTCAGAGGAATTTTCACTTCCCATGGTCTTCCTGATGTCCTCGTATCAGACAATGGTCCCCAATTTACCTCTTCTGAGTTTCAGGCATTTCTTCAAGCCAACTTGATCCAGCATGCCACGTCTGCTCCTTTTCACCCTGCCACCAACAGTCAGGCTGAATGCATGGTGCGTACCATCAAGGAGGCGTTAAAGAGAATCACTCAAGGACCCTGGCATCACAGGTTAGCTGATTTTCTCCTTGCACACCACACCACACCTTGCACAACTACAGGAAAGAGCCCAGCTGAACTCTGCTGGGGTCGCAGACTCATTACGAAGCTGGACAGGCTGCACCCACACCGGGTGGCTTCACAGGTGTCACAACCGTGGGCACCTAGGAGACTCCAAGTGGGTGACCCGGTTTGGGCCAGAAACTATGGGCATGGACATCTCTGGGTACCTGCTATTGTATGTAAGGTCTCTGGGCCACTGTCCTACGAAGTGGCCTTGGAGGATGGTCGTGTGCTTAGACGCCACATAGACCAATTGCACTGGAGGCTTCCTGGCCACGCTTCCGCCCCTGGCTCTGCATGCGCAAGGCGGGAGAATGGCCTGCAATGATTGGTTGTGCATCCCCTTGCAAGGAGAGTATAAAAAGGCAAGTTGTCTTTGTGTTATTGCTTCTGTTCTGTGAATGTACCTAATAAAAAGATCCTTTGTTGTGAACCTGCCTCGTCTCGATGTCTGCTTTGCAAGAACAGAACAGATACTATCTTCTTTAAAGAGTTTAAGACTTCTTGGATTGGGAAACATGGTTTAGGGTCCTTTTGCAATGGTTTAGGAGTGGGATGAAATCTCTTCCTGCCCTCAGGTAGTGCTGTATGGCCTATACTGGTTATTGGCCAAGCAGAAAATGTGGATCTGCCCAAAAATAAGCCCTCAGAAACTCATCATTCAAAATGCAGTTGAAAGAAAGAAAGAAAGAAAGAAAGAAAGAAAGAAAGAAAGAAAGAAAGAAAGAAAGAAAGAAAGAAAGAAAGAAAAGTTTTCATGAGAGAAAATAGGATGCTAAATTTGCAAGTCTCTTTCTCTGCTATATTGTTGGGCTGATAGCCATTTGCCTGCTATAAAAAAGTACCAGGGTTGACTAAATAATTCTTTATATAAATGTTATTAAATGTTTTGTGGGCAAGCAAAGTATTATTTGAAAAAGTATGTTAATGTTATGAGTGTTGCTTTATTTAAGTTTCTTTTAAAAACAATTTTTATTTTGCTCATTTAAGAAAAAGTTTCTTTAAGTAATATGAGCACAAGTTACACATCTCAATTTAGATTTTATCTGCCCTGAGCTGTGATTTTTCTCACATGACTGTTGTGGTCTGTTTCCAAAAACTGCACTATGAAACCTGATAAAGGTCTCTCAGCTTTGTTTAGAATACAGAGAACCTAATATGTACTTTAATGAACTTGATATTAGTGAATATAAAAGCTTTCAGATTGTTGAAACAGATTACAGGAAGGAAAAAACATTCCTTGAACACTGTCCAAAACAGCAAATTATAAAGCAATGATATTATTGTAACTTTAAGAGGAAGGAAAGTCAGTATAAGGGGTATTGGTGGTAAGAACCGACATGCAACTGCTCTTTATTTTTCATTAACCCAAATAAATTATGTCACAAAAATATTGATCAATTAGTATATTTTCCTAAGATATAAGAAAAGATACTGATGACTATATACTTTCCTAATCGCCTTTATTAAATGCATCTTTTAAACACAGAGCAAAGGACAGTTAAAAAAAATGTCCTACATTACAATATTAGCTAGCTCTAAGGAATTATTTTTCCTTAATAATTGCCTTTGTTTTGTTCTGCTTTGCTTTTTATTTCCTGTTGTTTTGTAAGGCATGGCATAGTAAATATTAGAAAGGATTGCAGATGGCGTTTTGGATTTAATGTTGGCTTTCAGGGTTTTTTTCCTCCACCCACAAGATATGAGGCTTCCGGTTTGTGATCTCTGGCAGACGTGCAAGCCGATTGCTCTCTCCGCCGTCCGGTTTTCTCCCGCCGGGGGACCCTGAAAAGGGTCGAAAGTTGCCCTGGAGGGGTGACGAGCGTGAAGAGGACCCCCGACTGATCGCAGAAGGGTGGCAGCCCTCCTATTTGATCTGGGGCAACTCTTCGAACTGACAGGGAAAAGATGGGCCATTAACGTGGCCCATCATTAATGCCGCTACCAGCCGAGGCCAAAATTACTATCAAGCACTTCGAAAGCACCACAGAGGAATTGGGTGAGATCTTACCTTCTTTGTATCCCAAGTATTTTCCTGTTAAGCTTCTTGAAACGTCTTCCCCCTGTGAGGAGAGAGGGAAGGGAACGTCTTTTTCCCACCCTCTAAAATGGCGGTGTCTGACTACTTAGGGGAAATAAAGGCCTGAAAAGAACAACTAAGTAACTGGATTTGTATTTTCTTGATATTTGGGGACCCAAAAAGTTCCTACTTTCATAGGGACCTGTTATCTTATCTACTTGTAAAAAAGATGAAAAAGAACTTAAATTGGATAAAAACCTAGCCTGGGTTTTGAAAAGGACTTTAAATCCTATCGGGGACATCTTATGGTGAAGTTTGGTACAGCAAGTGAATATTCTTGACAAAGAGACCTGTTCACAGCCCAGATCTGTCCTTGGTATTATCTAAAAGAGATAAAAAGCTGAGAGAACAGCTGGGAGGTGAAATTGGCTTGTAGGAACTGTGGAGGTGAACATTTACTGACTCTTGTTTAAAAAATAGCCTCCACTAAAGGACTATTTATAACCATCTCAGAAATGGAGGAGGACCAGCAACAAATTTCAGTTAATTATAAACTTATACTTGAAAACATTCTTGAAGCTACTGAGATAATTAAATCTAGACTGAAAGACAAAGGTGCCAGCTTAAACCTACAAACTGAAACCCTGATTTCAACTAAAGAACTTACAATTCAGAAAACAACAGAAGCGGAAGAAATTAATACCAAGACAGAGGACTTTAAAGAACAACAAGTACAATGTACTGAAAATTCTGACAACCAAACCCTGATTGCAACTAAAGAACTTACAACTGAAAAAGCAACAGAAGCGGAAGAAAGTAATACCAAGACAGAGGGTGTTAAAGATCAACAAGGACAGCATATTGAAAACCTAGATAACCAAACAACAACCATAAAATTGTACATGACTTTCTACTTAAACCAGAAGAAACCTGAGGAAGAAGAAGACCAGACTGAATTGAACATAAAGATACTAGAGCAAATATGGAGATCTGAGCCACCAGGGCAACAATTTAACTATTATAAATGGACCAGTTTCTCTGGAAAATTGATGACTAGATGGTCTCCTTTGATTCAAGCAACATGTGCAAGGATGAAGGGAGATCTATCTGATGATTTAAAGGCATTTGTATGGAAGCCTGGTTGGCATAAAAAGAAAGCTAGAGTTAGATTTCAAAACTGGGGTCTTTTGATTTATGACAGAGGATCCTAAAGTCTCAATTAATGGGCTAAAGGGAGATTTTGAGATGAAGGGAAATATGATTATTAGATTTAAATATTGTTGGAAAATGATAAAAAATAAGGGATTAATTGGCTTAATATTTAGGATTTAGATTTATAAAGGAAATGGAAATTAACTATTAGGAATCAGCCTCGAACTACTGTTTAGCCCAGATAATATAGATGATGGATTTGAGACAATAAAAGATACTCTATTAGTAAGTGGTGATGTACTAGGATGAGAAATAGAAAATGTTTGTGAAATAAAATATAAGTAAGTAATATGTGTATTTTAGATATTATAACTTTTATGTAGTGAAATAAAGGAAATTTGGGTTACCCAAAACTTAAATACTATGGATGTTAAAGGTTAAATTGGAATACTGTAATTAAAAATTAAAAATTAGGTAAAACTTAATAACAGGATATGGATATGTATAAGCAAAAAATATATTGATAAATGTTTTAACTGAGCTTGTTATGGTTAGAAATTTACTAGCTTAAGTATGATATAATAAATGTTAAGGGAAAGAGAGAAGGAATTTTTGATAATGTAACCTGAGATATGTACTAAAGACTTTGTTATTGAACTATTGATTACCCAATCACCACGCTGTTTTCCAAATACTTGGATGTAAAACTGGAAAACCAATAAAATTTGTTATAAAAAAAGATATTAGTATCCAATTAAAACAGGACAATTTTACCTTAAAGATACTTAAAAAAAAAAGATTGGCATATGTATGTAATAAAAAAGTTGAATAATTTAGGCCTTTCTGCCGCTAGTATTCATACTTCTTTTCTTTTTGTTAGTGTTGCCTTCCTCTCTGGAAAAGATTGATTCAACATTACTTGGGGGGACATTGCTTTTTCTTATCAAATTGATATGTTTATATATAAATACAGTGTAATTTGTAGCCGAATAGTTCACATTAGAGTTGCATATCACCTGCAAAATATTTGGTTAATCGGAAGATGTTTCACTGAAGTTCACTTCATATTTTCATTCATTAAATAGGTGCATTTACCTTCCAGGACATTGCTAGAGAAAAATTTGAACTTGTGCCTCTCTCTTTTTCCTTTTTACAAAGTATTTCTAAATAAAAATGTGTTCCAGAGGACAGCTGTTAGCAGCCATCTACTGAAGCCCATTCTTTTCTGTGGTGTCCATTAATGGCTCCTGAAGCTGCTCAGTCCTGTTATTTTTCTCTCTCCTTGCATCACTGTCCCAAAGGTGCTTTTTCAAAAGGCAACTGGGCTTTATTTCTCCTTGAAGGTATTTTGCTTTGAAATAAAATGTCTTCAAAGAAAAACAAAGTCCAGTTGTCTTTTGAAAAAGCACCTTTGGGACAACCATGACCTGGATGACTGAGAATCTCCATAGATATCTTTGCATTACAGTTTGTTTACAACCTGCTTCTGAATATGGAATCTCAATGACAAGAGATAGAATTCCATTCCATGCTTCCCCTATGCTCTCCCAAAGAGCAATGGCTCACTGAAGATATCTTGGTTTTTTAAGAAGAAAAGAATGTAGATATCTAATGTTTGAGTTTCAGAAGTACAAAAAATCCTAAGAGACAGAAAGTGTAAAATGGAAGCTTGTAGGATTTCTCAGTGAGCAATCAATACCATCATGGCCCATTAAATACTATCTGACTATGGTGAGATGGGAAAGATTGGCACTTGAAAACAAATCCCCACAAGTAATACTTCTTATTGTATTGGTAGCATAAAGTAAACAACACTCAGTTACAAACAAATGAACCACATATCCTATAATACAACAAAAGTGAAGTCCAATTCCTTTCTGCACTGATTCCATTTCTTATTCAGATTAAAGCTCCTGAGATTTTTTATTAAGGATATGAATTGCAGTTAGTAATGCCATTAGTGCTCAGTAAAGCTAATTTTCATAGAATGATAGAATGAAATGATTTTCAAGTAATTTAGCCCAACCCCCATTCCAGTGCAGCAATAAACTACTATAGATACTCAAACAAATAGGCATCTAAGCCCAGTTTATTCAGAGAAGTGAATAAACAGTTTATTATTTTCACAGGCAATCTATTTTATTGCTGAACCTTTCCAGATATTCAGCTAAAAACTGCTTGGTTGTAATTTAAACTCATTGTTTGCTCACTGTCTTCTGAAACAACTTTGATTTTCTTTTTTCTTTTTTTCTGTGTAATCGTCCTTGGGATACTTGAAGACAGCTGTCATGTCTTTCCCTTGTATTCTCTTTTCCAGGCTAAACATACCTGATACCTCCAACTGTTCCTCTTATTATGATTATTTCCATCCAGGTTCTTTATAATTTTGGTCGCTCTCCTTTGGACATGTTCCTGTTTGTCAAATGTCTTTCTTAATATTTCATGATCAGAACTGGATACAATACATTAAGTGTTGTCTGATCAACACAGAATAGAGAGTAGCAGTGATTTTTCTTGATCTTGATGTTAACTTTCTGTTGACTCACTTTAAAACTGAATTTGCATTATTTTTGCTGCTATATCACAATGTTGACATGTTCAGATTATCATCCACCAAGATACCTAAACCCTTTTCCTGTACTGTTTTCCTTGTATTGTTCTTCCTCTACAATCTTATATCCATGTCATAGATTTAGATACTTCTCCAGTTTATTATAAGGATTCAGTGATAGAGATGCTCATCTCTGCTAACAGATTACAGCAAATCAGTTTTTTCATATCAGATGCAAAATGATTTGGACTGCAAAATACCAATCACTGTAAAATCAGATTGATTAGGGCTCTTAAAAACTATTGTCTATTCTACTTGCTAAATCCCTAGGTTAAAACCTAATTGCTTTGTATGAATTGTCACTGAAAGGGCCATGCATGTTGTTTCCTATAGAAAGAATGTTTAGAATTCTTAGATGGCAATACCTAGCAATACTGCTAAAAAACTACTGATGGATGAAATATGCAAAAGAAGTATCTCTATTATATAAGAAAGCTCAATTATGATCAATATGCTTTCTTTAGATTTCCAACATTTAGGTATGGCTGGATGAGTTATTTGAATATCTGCATTACATATCACTTTTTTTTAAAGTTGGCCTCTAAAGTTGTGTTCCAGTGATATTATGACATTGGTACAGCACATTGGTCCAAGTATTTTGGCCTTCCATCTCCTCTTCATTTTCCATTTGGATGGGTGTTTACAGGTCAGGGATAGATACTGGTGATGATAGAGCTCCAGAAAAACAATTATTTTAAGCTCCAGACCCAGGAAATTAAGTTTCTATTGAGCTTTTGAAATTTCAGATTGGGTGTTTACGTTTGTAGGTGTACGAGGGATAATTTTATGATTTCTCTTTAGATTTTGCCAATGAATATAATGATTTAAAAATGAAATTCCCAACGCATGTCAATTCCAGAGGAAATAAAGTACTTTTATTTCATATTCTGATGTCCAGAATTGTTGACATAAGGACTATAATGTTTCTTCTGGTCTCGGTCTGGCCAAGGTTAAATCTTCATGAGTCACTCATGGTAAGAGATAGACTGGGGAATAATGATCATTGTGTTTTCAGATTAAGATTAATAGATTTATCTGTTTGAGCAATTCTGGAGAATGATTACAAGCAGTCTTTGGGATCATTTTGGCTTTGTCTAATAAAGACACTGTCCAGTTAAGGGTTTTGGATTTCCTAAAATAAATAAACCTGGAGATTACCTTTTCCACCTGACAGAATTAACTGGAAGTATAGATTAATTATGGAAAAATGTGCAAGATTACTTTAAGTTGGTCAAAGCTACTCTTAGATAACATTGGGAGACCAGTAAAGCATAGATATAAATATATAATGTATTAAATGTGTAAAATATTACATATAATAAATATAATCATAATTCATTATATATCTGATTGTCAATGACTCTGGGCAGCCACAACAATAAAACAAAGACATTACAATAAAATCAATAAAACAAACAATAAAGATTAAAAAATGGCACACACAATGAACTCAGGGGACTTATTCTCCCTTGGCAAAGGCCTGGGTGAAGAGGTAAAGAAATGAGGAAGGACTGGTTTAAACTACTTTCCATTTCACTTGTAAAAACAGAACTTTTCTGCAATTCCCCTTCACCTTATGCCCGATAGACCCAGTATTCTGTTTTGGGGCTTGTAGTGTACTGAGTTGTTAAAACAGTAGGTGCAAGGCATGCACCAACGACGCTAGCAGACCACATGGCCTGCTAGCTAGACTGGGTGTCCGAAACCCCAGGAATGCATGTTTAGTGTGGGAAGAACTCGTGCATCTATTGGTTAACAGTTCCCAGGCTCCTAGTATAAATGGGTGGAGTCAGTTTTGCTTTCTGTTCTGTTTTGTGTGTGTGTCATGAATAAACTAAGTTCCTTTACTACTGAGTCTCTTCAATGTCTACCTCCATAAGAACAGAACATTGGCGACGAAGGTGGGATCACTGCCACAACAACAAAGGCCCGACTCACCCTGAAGGAAAGACCTAGACCACGTAGAGGGACGGCGTTCCTACCTCCGCTCACTCACCTGCCAGTACGCAAATGCTGGAGGAGAGTGCTGCGAGGAACTGCCCTGGAACCCTCCCAGCAGATTGTGCAGCACGTGGTAGTGAAGAGACCACCGAAACACTGTCATGGCGAAAATAGGGCGACTTGCAGAATTTGACGTCGCTCACCCTGAAAGGTGGAGCTCTTACGTCGCCCGGGCTGAAAATTACTTCAGAGTTAACCGGATTCTGGAAGATGAGTTGAAGGCTGCAACGCTGCTCTGTGTTTGTGGCCAAGCTACTTTTGATATTGCGGAGAACTTAGTGGCCCCCGCGCCGTTGGAGACTGTGACTTACGGCGATTTAAAGAAAATGCTCAAAGAACATTTCAAGTCGAAACTGTCGGTCATCGCTTGGTGACATGCTTTCGAGCAGTGGGACCAGCGTCCTGGAGAGTCCGCCGCAGACTTCATCGCAGCCCTTCGCCAAGCAGCGCAGCCGTGTGAATTTAAGGACCTGGAAGAACGGTTGTGGGACCACTTAGTCTGTGGCCTGAGGAGCCGAGAGCTGCAACAAAAAATCTTCGCCAAAGAAACTGTCTCTTTCCGACTTCCAGTTCCGGTTGCAGCGCCTGTGGTCAGGCAAAGAGTATGTTCTCTTTGCCGACTGATTTCCCCCCGCCGGTAGACCCTGGACAGGGTCGAAAGTTGCCCTGGAGAGGTGACCACCATGGAGGAGGACACTCATCTGATCGCGGAGGGAGCGGCAGCCCCCTCTGCGATCCGAGAAATCACCTTTGGGCCGACGGGGAAAAGATCGGCCAGTAATATGGCCGATCACTTAGCTGCTCCAGCCGAAAGTCACAGCAACATCTAAGCATAAAGAACCACCGTGGAAGATCCGGGTGAGACCTTTCCTTCCCTCTTGTTATCCTATTTACTTCCCTGTGAAAAACTTCTAGAAATTATTCCCTCCCTTGAAAAAGCAGCGTTTGAATATTTGGAGAAAAAAATAACTAATTTTTATTGTGTATTTGAACTGTTGGAATTCGGGGGATCCTGAAAAAAGAAGAAGAAGAAGAAAAAGCCTTACTGTGACTCTCTTTCTCTGCCTGTTTGTTTTCAGCTTAAGTGGAAATTTTTAGGGAGGGGGGTGGAGTGTTTCTTTTCCTCCCCCCCTTCTGAACATTTTTATCTACTTTAAAAAGAAAAAAAAACACCTCTTTGGCTTCTGGGTGGAGTTATGTGGATTGTATGGTTACAATGTATCTCGGAACTTGGCGTGAAGCCCAGAAAGCCTTATTGTAACAATGTAACCATTTGCAGCTGAACTGCTGAACTTGGCGTCACGCCCAGACACTGATGAACTTTCACTATAAAAAAAAAAGAGAGAGAAGAAGAATGGAATCCCACTCACAGCTTAACTATGGACTCATACTAGAAAAAATTTTGGAAATGAAAAAGAATTAAGAGAGCATTTCAGGACACTCAGGAAAGAGGATGTTTCAGAGTTAAAAATTGAATTTCAAACTTCAACTGATCATGACACACAACTAGATTTACAACTTAATGAGATGGAGGATTTATATCTACAACCTACTGAAGAGGAAGATGTTACACCTTATATACAAATGATGGAGATTTCTGAGGACCAAAGGCAGAATTCAACTAAAACATCTATAGCTTTAAAAACAACAGAAATGGACTTTCAAACATGAGACATTAAAAATGCTGACAATATATACAAACAACGAATAATCACCATACTGACTAAGACTGATTACATAGTGCAGACAATATTGGGAAAAAGAGAAGAAGACTATGATCAGACACAACTGTGGGAAAATGTGTATAGTCAAATATTAAGATGGGAGGAGCTAAAGGCCCTATTGTGGAAACCTGCTTGGCATAAAAAGAGCTAGAATTAGGTTTAAAAATGAGTGTTAAAACTTTATTTGACGGGTAAAATGGTTTTTAGAGACTTCAAGTGAGCTAATATTTTTGAGATTTTTAAGGTCTAAGATTTTAGTCTGACTAATATTGATGTGAATTATGGATTTGATTATGGTCTGGAATGGCAATTATGGAAAATTGGAAAAGTTAAAACTAAAGGAGTTGTATTGAGATTGGTGAAATATTACTGATATTTTTACTTGCAATGATTGAAGATTGGACTGATTTATAAAAATGTTTGATAGAGTATAGGAAATAGAATATAGTGGAGAAATATATATATATATATAATAGTTATATTATATGTTTACTTTAGAAATAATTAGAAATAATTTAAGCTAATGTAAAATGGTTTTAAAAAAACAAAAAAAACCTTAAAGTTATATTCGTTTATAAAATATGTATGTGAAATAGAATAGAATAAGAGATAGAATTTAACTGAGAAGTATAAAGTGAATAATTGGAGTAATAGGTATAGGTTAGGAATAATCAGTATTATATGGATACCCGAATTGTACACTATATGTTTATGTAATGCCAAATTGGAATATGTTAATAGTTAATTAAGCTCGAAAATGGGTGGAAATATTATTGATAGTTTTTTTTTTTCTTGATTGATAAAATAGAGAGGGAAATTTTAAAGAAGTAACTTAAATTGTTTATGTATGATTATATTTTCTATTTTGTTCTATGGAGTGCCCTATCTCCACGATGAGTCCTAAGCACTTGGTTGTAAAACTAAAAAATTCAATAAAACTTGTTATATATATAAAAAAAGAAACTGTCTCTTTCCAAGATGCATTGAGAGAGATAACGGCCAAAGAGGCAGTAGGAGGTGCTGTTAAGGCCTTGCGGCTCTCAAAGAACACCCAGTGCTCGGATACCATCCACCACAAGGACGCAGAACCTGGGGAAGATGCCGAATTGGACCAAGAGCTTGATCAGCTGGGAAGAAGACCTCCGCGGCCTAATGACAAGGCAGTTGCCTCGAGGTGCATTGGGTGCGGAGGTCAGCACAAATGAGCTGACTGCCGTTTTCGCGCAGCAATTTTCAGGGGGTGTGGCAAGCAAGGCCACATCGCCGCAGTATGTTTGGGCTGCAGGAAAGACCCCCCAAAGGAAGAGTTGCCTCGGAAAGGTACCGGGGTCCCCAGCCAGAACAGGGTGGGGTTTTGTGCAAGCAGGAGAAGTATTTATAGGATGGGGGCTCACCGGCTGTTAAAAAAGAAACTGCACATCGAAGTCAGGCTACAAGGGGTCCCCTTGAGAATGGAACTGGATACGGGCTCGGCTCTGTCCATAATTTCCCAGAACACATTTAAACAGATCTGTGGCAGAAGCAGCCAACGGATTAAGCTCAGGCCATCAAACCTGGTCTTAACAGATTTCCAGAACTCCCGAGTCAGTGTCAAGGGGGAGGCCACGATCGGGGTACAATTCAAGGGGTTCGAGGGCCCCTTGGACATCGTAGTCGACGGGAACCGCACAAGTCTAATCAGACTCGATTGGTTTGAGGCTCTGGGGATTCAGGTGACGGGGCTTAATAGTCTGCAAATGGCCGACCTAACGGAAGTGTGTAAAGAATTTTCAGACGTGTTCAGCCCAGAGTTAGGGAAATACAAGGGGCCACCAATTGCTTTGAGGTTGGATCCCTCTATCGCTCCAGTAAGGATTAAACCTTGCCGGGTGCCCTTTGCTCTCAAGCAGAGAATTGACGCCGAGCTGGACAAGTTGTTGCAGCAAGGCATTCTAGAACCTGTGGATAGCAGTCCATGGGAAACCCGCATCGTCACGCCACTTAAGGCCAACGGAGAAGTCAGAATCTGTGCTGACTATAAATGCACCTTGAATAAAGCTTTACAGCAACACTCCTATCCAGTGCCAGTAGTCAGCCATATTCTGGCGTCGCTAAAGGGAGGTCGCATTTTGGCGAAACTAGATTTGGCCCAGGCCTATCAGCAGCTGCCGGTGGATGATGCCACGGCAGAGGCTCAAACAATTGTAACCTTCAAGGTGTGGAGGTTGCAATTTGGGGTTAACGTAGCCCCTGGCATTTTCCAGAGTGTCATGGAGTGCACGCTCCAAAATATTCCGGGTGTATGCCCATACTTCAATGATGTTCTCCTCGCAGGGGAATCAGTCGAAACCCTGGCTGACAGGCTCCAGGCCATTTTGCAGCGGTTCCGCGAACTGGGTCTGAGGCTAAAACAAGAAAAGTGTAAAGTGGGAGTTACTTCCACGGAATTCTTGGGATTTCGCATAGATGCTGAAGGCATCCACCCTGCTGAATCCAAGCTCAAAGCGATTCAGCAGGCACCTAGCCCTAAAACGAAGGGAGAGCTTCAAGCCTTCCTAGGGCTCCTTAATTTTTAACACGCTTTCCTCCCTCACAAGGCTGCAGTGGCAGAGCCATTACACTGGCTCTTAGACAAACAGGCTCCATGGAAGTGGATGAACATCCACGAGAAAAGGTTTGCTGAAGTCAAAGCCTTACTGTCGTCTAATGCAGTGTTGGCTCATTTCAATGAGAGATTACCAGTTAGCATAGCTTGCAATGCTTCTCCATATGGGATTGGGACCCTTTCTGCTGCTGAGTGCAACTACGCGCAAATAAAGAAGCACTGGCAATCGTAGCGGGCATCAAGAAGTTCCATGACTTTTTGTATGGTCGCCGTTTTACAGTCTTTATGGACCACAAGCCACTTCTGGGGTTGTTCACAACGAACAAGCAGACACCCCAAATCATCTCTCCTAGAATGTTGAGATGGTCAATATTCCTTTCTGCCTACGATTTTTGCCTGATTCACAAACCGGGCAAAGAGATGGGCCACGCAGACGGCCTCAGTAGATTGCCCTTAAGACAAATAGAGCCTGATCCTGCACTGGCAAACCACATTCTGTCTATTCAGGATTTGCCTGAGTCCCCCCTCCATGCTGGGGATGTAGCTGCAGAAACAGCTACCAACAACACGCTAACATGCGTGTTGAACTGGGTGTTATCGGGATGGCCGGACACGTGTCCTGGCACAGAATTCCAGAGTTTCTGGAAATGAAAGCATGAGCTATCCACCTTTAAGGGTTGTATACTGTGGGGCAGTAGGGTAGTAATCCCAGCCTCACTGAGGACTAGAGTCCTTGTTTCTTTGCATGAGGAACATCCGGGAATAGTCCGTATGAAGGCGCTTGCGGGCAGCCACCTGTGGTGGCCAGGGCTCGATAAGGAGATCGAAGCCCAGGTCCAACGGTGCCATATTTGTCAGCAGTCCAGGCCAGAAATACCCCAAGCGCCCATTCATAGGTGGGAAACAACACATGCTCCTTGATCGAGGATCCATATTGACTACGCTGGTCCCTTTCAGGGGCAGCTCTTCCTCATTGTGGTGGACAGTCACTCTAAGTGGCTGGAAGTAGTATCCGCGGTGACCTCCACTATCACCATCAGGGTACTTCGCGGCATTTTCACCACTCATGGCCTTCCCGACGTAATTGTCTCCGACAACGGAGCTCAATTTACCTTGTCGGAGTTCCAGTCCTTCGTTCGGGCAAACTTAATTCGACATGCTATGTCAGCACCATTCCACCCGGCATCAAATGGCCAAGTGGAATACATGGTGAGGACAACAAAAGAGTCATTAAAACGGATCACGCATGGCAACTGGCATCACTGGTTGGCGGACTTTCTTCTCTGCCACCACACCACTCCATGCACATCTATGGGCAAGAGCCCCACCGAGCTCCGATAGGGTCGCCATCTTATCACCAAGCTAGATAGGTTACACCCGGACCGGGGTGCATCACAGGTGTCCCAGCTGCGGGCACCGTGGCGTTTGAATGTGGGCGATCTGGTTTGGGCCCGCAACTATGGCCATGGCAACTTGTGGGTGGTAGCTGTGGTTTGCAGGGTCACCGTGCCTCTTTCATATGAAGTGGCATTGGAGGATGGTTGCGTGCTGCGATGGCACATTGACCAGCTTTGTTGGAGATTGCCAAGCCACTCTTCCGCTCCTAGCTCTGCTCTCAGGGGGGAAGAAGCCCTTGATCCTGAGCGGGAAGATCAACCAAGCAGTGACAGCAGATCACTGCAATTATCGAAAGAGGGGTTTGCCAGCGAGGCGGCTCCTGAGTCGGACACCACATCCATGGGACATTGCTCGCGATCAGCTTTCCAAGCCACTCCAATGGGTTTCGCACCTACGGGACATTGCTCCCAATCGGCTGCTAATGCCAAGCAGGGGAATACCACCCCTCCGGGGAATTCCACCCCACAGTGGAACGCTAACCAGGGGAATACCACCCCTCTGGGAAATACCACCCCAAACCGGCATGCAGAGTTGTGCCAATCGGCCAGTCTACATGCTCCAATCCCGACCGCATTAAGCGGGTCCCCAAGTCCTGGTCTGCCGAGCCCGGTGGGCAAGCTTGCAGGCCAGGCACTAGCGGCACCTCCGAGGAGATTGGAGCGGGCCAGAGGCCCACCAAAGTTCCTGCAGGACTACGTGAGGGTTCTGTCAGTGAAAGCCTAGAATTCAGAACACGCTCAAAAGAACAACCTTGCTGGGATTACAATGTCTGCCCTTGCGCCACGTCCTAAAGAGGTCCTAGGCATTGAAATTAAGCCTAGGCTATTGGGAGTGATTTGGAAGTCTCTACAGGGAGGCTGTCATTATTATTTCGTTCAGGGGGTGCATTATACTTCCAACCAAGGGGGGAGGGGTGTAGTGTACTGAGTTGTTAAAACAGCAGATGCAAGGCGTGCACCAATGATACTGGCAGACCACGTGGCCTGCTAGCTAGACTGGGTGTCTGAAACCCCAGGCATGCATGTTTAGCACGGGAAGAACTCATGCATCTATTGGTTAACAGTTCCCAGGCTCCTAGTATAAATGGGTGGAGTGTCAGAATCCAATTATATTTTATTTCTAGCTATCTACTCTGAGAAAACCCAATTCTTACTCTCTTCTGGATTCTGTCATACTACAAAGGGGGGGGAAAAGTAAACACGGGTGTTTATGACTGGCATTCCCCCTATCAACTACAAAGTAACAACCTCTGTGGATTCCCTTCGAGAGTACTAACCACAACAATGTGGCCATCAGCCTTTGATCTCACTCCCTATGAAGCCTCCTTTTACCGGCAGCAAGGAAAAAAGGGGGGGAAGATTGCAACGTTTCGGATCCGATGGATTTAACACCCAACCATCTGCCAATTTGAATTGACTGGAAGGAATGTGGAGTGGGGCTGCCTGGGAACACTTTAAAACATTGAATGGTCAGTGGGGTCCCTCAGATCCTGTCTAGCATGCCTTCAGTCAGTTTTTCTTAATGAAGATTCCTGTTGGAAGAAACATTCCAAGAGTTCTGTCTTCTTAAGATGTAAATTGAGGTGGGTCCTTACATTAGACAGGATCTGCAAAATTGGTCAACCTGGAAGGAAGAACCTTGCCGGGGGACATTGCAAAAAATACCATGTCAGACGACGAAGCGGGGAAGGGGGAAAGCCCCCTGGAGAGGGAGCCGTTGCCCCGACTGGAAACCTGCCAAATATCCGGATCTGAAGGGTCAGATTCCTCACAAGAAGAGGTGGTGGAGATGCATAACCAAAAGCCTCAGTGGTCAATGGGCGTTGGAAAGAAAGGTGAGTGGAAAAGAAAATCAAGAAAGGTGACCCTGAGACCGGGGGCCAACCAACCAGGATGGAAGCAGGAGATGGAGAGATCCCTGCACACAAGCGAAGATGAAGGAAGCTGGGCACAGCACTCGAACTGGATCCTAGAGAAAGCTATCGACTTGATGAAGAGAACCCTCAGCTCCCTAGGAGAGGAGGATCCTGAGCCCCACGGCCGCACCAACTCCTGGAGCCGCAACTGGAGAGACACTGAGGGGGAATTGGAACCTGCAGCCCCGGGGACATCCGCTGATCCAGTAGTCCCCACCCCCCACCGACCTGCAGATGGCAATCCAGATGGAAGACAATACCGACGACAAGGCACCGATCCATTCAAAGACTCCCGCCGCTGGACGCGAAATTCAAGGGGGAGCCGACACGCTTGGGGTTTTTCCTAACCCAAGTCCTTGGCTTCATGGAGGAACACGGGCGGCACATCCGTAGCGACAAAGCCCGTATCCGGATCGTGCAATCTGCTCTGGATGGGCCGGCCGCCGATTGGGTGGTGAATTTGCATGATTCCAATGCCCCAGAGCTCAACGACGTCAACCGTTTCATGTCCTCTCTGTGAAGGCGATTTGAAGACCACCTGGCTGATCGTAAAGCACACGAAAGAATCAAAACAATGAGGCAAGGCAGATGGCCAGTAGCCAAATATACACAAGAATTCTGAACCATTGCCAGCAAGCTGAACTGGCTGGAAGACATCCTCCTTAGCCATTTCAAAGATGGTCTAAATTACGACCTATATGACGCTTGCCTGCCCCGGGGGGATCCATACCAACTCGAATGGTATGTCCTGGCAGAGGAAGCGGAGATCGACCTACTGAAGAGGCACCACCGAGGAAAACAATGGAGCCGCTCACCGCCTGAACCGACGCGCGAACCAGCAAAGCCATCGGCTATGGCCAAGAAGCCAATGGGCTGTTTCAAATGCAGGAGAGAGGGGCATCGGGCTGTAGAATGCCGCTCGAAAGCCCCCCAGCACAATCCAGACAGACCACCGGCCAGCAAATCCGGGAAGTCCCCAGCTAAGTCAAAAGAATTTGCCATGAGAGGGATAGAGGCTGTGGAATCCCCTACCTCCGCCCATCGTGGGGAAAGAGCTCCAGCCTACACCACAGGGCCGGTGGATGCCCCAGATGACAGCTCGGAGGGCGAACCACTGGTAAGTGGATCCATCCCACCCATCCTCAAGACAGTGACTATATTAGCTCCCTCCATGCCCAAAGCTGTCAAAGTGAAAGCCTTAATAGACTCTTGCTGCACCCGCTGCCTCATTAGCCCGACGCTAGTGGGAAATTTGGCCATTCCGGTGAGGAGGCTGGAACAACCAATCTCATTTGGCCAGTTAGATGGGTCCATAGCAGGGGGGGGGGTGCCAGTTACCCTAGCCACGTTACCAATCCACCTATCCCTGGGAAATCATGAGGAAGACGTAATGTTTGTAGTGACCCCAGGCATGGAATGCCCGATGATCCTAGGGCTGGAATGGTTAACAAAATGGAACCACTGGGTAAATTGGAGGACGAAAGAAATCAATTTCCTGAAAGAGGACCCTACAGACTTAAAACCCCAAGGGGATCTACCAAAATTAAAAACGGAAATAGCGTCCATGGGAGAAGAAAAGGGGCTACCAGAAATACCAGAGGAATACAGAGATCTGGCTGAAGTTTTCAGCGAGGAGAGGGCGGATGAGCTTCCCCCCCACCGACCCACGGACTGTGCCATAGAATTCAAGCCCGGGGCAAAACTCCCGAAGCCCAGATTATACTCCATGAGCCCAAAGGAGAAGGAGGAAATGGAGAGATTTATAAAGAAAAACCTAGAAAGGGGGTTCCAAGCCAAGCCTAAGATGGCCACTCCGGTCCTCTTTAGAGAGAAGAAGGACGGCTCTCTACGCTTATGCGTGGACTACCGCCTATTGAATGCAATCAGTGAAAGCAACCTATACACCCTACCCCTCATGAAGGACATGTTATCACAACTCTCGAAAGGATTTTTTTTTTTTACTAAACTAGATCTAAGGGAAGCGTATTACCGCGTGAGAATTAGGGAAGGGGGTGAATGGAAAACCGCATTTAACTGCCCAATGGGGTGCTACAAATTCAAAGTTTTGCCATTTGGATTACAAGGGGGGCCCGCAGTATTTATGCAATTAATCAATGAGGTACTAAGGGAGCACCTATTTAATGGGGTCCTGGTTTATTTAGATGACATCCTTATCTTCACCGAATCAAAAGAGGAACATATCAACCTAGTCAGAGCGGTTTTAAAGAAACTGTGAGCCGCCCACCTATATGCCAAATTATCAAAATGCGAATTTCACCAGGAAAGAATAGACTACCTAGGTTACCGCATATCCCCACAGGGCATTGAAATGGACCCAGAAAAGGTCATGGCAGTATTAGAATGGGCACCACCTCGCACAAGAAAGCAACTGCAAAGTTTCCTGGGTTTCGCAAACTTTTACCACCAATTCATCCCCTCATTTGCCCGGATAGCCCTGCCCCTCATGAACTTACTAAAAACGAAGGGAGAATCCTCAGTGAAACCTAGCCAGCCACTAAAATGGACAATGGAATGCCAAGCGGCATTTGAGAGATTAAAGAGGCTTTTTTCTGCCGAACCAGTACTGAGGCACCCAGACATGGACAAACCCTTTGTAATACAGATGGATGCAAGTGATGTGGCAGTGGGGGCTGTACTATTACAAGAAAATGATGACAGAGTATTGCAACCCTGCGTATATACGTCCAGGAAACTTACTGAAACGGAACAGCGCTGGCCCGTATGGGAGAAAGAGGCATATGGGATACGTTGGTCATTACTTACATGGCGCCAATTCCTTGAAGGCAATAAAATCCCTTTCCAGGTGTGGACAGACCACAAAAATTTGGAAGCCTTGAAAACACCCAGGAAGCTCAACCCCAAGCAATCCCGCTGGTCCCAGCATTTTCATCAATTCAATTTTAAGCTGAAGCATTTGCCGGGGGGAAAGAAGTTATATATACCGACCACCCAAAGGATCACATTCATGCAGCTTTGCCATGACACAAAATCAGCATTTTGGATTTGTAAAAACATTGCACTTAATTAAACGGTAATTTTGGTGGCCATCCATGAAAAAAGACATAGAAAGTTACGTGGCCAGCTGCCCAAAGTGTGCAACTGCAAAAAGGTTGCAAGGGAAATCGCCAGGACTGTTACAAACAGTGGCAAATCCCTCAGCCCCCTGGAGGGAAATAGCCATGGATTTTATAGTGGAATTACCAGAAAGCAATGGGAATACTGTTATTTGGATGGTCACGGACTTATTTTCCAAACAGGTTCACTTTATTCCTTGCCAAAAGATCCCCACCGCAAAAGCTTTAGCGAAACGTTTCGTGCAACATATTTACAGATTGCATGGGGCACCCCAACGCATCATATCTGATAGGGGAGTGCAATTTACGTCTGCATTTTGGAAGGAATTCCTATCCCTTTTAGGGACCACCCAGGGACTGACGTCTAGCCATCATCCTCAGGGAAATGGTCAATCAGAAAAATGTAACGCAGTACTTGAGCAATATTTAAGATGTTTTCTAAATTTCCAGCAGTCAGATTGGACGGACCTGTTGCCTTTCGCAGAGGTTGCCTACAATAATGCAGTCCACTCCAGCACAGGTTATACTCCTTTTCAAATAGCTACCAGCCAAAGTTTCAACCCAATGCCAGAACTAACCCCAAACGAACCGGCAATCCCATCACTGAAAGAATGGATGGAACAATTACAAAACATCTGGCCAATAGTTAGAAAAGTTCTAGAGGAAGCTAGGCAAGCATACAAAGCACAAGCAGATAAGAAAAGGGTGGAGCCCACACCATTCATTATAGGAGAAATGGTGTACTTGTCTACAAAATACTTAAAATCCATACAACCCTGTAAAAAAGTTGGACCAAAATATATAGGACCTTTTCCAATTAAAAGAATCATAAACCCAGTAACAGTAGAATTAGAATTACCCAAGAATCGTAGGCAAATACACCCAATTTTCCACTGCAGTTTGCTGAAAAGAGAACAACAGTCACCCTTACGGTCAAAAATCCCCCCCCCCAACCCCAATCATAGTAGAAGGAGAGCAACACTTCGAAATAAGGGAAATCCTGGACTCTAGAAAATATCGTGGGGAAACTCAATACCTAGTAGCATGGAAGCACCTCCTCGCCTCTCAAAATGAGTGGGTCCATAAACGTCATGTCAGAGCCCCAAAGCTTTTAAAGAAGTTTCATACAGAGTATCCTAACAAGCCAGACTAACTTTTATAACTGTTTTGTTTTCTCTACAGGTGGACCTCTCTTATTTTTAAGGGGAGCCGGATGTCAGAATCCAATTATATTTTATTTCTAGCTTTCTACTCTGAGAAAACCCAATTCTTACTCTCTTCTGGATTCTGTCATACTACAAAGGGGGGTGGGGAGTAAACACGGGTGTTTATGACTGGCATTCCCCCTATCAACTACAAAGTAACATCCTCTGTGGATTCCCTTCGAGAGTACTAACCATAACAATGCGGCCATCAGCCTTTGATCTCACTCCCTATGAAGCCTCCTTTTACCGGCAGCAAGGAAAAAGGGGAGGAAGATTGCAACATTTGGGATCCGATGGATTTAACACCCAACCATCTGCCAATTTGAATTGACCGGAAGGAATGTGGAGTGGGGCTGCCTGGGAACACTTTAAAACATTGAATGGTCAGTGGGGTCCCTCAGATCCTGTCTAGCATGCCTTCAGTCAGTTTTTCTTAATAAAGATTCCTGATGGAAGAAACGTTCCAAGAGTTCTGTCTTCTTAAGATGTAAATTAATGGAGTCAGTTTTGCTTTCTGTTCTATTTTGTGTGTGTGTCATGAATAAACTAAGTTCCTTTACTACTGAGTCTCTTCAATGTCTACCTCCGTAAGAACAGAACAGGGCTACAATATCTAACTTTAGTGTTTCTTGATAACCAAAAGAATCAGCTACAAAAAATAGAAGGTAAAATTGTGTGTTTCTTCTATAAAGTTGGAATTGTTTCATCTCATCACTCTTGAATTGCATCCTTTATAACATTTCAGACCATAGCTTTATTTGCATCCGAGTAAATGTATATTTTTTCTTTTTCAAGAAATTCATCAGTTTCCAAACAATTTAAAGATAATAAAATGATGAAGCCTAGTATCTATTTATCTTATTTATGGAAATAATTATTTCTATTCTTTGAATATCTTTTTCTGAGTACTGCCTCCTTTTGTTTCTCTCTCTCTTTCTCCCTGCCCCCGCCCTTTAGGGCTCAATATTGCCAAGCGTACAGTTAATATTTCAGGTTACTGATCAAAGTAATGTAGTGAAATGTTGATAGATGTGATAGATGGTCAGATTAAGCTGTTATTGCTACAGACATTCCCACTTCCATTCTTTTTTTTTTAAACGCAATCCTGCATTCTTGTGGTTTGCAGAGGGGCACTGCTCTTGAAATGAAGCAAACAACCATCATAGTTTCCATTTTCCAATATCAGAAGTCTTATGTCATCTGTTTTGGGATTGGATATCATAGATTTTTGTGTGTGATGAATGCAAGCTGTCGTCTGGCTGCATAACAAACTGGAATCAGAGCTTGTAACCAAAACAAGCACTAAATCTTATAGAAGCTTATGGAAATGAAATATTTTCAGAATCTCATATGCTTTCCCATACAATATGCTAGCATTCTAATTGTTGACAGTAATCATATCCTGTTCAGTTCTGTAATGGTGCCTGAGTACCATGATGCTACATGAGCAATTATGCACTGTCTTTAAGGTTGCCAGTTCTTCTGCCTCTCCTAGTTGCTGTGCCCTTCAGTGATATTCCTGTGAGGTTCTGAATTGTAAGCTGCTACTTCTCTAATTGTCCTGCTTCACAGGGCATTCTAGATCAAACTGCTATCACCTCCAAATTTCAGGGTACAGCTCTTAGTTTCATAAATCTAACATCATATACTTTCCCTCAGTTTTCTTGTCCAGCTTCAACTCCTTTTTGCAAATTCCTTACCAACAGTTACCTGGAGCATGATATATATATATATATATCATGCTCCAGGTAACTGTTGGTAAGGAATTTGCAAAAAGGAGTTGAAGCTGGACAAGAAAACTGAGGGAAAGTATATATATATATATATATATTAGGCTTCTCTCCCTGGATCCTTTCCAGGTACTTTTGCCATACCTGCAAGTTTAAAAATTAAATGATAATATCTACACTGATTCAGACAAATATGAATAACTGGATAGTTCAATTCTCCCCTCTCCTCTCCTCTCCTCTCCTCTCCTTCTCCTCTCCTTCTCCTCTCCTCCCTTCTCCTCCCCTCCCCTCCCCTCTCCTCCCTCCCTTCTCCTCTCCTCTCCTCTCCTCCTGTCTCCTCTCCTCTCCTCCCTTCTCCTCTCCTCTCCTCTCCTCTCCTCTTTTCCTTGTTCAAGCACTAGCTTGACAACTTTAACTTAAAAGTTTAACAAACGTAAGTTAAAAATAATTTAATAACTCATAGTTTACTCTCATTTTACAATTAATAATTCCCCATCCTAGAAAATGACTCATCTTTTTTAAAGAGGTATTAAAACTTTCATACTAAACATTACAGCACATGATATAAGATAATGACCATAACTAATACCTTTACCATCTCATGGTTGGACCAGAGCAATTTCTTTTACATTGCTACTACCCTTGAAGATGATTTGCAGAAAACTACTGTTATACTTGGTACAAAAATAGTTGCCAGTGCTAACAGTGAGAATGCTGTTAGCTACTTGGTTCCCTGATCCAATTCATGGGGCTGATTATCACTATTTAGCCTCTAATGTTTTGTGTCTTTATTACTTTTAGAATCATCGGTTTAAGCAAAATTTGTCCATTGAAAACATTCTGGGATAAGAAGGCTTGATTAGATTTCCCCTCAAGATAATAAGTGAAGAGGGGAGTATGAAAGCAGGACTTCTTGATTGTAATCCCTTATTCTGGAACAGTTTGTTCCCAAGTTTGGTTTGTTCTTCTCCTTGCTAACATTCAGGAAGAGTGTCAAGATGGCACTCTTGTGTAGAGCCTTCAAAGCACATTGTACCATATAATTGGAAGCAGCTATTTGGATGATAGTAAGGCACTTAATGAGACACTGTTTGTAGATGTTATTTTAATGTAGTGGTGGGATTCAGCCGGTTCGCACAACTTCGGCAGAACTGGTAGCTAATTTTTTGTTGCCCAGGCCCAGAATGGACTTCCGGAAGCAGCATCCACACAGAAAACCGGTTGTTCATGTTATGTATTGGGCCTTGCTGAAGTCATTCAGCAAGGCTCAGAAAGTCTGCAGAGAGGCTGGGCCTTGCTGAGTCATTCAGCAAGGCCCAGGAAGACTGGAAACAAGTTGCAGAGACCCGGACAGACCACATGTTTGCCCGGGACCCAGACAGGCTGTCTCCAGCCTCGTGCGCATGCACGAGGCGGGAGAATAGCCTGCAGTCATTGGTTGAGCCTTCCCTTGCAGGGGGAGTATAAAAAGGGCATGTTGCCATTATTTCTCTCTCTTCTGTTCTGGCTTCTGTTCAGTGCAAGTACCAAATAAAGAACATCTTTTTGCATCAACTGCCTCGTCTTCATGTCTGTGTTGCGAACAGAACAGTTCACATATTTGAATCCCACCACTGATTTTAATGTATGGTTTTATTGTTTTTACAAAATTTAAGCTGCCTAGCATTTCTATGAGATGATATTTGTATTCTATTTAAGCTGCTGAGAGTCTTTTGGACTGTGATGGAATAGATATAAGGTAAATAAATAAACAGATACAAATGGTTGTATTGAAAAAATAATAAAATTAAGTTTTTAGCTTGATTGAATTATAGGAAAGTTACAATTTAATTTTCACCACCATGAGTTGTAATAATTTCTTTTCTGCACTAAAGACAGAAATGAAAGAACAAAAATTCCCATTGCATAGCCAAATACCCTATTATTAATAATGCATTGAGCTACTACTCTCATCATTTCTAGCAGGGTTGGCACCATTTAAAATTATTGTTTCATGGTTATTACATTTTTTGTTATTATTATGTATCTTCTTTTAGATATTAAATTGATCCCATAATTAGAAAAAATCTATTTTAGTTTTCTATGGATTGACCACACCAAATAAGACTTTGAGGGCTCTAATTTGCCTTGCAGGACTGATGGAAGATTCAAATAAATGAAGTCAGTGACTACATAGGCAAAGAAGACGACATCATTATGCACCCTTAAAAAGAGCTTGTGTTCATGGATGTTTGTTATAAAGTGAAATTTTCCTTCTAGCTATCCCTAAAGAAATGCTTATTACCCTTCTACCCTTCTATTTGTAACTATATTTAGTTATGCTTTACATTCACATTCACAGTATCTTAAATCCTCTTTTCTACAGTTGGATATGAACTAGTCATTGCCAAAAGTGGATTTTCACATTTAAAATTCCTTTGATCATTGAATATTAACTTTGGTAGTGAAACATTGCAGATAAAATATTTGTAGAGAAATATTTATGTATTTTGTTTAGTCTACTGATACAATAACACAATCAACAGACTAAAATTTCAGATGACTCTCAAAAGCAGATCATTTGTATAGCTAATACAGGGAGTCTTCAACGTATAATCACAATTTCAGCCCAGAATTATGGTCCTTAAATTGTTGTTGTTGTTAAGCAAGGTATCCATGCAATCCTGGCTCTCCCCATTGCAGTCATTATTTGGATCATGGGGTGCCTCAGCGGGTGAGGGAGGCCCTGGGTTGCTGAATGAATGGTAGTAAGTCAAGGACTACCTGTACAGGTAACTAAAACCCTGTCTAGATTAATTGAGTATTGTTTGGGATTATTTTTTTGCATTGGGGATTGCCTTTAGTACCTTTTATGATTTGCAGATTTCTGATAATTAATGAGGTTTATTGGTTATACATTATACTATATCTGAGAGATGTAAAAAAGAAACTCAGACACATTTGGTCACCACAGCTCTGTTATTCAAGCAGTGTCTTGCTCCATTAATATCATCCCTCTGCTGCCTATTGGCAACAAATGAATAGGACATGAAGAACCTGTGCCATCTGTGGCCAGATAGACTTTGCTATAATGAAAGCCTAATCAAATATAATTCTAAGCTAACATGGTTAGGATTGTGGTAGTTGACTCTACCGATAAGGCTGGCAATTATGTTTCCTCTGTGACAAATATGAATCTTTCTTGAGCTTCAAGAGCTGACCATTACTGAAGGTTATAGGCATTTTTTTTCTTTTACTAGAAATAGCAGATTTTTTTTGAACAGTTATAAATGAGCAACAATCTTTGAAGACAAAAATCTTAGCTATATTTAACAATCCTGAGTATGTGCCTTTTGCTTTATTTCTTGCAGGCTTGATGACCACTAATTCTTTCCAGGAATTGAAACAGTTCAGTTATCCCATAGAGGAGGATATGGGTTGTCTTGCCATACTGGAGAGTAGAGAGTAGCAGCTATCTTCAGGCATTACCCTATAGGAGAAATAGATCAGTGCTATTTTAGGCTAATCAATGTTGTAGGACTATTTGCAATGTCTCCCAAATTTGATAAAGAGTGAATGAGGGCAAAGCTTTCTTAGTTATAAAAATAGTTTTGGTAATTCAAATAGCTTATCCAAATCTGCTTGGATGGCAGCACCCCAAAGTGGGATTTAATGTTCCAGTTCTGCGTTCCCCCAAGCTTATTGCCAGAAAACAATTTCCATTATCTCCATATCCTCAGATGAGGTGGTGGTGCAGTTTTATGTAAAAATAGTTGTTCAGTAGTTTTTGTAGGGTCAGGTTCTTATGATTCTTTGTTTTATGGAGACTGGAAAAAAAAACAAGTGTTGTGGCACTGAAATCATAATCATAAGAAAAATCTATTCTAGTTCAAAGCTTTGTAGATTTGCCCTCCCTCACACTTCATTACACAGATTATTTCATTAAGAGCCAAGAGCTCTGTGCTGCTACTTGATGCAAGTAATTCTTTTCTATTCTTGTTGAGAATTGTATGTGCAGCTATCCATTTGATAATGCCCAATTAATCAATTATACAGGATATGTGTGTGAAGTGAATGACAAGCTTGCCCTGCCACCATAAGAGAGCTGATTTACCACAGGACTTGAATTAGGGAAAATGTTGAAAATAAAGTTATTACAAGAATATCTATGGAAAAACATCTGGATTTCTAAAAGTCTTCTCTGCCCGATATTGGTTATACAGTCTTTTCTTAATTTGTATTTAAATTTTAGAATTCAGATGTTTATTTATAGGTATTGCCTTTAATACAAACTGCCTGCTAAAATAATCCCTTCTAAAATGAAATGAAATGAAATAGGTGATTTGAGATTACGTAGCTAAAACAATATTTTAGGCAGATATTGAACACGTCTGTTTTGCTTTTTCTGTCTTGAGTTTTCCTCTCATATACTTTTACAGCAAAATGTGCCACTTGTTATTTAGACTTTTATTTTCCTTCTTTTTCATTTTTCCTTTTTTTTGACCAAGTAATTTGTTTTTGCAGCTCCTGATTGCCTGTTACTGTGGAAATATTCACACTTTTTACGTATTTTTTTTTCTTCATATTTAAGTATCCATTTTAAATAGGATAAAATTTTAATGCTTGCTACTGGTTTATATATTATTTGTTCCATTATCCAAATTTGGACCAGAGGTAATGTTGACATGAAAATGCCAAGATAGTAAATTCTTAGGCAGATACGGAAATCCAAAGTAAGGTTTGATTTACCTATAGTCTGCAGGAAATGAAGCATTACTGTGGATGTGGCACATCAAGATCCTTAATAAGAATAATATTATTTAGCTTTACCTTCTGCTTTGATTTAAAATATTTTCACATCTATTTTTTTCCCATGTGCTTTCAAGTGCTTTGGTGTCCCATGGCCCTGTCCTTTTCTGAAATATTTTCATTCCATTGTTTCTGGGTTGCTTTTCATTTTCTTTTTTGTTATTAACTTTTAATTAGTAAAAGGTAAAGATTTCTCCCAGAAAATATAATAAAAGACATCTACATGAAAGTGGAGGCCACACATAGAAACTATACCTGGGCTGAAGTATGTGGATAAATAACTTCATTTCAATATATATTTAAATAGGGCACAAAAAAATACCCCTTTATCCTAAATGCAGGAAACCTTCAGCTGTGCCTTTGTGTTTCCATAATAGGATATGTGCATACTCAGCATTGCATTATGCTTATCTCAGGTCTAAAGTTCAAAGCTTTTAACTTGCCATTTTATTCTTAACAAAGGTGAACCACTAGTAAAAAAAGTCCCAATTCAGCTCTGTTTAATATTCATTACAGTAGTAGAATTAATGTGTATGTTTCAGAGGAAGAGGCTAGGAAAAGACTGGAAGAGATCCTCAGAATATTGATCAAAAATCATGTAATCTTCAGTCATGTGATTTATGAAGAACCTTTCATTTCTTTTTGGATACTGTCTCTTATCTAATGGAACTATTGCTCCATTTCCTGGAGAAAACCATTAGATTCATAAAGAATCAGTGAGGCTCTAGAAAATTATTAGGACCATTAAATCCCATGTCAGGGTAGATTATCTACAGTATACAAATTGATGAGGTGTTTAATCATACTCCATTTAAACTCATTTGGAATGCATTCTATAATCTAAGAAGATCCATGGTTTACTAGTACTGCCCAGTGAACTATTCAGAAGGCGGTGCTCTCCAGCAAGGAAAACAAACAGGAACATAAAAATATGCAGTCATAAACTAAAGGCATATATTTATTTATGGAGGACCATATGGCAAATATCATTAAGGGAAACAATTAGACTGCCTCTAATATATTTGAAAGAGACAATGAACCAGGGAAGCAGTTGGACCATCAGACAACAAAGAAGTGAAAGAAGTCATTTTCATATATGGCTAATGATTTGTAATTTGTTCAGCAGTTATTTTGACCTGGGTATAAATAGGTTTTTGTATACTATTATATCAATAGCCAAAATGAACTTCAGAAGAATCTGAATAAATTGCTGAATGGTCAACCAAATGACAAAGTTTAATTCAAATAAATTGAAAAGGATGGACAGTGGAGCAAATAACCCTAACTTTATACATACTCTTTGATAGGCTACACTTTCTGAAACTAACAGAGGAAAAGATAATGTAGTATCAGTGAATAGTTCAATGAAGATATAGATTTTGTTTGCAGCAGTTGTAAAAAAAAGGCAAAATGCATGCTAGAGTTCATAAATAAATAAAATATAGTTCTGACATTCTTATGCCCTTATACAATTATTGTAGGTTTGCATCTGGAATAATGTGTACAGATCTGGGTACCATATTTAGTAAAAGATTCAGTACAGCTGGAAAAAATGCAGAAAAAAAGCATTCAAAATGATCAGCAGGTCAAACTCTCTTCCATACCAGAAAAGGATATTGTTTGACTCTTTAGTTTGGGAGAAAAGTAACTGAAGACAGTCATGATGAAGTATCTGAGATCATGCATATCATGGAGAAGGTGGATAGGGAGTTTTTCTTCTTTCAAAACATTGAAATCAGAGGCCATCCTGGGAAGCTGACTGGAAGCAGGTTTAGAATGGACAAAATAAGATACTTCTTTACACAGCATTCCAATAATTACTTGTGGAATTTATTACCATGCAACACGGAGATAACAACTAAACATGGGTGGGTTTACAAAATCACAATGTGGTGATTTTGGTTGGGAGGAAAATGTACAATTCCATCGCCTGTTTCTAAATACTCTAAAGCATCTTCATGGACACTGTGAAAAACAAAGAATTAAGAATTGAGCTAAGGCTTGCCCTGACCTGATCCAATAAAGCTATTCTATTGTTCTTATGTTCTTCAACACTGGTGATAGAGCAGCATTTTGCAATGTATCTGAAAACTAAATTCTGACTTACATAGAACAGCAAAAATTGTAGGCCACACATTTCTCTTTGATTACGGATTATCTTCCAGATCTGCCATTTAAATGATTGCTTTACTCTAGGATCAACCCTCTTCTAAATCTACTTATGTTTGCATAAAGGCCTTCCACCATGAATTTCCTACTGTGTTTTTGCAGGGCTTGGATTCTGATTATCAATATTAGTAAGGTAGCTTCCACAAATATACCAATAAAAACATTGAATAACAGATGAATCAGATAATATCAGCATTTGAATATCGCCCTCAACTTATAAAAAAGTAAAATGGTATGTGACGGCAGCATATTTTGGATCTTTCCATAAATATTCTTCTGACATGGCAGCAAGTCAGTCAATTTAGGAATTTTATTTATTTTACTTATCATATGACAATGTTACATTGACCAGGATACTACAATGCTAATGGAGAGTAACAGTTTGTCTGCGCGTTTACTAGCTCTGTTTGGTATATGCTTGCACACTTCCCAAGGTGCGCTATAGGAGGGCGAACTAGTTCCTCACCAGAAAGAAAGACAAGTGGCTGCAGTGTCTTCTGAGGCACTCTCCCTGCACCAAAGCTGCCTCTCGAACATTGCAACTGGGAAGGTTCAGTGCTGGCAGGATTCTAACTGTTTGCACAAAGTGCTGGCTCATCTCCACACTGAAGTACCTATTTATCTATTCACATAGAACATATTTTCAAACTGCTAGGTGGGCAGAAACCAAGGCAAGTGACAGGAGTTTACCCCACCATGCCGTGCTAGGAATTGAACCACTGGAGCAAACACCATCTTCAGTGTCTTTAAGCCACTTAGCCATCGTGCCTCTAATTTAGAAAAGATGACTTCCAAAAACTGGCTAGAAGAAACAGTTTGGTGCTAGAAAATTTACTTTTTAATTATCTAAACTGTAAAATTGGTTTTTTTATCCCCTTACCATACATCTCTTTCTGCTGGAAATGTTTACATGCAAGCTATTTTGCTGATATGTTTAGTATCAGTGGTTGATCGGAAAGCTGGCAGTTTGAGACGCAAGTACTGTGGGACAGGATGAGCTCTCTGCCTCAGCTCCTGCCAACCTAGCAGTTCGAAAGTATGCAACTGCAAGTAGATAAATAGGTACCACTTCAGTGGGAAGGTAACAGCATTCCTTGTGCCTTGGCATATAGTCATGCTGGCTACATGACCACAGAAGACTCTTTGGACAATGCTGGTTCCCTCAGCTAAGAAACGGAGAAGAACACCATCCCTAAAGTTGGACACGACTGGACAGGGAAAACCTTTATCTTTATGTTTAACATTGTTCCTTAAAAAAATCTTGATGAGGTGTTCTGAGATATCAGTATTATTTGGCAGCTGTATCAACTGTGATTAAATCAAACCAATACATTAGGAGCTGGGTGGTGGACTGCTGTGAAACAGGTCAACAAGTAATAGTAATGTATATGGATATATTACCACATACAGTTCTAAGATGATAATTAATGGGAAGGAGCAGTAGAACTCTTTGGATATAATATAATTTGGGAAAGTGTCTCAGGCTTGACATTTCCTAGTTCTCTTGCAGATTTGCAACCTTATAATAAAACCAGTATTAGCGTTCATAACTTTGGTTTCTTAGTCTGATCTATTTGGAATGGCTAACATCATGATACGGTCACGTTTGCAGTGACTAGTGAAATATGAATGCCATTTTGTCAAACAGTTTCCTATCTTTTTGTTTCTTCACTAAACATGAATGGATTGGTAGTAGCTTCAGCATTTAGCCAAAGTATATGCTGACATTTTCTGAGAATATTGTTGAATATTTTCTGAGAATATCATGAACTAAGCAATAACTTATTATTCCAGTTATTTATTCTGTTTTAATGACCTTTTCCTCTTCTGCTCACACTAACAATAACCTTAATCTGTTTTTCTGTGTAAAGATTAGGAGGTAGGAGAATGAAGCTTAAATAATACACATTTTTTATGAACTGTAGAACAAGCATGGGGAAAATAGGAGTACAGAAAAGTTGTGTGGATTTTCTGCCCACACTTCAAAGGGAAGCTTTCCTCCTTCATTATTTCCCTTCTTATTGGCCTCATTTTGCTGGCTTATGATTCCAAAATACACCAGGAGACAACCTCAGTACAAACTTGATATTAAAAACTAACAGCCTAATGCTAGAAAAAACACTCTCTTCTTCTAGTTTCAAAGAAAGATTTTTTTCCATAACTACAGCCATGCTTTTCTAATAAAAAATCATTAAACAATGGTTATGAGGGATGAAACATGGGGAAAGGCATATAATCAAGTGAAACCTTTGAAGTTTTTTTTTCTCTTAAAAATGAAGGCAAACAATTGGCTGTTAGTATTGCATGCTTCCTTTATGAAAAGGGAGACCAGAACATTCATTCATATTTAGGAAGAGAAAAAAGAGAGATATCTTCCTGAATGCTCTTGTTTTTCTTATTTAGCACAAGGGGGTACCGAGTGCCTTTTATGTCCCTTAGCTTACATTGTTGAGAATATAAACGGAACTAACCAAAACTGCCTAATTCATTTATGTAAAGTAAAAACAAATGTAGGGGTCCTTCACTCTTTTTATTGTTAACATCCATTGGGACGCAAGAGAATAAATATTTGAAAAGTTTAAAGCGATTGATTTAAGCTTCATAATAATGCTGGGTTTTGAGGAACTGAAAGAGAACAAGTTGTTGGGAGATCAAAGATTGGATAGGGTTTTATAGCAGATTTGGTCAAAATTCTCTTGGGAGGGACAGAAGTTCAAAACTTGACTTTTTAAAGTATCTGACTAATTGCTTGACATCTCTGCAGTAAAGAAGTGAGGAGGAGAGAATTGAAACAGTTCCACTGGTTCCTTCTGAAAAAGGTGGGTCAGAATTGAAATCCAAGCAATATTGGGTTTACCATATAAAACAAAAAATAGGCCTCTCCCAACATCTCCGTTCCCTTTAACCTCAAAATTCTGAATCAATTGATTAGGGAATACCTCTCCAAATCACTAACAGTTTTCCTGTGTTCATGATAAAGACTCGTGCTTGTCACCATGCTTTAAACTGTCTATCTATTGAGAAGCACCAGAAAATTGTCTTTACAGATTTTCCAAGCATTACTGTTTCTTTTATCTGAAAATAAGACACAGAGAGAATCAAAGCAGGAGAATGTATGGTTTGGCTACATGTGCTTTCAATAAAGAAAAGAAATGAAAAGAAAAGAAAAGAAAAGAAAGAAGGAAGGAAGGAAGGAAGGAAAGAAGGAAGGAAGAACAATAACTATTGTAAAAGAGGTTATCAGACAATAAATAATGCCAATTAACTACTGAGATATACATGTTTTAGAGAAGATGCTTCTTATGCAAAATTAGGTTAAATTAATGAAGGGGAGAATTAACACCAGAAGAGAAATGGGATGTAAATTTATTTCATAGATATATACATTAAAAGTTTCATTTGTTTAGCTCCCAATTCTAAAAGCTTTACAGTCATCATCAATTGTAGTAATGATGTTTTATGTTACCTAATCAATTAAAATAAAGAACAAATCTCATCTTCTTTCTCCTTGTTGGCAATAAGTTCATTCTTTGATTAAAATAAATATCCTACAGAGTTGCTCTTCTGTTAGTTATATATATATCCATTCTGTCCCCCTTTAGGTGTGAAAATGTAATACTGCATTCAGAAAAATATTTACCTCAGCTGTTTTTATCAGCAGTTTGTATATATTTTATTTTTACAATGAACTTCCAGAGGTATGATGGACCCCCTTCTACTGCTTCCTTTGCCTGCCTTTATGGCAGAAAATAGAGGGACAGAGTAAACTAGGAAAGAATGAGGGGGGGGGGGAGTTATTGAAAATCAATATCATAATAATGGCACAGAGCTTTGTGCTCCATATAGCAGCCAATTATAAGCAATTTCCTAAAGTTGTCAACTGGTGGCAAAACAAATTGTGTTAATAGTGAAGAGTTCATAAAGGCCAATTTGTCTTTTCACTGCTACACTTCACTAAAGAGCGTTCTAACTGCAAACATCTAATGGAATCATCATTCAGCTGATGACAAAATCCCAACCATTATCTTTATTGTTGGCTGCATCCAAAGAACTGAGAATGAGTACATTTGGATGCAGTTCTCTTGCTGAAAATTATCAGATTTTGCATGAACACAGGAGTTCAGCAACATGAAACAGTTGTCTTATGGTATTTTTTTTAATCACACGAAAACTATTTCTGTTTATGTTGTCCTTCAGACAGAAGATGATAGATGGAACGACAATAATGTAGTAGCATCAGTGGACACTGGGTAAGAAATACAAGACAGCCGACTTCCAGTTTGCTCAGGCGGCCGCCATGGACGTTTGGAAGGCAAGCTCTGTCTTCCACATCCAGTTTCGGTTCGCTGGGGGACCCTGGAAAGGGTCGAAAGTCACCCTGTAGGGGCGACCAGCAAGGAGGGGATCCCTGTGATCGCAGAAGGGAGGTAGCTCTTCCATTTGATCCAGGGCAGCCCTCCAAACCAGCAGACAAAAGACTGGCCATAGAAATATGGCTCGTCACTAGGCTGCAGACAGCCAAAGTCACATTTACCATCAGGCAACTTTAAAGCAGCGCGGAAGAGACTGGGTGAGATCTACCTCTCTTAAATCCTAACTACCTTTGTTACCTGCATAAGCTGCTTAAGTACTTTCCCCCCTGTGGAGAGGGAAGGGAGATTTTACTCCTCCCTCTAAAAACAGTGGCGACTGACTATTCAGGGGAGTTTAAAAACGTTGCAAGAATAACTTGATCCTAATTGGAATTTTACTTCTTAAAGTTTGTGGACTAAAAGATTTTCTACTCTTACTGAAGATCTGGGTTTTTACTTATAAAAAAAGTAAAACTGAAAAGATTATAAAAACTTTGGACCTAAAGAAAAAATTTAAATATGGGGTGACATCTTGTGGCTAAACCTGATATTACAATCTGTTATTGTTTAAAAGAGACTTGGCTGACAACCTAGACCAGGGGTAGGCAACCTCGGCTCTTTTATGACTCGTGGACTTCAACTCCCAGAATTCCTGAGCCAGCATGGCTCAGCTTGGAAACCTCTCCCTGTCCCCTCAGCATGGCTGGCTCAGGAATTCTGGGAGTTGAAGTCCACGAGTCATAAAAGAGCCAAGGTTGCCTACCCCTGGTCTAGACAATTGATAAGACTTATAACCTTGAGACACTTATCAGCTGTGAAGCCCAGCTGTGTTTCATACTCACTACAAAAAAAATTTTTTTACACTCTCTGATTCCAAAGCTTTTAATCTAATACATTACTAAGAGAATATGGAGGAAGATCAGGAACAAATTCTCTCTATGCAGAAAGCAATTCACCAAACTATTCTTACAGCTACTGATGAAATAAGAGGTTGCAGAAAAGAATGGGATGTCAGTCCAGATACATGAACTCAAAATTTGATTACAACTGAAAAATCAACTACACAGAATATAATGGAAAAAAATGGACCAATTAAATACTATGACAGAGGATTCAACTGATCAACAAATACAGTCAATGGAAAACCCAGAAAAGGGACTGACAAATCAGAAGAAACCTGAGGATCAAGAAGAACAACAGACTGAAGAGAAGATAAACAGTTTAAGACAACTACATCAAATGGAAAAATAGAGAGACAATTTGTTAGTTCTCTCAAAAAAATGGTGATCGGATGGTTTTTTCTACATCAAACAACATACATAATAACACAGGGAGATTTATTTGATGACTCCAAAGCATGGACATGGAAGACGATTTGGCAAAGAAAGAAAGCTAGAATAAGACGGAAGAAAATTGGAGTTTTGACTTACTAGTGAGAATTAAAACAGAATGTTCTCAAATAGATAAGATGTGTACTTTGAATATTAGAAATTGTTATGAGTTGAGTTAAAGGATACTTTGGTCATTTAAGACTTGGAAATATAAACAATAGTTAAATTTGAATATTGAATATTGAATATAGGCAATTAATATATATATATAAACTAAAAACTTATTGATGAATGTAACAAATATGTTTTTTTATTTAGTGGTAATAATAAAAATTACTAGCTTAAATATGAGATAGTAGATATTGAGAGAAAAAGAGGAAGTATTAAATGTTGAAATAAGAGAAATTTTGGTTATTAAATTTAAATATTTGGAAATTATTAGAAAATAAGAATATTATATTGTATTATTAACCAGCTGATGTAAGATCTTGGGATGAATTGTGATAAAGGGAATTAGGGTTATTTAAAACTTGGAAACTATAAATATTAAACGTTAAATTTAAATATTAATGGGAAGTTAAAAATTGGGAAAAACTTACCAGGACATTGATTGTCTAAAAAGATTGAATGTTAAAATGACTAAGATATGTATAAACTAAAAATTATTGATAAATGTAAAAAAGTTATTTGTATTAAATTGATATAATAAGAATTGTATTAATTTAAATGTGAGACAGTACATGCCAAGGGAAAAAGAGAGAAAATATTTAATGTACTAGTTTGTGATCTGTACTAAAGAAATTTGTATGTTATTGAATTATGAACCAACCCAACTGCCACGTTGCTTTTCAAATATTTAAATGTAAAACTGGAAAATCAATAAAAATTAAAAAAAAAAGAAAAGAAATACAAGACAACCTCTTGTCTGTCTGATATTGAAACTTTGTGGTTACATATCAGTTTTTAAATATGGGCATTTCTCTTCTTAAGACAAACTGTCTTTAAAGTATATCACATCAATTACAACTGTCTTCAGTGACCTAGTGCCCCCTGGTGTAGTCAATCCAGCTCCATTAATTCCCAGCCAGCATGACTGATATACTCAAAGGACACCACCTTGAAGAAGATGCTTTATACCAGAGGGTCCCCAATCTTTTGGGAACCAGGGACTGGTTCCATGGAGAGAGGTTTTTCTGTGGACCAGAGGGGGCGTGGTTTCATGTGCTGCCTGCATCCCGCGGATGGGGCTTTGCTTGTTTGTGTGGACTGGTTGCTGTCATGTTGGGGCCCGGTATTGGGGGTTGGGGACCCCTGCTTTACACCCTTTAAAATTCACTTCATCAGAATTTGCTACATATTCTGATCTCTGAATCGTGTAATAAACATTGTGATATTCCAAGAACATGCTAATTTGGTGAACCTCATGTGTTACATATTAAAAATAGCTATTGCTGGTTACCAGCACACAAAGTATATATTCTAGATAGTGCATCACTTCAAGGAGGGGCTAGATGATCACCTTTCCCAGGCCTGCATTTACCGGGCTGTCCCTGATCAATTGCAAGAGTCGTATCAGGCGGCGGTGAGATTGGATGTTGCTCATTACAAGAAACCGTTCCTTCCAGAAGCCGGGCCAAAACCAGAGCAGACCAGGCGGCCACCTCCACGAAAACCCCCAGCCATCGCGCCTGTGGAAACCCCTAAGCCATCTGATGGGTTCACCAATCACATGCTTCAGGTGTGGACAACAGCGGCAAATTGTCCGATCCCATACCCCCAACAGGGAGGTAGATCGGGGCCACCGGTGAGGAAGAAATCAGCCCAACAGCTGGGAAAAGAGAAATCAAGCAGGATCATGCAAGAGCCCGTTACCCAGGTCACGTCACCCACACAGGAGAGCGCCGAGGCCCAAGCCGGACCTACCTATGACAGCGACGACAAAGGGGAGAACGACCCGATGGTGAGTCGACCCGTTCCACCTTTTTTTCTTGTTGCTAAGCTCATAGTCCCTAAGACAGGGGTACAAATGGATCTGAAAGTGCTAGTGGACTCAGGATGTTCCCGGTGCGTTATCAGTTTGCCAATTGCCCTCAAGTTGGGTATACAAGCAAGATTGCTCTCCAAGCCCATGAGGTTCGAACAGGCAGATGGCTCCTTAATGGGAGGGACTTTAGTCACCCATCTGATGGAACCTATATGCTTAGAAATAGGTGAACATTGGGAGTTCATCCGTTTCATTGTGGCCCTGAAGATGACTGAGGCTATGATTTTAGGTCTAGCCTGGTTAGACAAGTGGAAACCTTTTATCTGGTGGGAAAAGGGGATGAGGACTGTGAGATTGCCCATAAGGCCCAAGCCCCCTCTTGAATCTGCCAATGTTACTGGAGGGCCTAAGCCATTTACTGAATCAGCAAAGATAGCTGCATTCCCCGGCTGGGCAAACCACTCATTCCCAGCAAGTACCAGGATTTAGCGGAGGTGTTTAGTGAGAAAGAGTGCGACATCTTGCCACCCCATCGGCCAAATGACTGCACCATTGAACTATTAGCAGGGGCCAAACTCCCAAGGCCAAGAATGTATGCTATGACCCCCCTCAAAATGGATGTGAACAAAAACGTAGCAAGAGGTTTCATTGAGCCGGCCAAGTCCCGGCCAAGTCCCAGGTGGGGGCTCCAGTGTTATTTAAGGAGAAAAAAGATGGATCACTTTGTCTCTCCGTGGATTATAAGGGGTTAAATGCTGTAAGCATAGAAAACAAGTACCCCCTCCCCCTCCTGAAGGACCTATTAACTCATCTAGCAAAGGGGCATGTCTTCACTAAATTAGACCTAAGAGAAGCATACTACCGAGTACAAATAAGAAAAGGAGATGAATGGAAGACCACTTTTAACTGTCCTATGGGCAGCTACCAGTTCAAAGTTATGCCATTTGGACTACAGGGGGTTACACAATCATTTGTACAAGGGGTTTTTGGTGTATCTTGATGACATCCTGATATACAGCAAGAATATGGCTGACCATGTGAAACTAGTGTGAGAAGTGTTAAAGAAACTATTAAATGCCAAACTATAAGTTAAATTGTTGAAGTGTGAATTCCATCAGACCCGACTAGATTATTTAGGCTACAGAATTTCCAGTGAGGGTATTGAAATGAATCCTGGAAAAGTGAAAGCCGTAATAGAATGGCAACCCCCAAAGACTTGCAAACATCTTCAAAGCTTTCTGGGGTTTGTCAACTTTTACCATCAACTCATTTGCCAAAATTGCTTTACCTCTCATGGATTTGTTAAAGACCGACAAGGATGGGAGAAAGCCGTGACCAGGCCAGCCGCTAACATGGACTATGAACTGTCAATCTGCTTTTGAGAATCTGAAAAGGCTATTTGCAGTCGAGCCGGTCCTAAAGGACCTCTGCCCAGGGAAGCCTTTTGTTATTCAAGCCGATGCCAGCGACGTAGCCATCGGAGCTGTACTATTGCAAAAGAACCATGAGGGGGTCCTGCAGCCTTGTGCCTACACCTCAAAAAAGTTCAACGACTGTGAGAGAAGGTGGGCAGTGTGGGAGAAGGAAGCCTTCACAATCCATTGGACTCTGCTAAACTGGCAACACTAGAAGGGAGCAAGGTACCTTTTGAAGTATGGGCTGATCACAAAAACTTAGAGGCACTGAAAACTCTTTGCAAGCTTCCCCCAAAACAAGTATGGTGGGTGCAGTATTTTAACCAGTTTAACTTCACCCTGAAGTACATACCGGGAGGGAAAACCTTTTTAGCTGACGCTCTATCCAGATTACCTCAATACAAGAGTCAGCGTGAAGAGATTAATGAATCAATCATACCTACACCGCAAGTTGCGTCTCAACTAACGCCACCAAGGGCCCCATCTTTGAGAGTCCCAAACCCAGACAATCCTGGGACAAGAAAATTAAAACAGGAACTCCTCAATGATCGATGGTTCAAGGACAATCAAGCCACCCTGATGTGTAGAGACAGATTAGCCTACAAAGGAGGAAAGTTGTATTTGCCCAAAACCCTCCGCCTCAATGCTCTCCAGCACAGCCACGATGTGAAACAAGCTGGACACTTCTGCTATTTAAAAATGCTGCATTTGGTTCGCCGGCAATTTTGGTGGCCAGGTTTGAAATGGGACGTAGAGAACTATGTCAAAAGCTGTGAAGTGTGTGCCACCATGAAGAGGATTCTGGAAAAGTCCCCTGGACTATTACAACTGGTTGCGGACCCTTCCCAGCCATGGGAAGAAATTGCTATGGATTTTATAGTTGAGTTACCTGAGAGTAGAGGAAATATGGTGATTTGGATTGTGATTGATCTTTTTTGAAGCAGGCTCATTTCATTGCCTGCAGAGGACTGCTGTCAGCCCAGAAACTAACTAAGATGTTTCTTAAGCACATTTACTGGCTGCACAATGTGCCAAAGCAAATAATCTCTGACAGGGGAGTGCAATTTATGGCCAAATTCTGGAAGGGTTTTCTCAAACTAATTGGCTCATCGCAGTGGCTGTCGTCAGCTTTTCACCTGTCTACGAATGGGGTGGCTGAAAAAGCAAATTCAATGGTGAAGCAGTACCTCAGATGCTATGTGGATTATCAGCAAACAAACTGGACTGACCTCCTCCCTTTCGCAGAGGTGGCTTATAATAACACTGTTCACAGCAGCACCGGTTTTATGCCTTTTAAGATTGCCATGGGGAAAGAATTCAACCCAATACCTAAGTATCCTCAGGGACCCTCAGCTTCCCAAACTCTTGACCATTGGGTGAAGGGGTGGGGAGAGGTTTTGGACAAAATGAAACTCGCTCTGAAAAGGGCTTTCGAGACATACAAAAAACAAGCGGATAAAAAGAGGGCTCTCCAAAGGTCGTTCCAGGTTGGGGAAAAAGTTTACTTATCCACAAAATATTTACAACTCAAGTTGCCTAGTAAGAAATTGGGACCGAAATACCTCGGTCCCTTCCCCATTGTAAGGATCATAAATCCAGTTACGGTGGAGTTAAAGCTTCCCAGACTCTTAGGGAAAGTCCACCCTGTGTTCTATTGTAGCTTATTGAAACCTTTTCGGGGTTCTACTCTACGACCTCTCCCTAAGAAGGCACCTGGCCCACTGGTGGTAGCCGGACAGACACATTATGAAGTGAAGCGTATTCTGGATTCTAGACTTTACAAGGGAAGGTTGCAGTATTTAGTACAGTGGAAAGGATACCCATTATCCAAGGCCACTTGGGTAAAATCTAGCGATGTAAAAGCCGACAGGCTCATTTGTAAATTCTATGATAAACACCCTAGTAAACTGAGAGACAACCCCTAACCTATGGTTTTGTTTGAATTGCAGGATTTATCCTTTTTGTAAAGGGGGGCCGGATGTCAACGCTGTAACATTGGATGTTCCTGCTCTGACAACTGATGGAAATTGCAGCCATTTTTACTTTGCTTTTAACATGCTTTTTCTTCTGTTTAGAAATTAGGTGTTGAAGGGGAGATGGGGTGAATGCTTGAGCTCAGCTAGCCATATAACAATGTAGCTCCATGGGAACTCAAGGACACAAACCAATAACGTTTTGGCGGGCTGAGGAACTGGGGAGAGAGCCCATGCTCCTGGCTAATTGGAGAATGTGATTTAAGACTGCTTTGTGGGGGTGGGACTTGCAATTTGTTACTTTGTATCTGGGGGAAGGGAATCTAGTTTTGGGTTCAACTACGTAGTGCCCATACTTTGTTTCCTGAATAAAATGTTCTTTAAGGAAGAATTCTTGCCTTGAAGTTCTTTAATGGGTTTCATCTATCGGAACCATGACACCTGGTTTGTGTTTGGGGCAGAGAGACTTTTTTTTGGGGGGGGGGGGTTGGTTTCTGCCTTTAAAATCCTTTGGGGAAATATATTCTGCCTTTTTAATATTTCCCAAAATATTTCTTTCTTTGGATTCTTCCCACAAGACCTTAAAGGAATTTCATATTTTGTCCAGAAACAAAGTGGCAACCATAGCACAGGTATAATATGGTCTCTTTGAGTACCCCTTAAGACCTGGCTACCAAATTTTCTACCAAGTCTCTGTACCACATACAAAGGCAGCCTCACAAACAGTACATTATTACATTCAAGCCTGAAGGTTATGAGTACATGAACAAAATTTTAAGGTCATTTTCTCCCAAGAAGGGACACAGATAGCGTATCAATCAAAGTTGATAAATATTGTCCCTGGCTGTTCCCTCATTCTGTGAAACAAAGAGTGAGAAACTATCCCCTCTGGGATAGTTTAATCCCATTCAGAACAGGATGATATACCGTGCCTCTGGAATTATCCATCTTGTTTAGATTCAGTTTCAATTTACTGTTCCTCATTCAGGCCATTATTGTCTGCAAGCCAGCATTCAGGTGAGCCACACCATGTGTGCTGTGTCAAAAGAAATACATCTTAGGGCCATCAGCATACTAACAGTACTCTGCTCCAAATATCCTGATGATCTTCCCCAGTATTTCACACAGATATTAAAAAGCATTAGAGACAGAATGGAGATCTGAGGGACCCCATACAATTGCTCCTTTTTCAAAGAACTGTGTCCAAATAATACTATCTGAAATGTCTGAATGGTAGGAATAGAATACTGCAAAGCCATGCCCCTCATCCTGAATCTCTCAAGCAACTCAGAAACAGATTATTTGAAGATATTGCTAGCTGCAGTCAAGCAAAACCAATAGAATCACACTCCATCTGTACTGGTGTGTTGATCCCTAAAGATCATCCATCAGGCCAGCCAACTCTGTTGCCTGATCTGAAACCTGAATGAAAAAGGTCAAGATAATCCACTTCTTCCAGGACTGCTTGCAGTTGAGAAGACTCCTCTGCCTCAGTCACCTTAACCAAACGTGGAGAGAATAGAAGCTAAGCTAGAAGTGTTTGTCTCTGAGGCATTGAGGGTAGGCCTCTTTATAATTGCTTCCTTTAAACAAGAAAGGATTTTGTTCTTCCTAAAGACTTATTTATTATGTTAATTAAGGTTAAATACCTTAAACCAGGTTGGGCAGGAATCCAGAACACAAATGGGTAGAACATAGCTTTGCAAGCACACTTTCTGCATGCTCAGGTATTTCAAATTGAAATGTATTGAGTCTGTCTTTATAAGTTTCTTAACTTCCCATTGCTGATTCTAAATTGAAGGTGACATCCAAACTGAATATGGTTTAGATTAATTTAAATCATTATAACACATTTCTGAAAGTTTGGTAATAGCAAGGCAGGAGTAAGATGTAAGACTCAAACCACTCACAAACCAAAACAGTGGGCTAAGAGTTTGCAGATGCAGGGGAAAAAAGGCAGGGTTTTTTTTTTCTACCTTGGATCATCCTAACAAGAGCCAGTTTGGTATAGTGGTTAAGGCATTAGATTAGAAAGCTGGAGACTGTTGTAATCCTGCCTTGGGCACAAAGCCAGATGGGTGACTTTGGGCCACTCACTTTCTCTCAACTCTAGGAAGAAGGCAAACCACTTTTGAAAATCTTGCCAAGAAAATTTCAGAGACTTGTCCAGGCAATCTCTGAGAACTGGACACAATTGAACGGAAGAAGAAAATATCATCCAAGCATAAATCTTCCACTGCATTTTTATATTATGACTTATCAGATTTGAGCTGCTTGTTCATCCATCTCTCTATTACATGGTCATTCATCCTGGTGGTATTCCTAATATTTGGAATTTAACATAGAATTATAGTTGGGGGAGCCATTTAGACTTTCAAGTCAGCTCCCTGCCTGGCATAGGAATCCACATTAAAACATCCCAGATAATGGCTCCCTGACTTCCATTTAAATACATCCAATGAAGGGGAGTGCATCAATGCCCCAGGCAATTGGTTACAGAATAGAAATACTCTTAGATTCAGTTAAAATTTGCTTTCCTGTAATTTAAATTCATTACTCTGAGACTTTCATTATGAAATGAAAGACATTACATCTTATCTCTTAGGTGACATTCTTGCAATTATTTTCTGAAAACTAAGCATACCCTGTTTCTTTAATCTCTATTTTTTTTTACTTAATTTCTAGTCCTCTGATCATTTCCTCTGATCACAGTTGGTTCCAGAATTTTCTTTTTTTATATATAAATATTTTATTAATTTTCTAGTTTTACAATCAAATACTTAATAGACAACATGTTGTCTGGGCCCATTAGTAATTCAGTGATATATATTAACTTCTTCAATCTAGATCCAATATTACACCATCAAATGTTTCCTCTCTTCTTCCGGTAGTACCTGTTTTCCCACACTAGGCAAATACAATTCTTTTGTTATTAATAAATGTATAATTGAATATCAACATCTTTGTTATATTTTTCTCATAATATCAATAATGTCAGTTTAGATAACTTTTCTAACCAAAACATATTTTAATTGCATTTGCACTTAATATCCATATGTTCAATCAGTATCCTGTTTTCGCTTTAAAAAAAAATAATAATTTCCCATCAGTGTTCAAAATGTCTCTATTGTTTATAATTTCAAAGTAAGTTATATTTGGGTAACCAAAAGCTTCCCTTATTCAAACTTCTTAGCATTTTCCTGTTTCCCTTCTCATACCAAAATCTAATATTCTAATTACAAATCTTATCTTTCTAGTTATGATAATACTTCTATTTCTCGCAATTATCTATTCTCCACCATATTCAAACATCTAGTTAATAATATAATATCCCATCTAATGGATCAAAACCTCTATTTTCTTCAATCTTACTCTAGCTTTCTTCCTTTGCCAACTAACTTTCCAAGTCAATGCATTTGAATCATCAAGTAATTTTTCCTCTGTTTTTGTGTATATTGTTTGGAATAAGAAACACCATTTGATTAAAGTATTTTTGGAAGAACGAACCCATTGATATTTATTAAACAGCCTCCCTCCTTCTCCAATTCCCCACAGTTCTCCTAACAACTCTATCTTCCATTCAATCAGTTCTTCTTCCTTTTCCTCAAATGTGTCCTGAATTCTTGATTGGTAAGATGTCTTTTCCATTTCCGATATTATTGCTCTGTCTTCTAGTTCTTCAGTTGTCTGAATCTGTCAGTTAATTTCTTCCTTTAGGTCCTCCATCTTTGGATCTGTTTCCTCTAGTTTTCCTTCTATTTTCTGAGTTGCTAGTTCCTTCTTTGTAGTCATGTTCTAGGTTTGTAAATTTAGATTAGAAAATTGTTCTTTTATCTCCTTTGTGTTATTTCTAGTCTCATCACGAGCTAAAGCAATAGTCTCTTGTATTGATTTCAACATGGAGAGAATTTCTTTCTGATCTTCATCCATATTTTCTTGGTGGTATATCAAACTGAAGACTTTGGGGACAGGTGTTAGAGATGATTTTTTACCATTTAAAGCTGAGTATGGGACACCCATTTCATTTTTTGTAGGTGGTCTTTATAATAAAAATTGTTCATCAATCAAAGATTTGTAATCCAAAATATTCCATCATCTCAAGCAATGAAGTGTGTTTCTCCTGCAGGGAAATATTTCCACAACACAGCTCTGAAAGTCAGTTAATATTTATATTCGTAGTTCAGGCAGACCAGTTTCAAAATCGTTCATCATCTCTGCCATACCAATAAGCAACCCCAAAGTTTTTTTCCCCATTTTCCCAGCTGCAGTCTTCAAAACTGAAAGTTTCCAAGGACAGACAGCAAACGTTTTATCCAAATCTGGGCTTCAAGTCAAGTTTCCTTTAGGCATAACAAATTGTAGTGCCGTAATTTGCCACTAGATGTCATTAGCTCTGTTTTCCAGCTTTTGAAATCCAAACTTATATTACAAGCTTTTCAAATCTTTTTTTTTTAAAAGTCTCAAAAATACTTTTAGTCCCCAAATTTCAAAGCCATATATGTGTATTAATTCCAAATTAATCTTGTAATTTTCTGTTTCCCCCAAGTAATTAGTTCACCGCCTTTCCTTTCCTGAGGGAATGGGGTGGAAATTCCCCTTGCCTCTCTCATCGGGGAGGGTGCTTTGGGCAATTTTTTCAGGAAGAAGTCTTAAAGTCATAAAGAGAGGATAGAGTCTCACCCAGTTTCATCCACGTTGCTGAAAGGTTGCTTGTTAGTGCTTATTGTCTTCTGTTGTCAGCAGGTTCTGACTGACTACACAAATGTAGCCAGTCTTTCCCCTGCCAGTTTGGAGGGCTTCCTCAGATCAAACGGAAGGGCCACCACCCTCCTGCAATCAACGAGGGTCCCCTCCTTGATTGTCTCCAGAGGGGTGAAATCGAACGTGAAAGACGGAGCCCTATCTTCCTGCACCCGTTCTACCGTGATGTCAAAACCAGAAGCTTGTTCCAGAATTTTCTTTGATGAACAAGGCAGTGATTAAATGAGTTGTGCCAATTTTATAACCTTTTTCTCCATGGTTGTTAAGCAAATCACTGCAGTTGTTAAGTGAATCACAAGGTTGTTACACAAATCCAGTTTCTCTCATTGACTTTGCTTGCCAATTGGGAAGGTTGCAAATGATAAAGACATGGTCCCTGGGTGCTGCAACTGTTGTAAATATATGCTGGTTACCAAGCACTCAAATTCTGATCATGTGACTGTGGGGGATGTTGCAACAGCCATAAGTGCAAAGATCATCCATAAGCCACTTTTTTCAATGCAGTTGTAACTTTGAATGATCTCTAAACAAATGGTTGTGAGTGGAATCATTCCTTTCAGGAATTTCACACAGCCATATTGCAGTGCAGAGCCAGTTTTCAATTATCTATTGTTCTAAGATCTTTTTTTTAAACAAGTTTTATTGTTTTTTTTAGGTTTTACATCAAAGTGCTTAGGAATCATCGTGGAGATAGGGTAATCAATCATCCAAAAAAGAAAAAAAAAGCATAATCATAAATATATAATTCAGGTTAATTCTTTAAAGGTTCCCTCTCTATTTCTCTCAATTGATATAACATAGTCGAATTAATACATTTCTAAATAGAATTTAATCAATCAAAAAATATCAATAATATTTCACCTATATCAGGCCAAATCCTGTTTTTAAGCTTAACTAACTTACAATTGCCATGTTCCAATTTAGCCTTAAATAAACACATAGTTTACACTTTGAGTATCCCAATTTCCCTTATTTCATAAAATAATAATTATTTCTAGAATATACATATTATTTCAACCATTATATTTTTATACTTCCCAACTATATTCTATTTCTTATTCTACTCTATTTCAAATATATATTTTATAAATCAATCCATATCTCTAAAAACCCTTTTTAACTCATTACATAAAGTTTAAATCCCATCAAAATAATTATACCTAAAAAAAACCATATTATTCCAGAAAATACCTTCTTATTTCATTTCACATCTATATTCTATTTCTTCTTCTATTAACTTCTTGTTTATCACCTTTTCCATATTACAATTCCAAACCATAATCAAATCAATAATTTTCATCTCAGTAGTATTAACTCAGTCAAAATCTCTAAAAGCCTTTTTAACCCATCAGGTAAAATTTTAACTCTCATTTTTAAATCTAATTCTAGCTTTCTTTTTGTGCCAAGCAGGTTTCCATAAAAGAGCCTCTAAATCATCAAATCTCAATATTTGATTATACATATTTCTCAACAATTCAGTCTGATCATATTTCTCTTCTCTTTTTTCCAATATTGTCTGCGCTGTATAGTCAGTTTTGTTCAATGTGGTGGTTACTCGTTGATTATCCGTGTTGTCACAGTTCTCAATGCCTCGTATTTGCAAATCAGTTCCTCTTGCTTTTGGCATTGTAGATGTTTTAATTGAAATCCGTCTTTGGTCGTTGAGGTTCTCAATGACTTGTATATGGGATTGTATGATATCTTCCTCTATGTTGATTTGTTTCTCCTCTATTATTGTTTGAGTTGTGGGGTAGTCAGTTGGAATCTGGAAGTCAATTTGAAGTTTTGTTATAAAAGCATTTATTCTAGCATTCACTTGCTCAGTAATTTTGTAAATTCTTCCCAGCATAAGTTTACAAATAGATTGTGGATGAGATTCCTCCATCTCATTAAATTGTATATGTAGTTGCATGCAGGCCTCTTTGGAGTTGATCTGTTCTTCCTCTGTTGTTCCTTGGTCTATAAGTTGATCAGTCAAAATTTGAGGTTCAATTTTTAGTTCTGGAGCATCATCTTTACTGTTCATTCTAAAAATCCTTTGTTCTTTAAGTTCCAAGATTTTTTCCAGTATAAGTCCATAGCCAAGCTGTGGGTAAAACTCCATTTCAGTAATAAGATAATCTTGGTTTTTTGGTGGAGGCTCAGCTTAAAAGGTAAATACCACAATAAAATTCTATAATAGGGATATTATAGAATATAATATCCAAACAAAAGAAAAAAAGCAAAAAGGCCAAGAAAGAAAAAGAGCAGAAAAAAGAAAACCAAAGTCAATACTAAAAAAAATATATCCAATTTGTAATCCAATTTATAGTATCTTCGAAAAAAAAGGATAATAAAAAAGTGCCTTGAAAATCAATTCTTCATAAAAATGTTTGTAATCCAAGAAAAAGAAAGAGTCCAAATATAATATATCTGAGATATATAGTCTGTACTGTGAAGCCAAGTTAAAATAATGGGAGAAAGAAAAAGAAAAAAAAACCTTCTTTCAGCTGGTTTCAAAGTCAGATAAGAATGTCTGGGCATACAGCCAAGTGTCTGGGTGTAGAGCCAAGTTGTTAATCTAAATAAACACCAGACAAAGGAAGGAGAAAGTTCTCAGAGTAGCCACCAGATACAATGTTGCCAAAGCTTAGAGGAAAAAAAGGCAGCCCAGATTGAAGAAAAAAAAGTTTTAAAATAGACAATACAGTTAGAATGGCTTTTCTAAACATAGAAAAATATCTTTGAAGAAATAAGCTTCCCAAATTTCTGTTGGAATTTAAACAGTTTTGTCATTTTTTAAAGAAATTCATCTTCAAAATATAAAATAGCTTAAACCGCCGCTTATATACAGGAGGGGGGAGAGGAAAAAAAAACACTCCACCCTCCTCCCTAAAGGCTTCCGCTTAAGGTAAAGACAGGCAGGCAGAAAAAAAAATCCATCTTCACAGGAAAGATTTTTTTCAGGATCCCTGAAATCCAACAACAAAAATAGTAAAAATTAATTTTTTTTCTCAGAGCTCGTTTTCCCAAGTATCCAAACGCTGCTCTCTTAAAGTAGGGAAATAATTCCAGGGGCTTTTCACAGGGAGGTAGTTAGGGTACAGAGAGGGAAGGAAAGGTCTCACCCAGATCTTCCACGGTGGTTCTTTTCGCTTAGCTGTTCTTGTGACTTTCAGCTGCAGCAGCTAGATGATCGGCCATGTTAATGGCTGATCTTTTCCCCGTCGGCCCAAAGGAACTGTCTCAGACTGCGGAAGGTGCTGCCGCTCCCTCCGCAGTCGACGAGTGTCCTCCTCAGTGGTGGTCGCCCCTCCAGGGCGACTTTTGACCCTGTCCAGGGTCTACCGGCGGAGAGAAACCGTCTGGCGAAGAGAGAAGACTCTTCACACGACCGCCAGCGCTGCAAACCGAAACCGGAAGTCCTAAGATCTTTTTTTGAGGAAGACCCTAATCAGATTAGGTATTGCATTCCCCCCTCCAAAAAAAACACCCCTATATGATTTTTGCTTCCTAAGTGAACTTTCCACTTGCTTTTGTTAAATTTCATTATCCACCCTATCAAGATAAATTTGAATATTATTTCTGTATACAATGGTATGAGCTATTCCTGCCCAGTTTCTATCATCTGCTAATTTAATAAGTTTTCATCACTTCATCCAAATCATTAACAAAAAAGATGAATACCCAGAAATGATCTTTGCAATAGCCCATTTGAAACCAATCACCAACTTGGTGACAAACCATTAATAAATGCTGAGTATTTGAGTAAGAGTTTTGAGCTGACTATGTATTCACTTAATTATCACTCCATCCACCCCACACTTAAATAATTGATAATCAGCATGTTATGGAATAATCCATCAAATGCTTTGCTGAAGTTGACATCAAGTCATTAAAAACTGTGAGAAAGTAAGGGAGCTAAGTAAAAGAATTATATAATACTGTAACAGGAAATGTTCACCTAATATGTAAAACAGGATTTCCAATATGTGATTTATCAGCATTTAAGTTAGTATTTGTTATTCATCAAAGGACAAGGAAAATTTCAAGCAATGTGCTCATACTTTGTGGAGCTGTTGTGAAGTTGTTGTCTTTATAATAATTTAAAGCTCTTTTTTCTTTCAGTCATTTTTTCCTTGTTTTGTTTTAATACGTTTCATTATTGCTATGCTTATTCATGCTAAGATTAAATTATTCATACTGTTGAATTTTTCACCTGTTAATTGGTTTGATAAATAGACATTGCTTAAAGAAGCATATATTTCTACTTGAAGCTATTCAGAAATGTAGGACATACATTTTTTTTTTCTAGTCACCATCATTAAGGTTGGCCCAAGGGATTTTGCTGCCTAAAACAGACCCCAAATACCCATTCAACCACAATTAGAATTCTGCACCATTGAAATATCAAGTCATGGCTTCCTCTGTCCCTCCCCTTGCTCTTTTTCTGGATGAGAGGAGAACATTTTTCATGTTCAGCATTAAGGTTGACCATTCACCCCCCTCCCCCCAAAAAACCCTCCTTCTTTCCTTTGCACCTGATACAGCCTTTTGAGTCTGTTTTAAAGAAGATGCTGGAAAATAAAATGTTCTGAGCTCTTTTGATTGTCTTAGGCACTTTTCCCAGTTTTCTGTTTCTCCCGTCCTAAGAAAAAATTGCTAAGCTTATAAAAGGAGATATATTGAGAACTAAGTTGCTTTTAGAACAGTGGTGGCGAACCTTTTAGAGACCGAGTGCCCAAACTGCAACCCGAAACCCACTCATGCATCACCGGGTGCTGGGTGGGCGTGGTCACCGAGTCGGCGTGGCCACCGAGTGGGCATGGCTATGGTAGTCATGGCAGCGTGGGTGGGCGTGGCCAGGGTGGCCGTGGCCATCTTGATGTTGCTCCTGAGGAGGGATGCCTGTGGGGGCTGGGCAGGGTTGGGGGAGATCCAGAGGGTCTCTGGCGGGTGGCACAGTGGGCAGGAGGCTCGTCATCTTGTTTTGGCAATGAGCCAATCAGATCACAGTAGGAGTCAGTTATTGATGTCATGTATTGAAGCTGAGAGGAGGACATTTGTCAGAGTGTTATGTCATCGCTATCAAGTTGGTTGGGTTTTTTTGTGTTCTTTCATTTAGTGAGCCTGTAAAATGTAATAAAATTAAAGTAATGGTGCAAAGAGTTGACTGGTTGCCCAGAAAGCGATGTAAAATAGTATTATTAAGTGAACAAGGCTACAGTTATAAAGAAATTAGAAGAAAAATTGGTGGAAACTTAACCAAAGGTAGCATTTCTACTGTACACTTTTCCCAAAAGGTTTCCACAATTTTGGCCACTACTGTATGAGGGGGGAATTAAACAATGAAAGCACAGTGTCTTGGATTTTACAGGTTGTTGGAAAAGTACTCATTCATTTTGCCAGATGCTGAAAATAACATAAATCTGAAGCAGAATGTCTGTACTAGCAGATGCAACTGATATAAAATCTGGATGAAGAATGGTCAATAAAGCATTCTTGGTTGTTTATTTTATCTTTCCTAAAAAACTATAACGAACTTCCTCACTTAACTTTGCCAAACCTGTGGGTCCCACGCCATTCCACATACCTGCAAGAAAGAAGTTGCAATCTGAGTACTCTAACTCAGGGCTTTTCCAGTTGCCTAGCAAGGTGTCAAAAACCTGATGACCCCCCCTCCCAAAAAAGAAAAAAAGTGATAAAGTACAGTAGTCCTTGACTTACAACAGTAAACTTAGTGATTGTTCGAAGTTAGAAAGGCACTGAATAAAGTGGCTTATGACCATAAAGTGGCTTATGACTGTTGCAGCATCCCCAGGGTCATGTGCCTCCCTCCTTCTCATTCCCATCTCCTTCCTTCCTTCCTTCCTTCCTTCCTTCCTTCCTTCCTTCCTTCCTTCCTTCCTTCCTTCCTTCCTTCCTTCCTTCCTTCCTTCCTTCCTTCCTTCCTTCCTTCCTTCCTTCCTTTTCCCTCCCCTCCTTCCTTCCTCTCTCTCTCTCCCTTTCTCCAAAGTGCAAACACGCGTGTCCTCCTCCCCCCCACCCCACCGCTGCTGGCCAAGAGGCTTGGCAGGCAATTTCTCCCCAGCCCCTGGATGAGGTAAAAGGGGCCAGATCCCGATCCCCCCACCCAACCTTGCTCTTGCTGGCTGGCTGGCTGGCTGGCTCCAGGCCGTTCTCCCGCCACCCCGACCCAACCTTCGCAGAGCCCTGACCCGGTTCCTTACCTCCGCCCGGCTTGTTCTGTGCCCTCATCGCAGCGGCACTGGGCAGGAGGTGGCAAACGGGCCACGGGGCAGATGGGGGTTCTGCTCTGACCAAAAGGCCACCAACTCCTGGCTGGCAACCTGCCTGGCGACCCCGCCCTCTGACCGAGGCTGCAGAGGGGCGCCCATCAGGGCAGGGCAGCCGCCCGTGCCCAGAACCCCCGGACGGCCACTGGGTGGCAGTGAGGAGACAGCCCGGCTTCCCCTCATCGCTGCTGGCCATACAGGCTCTGTGGCCCAGCACCCCCCCCACAGCTTGTAAGGCCAGGGTCATGGCTTGAGCATGGGCATGGCCAGAACCGCTTGGCCCTCCGGCTGCCTCCTTCATGTGGCGGACCCGGCAGCATCCCCTGTAAATTTAGGGGGAGTAGCCACGAGGGAGGCACCCTCCGCAGGACTCCAGCCGAACAAAGGGTGGCCCGCCGGGGAGGGACCAGAGCTTCGCCTGCCCGCCGGCTCTTCCCCCCAACCAGGCATCCCGCTCTCTTCTTTCAAAGCTGACCTGGCCACAGCTGCCAATGCAGAGCCGCTGATGTGCCACCCGCCTTGCTTGGAGCCACCCTGGCCGCCGCCAGAGGCAAAGATCTGTGCCACACTGAAACCGGCCATTTCAGCATGGCGCAGATCTTTGCTTCCAGCGGCAGCTGAGGGCGACTCTGGGCAAGGTGGGCAGCGCTTCGGCGGCTCTGCATCGGCGGCTGCGGCCGGGCCGGCTGTGAAAGCGAGCGGGACGCCTGGTTGGGAGGACCCAGCAGTGCTGCCTACCACTTTAAGGCTGCTCCGAGCACATCACCAGGGCTGAGGCTGAGAGGAGGCAAAGATCCGTGTCACGCCAAAAACAGCCGTTTCCCGGCAAATGGCTGGTTTTGGCGTGGCACAGATTTTTGCTGTCGTCGCCGTTTCCCTCCCCCACACGGATCGCTGTGCCACCACCGCCATTTCCCCCGCATGGATCACCCTGCCTTCTGCACGTGCGATCGCCCTCCGCACCGCCGCCACTGCCCACAATCTGCCCGGCCTCCCCTCCCCCTGCTTTGTGCAGCTCCTCCTGGGCCATTAACCCTTCCGCCACCATGCACGGTAAGGTTCCAGATGGGGGTGAGGTGGTGGCCTATCTGCGATGATGGCTTCCCTGCTCTGGAGTCCGGGCGGGGCTGGGCTGGACTGGGTGCAGGCAGCTGCATTCAATTTCTCCACTCGCTTCTCAGCCACGCATGGCAGAGGCACTGCTTGGGGCCGAAGGGGAGGTCGGGCAGATTGCGGGCGCTGGTGGTGGTGCCGGAGTGGAGGGTGATCGCACGCGTGGAAGGAAGGCAGGCCGATCCATGCGGGGGGTGGGGGGGAAACGGTGGTGGTGGCATGGCGATCCATGCAGGGGAGGGAAACGGTGATGGTGGCAAGGAGATCCGTGTGGCAGGTGGTGGGGTGAACGGCAGCGGCGGCATGGTGATCCGTGCGGGGGGGAAATGGCACCGGCATGGCAATCCGTGTGGCGGCTTGGCCAGGGCTCAGGGGACTGTCCGCTCCATTCTTTCCATTCCTTGGGGCACCAATCTTCCCTCCCCCACCATGACAGGCTGCTACTCACCGCGCCGATCGCAGGCATGACAGGACAGCCGTGCACGGCAGAGGTGCTGCTCGGGGCCGAAGGGGAGGCCAGGCAGATTGCGGGCACTCGCCCCCTGCCCCCCACACCTTTCGCTGGCACCGCTGCCGCCGCACACAAGGCCAAGGTGAGGCAGCCCCACCATCCCCTGGCCGCCATTACCGCTCTGCTTGCTGCTGTCGCCGAATGAGGCCACCTGCCACCGGCTGCCCCTCATCCTCCTCCCCTGCCGGCCGCTGAAACTTACCGCTGTCAGCTCATGCTCGCTCGCTCGCTGTCCATTCCGATTCGTGCCCACTCTCTCGCTATCTGCAGCAAATACTGTTTTCAGCAAAAGTTGCTCCCTTTATAGCCTCTTGCCTATTCCCAGACTGCGCATGCATGGAGCGCTGCACATGCGCAGGTCTGCAGAAAGCAGAGAGGAGGAGAGAGCAGCTCGGCCCAGCAATGGCTCGCGTGCCACCAGAGACGGCTCCGCGTGCCACCTGTGGCACATGTGCCATAGGTTCGCCACCATGGCACTAGGGATTGCTCAGGCCACCTTTCAATCTGACCTGCTATCTTGTGAAACTCTCATACGTATTCCAATGCAGGTCTACCGTCTTGCTTTATTTTGTGAATCTGCTGCTTTGCTTTGAGGGCTATGGATTGGTCCTCAAAACTGGTCCTCAATCCAAGGAGGAAGAGATGGAGATTTCTCAGTTCAGGTGCCTGCTCATTGTACAGATTGTTTAGCCACTCGGATGCTTCCCCTTTCAGATTAGCCGCAACAACGTCGACCATAGCAGCTGGATCTGGGTAGAAATTGGTGTTGCGATTCATGTGGGAATGTACTTGATTGAGGAAGAAAACCAGCTTCTCCGGATCACCATCAAAAGTCGCTTTAAGGGGTGGTGCCATCATGGGTTGCTGCCCTCCCATTGCTGCTGCACTCCTAATGGCTGTTGGCCTCCCTGCAGTGGCTGCTGCACTCCCAATGGCTGTTGACCTCCCAACAGTGGCTGCAGTATTCCCAATTGCTGCAGGCCCCCCAGCGGTTGCTGTGCATTCAGGGGCTGCTGCCACCCCCATTGCTGCTGCACTCCCAATGGCTGTTGATCTCCCAATGGTGGCTTTGGTATTTCCAGTTGCTGCAGGCCCCCCAGTGGCTGCTGTGCATTCAGAGGCTGCTGCCAGCCCCATTGCTGCTGCACTCCCAAGGGCTGTTGACCTCCCGGTGGTGCCGGCAGCATCCCCAATTGCTTCAGGTCCCCCATCAGCTGCTGTGCATTCATGGGCTGCTGCCCCCCCAATGGCTGCTGCATTCCTAACAGTAGTTGACCTCCTGGCAGCGGCTGCGGCATCCCCAATTGCTGTAGTCCCTCCAGTGACTGCAGCGCCCCAACCTGTTGCTGCTTGACCAACAGGTTGTGCAGCTGTTGAATCAAATCTCGCTTAATGCCCACATTTGGATCTTCTTCTTGCGCAGGCCTCGGGTTTGGGTGGCGCGGGCGGTGATGCTCTGGGCTGTGTGATTGATAGTAATGATGGTCAGGGCTCCCACAATACCTGTGAGGATCCGGGCTTCAACTGTACTGGTGGTGGCGAGGGCTTTGGTGGCAAGGGCATCCATCAGGGCTGTCATTGTAGTCCCGCCATTTGGGACTATCACGGTGGTGGTGCCTGTTGGGAAATCGTGATGATCGACGCCGACCAGGGCTTCTTTGGTGGCTTGGGCTCTTGTGTCATGAGCAGCACTCTGGAGTTCTAGAGGGGCAGCGACAACCCAGACTGCCATGTCCCAAGTGGTGGCCGGGACTCTCTTTCCTTACTGGGCTGGAGGTTAGCGCTGGTGGCTTTAAAGGCGGGGAAGCTGCTCGTGCTTCATCGGTGGGGCTGGAGCTTCTCTTAGGCACAGATTGGCATTGGCCCCACCGGTCATCATGTTCACTTGCAGGCGAGGAGTGGGACAGTTGTTCCCCACTTTCTTTCTCTGCCAGTGCGATGGCTTGCACTCCCTCCACCGGGGCAGTCGCCTCGGCCAGATTGCTAGTTGCAGGTGCTTCTTTCTTTTCCATGATGAGTTCTTCCCCAAGTCTTTGTCAGCCTATCCCTCAGGTGACTGGAGCTCAGGACCCCAAGGTGGTCAAGGTAGAAAGGAGATTTTGGGTTAATGTCATGGTTCTGATAGATGAAACCCATTAAAGAACTTCAAGACAAGAATTCTTCCTTAAAGAACATTTTATTCAGGAAACAAAGTATCAGCACTACATAGTTGAACCCAAAACTAGACTCCCTTCCCCCAGATACAAAGTAACAAATTGCAAGTCCCACCCCCACAAAGCAGTCATAAATCACATTCTCCAATTAGCCAGGAGCACGGCTCTCTCCCCAGTTCCTCAGCTCGCCAAAACGTTATCGGTTTGTGTCCTTGAGTTCCCATGGAGCTACATTGTTATATGGCTAGCTGAGCTAAAGCATTCACCCCATCCCCCTTCAACACCTAATTTCTAAACAGAAGAAAAAGCATGTTAAAAGCAAAGTAAAAAAAGGCTGCAATTTCCATCAGTTGTCAGATCAGGAACATCCAATGTTACAGCGTTGACACCAGGTCTGCAGAAATGCAGATGTGATAATCTTGTCAGATAGATTGGAGTCAGGAAGCTGGGATTAGAAAGAAAGATCCCTAGAATCAACAATCCCTCACACCAAAAAAATCCAGCAGAAATCAGCCCCAGCCCCTAGGAAGAGGCCAGCTTTTAGAAATGCAAATTCAGTAATCTATTCAGAAAGGTTGGAGCCAGGAAGCTAGAAATTAGGAAGACAAAGACACCTAAAATCTACATACCCCCACCCAAATTCTAAGGACAGGAGACATAATAGGATTAACCCACCAATACCAAAAGGGCACACTCAGACTCAGGCCAAATTACATGACACAGGAAATACAAAGCCTCAAACAGGAACATGAAACAACCCCAAGAGCCCCAGAAGGTATAAGCCCACCACTCTGCTCCATGTGGTCAGTTTTTCCAGAGCCATCTTTCTGTCTGGCTCTCCTCTTCAATAAACTACAACCTTCTTTCTAAAGCAGTCTCCATGTTGTTTATTCCCGGCTTGACCCTGATGAAGATTTTTCCTTCAACAGTCTCATACAACATTTTGCGTATCTGTATGTCTTTGAGTTAGCTGTGAAACAAATCCAAGTATTTTTCTTTTCAACATTTTTGGAAGTGATTGCTTAGGGAGGTGGTGGAATAGCCCAAAGTTGACTCCCATGCCTACAGTAGGACTACAATTCAGAATCGGTACACTACCGGTCCTTTTGATTAAACAGTGCCATCTAGGAGAACAAGTATGCCTTCTCTGTGGTGGCATTCTGGAATATCATGTCCCTAGAGATGCATATGGCTCCCATCCTGATGACATTCAGAAAGTGCTTGAAGACCTGGTGATTCTCAGAAGCCTTGAGACAGAGTGGTCATTGAGTCCCTGTAATTAAAACATACGAAGAATGGCTGCGGGACTTGGGTTTGGCTAGTCTAAAGAAAAGAAGAAATAGGGGAGACATGATAGCAGTGTTCCAGTATCTGAGGGGCTGCCACAAGGCAGAGGGGGCCAGGTTGTTCACCAAAGCACCAGAGGGAAGGACGAGAAACAATGGTTGGAAACTGATCAAAGAGAGAAGCAACCTGGAACTAAGGAGAAACTTCCTGACAGTGAGGACAATCAACCAGTGGAACAGCTTAAACCCAGAAATCGTGGGTGCTTGAAAAGACTGGACATTCACCTGTCTGAGATGGTATAGGTTCTCCTGCTTGAGCAGAGGACTGGACTAGAAGACCTCCAAGGTCCCTTCCAGCTCTATTCTATTCTATTCTAATTTTGTTTTGGGGTTTGTATGTGTTAAATTTTTGAATAGGATTCAATAGACTATTTAACTGTGATTAATTATATAATTAATGAAACATGTATCAGTACATTCATGCTGGTATATTGTTGCTAGTGCACAATATCAGTTATTCCATGATGCCAAGATATAGGTCACATAGCCACAGTTCCCAAACTGTGTCCCACAGGATGTTTTACTACTTAATACTTGGAACTGTTCTATCCAGGGCATTATAGTGCATGATTTGGCAACTGCTAGGGATACTATGAAAAATTTACTAAGCATGCTATGAACCCTCCACCTCACCCCCACACATGATCAAAGCCAGACCCATAGAACATTATTATATAAATTTTGAAAAAAGTATGTAAATTGATGTTTCAATTGATTGCCATTTTCTTATAAACATTTCCTTACTCACTTGATACATGGATTTTGAACATTCCTAAGTACAATATTTCTCAGGAAAAGAAAAATTAATAAAACATCTTGTGATTGGCATATCAATGACATGTTTGGAAATAATCTAACCCAAAACAATTTTATATATGAAAGGAAGAAGAGTATGTTCTTACTGGGTAATATTACAGAAGCAAGATGCCAAAGTCTACTAAATTAAATTCAGGCATTAATCTTGCAAAATACTATGAGAGAGAAAATATAATTTGGGTAGTAAATAGTTATAATCTAAAAAGGGATCAAAAGTTTGAGTCAGATACTTTTCTACTATTATATTATTCAGTTACTTAATAAAGAGGGTAAAACCTATTATGTATTTGATCTGGAGAATATACATAATATTAGATCATATAAATTCAACAGCTGTTGATCACTCACTCTAGCAATAATATTAAGAATGACTTTCACCTGATATTTGATTTTAAACAATCTGCTCAGAAAATCAACCAATTAAAATGACACTAACTTTTACATTTTTAGATTTACATCAAAATCTGCAAAAGTATTTTATCTATAGAATATAAAATAGATATCTATATTTTATCTATTTATTAATAGTGACAAAATAAGTACAAATAGTCCTTTACTTATGGTCACTTAGTGACCTTGCAAAGTTATGACAGATTCCCCCCCAAAAGCTACTTATGACCAGTTTCAAAGTTACAGCCTCTGCAGTGCCCCTGTGGTTGCTCACCCTTATGACTGACCACAGGGACTCTGCAGAGTGTTCCCCCTACCTATCTCTGTACCCATTCAGGCCTTTGGCCAATTCCCAACCCAGCCACTCAACCACCCAAGGGAGCATAAAACCAAGTAGGAGAAGCTACCAGCATGTGTGGAGGGGGCTGTTACAGCCTATAGGCTGAGATGTGCTTCCCACTCAGCACCCAGAGACTTGTAGGACCCAGCCTACTTCTCAGCCAAATCCAGGGCCCAGCAGCACCCAATTTGCCTTTTTGTTTTTTGTAGAGAAGTGTCAACTGATGTGATGCGAGGCTGAGAGGCTGTCTCATGCAAATCATGTGTTATTCTGAAAGCAGGTACGAAGAACTGTGGTGGTGCAGTGGTTATACAGGTAGTCCTCAAGTTACGAATGTAATGGAGCCTGCCCATTCCATTCATAACTCGAGAATTCATGGGAGTGAATCTCATACCTCGAATGAGATCACTTCTTGCTCGTTAAGACGCACGTGGCTCATTAAGCGAACATGAGGTATCTCAGAGTGGGGAAGGCCATGGGGGCCCTAGTGATGGAACAGGCCCCCAAGGCCTCCCCAATCCACTAAGATACCTCATGCTTCCCCCTCCCTCCCTGCCATGCCCGACTCACCTTGCAAAATCTATCTCCTCTCTGCTGCGGTTTCTTTCCCTTTGCGGGAGAGAAGAGTCAGTTTGGAAATGCTTTTTGCACCAACAATGGAAACTCCTGGGTGCCGTAATATCACCTGAGTTCAAACAGAAATTCTCTGCAAAAGAGATCATGGCCCCTGGAAGCTTCCATTGTATGTAGGGGAAGTGTTTGCTTCATTTGCATGCCTATTGGGCAAAGCGTGGAATTGGAGTCGGCTGGGCACAGGAACCAATGCCGTCCCTGGCCCGGCTGCACTGCTCGCTTGCATGTGCCAGCCTTAGTTTGAGGGCAGGTATGAAGCCTTCAACTGGGTGGGGACACATCGTGGGGTGAGTCCACTTGCACCTTGTGATGACCCAGGGCACAGCACCGAGGCAATGCAGTCAGCTGGCAATTCAAACGGCCCTTTAATTGCTCCAAATTTTCCCCAAATGCTCCCACGTTTCTGGCAAGCCTCCAAACACAGGAAGACACACACACCTTCAGCTGCCTCTGGCTGCAAGTAGTTTCACATACAGTCTGATTAGGAGAGGATTTTACTCAAGGCCACGGAGATAACAAGGAAATGACACATACATCATAAATCTAATGAGTCTGTGTGAATACACCCTTGCCTGCACAGTTTCAAAAGGGAAGCCAAAATACAGTCCAAGATCTTTAAACATCCAAGCCAGTCCAATGGTCAGAGTTTCAGGGTTTCCAAGCAGAAGTCACAGAACAAGAGATCAGCAACAACACACACAAAACTCCAAGGAATCAGCGTTTGTTCCTGACAAATGCCTCTCCCCACAGTGTCTTCTTAAATCTCAGTCTTCAGGTGTGCCTTGTGGAGAGAGGCGGGACAATCTCCTCCTGAGTAGTTGAGCCTGCCTGCGTTGTTCCCTCCTTTTCTCCACTCTCCGTGCTCTAGGATCAGGTGGGGGTGGCCCTTGATCATTGCCTGAACTCTGCCTCTCCTGTTCCTCCTGTCCCACTCCTGAAGGGCCCTGGCCTGCCTCGACCTGCTTTTCCCCACAATCCTCTGAAACCACTGACACCTCTCCCTCGACCTCCATAGGGTCCTGTTCCAGCTCATTTTCCTCCACAGATTCAGGCTCCGACGGAGGCATGACACATCTGCATCCAAGCTGCTGGCGGCGGCAATAGCCACCTGAGCAGCCACAATCTCTCCTCCCAAGCCACCCACCCACCCACCCCACCTACTCCTTGCCTGACCGGTCAGTGGCACAAATCCTGATCATTCTTCCAAGGTCTCAACATCTTTTTTGTAGTATGGCGACCAAAATTGGTTGCAGTATTCCAGGGGTGGTCTTACTAGGGTTTATAAAGCGGTACTAATACTTCATGTGATCTTGATTCTATGCCTCTGTTTATACAACCCAGGACTGTATTAGCTTTTTTGGCTGCTGCTGCACACTGCTGGCTCATAGTCAAGTGATTGTCCACTAGGACTCCAAGGTCCCTCTCACAGTTACTGTTTTTGACCCAGGTCTTGCCTAATCTGTACTTGTACCTTTGATTTTTCCCGCCTAAATGTAAAACTTTGCTTTTCTCCACATTAAAATTCATTTTGTTGTATAAAGTATTGTAGGCTAACTCTGCCAACTGCCAGAAGCTTGATCCTGACTGGCTCAAGGTTGACTTAGTCTTCCATCCTTCCAAGGTCAGTAAAATGAGGACACAAATTGTTCAGGGCAATATGCTGACTGTGTAAACTGCTTAGAGAGGGCTGTAAAGCACTGTGAAGTGCTATTGCTATTGTTACCAGCCTGCAGGGGTCTTTATTTTTTAAGGAGGCTCTTTAAACTGTGGAGTTTGTGGAGGGGAAAAAAAGAGGAAAGTAGAGCACAGCACATTGTAACTTTTTCTTTTAGCCAGGAATGTACTGTACATATAAAACAAGCAAAGGTACAAAGATTTAAAATAGTCATGCATCCTGGATGCAAGTAAGCATAATAGCAAAACATGAGAAAATGTTCGGACCAAGTCAGGTAAGGTAGTTTTCAGCCTCCAAATGACTATGAAATAATTTCTCAGTGCTGTTTGATGATTTCAGAACAAAGACTACTGGCGAGCTGATAAAATATTGACAATTATTTTCTTGAGCAATATTTCTTGTTCTCTTGAACATCTGTCTCTCTTGCTATAATCTGGTAAACAAATATAATCTGGGCCTTATTTTCCTCTTCATCAGTTACTTGACCAGGTCAGAACTCACTAAAATGTTATTCCTCATGGCAAATCTAAGGAACCTTACAATGAATGGCTGAGAAGTTATTCTGTTCGCAACACAGACATGAAGACGAGGCAGTTTGATGCAAAAGGTATTCTTTATTGTGCATGTGCACTGAACAGAAGCAAAGGAGAAAATGGCAACATGCCCTTTTATACTTTCCCTGCAAGGGGAGGCTCAACCAATGAATGCAGGCCATTCTCCCGCCTCGCGCATGCGCACGAGGCTGGAGACAGCCTGTCTGGGTCCCGGGCAACTTATGGGCTGCCCGGGTCTATACAACCGGTCCCGGGCAAACACGTGGTCTGCCCGGGTCTCTGCAGTTCCCTGCAGGTTGCCTGTGCCTTGCTGATTGACTCAGCAAGGCTCAGGACACAACACCCCTCCCCCCTAGGCTGGGACAATGCCGTCCCGGCCTATATCAGTACCATGTAACATTTAGTCCAAATGTCACCCTGGCTATTCCCCGTACCCCTTTGTAACCTGGTTCCATTGGGGATTCAAGTTAATCCACGGTCTTTCATTTTTCGACAACAATCGCCCTCTAGGGACCGCACATACTCCTGCAAGTATTTAGGCGGGGCCTTAATCCGCCCCGATCTTCGCGGATCCATGGTAGGGCCGGGTGTGATGACATGTGGGGGAATTAAATTGGGTGCCTGGATTGCTGGCTCCTGGTCTGCGCACACCAAGCCAGGACTTTGTCGCCCAGAAGACTCAGGGGTTCCCCCTAACTGCTGACTGGCTGGGTCTGCTAAACCCAAACCAGATTTCCTTGGTGGGGTCGAGTTCCCCGAGTTCCTTGGTGGGTGGAGTTCCCCAAAAACCCTTGGAACTCCCCTTGGGAGCAATGTCCTTCGGGCCCAAGGCCAGCAGCAGGGGTGCCCTGAGTAGCCGATTTACGGCCATTTGCCCTAAGCCAGGACCTCTGCCAGAGTCAGGAGCCGCCTCCATGGCAGAACCCCCTGCTTCTATGCCAGAGTCAGGATCCGCCTCCATGGCAAGACCCTCATCTGGAGCATTTGGAGACCCCCCTGCTTGGAGAGACTGTGATCCACAATCGTAATTGGGGTCCCCCTCCCCCCTGAGAGCGGAGTCAGGGGAGGAATGCCGGCCTGGCAGCCGCCAACGCAGCTGGTCTATGTGATGCCGAGGACACGCCCATCATCCAAGACCACTTCGTATGACAGAGGCCCAGAAACCTTAGAGATTACAGCAGGTACCCAGAGATGCCCCTGCCCATAGTTCCTGGTCCAAACCGGATCACCCACTTGAAGTCTCCTAGGTGCCCGCGGCTGCGACACCTGTGAAGCCACCCGGTCTGGGTGAAGCCTGTCCAGCTTTGTGATGAGTCTGCGACCCCAGCGGAGTTCAGCTGGGCTCTTTCCAGTGGCTGTGCATGGTGTGGTGAGGTGTGTGAGAAGAAAATCAGCTAACCTGTGATGCCAGGGTCCTTGAGTGATTCTCTTTAATGCATCTTTAGTGGTGCGCACCATGCGTTCAGCCTGACCGTTGGTGGCAGGATGGAAAAGGAGCAGATGTGGCATGCCGGATCATGTTGGCTTGTAGAAATGCCTGAAACTCAGAAGAGGTAAATTGTGGACCATTGTCTGAAACTAAAACATCAGGAAGGCCATGGGAAGCGAAGATTCCTCTGAGCACCTGGATGGTCCTGGCAGTAGTAGTAGAGGACACAGGAACGACCTCTAGCCACTTGGAATGGCTATCCACAAGGAGGAGGAAGAATTGCCCCTGAAAGGGCCCAGCATAATCTATATGAACGCGTGACCAAGGAGTGAGTGTCTCCTCCCACCTATGTACAGGGGCCTGGGGCATTTCTGGCCGTGATTGCTGGCACACTTGGCATCCCTGAACCTGGGCCTCGATGTCTTTATCAAGGCCAGCCCACCAAAGATGGCTGTGCGCAAGCGCCTTCATCCTCACTATTCCTGGATGTCCCTCATGAAGAGAGAGCAATACTCTAGTCCTCAATGAGGCCGGGATGACTACTCTGTTGCCCCACAGGATGCACCCCTTGAATGTGGACAATTTGTGCTTCCTGCGCCAGAAACTCTGGAAATTAGTACCAGGACACGTGTCAGGCCATCCTGACAACACACATGTCAGCACGCGTGCAAGCGTGTGATCAGTGGCTGTTTCTGCAGCCACATCCCTAGCATTGAAGGGAGATTCTGGTAAGTCCTGAATAGACAGAATATGTTCAGCAGGGGCAGGGTCTGCCTCTATTTGCTTAAGAGGTAACCTGCTCAGGCCATCTGCAGGGCCCATCTCAGTACCTGGTTTGTGAACCAGTGTGTAATCATAAGCTGCTAAGAAGATAGACCATCTCAGCATCCTGGGAGATATTATCTGGGGAGTTTGTTTGTTGGTTGTGAACAGCCCTAGCAAAGGCTTGTGGTCCGTATAGACTGTGAAATGGCGTCCATACAAGAAATCATGAAATTTCTTTATGCCTGAGATTATTGCCAAGGCCTCCCTGTCAATCTGAGCGTAATTTCGCTCTGCAGATGAGAGGGTCCTTGAATAATAGGCCACAGGGACCTGTGTTCCATCTTCCTTGAGATGACTTAGCACTGCTCCTACCCCATAAGGGGAAGCATCACAAGTGATGCACACTGGCAATTGCTCATTGAAGTGAGCCAGTACAGCATTTGAGGATAATAAGGCTTTGATCTTTGTAAAGGCCTCCTCATGGACCTTTGTCCATGCCCATGGGGCCTGTTTGTCTAAGAGCCTGTGAAGCGGCTAAGCCACAGCAGCTTTGTTTGGGAGAAAGGAATGGTAAAAGTTCAAAAGGTCCAAAAAAGCCTGAAGCTCAGTTTTTGACTGGGGACTAGGGGCCATTTGGATGGCCTTGAATTTGGACTCCGCGGGGTGGATGCCATCTGCATCAATGCAGAACCCCAAGAACTCGGTGGATTTCACACCGATTTTACACTTGTCCTGCTGTAGCTTCAGCCCAGCTTGGCAGAAACGCAGCAAGACAGCCCTCAGCCTTTCGGCTAAGTTTCCTGATGATTCTCCTGCAATGAGGATGTCATCAAAATAGGGGCAAACCCCGGGAATCCCTTGGAGCGTTTGCTCCATCACCCCTTGGAAAATGCCAGGGGCTACATTGACCCCAAACAGCAACCTCTTTACTTTGAACGCACCTCTGTGCGTGACTATGGTTTGGGCCTCAGCAGTCGCCTCATTAACAGGCAACTGTTGATATGCTTGAGCCAAATCAAGCTTAGCAAAGTACTTCCCTCCTTTCAGTGAGGCTAGAATATGGTTCACCACAGGCACAGGATAAGCATGCTGTTGTAATGCCTTATTCAACATGCACTTGTAGTCCGCACAGATGCGGACTTCCCCATTGGATTTTAGGGGAGTTACAATGGGGGTTTCCCATGGACTAGAGTCCACAGGCTCCAGAATGCCTTGTTGGAGCAACTTGTCCAACTCAGCATCAATCTTACTTTTTAAGGCAAAAGGCACCCTCCTAGGCTTGACCCTTATGGGTGTAATGCCTGGATCCAATTTTAATGAAATAGGAGGCCCCTTGTATTATCCAAGTTCTGAGCTGAACACATCTGCAAACTCCTTACATACACCTGCAAGGCTAGCCATTTGCAGCTGGTTCAGACCAGTCACCTGGATTCCAAGCACCTCAAACCAGTCGAGTCCTATGAGACTCGTTCTGTCACCCCCAACAACTACTACATCCAATGAACCATTGAAGCCCTTCCGCTGCACTCTGAGCGTGGCTTCCCCTTTTATGCTTACTCGCGTGTTTTGGAAATCAGTAAGGACAAGGTTGGAAGGCCTGAGCTTTACTCTTGAGCCGCTCCAAAAACAAATCTTATTGAACGTGTCCAGTGAAATAATAGACAACGCGGAGCCTGTATCCAGCTCCATAGCCAGGGGAACTCCCTGCAACTTTATGTCAATGCGGAGCTTTTTCTTAAGGGGCCTATGCGTTCCTGTCTTGAACACCCCCCTTCTAGATGCACAAAAACCCACCCTGTTTTGGCTGGGGACCTTGGTACCTTTCAGAGGCAATTCTGGGGACCTGTTCTTAGGATGGCCCATGCAGGCCGATGCAATGTGGCCTTGCCTTCCGCACGCTCGACAGATGGCAGATCGAAATCAGCAGTCGGCCCTCCTGTGGCGACCCCCACAGCCGAAACATCGAAGGGTTGCAGGCGGTGGCCCTCTCCGACCCAGCAGTCGTCTCTCCGCCGATGGCTGGATCTTGCCCACCTCTTCCTCCTTGGAGTCTTCTCCAGAGGCCTCACGCGCGGCCTCCTGGTGGATTGGGACGGTCACTGAATGGCTCTTTGTAGACTGCAAGGCCTTCACGGCGCCTCCGGCTGCTTCTTCTGCTGCAATCTCTCGAAGGGCATCTTGGAAGGTGACATCCGTCCTCGCAAACAGTTTCTGCTGTACTTCGCGGCTTCGCAACCCGCACACCAGTCTATCTCGGAGCCTTTCCTCCAAGTCTTGAAAGGCACAGGGGCGTGCGGCTTGCCTCAAGGCCGCGATGAAATCCGCAGCTGATTCGCCGGGCTGCTGGTCCCTTTGCTCGAATTGATGCCTCCACGCTATGATCGAGAGCTTGGGCTCAAAGTGTTCTCGCAGCATCTTTTTCAAATCGGCATATGCGATTGATTCCAATGGTGCCGGTGCGACAAGATTCTCAGCTATTTCGAATGTCTCTTGCCCACAGACACAAAGTAAGGTAGCCGCTTTCAGGCCATCTTCCTGGATTTTGTTTACTCTAAAGTAATTTTCAACGCGAGCTGCGTACAAGCTCCAACGTTCAGGATGCGCGATGTCGAATTCGCCCAGACGGCCCAACTTGGACATCTTCTCACTTGATGGCCTCATCCACGCCTCTCGCCGTAAGGAATCGAGAAGGTGTCCGACGAAGCAAGGCCCGCCTCCAGCGTATGTATGCTGGCCGGCGGCTGCTCCTCCTGGATGCCGCGCTTCTCTTCACTTCCTGGCCTAGGTGAGTAGGCCTACTTCTGTTTCCTCGGGATCCCCAATGGCGGATCCCACCTTCGTCGCCAATGTTCTGTTCACAACACAGACATGAAGACGAGGCAGTTTGATGCAAAAGATGTTCTTTATTGTGCATGTGTACTGAACAGAAGCAAAGGAGAAAATGGCAACATGCCCTTTTATACTTCCCCTGCAAGGGGAGGCTCAACCAATGAATGCAGGCCATTCTCCCGCCTCGCGCATGCGCACGAGGCTGGAGACAGCCTGTCTGGGTCCCGGGCAACTTATGGGCTGCCCGGGTCTATACAACCGGTCCCGGGCAAACACGTGGTCTGCCCGGGTCTCTGCAGTTACCCTGCAGGCTGCCTGTGCCTTGCTGATTGACTCAGCAAGGCTCAGGACACAAGAGAAGTTTTCTGTACTGAATTGTATGGTCCAACATAGACCTGACATATTTAATTACAATTTCAAAAATAAATGTTCTAAGAATGTAATATTTTACAATGTGCAGCAGAATTCCTGTGTTATGTCATGAGATATCTGTTGGCATGGGAAATGTGAAAATGGAAAAAAAAACCAGATTCTTCAAGAGTTAATTTACTATAAAATAAGATTGGTTAGACTGTAATGTACAATATTATTCTTATTTGGCAGGTAGAAGTAGACATCAGTCACAATCTGCAACCTTTTAAAGTGCTATGTACTATTGTATGATTCCATACAATTTCCCAGGTGAATCTGAGCCTTAAAAAAATAATAATCATAAAATATCCCAAGAATTTAGAGATCCCTCTTCTGAGATCTTATACACAACTACTGAAACCGTGTAATCTAATTTTGCAACCACATATGAATCTGGCCATTTTTACTTTGTAAAAAATAATTTGGGCTGGAGAAAGTATCTTGAAGTGTCAAAAACACCTTGGCACTTAAGTTGGAAACACTCCTGCATGTGAAAGAATGATAAAAGTGAAGCCCAGTGACTATGAAATGCCAACTGTTCAGTGACAATTCATTAGGAAAAACAACAATTTGCAGCAGCTGCAACTGTTGATCTCACAGTCTTTCTGGCATTTTTCCATTAATTAACTTCTGTTGTGGGTCAGAAAACCATTATCCCCATTTCAGCATGAATGGATAGAATCAAACTCTTCAATAATTTCTAATTCAGTAGTTTCATGCTTAGAGTCTGCTTTTGACATCTGCCAAGGAACCCCTAAATATCCTCAGGGACTTCCTGGACAATGCAGAGAATACAGGATCATTTTCAGAGGCTATGCAGTTTACAAACGGCAGAGACCAGGCCTTTGGGCCTTATCATGATCTAATTAGCTTCAGCACTACAATACACTCAACACATTTTAGTGTGGCCACACACTGTGAAAAAAAGATCAATATATTCCAAATTATGTTACCTGATATTCTCATTGAGGAGCCCCTAATAAGAAATTTAAAGTCACTGTTCTTGTTTATTTCTTGTGGCCATCTAGAAGACACTATTTAAACATAAAATTCAATAAGTGCATTGCACATTTTCACTCTTTCCTTCCAACAGAGGACATTTTTATAATGTGGCAAATAATGAATCACTTATAAAAGGGATAATATTAATTTATTATGTAATGTCTTGATAAGACAGTCATCCATAGTATTTTGCCAAAGAATAGAGAAAATTTGAAATGAGAACAAAATCTGGGGATGGAATTTTTTCCCCTAACTTTAATAATTTGTAGGATATTAATCTTTGGTAGCCCAAAGTTTTACTATGTAGTGACATAAACCCTCTGCAGAATTGCAAAGGCAAAGAAAGACTATGGGGAAAATGTTCTTTTTCAGCTTTTGCTTCCAGAGAGAATGCAAAACACATTAAACTGAGTATCCTGAAATGGTTTTGAACATGCATTTGAAAACTTATCTTTGCTATTTATCTTACTTGGAAATATTAAGAGAAATCTGTACTTACTTTATTTTCAAATTCTTCATTTGACAAGGCACTCAGCTATAGGTTTACTGAATATGATGGTTTAATATTTTTATACAAATATTCTGCACTAGAGAGAGAGACTGAAGCAGATGATGAAGCAGCTCTAAGTACTTAATACATGACTTTGTTGTTGGCAGTGTCAAGAGAGATGCTACCCTCTTTTTTTAATTTTTGCAACAGATGAATGTTTTTTTATGAACCTGTATTCTGCCACAAGATACATGTATTTTATGTTTGTATGTGTATGTATAACTGTGTATATATGTGTACGTGTGTATACACAGACACAAAATATACATACCTCCCCCCCAACTATTCAGCATTTCTCTTAGACCATCCTTCTAACAATTATGATGAATACATATTAGGAATTAGGAGGTTATTAGGAGGAATTAACAGCTTTCCTATTACCAGGTCCCCTACTTATTCATCCTCTTCCAGTAACACAAACCTCACTTAGTGAGCAGTTACTGACAGATGTAAATTATTCTTCAGTGCCATACAAAAGTTGCTTGTGTTCCTTTACCAAGTCAGGCTGAACTACCTATAGATATGATGAACCTGTCGTAAATGAATATCTCACCATCAAGTTGTCCTGAGAATCTGGAGAAGCAGATATTCTTCTCTTAGTCCCTGGAGAACAAAAGTGAAACCTAATACATCACTTTTGTGATGGGCCTATTTTCATCACATCCTGCCACTCCTCCTGAGATTTATAGGTCCCCACCTGGCACTAATGTTGCTAAGCCATAGTTTGAACATCACAAAATGTTTTTGATTGGAGAGATTGGGAGCTTGCCTGGTTTAGCATATTTCATTATGTAGTATAAGAGAAGCCATTTCTTCTCTGAGCTTACAGTATATTAAAATAAATTATTAACAAATATAATTGTCAAAAGTATTTGTTTTCAGGTACTGTATTTAAGCTGAATATCAACCAATCATAATGTAATTTGAATGTTTACATAATGTTCTATATCTATTTTTAAGACTAGGCAGCAATCATGTAAAATTAGACCAACTATAAATTAGAAGTACATTGCATTAAACTGTGACCATATAATTAAGCAGAGGTTGTAAATTAAAGAGAAAACTTATAAATCTAAAAGGATGCAAATAATGATTTTATAAAAATTATATTTTCTTTCTATAGCAGGCAAGATTATACAGTTAGGTTCACGTGCATTAGATTTGATGCAATGCAGCCAGTATAAACATAGAACAAACTAAACATATATGCAAATGGATAAGAATCAGATTTGAACTGCAGTGTTCTTATAAATTAAAATTATAAATGCAAATAAATAATGCTAACTGTGTCTAATTTTGTGCCCAAATGGTGCTTTGAACAGCCATTGGTCTTTTTGTGGCAGCTGCTTGTGTTGGTAAAATATTAGTAGAGGTCATACCAACTAATTGTGGAATGCTAAAAAGGAATGCAACAGCTAGTAGTGGGTCCCCCACCTGGCTGCTCTGATTGCTGGAAGCAGTTATCTGTCCGGACTCTGACTAGATTGAAATGTGCATATTTTCTGGAGTGAGTGAGTGAAGCAATCTTCTGAATACCTACCTTTACGTACTGGAGTTCTGCAACAAAGAGCTTGTTTTGCTATAACCATAAAGAAAATGTATTCTTTGAAAACCATTAGTGTGAGACCACTGGGCCATCTTTCTACAGGCTGTTTGCTTCATCAGACAATGCTATTATGGGTATGATGGAAAAATATTCCTAGTATATAGATCTTTACTCACCATGTAATAAGACTGCCTAATGAAATGAATTTTATTCAGACCATGTCTGTCTCACAACGCTTTAGCAAAAGATGATACATCAAAAGGTTCTTTTAGCAAATGCATCACACAAAGATCTGAAATATTGCTTATGATGTTTAATTTTGTAATAATTCATGGGGTATAATATATCTTTACCTATTCTCAGGGAATGAATCTTACAGGCTCATTACAAAAGCTGTATTATTGTCCCTAAATATTACCTTTCTTATTGAACTGTAGCTAAGATATGCTGTAATCTGCATGTTTAACCTTCATGGAATTGAGCAGTCCTTGTCTTTTAATTTTTTTTCATTTATTGTGCTACTATTATTCAGGTAGATTGGTGCATTTAATTCTTCAAAATGGGGTATAGTAGAAAAGTGACTGGGAAGTCAGTAACATTATTTGAAAGAGAAAAGCTAAAGTTAGATTCTGTTTAGTTTTTAGAGTTTTCCTTTTATTAAAGAAGTGATTTATCTAAATGAAAATAAGCCTATCTAGGTATCTGCATAGTGCTCCTATTCAAATTTACGCAAGAATAACCTAATTATTAAGAAAACAGGAATACAAGAAAACGCTGAAACAAGGTGTCTTCAACATGAACCAAAGTTGCATCAAATTATCTTATTTGATATATCAAACCAGGCATGGACCATGTTTAATTCTAATGTTGTGAACGACATTATAGAAAAAAAGGGAAATAAATTATACATTACACAATAATGCAAATGAGGAAGATGAAGATATACCAAATATGTGTTTCTCTTTTCTCTCTCCTCGTTTCCCATCAAGGTGGAACAAAATGTGTATATTGGTATTAATAATATTATTTCTCAGGATGGCATACTGTACAAGAACAAATGTTTTTCATAACAACCCTATAAATTAAATTAGACTAACAGAAGGTGATGCCCTGATTCTCTGGATATGTGTATATTTAAACTCCATCTCCTTGAATTATAGTTTTCTAGATCAAACAATGTTATTTATGATTTGGATAGTGAAGCCAGTTGCCAGATGTCAGAATCCAAGTAATAAAGAAAGCAAAGGAATACCCTGAAACTGGACCCAAATTCATGGAATGAAGCCCCCAGAGCAATTTCTTTTTAGAACAAGAATTTTTTTCAGGGAACACACTATGCCTATCTTATCCAAAACCACTCCCATTCCTTTCTTGATTTGGGGACCCTAATTCAGGAGAAAGCTTTTCACTTTTGTATTTTTAAACTGGGTTGGGCAAACCTCTTGCCCCAGCAAATGTTTTGGCAGCTCTTGGAGCCATTTCATTAGCAAGTACAGTGGTACCTTGGTAATCATCATTAATTGGTTTTGGGAGGTGTGATGAATACCAAAAACAATGCGTTCCAAACAATTTTCCCCCACAAAGCACAATGTAGTGAGTCACAAGGCAGCAGATACCAACAAGTTCTAGCTTGTGTATTGAGTACCAAACAAAACATGAGTACTGGGACAACATTTTCACATCAAAAGGCATTGATTACCATGTTCAATGAGTTTCCAATCAATTGAGTACCAAGGTAACACTGTATTAATTTCTGGTAGTTTTGAGATCCTGTATCATAATTTTGGCACAGTTATTAAACACAAATACAGAAAATGCATACCTGCCAAAGTTCCTGTCACAGAAAGTTACCCATCTCTATGGACAAGCAGAAACCTGTACTATCTCTTTATAAGATGCCTGGAAATCAATCAGTGTGCATGGTCACTTTAGAAAGAAGCAGAGACTGCTTCAAAACTTCTCCAATTTTTTTTAGATAGAAGACAACATTTGTGTTTGGTAAAATATCTCTTTGAGACCTGGAGAGACTTGAACACTGGGCGCTATCTAACAAAATGAAATTCAATGGTGAAAAAAGTAAGGTTCTACATTTAGGGAAGAAAAGCCAAATGTACAGGTATAGTATAGGGGGTACCTTGCTCAATAGCAGTAACTGTGAGAGGGATCTCGGAGTCCTAGTGGACAATCACTTAAATATGGGCCAGCAGTGTGCTGCAGCTGCTAAAACAGCCAACACAGTGCTGGGCTGCATTAACAGAGGGATAGAATCAAGATCACATGAAGTATTAATACCACTTTACAATGCCTTGGTAAGGCCACACTTGGAATACTGCATCCAGTTTTGGTCACCACGATGTAAAAAAGATGTTGAGACTCTAGAAAGAGTGCAGAGAAGGGCAACAAAGATGATTAGGGGACTGGAGGCTAAAACATATAAGGAAAGGTTGCTGAATTGGTATGTCTAGTTTAATGAAAAGAAGGACTAGGGTGACATGATAGCAGTATTCAATATCTCAGGGGTTGCCACAAAGAAGAGGGAGTCAAGCTATTCTCCAAGGCGCCTGAGGGCAGGACAAGAAGCAATGGATGGAAACTAGTCAGGAGAGAAGCAACCTAGAACTAAGGAGAAACTTCCTGACAGTTAGAACAATTAACCAGTGGAATAACCTGCCCTCCAGAAGCGGTGAATGCTCCAACACTGGAAGTTTTTAAGAAGAGATTGGACAGCCATTTGTCTGAAATGGGTAGGGTTTCCTGCCTGAGCAGGGGGTGGACTCGATGACCTCCAAAGTCTTCTTCTCTTCTTCTTCTTCTTCTTCTTCTTCTTCTTCTTCTTCTTCTTCTTCTTCTTTCTTCTTCTTCTTCTTCTTCTTCTTCTTCTTCTTCTTCTTCTTCTTCTTCTTCTTCTTCTTCTTCTTCTTCTTCTTCTTCTTCTTCTTCTTCTTCTTCTTCTTCTTCTTCTTCTTCTTCTTCCTTCTTCTTCTCTTCTCCTCCTCCTCCTCTCTCCTCCTCTTCTCCTCCTCCTCCTCCTCCTCCTCCTCCTCCTCCTCCTCCTCCTCCTCCTCCTCCTCCTCTCCTCCTCCTCCTCCTCCTCCTCTCCCTCTCTTCCTCCTCTTCTTCTTCTTCTTCTTTTCTTCTTCTTCTTCTTCTTCTTCTTCTTCTTCTTCTTCTTCTTCTTCTTCTTCTTCTTCTTCTTCTTCTTCTTATTATTATTATTATTATTATTATTATTATTATTATTATTATTATTATTATTATTATTATTATTATTATTATTATTATTATTATTATTATTATTATTATTATTATTATTATTATTATTATTATTATTATTATTATTATTATTATTATTATTATTATTATTATGCAAAACATTACTTAGATATAAAAATATGTTAAGGTAATAAAATCTTTGCAATTACAACCATATCCAAAATGGTACACTTATAAAATCATTTATATACTCATTATCTCAAAAATCCCATCAATTTTAATTGAACAACCCCCTAGCAAATACCTAGCAAAAAGACAACTTCAAATATCCCTAAAAAAGTCACTTTAAATATCCATAAAAAAGCCACATGAACAAACACACCTGAGATAAATAGAAAAGCACCCCAGACTGCAGCCCCCCCAAAAGAAAGGAGAGTGTTGGTAATAGGAAACTCCATCCTCAAAGGAACAGAACCATCCATTTGCAGACCAGACATACAATCCAGGGAGGTATGCTGTCTTCCTGGAGCAAAAATCAAAGATGTGGCTGAGAACCTAAACAAAATAATTAGGCTCACAGATTACTACCCCCCCTCCTCCACATTGGGACGAACGACACAACAAACAACCTGGATACAATACTGAGGGATTACAAACAACTAGGCAATAAAGTCAAGAAGTTAGGAGCACAAGTAGTGTTCTCATCAGTACTCCCAACGAAAGGCCAACACCCATTGTGGGGAAAAAGAATTTTAGAAATAAACCATTGGCTAAAGGGTTGGTGTCACCAAGAAAACTTTGTTGTTGTTGTTTTTTAATAATATATTTTATTGATTTTTTTTTAAAAAACATAAATCACTTAATAATTGGTGAACAGTGTGTTGTCTGAATTACATTTGTAAAACAATCATTAACAATTGATTTCTATAATCCATAATCCACATAATGGTTTTAGTTGATTTCCTCTTTTCCCAAAATATCCTCTTTTGCAAACATTGAGTTAATACAATTCTTATTGTTTTGATAGATAACAGTTAAATATATAATTTCCCCCCAATATTCCTAAAAATAATAATCACATCAATATAATATTTCTTTTCTATCCAATCATTCTGGTTGCCTTATCATAGATCCTGTTACAGTCCTTATTTTAGTTTGTTTCTCCCACCAAATTCTAGGTATTCTTACTGGTTAAGATTTTCTCAAAAATTAATTACATTTAAAAATTTAACTCTATTTTTCCATATGAACCATCTCACACTTTTACATTTCTTAAGGAATAGATAAAACAATGAAAAAAAAGAAAGGAGAGCAAGAGTAAAGAAACATAAAAAATAACATACTGCTTAAAATATATATCCCTCCTAAGCTAATATATATTTATTTCCTAAATTTCTTATTCTTTTTAACCATAATTAAAAATATGTTTAATCTTTAAACATTCCATTTAATACATCTAGTCATCTAGTCCTTTAACTCTTATTAAAAACTTTTTTTCCATTATAATTTTCTTAAATTCAATCACATTTAAATATCTAAAACATTTCCTTTATCTAAGTCATTTCAACTTTTTTATATTATTCATATCAAGAAAGAGAACAAAAAAGGGGAAAAAAGCATACTATATTATTTAGGGAATTCATCCCTCTTAGAATGACATATAGTAGTGGCCAAAATTGTGGAAATCTTTTGGGAAAAGTGTACAGTAGAAATGCCACCTTTGGTTAAGTTTCCACCAATTTTTCTTCTAATTTCTTTATAACTGTAGCCTTGTTCACTTAATAATACTATTTGACATCACTTTCTGGGCAACCAGTCAACTCTTTGCACCATTACTTTAATTTTATTACATTTTACAAGCTCACTAAATGAAAGAACACAAAAAAACCCAACCAACTTGATAGCGATGACATAACACACTGACAAATGTCCTCCTCTCAGCTTCAATACATGACATCAATAACTGACTCCTACTGTGATCTGATTGGCTCATTGCCAAAACAAGATGACACCTGATTGGCTCTCTAAACACTCATGCTCATTGGCTACAATCAGATGAAGGAAAGCTACCTGATATCAACATAAGCAAGTTGTGCTTCCTTTTTCTGGTTATTTGGCTATAACTTTTCATAGAATACAGTACAGATAATTGAACAAACCTTGTTGCATTACATTCTTGATTAAATTATCTTTCCATTGATATATAATTTTATGGTACTACTCCCCCCAAAAAGTGGTGTTATTAGCCATCAAACCTCAAAAATACACTTTTCCCAAAAGGTTTCCACAATTTTGGCCAGTACTGTATATATTCCAAAACTTTTCTATTTCTTTAACCATATTCAAACAAATGTTTCTTTTCTAAGTATTCTCTCTGGTAAGTCCCATCATCTATTTTCTTGGTTTCCATTTTAGTCTTTTTCCTTTGCCCAGTATCTTTCTTAATCAATGTATTTTGCTGAATCAAAAAGTTTTTCCGCATGTTCGTAAATGTTGCTGTAGATATAAAAAGTAAATCAGATGAAGTGTCTTTGTACGGGGCTTCTGCCTTTCCATGTTTGTTGAAAATCTTTTTCTTTTTCTTTCTCTCTGCTTCTCTTATCGTTTCCTTTCTCTCTGATGTTCCTGACATCTCTACAGTCCATTTTATCCAATCTGTTTTCTTGTCCTCAGATTTATTTTGTAGTCTTAAGGGATAGGTTTTTTCCAATTCTTGTAAATTTTTCCCCACTAGGATTAAATCATGTTTCCTTGTTTTGTTAAGTTCCATCTTTAAGTCTCTATTCTCAATTCTATATCCATTTATCTGTTTTATCTGCTCCTTCTCTGTTGTTGTTTTCTGGGAATTTTGTTGTTGTAGAGTTAACTTAGAAATAGATTGATGTATATTTTCAAAGTTATTTTGGATTTCTTTGTGGTTTAAAGTCATTGTTATTTGAATTAGTTGCAGTATACTATATATCTCCTCCAGTGAAGTATTTATGTTTTCTTGATATGTTCTTTCTACATGTCTCTGATCCATGTTGGCCAAGAATTTGAGTTTTTCTCTTCCTTTCTTTTCTCTGCAAATAGCTTTAGAGTCCCAATTAAATAGATATTTGTAATCCAAATAGTTCAAACAAGATTTCCCCCCTGAAATTTATAATTCTCTCTTTGTCTACAGAAAACTTTGGTTTCCTGGATCATGGACTGCATTTCCTACACGAAGGACTCCTGGCAAGGGATGGGCTACACCTCACGAAAACAGGCAAAAACGTACTTGGAAAAAGACTGTCCCAACTCATCAGGAGGGCTTTAAACTAAAACTGAGAGGGGAGGGTGACCAATCTCTAGAATCTCTAGAACCCAAAACCAATCACAAATCACAAGAAAACAAATCAAACAATGAGGTAGGCAGTGATGAAAAAAAAAGAAAAACTCAAACAGCAACCAGGAGATACAGGAAACACTCCCATGGACAGGCATAAAAGTCTTAAATGCTTATATACAAATGCTCAAAGCTTGGGGAACAAACAGGGTGAACTAGAAGCAATAGTACATGAGGGAGGGTATGACATAGTTGGCATAACAGAAACCTGGTGGGACAAAACCCATGAATGGAATGGACTGATGGATACAAATTGTTCAAAAGAAACAGGTCTACAAAAAGAGGAGGGGGAGTTGCACTATATGTAAGAGAACACTACATATCTGCAGAAATGCACATGATTAAAGATAAAATATCTCCAGAAAGTATATGGGTCTTCTTTTATATTGATAAAAGAAAAAAAAAGTGACATTGCCATAGGTGTATATTACAGGCCACCCAACCAATCAGAAGAAATAGACGAACTCTTTGCCAACCAGTTAACAAATGCATGTAGGAAGCATACCACAGTAGTAATGGGAGACTTCAACTATCCAGATATCAACTGGGAGACAAACTCTGCAGTGAGTGGGAGATCAAACAGATTCCTAACCAACCTAGCCGACAACTTTGTCACCCAAAAGGTGGAGGAGGGAACTAGACATAAAGCTATATTGGACTTAATCCTTACAAACAGAGAAGAAGTGAAAGAGGGAATCAAAATTACTGGAACCTTGGGTGAAAGTGACCACATCATACTGGAATTTAATATAATGCAAACACTAGCAATAGAAAACAATCCAACCAATTTCTTAAACTTCAAAAGAGCCGACTTTAACAAACTCAGAGAGAACCTAGGAAAAACCCCATGGATGAAAATCCTAAAGGGGAGAACAACCAAGGAAGTGTGGGAAACCCTGAAAAATGTGATCACAAAAGCCCGTATCAGCACAGTACCACTGAGAAAGAAAAACAAGAAATCCAAGAAGAAACCAGCATGGCTGCACAAAGATCTCTCTAACAAACTAAAAGACAAAAAGGACAAATACAAAAAATGGAAAGAGGGGCACATAACTAAAGCCGATTATCAGCAGACAGCTAGAACATGCAAAGATGAAGTCAGGAAAGCAAAGACTCAGAACGACTTGCAACAGAAATCAAGGACAATAAAAAAAAAAATCTTACAACATATTAACAAGAAAAAAATCAAGAAAACTGTAGGCCCACTAAAGAGAGAAAATGATAAGGAAATTAGAGGCAATAGGGAGAAAGCAGAACTGCTTAACTCATACTTTGCCTCAGTCTTCACCAAAAAAGAAACTATAGCCCAACACACCAAAAAAACCACTGCAAAAGAAATACTAGAACCAAAAATTAAAATAAGCAAGAAAATAATAAGGGAACACCTATCCAACCTTGATGAATATAAATCACCGGGACCTGACAGACTACATCCCAGAGTTCTGAAAGAGCTGGCAGATATCATCTCAGAATTGTTGCACCACATCTTTCAAAAATCCTGGAGCACCGGGGAAGTACCTGAGGATTGGAAAAGGCTGTGTCATGGTTCCGATGGATGAAACCCATCAAAAGAACTTCAAGGCAAGAATTCTTCCTTAAAGAACATTTTATTCAGGAAACAAAGTATGGGCACTACATAGTTGAACCCAAAACTAAATTCCCTTCCCCCGGATACAAAGTAACAAATTGCAATTCCCACCCCCAATAAGCAGACGTAAATCACATTCTCCAATTAGCCTGAAACGCAGGCTTTCTCTTCAGCTCCTCAGCCTGCCAAACCGTTATCCGTTCGTCCTTGAGTTCCCACAGAGCAGCGTTATTATTATGGCTAGCTGAGCTCAGGCATTCATCCCAACCCCCTTCTACACCTGATTTCTAAATAGAAGAAAAAGCATGTTAAAAGCAAAGTAAAAATGGCTGCAATTTCCATCAGTTGTCAGAGCGGGAACATCCAATGTTTACAGCATTGACATCCTTTACAAAAAGGATAAATCCTGCAATTCAAACAAAATCATAGGTTAGGGGTTACCTCTTGGTTTATTAGAGTGCTTATCATAGAATTTACTAATGAGCCTGTCAGCTTTTACATCACTAGATTTTATCCAAGTGGCTTCAGATAATGGATATCCTTTCCACTGCACTAAGTACTGTAACTTTCCCTTGAAAAGTCTAGAATCAAGAATACGCTTCACTTCATAATGGGTCTGTCCAGATACCACCAGAGGGCCAGGTGCCTTCTTAGGGGGAGGTCGTAAGGTAGAACCCCAAAAAGGTTTCAGTAGGCTACAATGGAACACAGGGTGGACTTTCCCTAAGAGTCTGGGAAGCTTTAACTCCACCGTGACTGGGTTTATGATCCTTACGATGGGGAAGGGACCTAGATACTTCGGTCCCAACCTCTTACTAGGCAACTTGAGTCGTAAATATTTTGTGGATAGGTAAACTTTTTCCCCAACCTGGAATGACCTTTGGGGAGCCCTCTTTTTATCCACTTGTTATTTGTATGTCTCAGAAGCCTTTTTCAGAGCGAGTTTCGTTTTGTCCCAAACCTCCTCCCACCCCTTTACCCACTGGTCAAGCATTTGGGAAGCAGAGTATCCTTGAGGATATTCGGGTATTGGGTTGAATTATTTTCCTGTGGCAATTTTAAAAGATGTAAACCCGGTGCTGCTGTGAACAGAGTTATTGTAAGCCACCTCTGCGAAAGGGAGGAGGTCAGTCCAGTTCGTTTGTTGATAATCCACATAGCATCTAAGGTATTGCTCCACTATTGAGTTTGCTTTTTCAGCTGCCCCGTTTGTAAACAGGTGAAAAGCAGACAACAGTCCCTGCAACGAGCCAATTAACTTGAGGAAACCTCTCCAAAACATGGCCGTAAATTGCACCCCTCTGTCTGAGATTATCTGTTTTGGCATGCCGTGCAGTCTGTAAATGTGCTTAAGAAACATCTTAGTTAGTCTCTGGGCTGACGGGAGTCCTTTTCAGGCAATGAAATGAGCCTGCTTTGAAAAAAGATCAATCACAGTCCAAATCACCATATTTCCTCTGCTTTCAGGTAACTCGACTATAAAATCCATAGCAATTTCTTCCCATGGCTGGGAAGAGTCTGCAACTGGTTGTAACAGTCCAGGGGGCTTTCCCGGAATTCTCTTCATGGTGGCACATACAGCATAGCTTTTGACATAGTTCTCTATGTCCCGTTTCAAACCTGGCCACCAAAATTGTCAACGAACCAGATGCAGCGTTCTCAAATAGCCAAAGTGTCCAGCTTGTTTCACATTGTGACCATGCTGGAGAGCATTGAGGTGGAGGGTTTGGGGCAAATACAATTTTCCCCCTTTGTAAGCCAATCCGTCCCTGCATGTCAAGGAGGTTTGATTTTCCTTAAACCATCGATTGTTGAGGAGTTCCTGTTTTAATTTTCTCATCCCAGGATCGTCAGGGTTTGGGACTCTCGAAGATGGGGCTCTTTGTGGCATTAGTTGTGACGCAGCTTGTGGTGTAGGTATGATTGCTTCATTGACCTCTTCAAGCTGGCTTTTGTACTGAGGTAATCTGGATAGAGTGTCGGCTAAAAAGTTTTTTTTCCCCGGTATGTATTTCAGGGTGAAGTTAAATCAGTTAAAATACTGTGCCCACTGTACTTGCTTCAGGGACAGTTTTCAGTGCCTCTAGGTTTTTGTGATCAGTCCATACTTCGAAAGGCACCTTGCTCCCTTCTAGGTAGTGTTGCCAGTTTAACAGAGCCCATCAAATTGCAAAGGCTTCCTTCTCCCACACTGCCCACCTTCTCTCGCAGTTGGTGAACTTTTTTGAGGTGTAGGCACAGGGCTGCAGGACCCCCTCATGATTCTTTTGCAATAGTACAGCTCCGACGGCCACGTCGCTGGCATCAGCTTGAATCACAAAAGGCTTCCCCGGGCAGGGGTGCTTTAGGACCGGCTCGACCGCAAATAGCCTTTTCAGATTCTCAAAAGCAGTTTGACAGTTCATAGTCCATGTTAGCAGCTGGCCCGGTCATGGCTTCACCCTATCTTTGCCAGTTTTTAACAAATCCGTGAGGGGTAAAGCAATTTCAGCAAATGAGGGGATGAATTGTCGGTAAAAGTTGGTGAACCACAGAAAGCTTTGAAGCTGTTTGTGAGTTTTTGGGGGTTGCCATTCGATTATGGCTTTCACTTTTCCAGGATCCATTTTAATACCCTCACTGGAAATTCTATAGCCTAGATAATCCAGTCGGGTGTGATGGAACTCACACTTTGACAGTTTAACATATAGTTTGGCATTCAACAATTTCTTCAACACTTCTCGCACTAGCTTCACATGGTCAGCCATATTCTCGCTGTATATCAGGATGTCATCAAGATACACCAAAACCCCCTTGTACAAATGATCATATAGCACCTGGTTGATCAGCTGCATGAAGACAGCTGGAGCCCTCTGTAGTCCAAATGGCATAACTTTGAACTGATAGCTACCCATGGAACAGTTAAAAGCGGTCTTCCATTCATCTCCTTTTCTTATTCTTATTCGGTAATATGCCTCTCTTAGGTTCAAGATGCTCCCCTTTGCTAAATGAGTTAGTAGGTCCTTCGGGAGGGGGAGGGGGTACTTGTTCTCTATGCTCACAGCATTTAACCTTTTATAGTCCATGCAGAGACGAAGTGACCCATCTTTTTCTCTTTAAATAACACTGGTGCCACTTGAGATTTGGCCGGTTCAATGAATCCTCTTGCTAGGTTTTTGTTCACATATTACTGCAGTTCATCCATTTCAAGGGGGGTCATGGCATACATTCTCGGCCTTGGGAGTTTGTTGTTGTTGTTAGTTGCGAAGTTGTGTCCGACCCATCGCGACCCCATGGACAACGTTCCTCCAGGCCTTCCTGTCCTCTACCATCTTCTGGAGTCCATTTAAGCTCACGCCTACTGCTTCACTGACTCCATCCAGCCACCTCATTCTCTGTCGTCCCCTTCTTCTATTGCCCTCAATCTTTCCCAGCATTAGGCTCTTCTCCAGTGAGTCCTTCCTTCTCATTAGGTGGCCAAAGTACTTGAGTTTCAACTTCAGTATCTGGCCTTCTAAGGAGCAGTCAGGGTTGATCTCCTCTAGGACTGACCGGTTTGATCGCCTTGCAGTCCAAGGGACTCGCAGGAGTCTTCTCCAGCACCATAGTTCAAAGGCCTCAATTCTTTTGCATTCAGCCTTTCTTATGGTCCAACTTTCACAGCCATACATTGCAACTGGGAAAACCATGGCCTTGACTATACGTACTTTTGTTGGCAGGGTGATGTCTCTGCTTTTTAGTATGCTGTCTAAATTTGCCATAGCTTTCCTCCCCAGGAGCAAACGTCTTTTAATTTCTTGGCTGCAGTCCCCATCTGTGGTGATCTTAGAGCCCAGGAAGATAAAATCTGTCACTACCTCCATTTCTTCCCCATCTATTTGCCAGGAATTGAGAGGGCCGGATGCCATGATTTTGGTTTTCTTAATGTTGAGTTTCAAGCCAACTTTTGCACTCTCCTTCTTCACCCGCATCAAGAGGCTCTTTAGTTCCTCTTCACTTTCTGCCATTAGAGTGGTATCATCTGCATATCTTAGGTTGTTGATATTTCTCCCGGCAATCTTAATTCCAACTTTTGATTCATCTAGCCTGCCTTTCTCATGATGTGCTCTGCATATAAGTTAAATAGGCAGGGCGACAGAATACAGCCTTGCCGGACTCCTTTCCCAATTTTGAACCAATCAGTGGTTCCGTGTCCAGTTCTCACTGTTGCTTCTTGACCCGCATATAGGTTTCTCAAGAGACAAATAAGATGGTCTGGTACTCCCATCTCTTTAAGAACTTGCCACAATTTGTTGTGATCCACACAATCAAAGGCTTTAGCATAGTCAATGAAGCAGAAGTAGATGTTTTTCTGGAACTCCCTAGCTTTCTCCATAATCCAGCGTATGTTGGCAATTTGATCTCTAGTTCCTCTGCCTCTTCGAAATCCTGCCTGTACTTCTGGAAGTTCTCGATCCACATACTGCTGGAGTCTAGCTTGTAGGATTTTAAGCATAACTTTACTTGCATGTGAAATGAGTGCAATGGTGCGATAGTTTGAACATTCTTTGGCATTGCCTTTCTTTGGAATTGGAATGTAAACTGACCTTTTCCAATCCTGTGGCCACTGTTGAGTTTTCCAAATTTGCTGGCAAATTGAGTGTAGCACTTTTACTGCATCGTCTTTTAAGATTTTGAATAGCTCAGCTGGAATACTGTCACCTCCACTAGCTTTGTTGTTGCTCAGCTTTCCTAAGGCCCATTTCACTTCACATTCTAGGATGTCTGGCTCGAGGTCAGTGACCACCCCATCGTGGTTATCAGGGATGCTAAGCTCGTTCTTGTATAGTTCTTCTGTGTAATTTTGCCACCTCTTCTTAATCTCTTCTGCCTCTGTTAGGTCCCTGCCATTTTGGTCCTTTATCATGCCCATCTTTGCATGAAACGTTCCTTCATATCTCCAATTTTCTTGAAGAGATCTCTGGTTCTCCCTATTCTATTGTTCTCTTCTATTTCTTTGCACTGTTCATTTAAGAAGGCATTCTTATCTCTTCTAGCTATTCTCTGGAATTCTGCATTCAATTGGGTGTATCTTTCTCTTTCTCCCTTGCCTTTCGCTTCCCTTCTTTCCTCAGCTATTTGCAAAGCTTCCTCAGACAGCCATTTTGCTTTCTTGCATTTCTTTTTCTTTGGGATGGTTTTAGTTGCTACCTCTTGTACAATGTTGCGAACCTCCGTCCATAGTTCTTCAGGCACTCTGTCTATCAGATCTAATTCCTTAAATCTATTTGTCACCTCTACTGTATATTCATCAGGGATATGATTTAGTTCATACTTGAGTGGCCTAGTGTTTTTCCCTACTTTCTTCAATTTAAGCCTAAATTTTGCAACGAGAAGCTCATGATCTGAGCCACAGTCAGCTCCTGGTCTTGTTTTTACTGACTGTATAGAGCTTCTCCATCTTTGGCTGCAGAGCACATAGTCAATCTGGTTTCTGTGTTGACCGTCTGGTGATGTCCATGTGTAGAGACGTCTCTTGGGTTGTTGGAAAAGAGTGTTTGCTATGACCATCGTATTCTCTTGACAAAATTCTATCAGCCTGTGCCCTGCTTCATTTTGTACTCCAAGGCCAAACTTGCCTGTTATTCCGTTTATCTTTTGGCTTCCTACTTTAGCATTCCAATCCCCCATGATGATAAGGATATCATTTTTTGGTGTTGATTCTATAAGGTGCTGTAGGGCTTCATAGAACCGGTCAATTTCATCCTCTTCAGCACCAGTGGTTGGGGCATAGACTTGGATTACTGTGATATTGAATGGCTTGCCTTGGATTCGCACTGAGATCATTCTGTCGTTTTGGGGATTGTATCCCAGTATTGCTTTTCCTACTCTTTTATTGACTATGAAGGCTACTCCATTTCTTCTGAGGGATTCTTGCCCGCAGTAGTATACCTGATGGTCCTCTGAATTAAATTCACCCATTCCTGTCCATTTTAGTTCGCTGATTCCTAAGATGTCGATGTTTAGTCTTGTCATCTCTTCTTTGACCACGTCCAGTTTGCCTTGATTCATGGATCTTACGTTCCAGGTTCCTATGGAGAAAAAATCTTTACAGCATCGGACTTTCCTTTCACCACCAGATGCATCCACAGCTGAGCGTCCTTTCGGCTTTGGCCCAGTCGCTTCACTCTTTCTGGCACTACTAGTACTAGCCCTCTGCTCTTCCCCAGTAGCATATTGGACACCTTCCGACCTGAGGGGCTCATCTTCCAGCATCATAACTTTTTGCCTTTTAGTACTGTCCATGGGGTTTTCATGGCAAAGATACTGGAGTGGGTTGCCATTTCCTTCTCCAGTGGATCACATTTTGTCAGAACTCTCTGCTATGACCTGTCCGTCTTGGGTAGCCCTGCACGGCATAGCTCATAACTTCATTGAGTTACACAAGCCCCTTCGCCACGACAAGGCAGTAATCCATGAAGGAGCTTGGGAGTTTAGCTCCCAGTAATATTCTATGGCACAGTCATTAGGCTGATGGGGTGGCAGGATGTCGCACTCTTTCTCGCTAAATACCTCCACTAGATCCCGGTATTCTCTGGGGATGAGTGGTTCACCTGGCTGGTGCATAGTAGCTATCTTTGCTAACTCGGTGGGTGGCCTAGACCCTCTAGTAACGTCGGCTGAATCAAGAGGGGATTTGGGCTCTATGGGTAATCTCACAGTCCTCATTCCCTTTTCCCACCAAATAAAAGGTTTCCATTTGTCTAACCAGGCTAGACCTAAAATCACAGCCTCAGTCATCTTCGGAGCCACCATGAAACGAATGAACTCCCAATGTTCACCCATTTCTAAGCGTATAGGCTCTGTTAGTTGTGTGACTAAAGTTCCTCCCATTAAAGAGCCATCTGCTTGTTCTCACGGGCTTGGAAAGCAAACTTGCTCGTATACCCTTCTTAAGGGCAAGTGGCAAGGTGATAAGGCACCGGGAACATCCCGAGTCCACTAGCACTCTCAAGTCCACTCATACACCCGTCTTAGGGACTATGAGTTTGACAGCGAGAGAAAAAGGTGGAATGGGTCGACTCACCATCGGGTCGTTCTCCCCTTCATCGTCACTATCATAGGAGGGCAGAGCAGTGACAGGTCCAGCTTGGGCATTGGCACTCTCCTGCATGGGCAACGTGACCTGGGTAATGGGTTCTTGTGTGATCCAGTTTGATTTTCTTTCGCCGGCTGTTGGGCTGGTTTCTTCCTCACCAGTGGCCCCAATCTACCTCCCTGTTGGGGATATGGGATTGAGCAATTGCTTGGTGCCCCTGTTGTCCACATCTGAAGCATTTGATTGGTGGACTGGCAGGTGGCTTGGGCGATTCTGTGGCTGCAATGGCTGGGGATTTTCGGGGAGGCGGCCACCTGGTCTGCTCTGGTTTCAGCCCAGCTTCCGGAGGTGGTGGCTTCTTGTAGTGAGCAAGCTCAAGGTCTAATTTTTTTTTCTTTTTTTTCTTTTTTTACAAATTTTATTGATTTTCTAATATAACATTCACATATTTGAAAAGCAACGTGGCGGCTGGGTGGTAATAATTCAATCACATATAGATATCATTAGTACAAATTTCAAACTACTACCGTAAACATTTCCTCTCTCTTCCCCTTAATATATACTGTCCATATGTAAATTAAAACAATTCTTATTCTATCAATCACATAAAACATAACTTTATTAATAGTTTTTAGTATATATATATTCTAATTGTTTTAACATACAATCTTTTAGACAATCAATAACCTAATAAATTTTCCAATTTTAATTTCCACTAATATTTAAATTTAACGTTTGATATTTATCATTCCCAAGATTTTAAATACTCCCAATTCCTCTATCACCATTCCTCACAAAATCTAATATTCAGAATACACGTCTTATCTATTTAACTTCTCACCCTCTATATCGACAAATTAATAATACAATGTGATATTTTCTGCTATTTTTTGAATTTCTTAAATTAGTGATCAAAATTTCTTTTTATTTCAATATTTTAATACTTCCTCTCTCTTCCTCTTTGTATCTGCTATCTCATGTTTGAACTAATAATTTTGGTTTTTAACGTTCCATATAGACTGTTTATTACTTTCATCAATAGGTTTTTAGCTTATCTATATCTTATTCACCTTTACATAACCTTTATACACAAATTCCTTTCTTTATACACAAATCAATATTCAAATTTAGCTATTAGTATTTATGCTACTAGGTTTTAATGGCCAAAAACGTTTCTTTATTTCAATTCATAGCAATGTCTTATATTCAACATACACATCTTATCTATTTAAATATATTCTATTTTAAATTTTCATAAGATGGTCAAAACTCCATTCTTCTTCAGTCTTATTCTAGCTTTTTTTCTTTGCTAAGTCATCTTCCATGTCCTTGTTTTTGGGTCATCAAACCAATCTTCTTGTATTGTCATATATGTTATTTGGCGTTGACAAAACCATCCGGTCACCATTTTTTTGAGAGGACTAGTAGATCTGGCAGGTCATCTCTTTATTTTTCTGTATCGACGTGGTTGTTCTGAATTGTTTACCTTCTCTTCCAACTGTTCTTTTTCTGGATCCTCCAATTCCTTCTGATTTACATAGGAAACCTTTTCCTTTTTCCATGTTATCGGTGTCTTTTCTGGATTTTCAAATGTCAGTTGAGCAGTTAATTCTTCTGTCATGGTATTTAAATGTTCCACTTTTTCAATAGTATTTTGTATGGATGGTTCTTTAGTTGTGGTCAAAGTTTGGGCTTTCATATCCGGGCTGCTTTTTTCTTCTTTTCTGTAGCCTCTTAATTCTTCATTGGCTGTGATGAGAGTTTGAATAATTGTTTTCAACATTAAAAGAATTTCCTCTTTATCCATGAGGAAATTCTGTTCCTGATCTTCCATATTGGTATTTTAAACTAGACGCTTTACAATTAGGAAATCCAAAAGAAAGAAAAAGGTGTTTTGTTTTGTTTTCTGAATAAGAAGCACAGCAAAGCTTTTCACAGCTGTTGTTTCAAAATTTTCAAGATTACATATGTCTTATATGTCTTCTGGGCTGTCAGCCATGCCCCTGAAGAATAACAGATTGAGATACCAAGTTTGACCACACGGTGTCACCTCTACCCTTTAAAGTTTCCTTTTGAGTCCCAGAATTTTTTTTAATTTTTTCAGTTTTCCTTCTTGTTTGTAAGAAAAAAACCAAAATTTTCAACAGAAATAGATAGTAAAAAATAAAGAGTAAAAAAATCTTTCAGTCCACAAGCTTTAGGAAATAAAATTCCAATTGGGATCCAGTTATTTTTTCAACATTTCAAAACTCCCCTGGGTAGTCGGTCACCGCTCTTTCTAGGGGGAGGGCTAAAATCTCTCTTCCCTCACCACAGGGGGAAAAATGCTTAGCAGCTTATGCAGGTACAGAAAGTAATTAGGGTGTAAAAGAGGTAAATCTCACCCAGTCTCTTCCGCACTGCTTTAAGGTTGCCTGATGAAAGGTGTGACTTTGGCTGTCTGCAGCCTAGGGACAAGCCATATTTCTATGGCTGGTCCTTTTGTCCGCCGGTTTGGAGGGATTGCCAGCTCTAACGGGAGAGCTGCTGCTCTCCTGCAATCCAGCGAGAGCCCCTCTATGCTGGTCGCCTCTTTGGGGTGATTTTTGGCCCTTTTCAGGGGCCCCCAGCAATGCAAAATTGAATGGGGGGGAGAGAGAGCAAGTCTCCCAGCCATTCATGGCGGCCACACGGCAAACTGTCTAATCTTACTGCCGCCTAATACCACTCCTGCAATTGATCAGGGACAGTCCGATAGACACAGGCCTGGGAAAGGTGATCATCTAACCTTTCTTTGAAGTGATGCACTGTTTTGTTCTGTTCTATATTGAATAGTGATTTTTAGCCTGTATTTTTATTTTATCCCCTTCTTTGATAGCTGTTGAATTATCAGCAAAGGAATCATTTATCTGCAGTCTACCTTTATTAACATTTGTGCTAACAAATTATAACTAAGAATCAAATAAGATGAATCAGTTAATAAAACTATATAAAAATAGAACCTGTCTAAAAGCCAAATTTCATAAGGATTCATTTAAATAGTGACTTCATGATTAAGCCATTTTTATTAGAGTCCCTGAGAGACTGCTTAAGTTTAATGCTGTTGCTACAAAAACATTTAATTAGTTCCGTGTTTATTATGACTTTCCAGCATCTCCTTCCATCAGTGAAAATTGTTTTCAAGCAGCACTCTGAGCAATAGAGGGGATGGGCTATGTCTCATCACTTGCCCCTACAGCCTCCAAAATAAGTTATCACACTTTTTCATTGAACCCTTCTCTTTTATAGAAGGTGGGTTTGGGTTGTTTTTTTTTGCGGGGGATGGGGGTTTGAGCTGGGGAACTAGGAACCTACAGGAGATCAATTTGGCAAGGATTGTGATCTTCCCCATTCCATCAGTGAAAATGTTCCACTTGATTAGAAGACTGTTATGGATGGGAGAAACTCTTTTGTCTGTTGAAAGCATGACCTGAATCCAAATCTTTGACTAGAGATCCAGCTCATCTACCCATCTATTAAAAAGTAATTCATACTTTTCAATCCAAATACAAAATACTGTATGCTACAATTTGGAAAGCAAAACACTTATGTACTGCTGTTGGCTCAGGAATGGAGCCTGATTCTAGCTTGATGTGCTTGATAGGGAATAGTCTGTTTAAATGTGCAAATAGGTACTTTTTATATCCAAGTTTAAGTAGAACTAAAATATAAATTGGCTGAAAGCTATAATTAAGATTGTGATTTATGGGTTCATTCTTAACTGCATCTCTTAAGCTCCTTAAGACAGTGTTTCCCAAACTTTCTTCTTCAGTACCCAAATCCACTTATTAGACAGTCCCTATTTAAACGTTCTTGTTGTGATTGAGTAATGGGTTTAGAAAAAGAAAAATACTTTTACCCAATTTTGAGAAATTTATCCAGGTTTGGGAAGCCCTGCCTTAAGATACCGAAACATAGAGTTGTCTTGTTAATCCCTTCTCTTTTGGAAAAAGCTTAGTTCGTTATTAGTATTCACATCCACATGGAACCTCAGCTATTTTTGTAATTTCCATTTAACTTACAAAGGAATATTATTTGGATACAAAAATCACAGAAAGGCATATTCTATGTCAGATCTTTGTTCCCACAGGCAATAGTGGATTCATTGTAGATTGGAACAAATTCTGAAAATTGTAATGCCATTGCAATGGAATCTGAGATACTCTTACTAAATTCTATTGAATCATTTATCATACTTTCAGAATACACTGGATTGACATTGTTTATATAAATATATATGTTAATTTGTGCTTTTTATTGGAAAAGTCCTTTGATTCCCTCTTTGGAAGAATAGCTAACTAAATTGTTGGAGTATATCGTTGCATTTTTTATTTATCCTTTAAAATGAATGAATGAATTATATTACTTGCAAAATGTGCATCATATATTTTATTATTTTTGTACTGTGGTATTTGTACAATGCCTAATATTTTTAAAACTCTATTGTTTAACTAGTTTAGTAAATTGTGAATATATTTTATTTGTTTAAAAAATAATACAAAAGAAAACCTGAACTTATGTTTTCTCCTATAAAATAAGTAAAAATATTTCTTTGCGTATTAGACTTTTCTTAGTTTACTTTTCATCATTTTCATCATTTTCCATTCCATCAGCCTAATCTTTCCTCTTGCTTGTTCCTCTAGTTAACTAGCTGCTCTCCTAAAATTTAGTGCTGTGTGGAAAGCAGATAACAAAGCCCAAGAACACATGTTGTTTTAATTAAAGGAGGGCATCAAAATAATTTGCACATTCCACAACTATGACCCAGGTTGCTACTAACAGAAAACATAAACAATTTGGATTGCAAACATCAACCTTAGCCAAAGCTGTAATTGTCTCACAGATATCACAACTTCACTGGATGCAGTGATGTCTGATTTTTACAATATTATAGTTAATTCAGCATTTAAACACAGATCATGCCACAGATATATTTTCCATCAGTTCTGTGTTCTAAGAGTCTAAGCCATGGAACAATATGCTCCTAGAACAAGAGTTACTTTAAGCCAGTTTTAACCTACACAAATATTTCTATATTGGTTACAGCTTCTAATGAGAATCGGTGGCATATAAACACATAACATAAATGTTATATATAACCATGATCAAGCAAATAAATGCATAAATATATGCAGATTCAACTTATGACCGCATCTACAAAGTCAGTCAAGAAAATCCAGCAGAAGAATGATCTAATGATTTTACACCTGGAAATATTTTATTATACACACATGCACAAACACATAAACAAATGCGATTTTTTGTTTCTTCTACTAGTCTATGACCACATAAAAATTGATTGATTGATTGATTATTACATCCTATTTTTTCAAGAAAAAAAAGAACTACCATTTCAGATATAGGTAGTCCTTCATTTCGTTATTCAGTGATGCAGTCATTAAGCAGTTTGCCACGTGACCATGTCACTCAATTCAGCAATCTCAGCTCTCCCAATTTCAATTATTAATCTGGGCTGGGGAAGGGGCCTAAGTCTCCCACTGTATCTGGGAGGCCTGGGCCATCTGCCCATCCCTGAAGGAGAATGATTTCAAGAATAATGGTGTTTCACCAGATTTGAGGTCCATTCCTCCAGTGTGCCAGCATACCCGTATGCTGATTTTGTATCTCAAATCCAAGATGCCCTCTACTTGCAACCTTCCCTACCAGCTTTCCCATCAGGACAAGATTAAGCAGTCCATCTGCATTTAAAAGACAAATGCCACTCTTTCGAAGATAGCAAAGTCCACATTTTGGACAGAGAGGACTGCTGGTTTGAAAGAGGGGTCAAAGAGGCCATCTATGTCAAAATTGAACAGCCCTGTCAACAGAGGGGGAGGGATCTGGCATAATTTATCTCCAGTCTACAACACAGTCCGTTCAACAGTTCCAAGAAGGCTCCACACCCATTTGCGCTACTCAGTTGACCCTGATGACACAGATAAGCCTCCAGGGGCTTCAATGACTCTCTAAAAGAATGCAGATGACCAGCTGTCTGCAAGGAGTATAAATCCTGCCATTCCCCACCATCCAGTCAGAGCTGAAGAAGCTTCTTGGATGAGAAGTGAAACATCTTAAAAGAAAAACAAGAAAGTCCAGTTGCCACATGAAAAAAGCACCTTTGGGATAGGCATGGGGTAATGTTTTACAATGACCAAAAGGGCTTTACAAGCTGTAAAGCACTCATTCCAAGGCCAAGGCCACTGCAAACAATTGTTAAAGGTCCCACCTGTATTTTCTGAAATAAATGATGTCTTCCAGGGCTTTACTTTTCTAATGAAAGTTGAAAATAGCATTCCTTGAAACATATGTTTTACATTGAGCAACAGTGATACTTTTTTTGCACTCATTTTATATAAATATTTAAGAAGAGTCTTCAAATTAATCTCCCAAAAAGTAATTAAAAAACTAAACTTTTATTTTAGTAACACTTTCAGTGTACTGATAAAAAAGAATGAAAATAAGAGTTGTCATTACTCTAAAAACTTGATTATCCTCTATTAATGATGAGGTAAATACCATTTTATGGAGTTATTTTTTTCTGAACATTTTGCGTGCTTGGCAACCTGGTATGCAGTGAGAAAAGTAATTCTAGAAAACTGATATGAATGGCACACATTTATCAAATGTATTTTATAAAGATATTTATTCTGGTAAATGGGCATACAGTTTGTACTGCTTCATAATTAATAGTAATACTGATACATCACCCCAGTGAAATATAAACTTTGTTAAACAGGGATTATAAAGAATGTGGGGCATTGACATATATCTGTTTTATTCTCTTTATGAAATAAACAGAATAAACAGAATCTGTCACACTTTTTGGGGTGCCCATATTTTCCTTAAGAAGTAATGATGTCAGATAGGAAAACTATTTTTCATGAACTACATCAAAAAATATTAATTCTACCCCAGTGCAGGACATGTGCCTCAAAGACAACAACATGATACAAGATTTGGTATTTTTTTTTGACCCTGAGCTTGCTTGCTTGATTTATTTAATATGCCATCTTTATTAGTTTTACAAATAAGGCGGCAAACATATCCAACACACCTTTCTCCTCGTGTTTTCTTCACAACAACCTTGTGAAGTGGGCTGAGAGAGTATGACCGGCCCACCCAGCAGGCTTTCATTGCTAGGGTGAACTCATGACTTCCTGCTTTCTAGCCTGCTGCTACTTGTCCAAACTAGCTCTCTTTTCAGCACAAACCCATGCAATGGACCAGATAGTTCCTCAGTCTTAACAACATTAAATATCCTAAAATTTGAGCAGTCTCAGTTTGAAATTACCTGTGACTTCATGCAAGAATTATTTTTTTTAAAAAATTGATACTAATCAGAGTTAATATCAGCAGCATTATTGGAATTCACATGTGAAATTTCCCAAGATTTTGGAGTTTGCCTGTGAAATTGAATAAGATGTTGCAGTTCTTTTGTAAGATTTTGCAAACTTTGGAGCAAAATCATTGACTTCTCGAGAGATTTGTTACCGTTCTTAGATTTTAAGGTTCAGTTTATATTTAATCTTGTTTTAAAGTGCTGTGTTACTGTACTCCAGTGTCAGCAGAGGGCAGCATATTGCTGGCCCTATTCAATTCAATCCAGTGTATTTTTATTTCACATAGAGCAATGTTTTTATGGCATCTAGGAGCAACTTCATTCAGATATAAGGACAATGTGCTCTATTTTTATAATAAAAAATAAAGTCTGCATTTCAACTCAAAATATTTTCAGACTACAGGTACTTTCAGATATTCTCAGTGTGAGATGAGAAGAGAGGTGTCCCAAATTCTCTGTACCTATTTTCTTCACAGTTCTCCAGGCTCAGTAGATCACAAGTGCTGGATACTATGCATTCCAGCCATGCTTCATTAGCGCAATAGTACATAAGTGGAGTTGTCTTGCTGTATTTATAATTTATAATCCCAGTAATTGTATTATTTGTCCAAGGTAGACATATCATCACAATATCTTTTTAGAAGTTTTCCTAAGTAAATGTGACAAGCACTTCTGCCTTCCACAGCAAAGAAATAAATTTGGGGAGCTGCCCAATGTGGGGAAACAGTTAGTTTTCAGTCTTCTTATTCTGGGATAGCTTATTTCCTCCAAGTTAATGATTTAAACCAATTTAAAACAATACAAATTGCAAAGTCAAGAGAAAACCTATGGACAATTCAGAAAAGTTTTATATCTTCAAGAATGAGAATTATCTTCCTTCCTTCCTTCCTTCCTTCCTTCCTTCCTTCCTTCCTTCCTTCCTTCCTTCCTTCCTTCCTTCCTTCCTTCCTTCCTTCCTTCCTTCCTTCCTTCCTTCCTTCCTTCTCCCCTCTCTCTCCCTTCCCCTTCCCTTTCCCCTTCCCCTTCCCTTTCTCCCTACCTCCCTACTTATCTACCCCTGTACCTTCCATAGTGCTCTATGCATTTCACCCCCTGGTCTTCAAATACTCATACTATGCCCGATGCTAATTTTTGTGCTGAAAATTTAGAGATTTGTCTACATCAGCTGGCAGGCAACCTGCCTGCTTTTATACTGCAAGTGGGTCTCTGTTGCCTACTAGTGATTCCCAGGAAGCTTTACAATGCTTAACTTCACCATGAAAATAATCATGATTAAAAATAATTAGAAAAGCATAATGTAAGAAGAAGGAAGTCTGCTCTTGATGCTCACTTGGCTTTTCAGGAACTCTTGATGATCTGAGGGCATGACCTGACACGAAGAGCAAAGTATGGCCCAGAAATGAAGTACAAATCAAACAAACACTCAGAACACATCTGCAAAGATAGGGCAGCTTAAATAATAGATGCAGAGATGCTTGCTCTCATCAATCTTTATTCATAATCTTTATTTTTAGACAGGCAAGAAACCTAATTAAAATGCATTTTAAAATTAAAAAGACAAAGAGCCAAAAAGTCATTGATCCATTATCATTACTGCTTAGTGCATATTAAACAGAATATAAATTATCCATTAGTTTTTTGTGCACTGTGGGGTATCAAAATTATATATCATGTTAATGGGTCATCATGGTTGGCCCAGGGGTTATGCAAGTCACTTTAGCAGAAGTGCAATTATCAACAAGGCTCAGAATGACTAGAAATATTTCCAAGGACACATTGTGCAAATGCATGCCAGTTTTAGTTGACACTCTCAGCTGATCCATGCTGCTGACCTGAGGGGTAATTCACACAACTCTGAAAAAGGGACTGTGTGTGACATGAACAAAAAGAAACTGTATTTAGCACAGGGGAAGGCTCTGTGTGATAACTTTGCATGCTTAGGGAAGAACAAACCACTCCATTATTTTAATTCATTGTCTTTTTCCTGTGTAACATAAAAAGGGAAGTCTCCTATGATTTGAACTTGTTGACTATACTAACCCTTCCATTTTTATTTTTATTTTTTGCTACAGTATAGAAACACTGCATTTTTCTGGGATAGTTTTCATTTCCTTAGTTTAATCTATAGCTCTGGAATCTTCTAGTGGTCTCCTACTCAAGTCATCATTATGTCAAACCTTGTTTAACTTTTTCAAGATCACCCAAAATCTGTTAGATGGATGATCACCAATATATCTGCTATATCTCATGGCCCCATTTTAAACAAATATCTTTGGAAATAAATATTTCTCAAACATACAGTTTGAATAAATTCCTATGCATATTTTGAGAGAGAGTAACTCATATGGGACTCCTGTTTTTCCTCATTGTTGACTTTCTCCTGAAGCCATTATTAAAATGCATTACAATTATAATTTGATGGATATATAGAAATTCTCCGAAAATAATATTTTTGTTTGATTTTACAAACAGAAGTTATGTATAGTTTCAGTCAATAAAAAATACATGGCAGAATAGAAATAAATAAAATAATACTGCACAAGAACAATTGACATTATGTGCGTGTTTCACTGGTATGTGTGCACTATATGGGATAATTATCAACAAAATTATCCCATTGAAAGTTCAGAATTTTATATCAAAGTGAGTAACAAGAGAAATGTTGAGGATTCCTTTTTATGCCATAATATTTTTGTTTTATAACTTTGTTCCAGTGTTACATGTCTACTGGAGATAACAATGTCAGTACTGGCTGGGAAATTCTGGGAGTTGAAGTCCATACATCTTCAAGTTGCCAAGAAACACTGCTCCTGAGTATTTGTTTTAAAACTAAAAATCCTATGTTGAAATTACTGCTCATCCATGAATCTTAACCAAACTTCAACTTAACTGCCATTATAAAGAAGAGAAATGTCACAATTAGCATGAATGTAACATTGAGATTTATTAGTTCTTGGATACTCTGGAAATCATTCCTTTATGAGATGAAACATTGTCACATTTCTTCTGTCATGATAAATGAAAGTGACACAATTCCCATTTCCATCGTTTGCTATTCCTTTACTTTTTACCTCTCCCTTGACTTCTTATGCTATTGTCACGAAATGCATTATGTACAATATTAGATGATTGGAAGAACTTTCTGACAGATGTAGATTAATTAGTTTCTAATGGGAAAATTCATGTGTGGTGCACTCTGAAACTATTTTTATTACAACCATGTTCGCATCTGGAGGTTAAGCTTTAATGAAACATTTGTCCTTGTTGGTAAAAGAAAGGGAAAATATACTGTTTCCTCTTTGCTTTAATACAGGACAGCATTTCTGAAACACTTACTCTGGCCTGTGAGCTATATGGAGCTGTAATGGTATTTGATTTGGGGCTGAACAGATTTCCTCTATGCAATTTGTGTTTTGTTTCATGTTTTCCATTCTCTAATTCATTTCTCATATTTTACTTGTATTTTAGTTTAACTAAAAAGTTTTCTAAAATTAATTTTTAACATTAAAAATATTTTTCACTCATTAGAATGAAAACAAGTGCCATAAGTGATGTGTTTCTCAGCAGTTTTCTTACAATCAGAGAACTTGAAAGGTACCTCACAACTTTTTGATATTTTTGTGTTGGACTTAACAAATACAATGGATGAATTCCAGATTCAATCATACTTAAAGAATGTCTCCTGAAATCTACAGGAATTTTTAACCACTTAATTCATTTAAGTCCCATTGCTTTTCATATAACTAGTTTAAGTAAAAATGCCTGGATACAATCTATTATCTCATTCATGTTTTATTTTTTTCTTCCTATGGCTGAATAACTAGCATATGGTTTTCCAAGGCTTTTATTCATTTATATGTTTCCTTCTCATTACATGACAGACATGCATGATCAAACAAGCAGTCTTGATGTTTTAGTGATGCACATGTACCTTTATGTGGAATATAGAACATCATACAAAAAGAACATTTGTTAAGAATGGTTTAGTAGTGCAAACATTCATTTTAACATTCAAGCAGAGAAGCAACCTGGAATTAAGCAACCTGGATTTAAACTGCTGTATTTAAACTGCTGTATTTAAACTGCCCAGAGCTGCTGGGAGGCTTTACTAAGACTGCAACAGAAAGGTAGCTGGGGCCCTGATTGGATCTCCATTATATTTAAACTGCTGTATTTAAACTGCTGTATTTCGACTGCCCAGAGCTGCTGGGAGGCTTTACTAAGAGTGCAACAGAGGGGTAGCTGGGGCCCTGATTGGATCTCCATTATATTTAAACTGCTGTATTTAAACTGCTGTATTTAAACTGCTGTATTTAAACTGCCCAGAGCTGCTGGGAGGCTTTGCTAGGACTGCAACAGAAAGGTAGCTGGGGCCCTGATTGGATCTCCATTATATTTAAACTGCTGTATTTAAACTGCTATATTTAGACTGCCCAGAGCTGCTGGGAGGCTTTACTAAGACTGCAACAGAGGGGTAGCTGGGGCCCTGATTGGATCTCCATTATATTTAAACTGCTGTATTTAAACTGCTGTATTTAAACTGCCCAGAGCTGCTGGGAGGCTTTGCTAGGACTGCAACAGAAAGGTAGCTGGGGCCCTGATTGGATCTCCATTATATTTAAAGTGCTGTATTTAAACTGCTGTATTTAAACTGCCCAGAGCTGCTGGGAGGCTTTACTAAGACTGCAACAGAAAGGTAGCTGGGGCCCTGATTGGATCTCCATTATATTTAAACTGCTGTATTTAAACTGTCCAGAGCTGCTAGGAGGCACTAACGATCTGTCCCAAAAAGATGTACTCTCTGTGCAGAACGGTTTCCAGAGCTTGGGGCAGGAACTTAGCAGAATAGGCTGTAGGCTTACTTTTTCAGAAGTTTTACCAGTATATAAGGAGCAAAATGGAAAAGGCCAGCGTATAGCACAATTCAATATGTGGCTAAATGAGTGGTGTAAAGGGGAAGGCTTTGGATATATTAGTCACGATGTCTGTAGCTGGTCCAATGAAAAAATGAACAAAAGAGATGGTTTGTATCCATCAAAGGCAGGGACTGAGTTACTCGGCTATAAATTCACAGATTTTCTGGAGGAATATTTAAACTAAACAGCGGGGACAGTGAGTTAATTGATACAGAACATCCCTGTCCCCGGCAATCTAATAAGTATAGGGCTAACCGTGCATGTAACATAGATGTGTGTGTGGACAAGAATATCAACCTTGCTGTCAAGCAAAATCAAGCTTCTAACTGCGAGTGCCACACAAAGTGCACTAACCAAATAGGTGGTAAGACAACAGGGGAACTCAGGCACCACACAGGTTACATAGAAAGTAAACACAGGATCAGTCATAAAGGACTCAAATGTCTATACACCAACGCACAGAGTATGAACAGCAAACAGGGTGAACTAGAAATTCAGGTTAATGAGGGCAGATATGATATTGTTGCCAATACGGAAACATGGTGGGATGAAACCCACAAATGGAACACACAGCTAGAGGGATTTAAATTATTTAAAAGAAACAGACCAAATAAAAGAGGAGGAGGAGTTGCTCTATATGTAAGAAATAACTACATATCTACAGAAATAGAGCACAACAATGATGAAAACTGTCTTGAATGCATTTGGGTCAATATAAAAGGGGGGGGGAATGACATTGCCATAGGTGTATACTACAGGCCACCCAACCAAACAGAGGAAATAGATGAACTTTTTGCTAGTCAGCTAACTAAGGTATGTAGGAAGCACATCACAATAGTAATGGGGGACTTTAACTACCCTGACATCAACTGGGAGACAAACTCTGCACCAAGTGGAAGATCAAACAGATTCCTTGCAAACCTAGCAGACAACTTTGTCTCCCAAAAGTAGAGAAGGGAACTAGGGGATTAGCCATTTTGGATCTAATTCTCACTAACAGAGATGAAATGATAGAAGGTGTTGAAGCCACAGGAACCTTGGGAGGAAGTGATCATGCAATATTGGAATTCAACATTATGGAAGCACAAGCAATAGAACACAGTCAAACTAGAGTCTTGGACTTTAAGAGAGCTAATTTCAATAAACTTAGAGAGGGCTTGGGAAGGATTCCATGGATGAGAATCCTCAAGGGGAAAACAACTCAAGAAGCTTGGGAAATTTTGAAAAGTGAGATAATAAAAGCCCAGTCTAGCACAATACCAACAAAGAGGAAAAATAACAGCTCTCAAAAGAAACCAGCATGGCTGCATAAAGAACTCTCTGGTAAATTGAAAGATAAAAAGGACAAGTATAGAAAGTGGAAAGAGGGGCACATAACTAAGTCAGAATATCAGCAAATAGCCCGAGCCTGCAAAGATGAAGTGAGGAAAGCTAAGGCTCAAAATGAACTAAGGCTTGCGACCAAAGTCAAAAATAACAAAAAAAGCTTCTTTCAACATGTAAAAAACAAGAAAAAAGTGAAGGAAATGATTGGTCCATTAGTGGGTGAAAGTGGCAAGAAGGTGACAAGCAACAGGGAGAAAGCAGAACTATTTAACTCGTTTTTTGCATCAGTCTTTACACAAAGGGAAAAAACAGACCAACCTACCAAAAATAGTGCCATCAAAAACAGAATAGAAACGCAAGTTAAGATAGGCAAGAAAACGGTAAGTGAGCACCTGTCCAGCCTAGACGAGTTCAAATCACCAGGACCAGATGGATTACACCCCAGGGTTCTCAAGGAACTGGCAGATGTGATCTCAAAACCATTGAACTATATTTTTCAAAGATCCTGGAGCACTGGGGAACTACCGGAGGACTGGAAAAGAGCTGATGTAGTTCCCATCTTCAAAAAAAGGGGGAAAAATGGACACAGGAAACTACAGACCTATCAGCCTGACCTCAATACCCGGGAAGATTCTGGAAAAGATAATCAAACAACGAATCAGCGAACATCTAGAGGCAAACAAAGTCATTACTAAAAGCCAACATGGGTTTGTCAAAAACAGATCATGCCAGACAAATCTTATTGCATTTTTTGACCAAATGACAAAATTAGTGGATCAGAGGAATGCTGTGTATATAATTTACTTGGACCTCAGTAAGGCATTTGATAAAGTAGATCACAACCTACTACTTGATAAGATAGAAAAATGTGGGTTAGACAGCATCACCACCAGAAGGATCCGTAGCTGGCTGACCGGCCGTACTCAGCGTGTGGTCCTCAATGGAACCGCATCTACATGGAGGGAAGTGTGTAGTGGGGTGCCCCAGGGCTCTGTTCTGGGCCCAGTGCTCTTCAACATCTTCATCAACGATTTGGACGAGGGGATAGATGGGGAAATCATCAAATTTGCAGACGACACCAAGCTGGCAGGAATAGCCAACACTCCAGAAGACAGGCTTAAGATACAGGAGGATCTGGACAGACTTGAACACTGGGCACTATCTAACAAAATGAAATTCAATGGTGAAAAAAGCAAGGTTCTACATTTAGGCAAGAAAAACCAAATGTACAGGTATGGTATAGGGGGTACCTTGCTCAATAGCAGTAACTGTGAGAGGGATCTCGGAGTCCTAGTGGACAATCACTTAAATATGAGCCAGCAGTGTGCTGCAGCTGCCAAAAAGGCCAACACAGTGCTAGGCTGCATTAACAGAGGGATAGAATCAAGATCACGTGAAGTATTAATACCACTTTACAATGCCTTGGTAAGGCCACACTTGGAATACTGCATCCAGTTTTGGTCACCACGATGTAAAAAAGATGTTGAGACTCTAGAAAGAGTGCAGAGAAGGCAACAAAGATGATTAGGGGACTGGAGGCTAAAGCATATAGGAACGTTTGCTGGAATTGGGTATGTCTAGTTTAATGAAGAGAAGGACATGATAGCAGTGTTCCAATATCTCAGGGGCTGCCACAAAGAAGAGGGAGTCAAGCTATTTTCCAAGGCGCCTGAGGCAGGACAAGAAGCAATGGATGGAAACTAGTCAAGGAGAGAAGCAACCTAGAACTAAGGAGAAACTTCCTGACAGTTAGAACAATTAACCGTGGAACAACCTGCCTCCAGAAGCGGTGAATGCTCCAACACTGGAAGTTTTTAAGAAGAGACTGGACAGCCATTTGTCTGAAATGGTATAGGGTTTCCTGCCTGAGCAGGGGGTTGGACTCGATGACCTCCAAGGTCCCTTCCAACTTTATTATTATTATTATTATTATTATTATTATTATTATTATTATTATTATTATTATTATTATTATTATTATTATTATTATTATATTATTATATTATTTATTATTATTATTATTATTATTATTATTATTATTATTATTATTATTATTATTAATTACATAACAGAGGAAGAATCAATCACGTAATATTAATACCATTACAATGCCTGGTATGTTCCACTGGATTACTGCATCCAGTTTTGTCACCACGATGTAAAAAGGATGTTGAGACTCTAGAAAGAGTGGCAGAGAGGGCAACAAAGGTGATTAGGGGACTGGAGGCAAAAGCATATCAGGAACGGGGAATTGGGTATGTCTATTTAATGAAAGAGGACGAGGGGGGACAGGATAAGCAGTGTCCAATATCTAGGGTGCACAAAGAAGAGGGAGTCAAGCTATTCTCCAAGTGCCTGAAGGCAGGACAAGAAGCAATGGATGGAAAATATCAAGGAGAGAAGCAACCGAACTAAGGAGAAACTTCCTGACAGTTAGAACAATGAACCAGTGGAACAACATGCCCCAGAAGCCCTGAATGCTCCAACACTGGAAGTTTTTAAGAAGAGACTGGACAGCCATTTGTCTGAAATGGTATAGGGTTTCCTGCCTGAGCAGGGGATTGGACTAGATGACCTCCCAGGTCCCTTCCACTTTTTATTATTATTATTATTATTATTATTATTATTATTATTATTTTATTATTATTATTATTTATTATTATTATTATTATTATTATTATTATTATTATTATATTATTATTATTATTATCATCCATCATCCATCATCATCATCATCATCATCATCATCATCATCATCATCATCATCTCTTTTATTCATTAAACATGAACCTCAGTCAACTGAACATTCAAATTGGCTGGTGCTGATGGCTGACACGGGTTGCTACCAGCATCCTAGGTGTCAACCAGGTACCTTCTTAAAATATAAGATGTTCCGAGTAGCGCAGTTTTTTGTAACATTGCTGGAGTTATTGCAGGAAGCTGCAGTTTCTTGATGTGTTTTGCGAAGTTTTTTGACATAGTTCCCAGTGCCCCGATGACAATGGGTACCACTGTTACACGTTTCATCCATAATCGCGCAGTTTCGATGGCCAGGTCACGATATTTCGTAATTTTTTCCAGTTCTTTTTCTTCGACTCTGGCATCTCCTGGTACAGCAATATCAATCAGCTGTACGCTTCGGTTCTCTACAACTGCGATATCTGGCGTATTGTGTTCCAAATGGCGATCTATCTGTATTCGAAAGTCCCACAAGATCTTCACCCTCTCATTCTCAACAACCTTTTCCACCCTGTGTTCCCACGACTTTTCGGACACAGGCAAGTCGTATTTTTTACACAATGCCCAGTGGATTAATTTAGCAACTCGATCATGTCTAGATTTGTAATCAGTTTGTGCGATTTTGCTGCACTCACAGATTAGGTGTGAAACAGTTTCAACTTTGTCATTGCAAAGTCGGCAATTTGGATTGTCAGTGGATTTTTGTATCTTCGCTTTCATGGCATTAGTTTGTAATGCTTGATCTTGAGCAGCCAGTATTAAGCCTTCCGTTTCTTTCTTGATGGTTCCCATCTTAAGCCATGCCCATGTCAAGTTGTTATCACATTTTCCTTCAATGTTTTTCAAATGCTGTCCATGCAAAGCTTTGGTTTTCCATCTATTTAATCTGTCATCCAGCTGTTTTTCCTTATATTCTGCCTTTGTTTCTGTTATTTTTACAGTGCTCTCTGTTTTCACAGCCTGCAGCAGTTTTTTTGTACTTTGATTCACATAGTCATTCAAACTTCGTTTTTCTTCTTGTACAGTTTGGTGGATTTGCAATAGTCCTCTGCCCCCTATTTTTCTTGGCAGGTACAACCTGTCGATGTCACTTCGTGGATGTAGAGCGTGGTGCATATTCAAAAGTTTATGTGTTTTCCGGTCTAGGTTTTCCAGTTCAGCCAAAGTCCAGTTGATAATTCCAGCTGGGTAGCGTATCACTGGGACTGCCCATGTGTTAATGGCTTTAATTATGTTTCCAGCATTCAGCTTTGATTTTAAAATTTTGCGGACTCTCCTGATGTATTCCTTTTGCGTTGACTCTTTGACTTTTCCATTCAAGATGTTATCTGCTTCCAATATGCCTAGGTATTTGTAACCGTCATCCTTTGCTAGTGCTTTCACAATACTTCCATTTCCCAGTTCTATTCCTTCTATTTTTGCCATTTTTCCTCGTTGCATGGATAGTACAGCACATTTTCCAAGTCCAAAGTTCATTCTGATGTCGCTGCTAAATAGTTGGACTGCGTTGAGTATTGATTCAAGTTCAGTGTGGCTTTTCGCGTACAGTTTTAAGTCATCCATGTACAGCAGATGGTTTATCTTGCCATGCTGGCTTGAGATGTAGTATCCCTGTTTTGTGTTTCATAAGATTATTGTCAATGGATTAATGCGATGTTGAACAGTAGTGGTGAAAGTGAGTCCCCTTGGAAAATTCCTCCTCTGATGTTAATTTCACCAATGTTCTCCCCATTTACTGTTAGGGCTGTTTTCCATTTTTGCATATTTGCTTTCAAAAATGTACATATATTTTTGCTGATTCCAAAGTTTTCCAAACACACATTAATCCAACTATGGGGTAATGAGTCGAATGCCTTCTTGTAATCAATCCACGCCATATTTAAGTTTGTTTTCTGTCGTTTTGCATTTTTAAGTACCATTTTGTCAATGAGCAGCTGATCTTTTGTTCCTCTTGATTTTTTATTATTTCCTTTTTGTTCTACCGGATACAGACTGTTTTCCATCAGATGGTTGAATACTGAATTTGCCAGTATTCTTGTAAAAAGTTTGAACGTTGCTGGCAAACAAGTAATTGGGCGGTAGTTACTTGGTTCTGTGCTTTTTTCTGGGTCCTTCATTATCAAGTATGTTCAGCCAGCTGTTAACCATTCTTCACTTGTGGCATTTTGGAGCATTTCATCAAACTGAGTGGCCATGCGGTGATGGAGGCTGGTGAGATGTTTCAACCAGTATCCATGCAGCTCGTCCAGGCCAGGTGCACTCCAGTTCTTGGCGTTCTTTACTTGTTTTGCAACCATATCAGTGGTTATTACAGTATTCTCCATTTTGTTTTGTGTTGCTTCTTTTTGGATATCTTTGATCCAGGAGGCAGTTTTATTATGTTCCACTGGGTTTTCCCACAGTTCTTTCCAAAAGTTTAAAGTTTTTTCTTTACATGGGAGAACACTAGTTTGGACTTGATTTTCGTCAAGTGACCGGTAGAAGAGGTGCTGGTTTCTTCTGAACTGGACATTTTCACGATATTGTTTTATTCGTCCTTCGTATCTTTCAATTTTCTTTGCTGTTGCTATTACATGCTGTTTTAGTTCTTCCATGGTTTCCGTTATTGTTTTTTCCTCCAGATTATATTTTTTGTATAAACTATTTTTCAGCTTTTCATTCTTTAGTTTTCCTTCTTTCAAGTATTTCAATTTGCTGACATCTCCTCGTAGTTTTTTTATTTTATTTTCAAGTCGAATTTTCCACTTTGGTGTTCCAGTAGGCTTCTTTTTTGGCATTTTATAACCCAATTCTGCAGTTATAACGGCAGCTGTACTGTACATTAGTTGGTTTGTTTCATACAGTGTGCTGGATGGGATGGAAGTTAATAAGTTGTTCACAGCATTTAGTATATCTTTCACTCGTTTGCTATGCACTTCACGAATGGCAGGCAGTCTTTTTCTTTCTGTGTTTTCTTTGATGTGGTTTTCAATCTTTTCTTTCAGCATTTTCGCTAGATCACTTAGCTCTACATTTTCGAGTTGTTGTACAGGGGAATCTTCACCCTGTGTGGCGGCTTCTTCTGCTGGTTGGTCAGTTTGTTGGTTAGTTTGTTCAGGTGTTGGAACAATTTTTCCAGCCTGTTCATCATCACTTGTTGTTTTCTTTTTAGCCAATGTTTCTAGTTGTTGCATTTCCACATCTGTAAAAACTTTATTACGGATGATGTAGCGTCTTTGATCCATTAATCGTTGTTCAATTACATCACTTTCCGGATGTTTTTCCTTCCACAGTTGCATCATTCTTTTTTGAAACCCCCTGGCTGTTGGTTCTGCCTGGTAGTAACATTGGATGATTTCTCGATTTTCTTCGGTTGTCCAGGTTTTGCGCTTTTGTTCCAGTCGCTTTACAGTTGTACGCTCTGGTTCCCCAGCAGTAGCAACTGAGCCCTGTGGCCCATTTTCCGACAGATGCCCAGGAGCCATAGCATCTGACGCGGTCCTTGTTGACCCGGGCGACGACCGATCCGGTATGGAATTTTTTTTGTTTCTTCTCATCATTAGTGATGGGGGGTGCCTGGGTTGGTTAACGGTGGCTAAGCCACTACCGGTCCGGAGATCGGTAATCCCATAACCATAGGGACTGCACCCGATAGCCGTCCAGGCCCAGCCACGGGTTGTTGTTGTTGTTGTTGTTGTTGTTGTTGTTGTTGTTGTTGTTATTGTTATTGTTGTTATTATTATTATTATTATTATTATTATTATTATTATTATTATTATTATTATTATTATTATTATTATTATTATTATTATTATTATTATTATTATTATTATTATTATTATTATTATTATTATTATTATTATTGGAGAAACTTCCTAACAGTGAGGACAATTGACCAGTGGAACAGAGGTTGTAGGTGGTTCATCACCACAGGTTTTTTAAAAAAGACTGGGCAGCCACCTCTCTGAAATGGTATAGGGTCTCCTGCTTGAGCAGGAGACTAGAAGACCTCCAACGTCCCTTCCAGCTCTATTCTGATTGATTGATTGATTTCATATATCAACTAGAGATTAAGCAATTCAAAACTCACTTATCTGGATAGGAAGAATTTTGGAAGTGTGCAATTATGGAATCATTGCTGGAATTTTTAATTTGTTTATAGTTTCCCCTAGATAGCTATATGATCTTGACATTTCTTCATTAACTCAGTCTCTATTGAAACAGTTTAGTCATGAAATCACTTTTTTAAAAAAAAACTTTTTTAGAAAAAGCATAAATAAAGAGAATATAAATGATAAGATAAGATAAGATAAGATAAGATAAGATAAGATAAGATAAGATAAGATAAGATAAGATAAGATAAGATAAGATAAGATAAGATAAGATAAGATAAGATAAGATAAGATAAGATAACCTTTATTGTCATTTTTTTACTGTGGGCACAACGGCACACATCAAAAATGAAATTTAGTTGCCTGCTCTGTGTGAATGTACATAAACATATACATACATGCATACATTCATACATTCATACATACATACATACATACATACATACATAGAGACAGACAGGCAGACAGATAGATAGATAGTAAGAAAGTAGGAAATAAAACACAAATACAGATAGTCCTTGACTTACGAATGTAATGGAGCCTGCCCATTCCATTTGTAACTCAAGGATTCGTAGGAGTGAATCTCATACCTTGAATGCGATTCACTCCCAGCTTGCGCCCACGCATTCGCTAATTTAATGCAAGGGCATTGGAGGTCTTTTCTGGGCTGCTGCCCAGAAAGGATACTGGGGACGCTTCAGCGGGCCTCCGGAAGCTCCCTCTGCTCTTGCCAGGAGCAGAGAAATAAACAGAGAGGAGAGGAGACAGATTTTCACAAGGTAAGTGACCCAGCATGGCAGCATTGGGGGGAGCAATTGTGGGCCCCCAGGGGAGGGAGCACGAGGTATTTCAGTGGATCGGGGGAGGCCTTGGGTGGTCTGAAGATGGCCTGTTCCATAACTAGGCCCCCCCATGGCCTTCCCCACCCTGAGATAATTCATGTTCATTTAATGAGCTGTGCATTCGCCCATGCATTAAATTAGTGAATGCGTGGGTGAAAGCTGGGAGTGAATCACGTTCAAGGTACAAGATTCACTCCTACGAATCCTCGAGTTACAAATGGAATGGGCTGGCTCCATTACATTCATAACTCGAGGACTACTTTTTCCATAGGCCTAGTGCCTAGGGAGACCCAGGGAGGGAGGGAGGGAACAGCCAGGGTGAATGTTGTAGCGTCACTGCAGTCATTCATATGGGAGAACGACTGCCGTGGTGCGGCAACATTCGTAATTTTGGGACTTTTCCGTAAATACTAGGGGGTGCTTATTGTGTAACTTCGAATGTTCTCTAAGGGAACGCTCGTAACTCGGGGATTATCTGTAATAAAGAATGGGTGGAGAAACCATTGATCTGAGATATAAAATTTCATATGTTCCAATATATCATTAAAGGACTTATAATACTATAGAGCAGGGGTCCCCAACCTATGGGCTGCAGACCACTACTGGGGCATGGCCTACTGGCCATCGGGCTGCTATTGCCCACAGACACATTTGCGCATACACAGTTGCTAGCAGCGGTGGCTAGTGCCTGCACGCCTGCACAAACGATGCTGCTAGTGCCGTGAAGGTTGTGCGGCCCATTTGCGCATGCATGTGGTTGCTAGCAGCGGCAGCTAGCATCCGCATGCCTGCGCAAACAGGGCCGCTAGCCCCATGCAGGTTGCAGAGCCCGTTTGCGCATGCACATGGTTGCTAGCAGTGACTAACACCTGTGCACCTGCGCAAACAGGGCCGTTAGCCCCATGTGGGTTGTGCAGCCCATTTGCGCCTGCATGCGCATGCTAGCAGTGGTGTTTAGTGCCTGCGCACCTCCACAAATGTGGCTGCTAGTGCCGTGCAGGTTGTGCAGCCCATTTGCACATGCATGCGGGTGCTAGCAGCAGCGGTGGCTAGCGCCCATACATATGCGCAAACTAACTGCTAGCGCCATGTGGGCGTGCATGCCCTATTTGCGCGTGGCTCCGTTTGCCCCATGAACCAAGGCAGAGAAGAGGGTCTGCTTTCAGGACTGTGGAAGTGTTTCCGGGTCAATCTTCGATGCCCCCGATTTCCCCAGGGAGCTTCCTTTCACCGAGCCAGAGCTTTACAGGTAGTCCTCGAGTTATGAGTGTAATGGAGCCTGCCCATTCCACTCGTAACTCGAAAACTCATAGAGTGAATCTCATTCCTTTAGCAAGATCACTCTCTTGCTCATTAAAATGCATGCAGCTCGTTAAGTAAACATGAGGTATCTCAGGGTGGCGAAGTCCATGGAGGGCCTATTGATGGAACAGCCCCCAAGGCCTCCCCAACCCACTAAGATACCTCATGCTTCCTCCTCCCTTCCTGCCATGTGGGACTCACCTGGAAAAGGTCTGTCTCCTCTCTGCAGTGGTTCCTGCTGCCGCTCCGATCTGAGGCCAGGGGACATGTCCAAAGCCCTCCGCGGCCCGATCCGGGCTCTGGAGGCCTGGAAAAGACCTATGCCATCTGGATCTATGGCCGCAGAGCGATTTTGTACCCCCTGTGGTCTGATCTGGGCTCCAGAGGCCTTTTCTAAGCCTCCAGAGCCTGGATCGGTCCACTGGGGGGACACAAAATCGCTCCGTGGCCATGGATCCGGGCTCTGGAGGCTTGGAAAAGGCCTCTGGAGCCCGGATCGGGCCATAGAAGGGCCGCAAAATCACTCTGCGGCCATGGATCTGGGCTCTGGAGGCTTGGAAAAGGCTCCGAAGCCTGGATGGGGCTGCAGGGGGGCTGCAAAATCACTCTGCGGCCATAGATCTGGGCTCCAGAGGTCTTTTCCAGGCCTTCGGAGCCCGGATCGGGCCACTGGGGGGGCTGCAAAATTGCTCCACGGCCATGGATCCAGGCTCCAGAGGCTTGTAAAGGGCCTCCGGAGCCTGGATCGGGCCACAGAGGGGCGCAAAATTGCTCTCTGGCCAGAGATCTGGGCAGCAGAGGTCTTTTCCAGGCCTCCGGAGCCTGGATTGGGCCGCAGGGGGCTGTGGACGCATCCCCTGGCCTCAGATTGGAGCGGCAACAGGAACCACGGCAGAGAGGAGACAGACCTTTTCCAGGTGAGTCCCGCGTAGCAGGAAGGGAGGGGGAAGCATGAGAACGTTAAGTGAATGCTCGTAACTCGGGGATTACCTGTACTGGCAGCTTAGGAACCGGTTCTTCCATTCAAAAAAAGGTGCCGGAACGCCGTTCTGTGCGTTCTATGACAAAAAAAGCACTGCTTATCTTTAGTAGAGATTTGTATATCTGAAGGCATTCTTCAATTGATATAGAAAGATGGCAAAGCTAAATAGATTTTATTGCATTTGGATTCTAGAAGAATTAGAAGCTAGTTGTTTTTCAGAAATGAAAATACAGGAACCTGGGAATTATTGGTTGAAGAGAGACAAATGACCCTCTCTTTGTGGATTTCCTTTTTGTTTATTGTTACATAGGTTAGTACAGATTACTTGCGTATTATAACAGACAGCCAATTATTTTGGAATAGACGGACTGATCTTAGAACAATTCATTGAAAGCAGACCATATTTTAAAAAAATGATAGCATTTTTCTGTTCCAACAGATTTTTATGGCTGGCAGATGAAACCAGAATCGACACTGGAGTATGTTGCAGTGGATCATGAGAAGAGTTTCAATAAGAGATACTCATTTTTGAAGGGTAGAAAGTGTTCTGTTCGCACAAGCAGACATTTGAGACGAGGCAGTTCACAACAATGATGTCTTTTATTGGTACATTCACTGAACAGAAGCAAACAAACAATGGCAACAAGCCCTCTTATACTCCCCGTGCAAGGGGATGCTCAGCCAATGATTGCAGGCTATTCTCCCGCCTTGCGCATGCGGGCAAGGCTGGAGACAGCCTGTCTGGGTCCCGGGCAGACACATGGTCTGCCCAGGTCTCTGCAACCGTTCTGCAGACTTTCTGAGCCTTGCTGAATGACTCAGCAAGGCTCAGGACACAACACCCCTCCCCCCTTGGACTAAACAACATTTTACCTGTTGTTTAATAGTACATGTCAATGGCTGACCGGTAATCAAGTTATGCAGTCACCCCTACTCCTGGCAACCTGTTTTCCTTAGGGCTCCGTGGTATCCACGTCTTTTCACTTTTTGACAATATTAGCACCGCAGGGACCTCACATATTCATTCAAATATTTAGGAGGACCCTTAACCCACTCTGATCTCCACGGAGCCAGAATAGGTGCAGGTGTAATAGTAGGTGTGGGAGTTGTCATAGGTGCCTGGAGTGCCTGCTCCCGGTTTGCGCAAAACAAACCAGGACTTTGTCACCCAGAAGACTCAGGGGTTCCCCCTGACTGCTGACTGGCCGGATCCGCTAGACCCAAACCAGAGTTCCTTGGAGGGGTCGAGTTCCCAGAGTCCCTTGGTGGGGTGGAGTTCCCCAAAAATCCTTGGGACACCCCTTGGGAACAATGTCCCTCGAGCCCAAGGCCAGCAGCTGGAGTGCCCTGAGTAGCCAATTTACAGCCATTTGCCCTAAGCCAGGGACCTCTGCCAGAGTCAGGAGCTGCCTCCATGGCAAGACCCCCTGTGTCTATGTCAGAGTCAGGATCCGCCTCCGTGGCAAGACCCTCATCTGGAGCATTTGGAGACCCCCCTCTTGGAGAGACTGTGGTCCACAATCGTAATTGGGGTCCCCCTCCCCCCTGAGAGCAGAGCCAGGGGAGGAAACATGGCCAGGAAGCCTCCAGCACAGTTGGTCAATGTGGCATTGAAGCACACGACCATCCTCTAAGGCCACTTCGTAGGACAGTGGCCCAGAGACCTTACAGATTACAGCAAGTACCCAGAGATGCCCATGCCCATAGTTTCTGGTCCAAACCGGGTCACCCACTTGGAGTCTCCTAGGTGCCCATGGTTGCAACACCTGTGAAGCCACCCGGTCTGGGTGCAGCCTGTCCAGCTTTGTAATAAGTCTGCAACCCCAGCGGAGTTCAGCTAGGCTCTTTCCAGTAGCTGTGCATGGTGTGGTGCGGTGTGCAAGGAGAAAATCAGCTAACCTGTGATGCCAGGGTCCTTGAGTGATTCTCTTTAATGCGTCCTTTGTGGTGTGCACCATGCATTCAGCCTGACCATTGGTGGCAGGGTGAAAAGGAGCAGACGTGGCATGCCGGATCAAGTTGGCTTGGAGAAATGCCTGAAACTCAGAAGAGGTAAATTGGGGACCATTGTCTGATACTAAAACATCAGGAAGACCATGGGAAGTGAAGATTCCTCTGAGCACCTGGATGGTCCTGGCAGTAGTAGTGGAGGACACAGCCACTTGGAATGGATATCCACAAGGAGGAGGAAGAATTGCCCCTGAAAGGGCCCAGCATAGTCTATATGGACGCGTGACCATGGAGTGTCTCCTCCCACCTATGTACAGGGGCCTGGGGCATCTCTGGCCGTGATTGCTGGCACACTTGACACCCATGAACCTGGGCCTCGATGTCCTTATCGAGCCCAGGCCACCAAAGATGGCTGCACGCGAGCGCCTTCATTCTCACTATTCCTGGATGTCCCTCATGGAGAGAGAGCAAGACTCTAGTCCTCAGTGAGGCCGGGATGACTACTCTGTTCCCCCACAGGATACACCCCTTGAATGTGGACAATTCATGCTTCCTACGTCAGAAGCTTTGGAAGTCTGTGCCAGGACACGTGTCAGGCCATCCTGACAACACGCATGTCAGCACGCGTGCAAGCGTGTGATCAGTGGCAGTTTCAGCAGCCACATCCCTAGCATTGAGGGGAGATTCTGGTAAGTCCTGAATAGATAGAATATGTACAGCAGGAGCAGGGTCTGCCTCTATTTGTTTAAGAGGTAACCTACTTAAGCCATCTGCATGGCCCATCTCAGTACCTGGTTTGTGAACCAGGGTGTAATCATAAACTGCTAATAGACCATCTCAGCATTCTAGGAGATATAATCTGAGGAGTTTGTTTATTGGTTGTAAACAACCCCAGCAAAGGCTTGTGGTCAGTATAGACCGTGAAATGGCGTCCATACAAGAAATCATGAAATTTCTTGATGCCTGAGATTATTGCCAAGGCTTCCCTGTCAATCTGCGCGTAATTACGCTCTGCAGGTGAGAGGGTTCTAGAATAGTAGGCCACAGGGACCTGAGTTCCATCTTCCTTGAGATGAGTTAACACTGCTCCTACCCCATAAGGGGAAGCATCACATGCGATGCACACAGGCAAATGCTCATTGAAGTGAGCCAGTACAGCATTGGAGGATAGCAAAACCTTGACTTCTTTAAAAGCCTTCTCATGGACCTTTGTCCATGCACAGGGAGCCTGCTTGTCCAAGAGCCGGTGTAGCGGCTCAGCCACAGCAGCCTTGTGGGGGAGAAATGAATGGTAAAAATTAAGGAGGCCGAGAAAAGCCTGAAGTTCAGTTTTTGACTGGGGACTAGGGGCCAGTTGGATGGCCTGGAATTTGGACTCTGCGGGGTGGATGCCTTCTGCATCAATATGAAACCCTAGAAATTCGGTGGATGTTACACCTATTTTGCATTTGTCTTGCTGTAGCTTCAGCCCAGCTTGGCGGAAACGCAGCAAGACAGCTCTCAGCCTTTCAGCCAAGTTTCCAGATGACTCTCCTGCAATGAGGACATCATCAAAACAGGAGCAGACCCCCGGAATACCCCTGAGCGTTCGCTCCATCACCCCTTGAAAGATGCCAGGGGCTACATTGACCCCAAACTGCAGCCTCTTTACTTTGAAAGCCCCTCTGTGAGTGACTATAGTTTGTGCCTCAGCTGTTGCCTCATCAACAGGTAATTGTTGATAGGCCTGAGCTAAGTCAAGCTTGGCAAAAAGTTTTCCTCCTTTAAGTGAGGCCAGAATGTGGCTCACCACGGGCACAGGATATGCGTGTTGCTGCAAGGCTTTGTTTAAAGTGCATTTATAGTCCACACATATTCGGACTTCACCATTTGATTTCAGTGGCGTTACTATGGGGGTTTCCACAGGTTCAAGAATGCCTTGTTGGAGCAATTTGTCCAACTCAGCATCAATTTTGCTCTTTAGGGCAAAAGGCACCCTCCTTGGCTTGACCCTGATGGGTGTAATGTTTGGATTCAATTTTAATGTAATGGGAGGCCCCTTGTATGAGCCAAGTTCTGGGCTGAATACATCAGCAAACTCCTTACAGACTCCTATAAGGCTGGCTGTTTGCAGATGATTCAGACCAGTCACCTGGATCCCAAGTGCCTCGAACCAATCGAGTCCTATAAGACTCGTTCTATCACCCCGAATAACCACCACATCCAATAATCCATTGAAATCCTTATGCTGCACTCTGAGCGTGGCCTCCCCCTTCACACTGACTCGCGAATTCTGAAAATCCGTGAGGATGAGAGTGGAGGGGCTGAGTTTGACTCGTGAGGCACTCCTGGAGCAAACCTTGTTAAAGGTGTCTACTGAAATAATGGAAAGAGTGGACCCTGTGTCCAGCTCCATGGCCAGGGGAACTCCCTGCAACTGTAGATCAATGCACAGCTTTTTCTTAAGGGGCCGGTGAACCCCTGTCTTAAACACCCCCCTACTGGATGCGCAAAAACCCACACTGTTTTGGCTGGGGACCTTGGTACCTTTCAGAGGCAATTCAGGGGACCTGTTCTTTTGACGACCCATGCAGGCTGATGCTATATGGCCTTGCCTGCCACATGCTCGGCAGACAGCAGAACGAAAACGGCAGTCGGCCCTCCTGTGGCGACCCCCACAGCCGAAACAGCAAAGGGATGCAGGCAGCGGCCCTCTGCATTCCTGCACTCTTCTCTCCACCGACGGTTGAAGTCTGTCCACCTCTTCTTCCTCGGAGTCTTCTCCAGAGGCCTCACACGTGGCTTCTTGGTGGACGGGGACAGCCGCTGGATGATTCTTCATCGACCGCAAGGCCTTCACTGCACCGCCGGCTGCTTCTTCTGCTGCAATTTCTCTTAAGTCATCTTGGAACATGACATCTGCCTTCGCAAACAGCTTCTGCTGCACCTCGCGGCTTCGCAACCCGCACACAAGTCTATCTCGGAGCCTTTCCTCCAAATTTTGAAACGCACATGGTCGTGCAGCCTGCCTCAGGGCCACAACGAAGTCCGCAGCTGATTCTCCGGGCTGCTGGTCCCACTGCTCGAACTGGTGCCTCCAAGCTATTACTGATAGCTTGGGCTTGAAATGCTCACGCAGCATTTTCTTGAGATCGGCATACGTGATCAATTCCAACGGTGCTGGGGTGACAAGATTCTCGGCAATTTCAAAAGTTTCTTGCCCACAGACACACAACAAGGTAGCCGCTTTCAGGCCATCTTCCTGGATTTTGTTCACCTGAAAATAGTTCTCAACATGAGCTGCGTACGAGCTCCAGCGTTCCGGGTGTGAAGTGTCGAATTCACCGAGACTACCCAGCTTGGACATCTTCATGAATGACGGCCTCGTCAACGTCTCTCACCGCAAGGAAGGAGAAGGGGTCCTACGAAGCCAAGCCCACCTCCAGCGTATGTGTACTGGTGGGTTGCTCCTTCTGGATGCCGCACTTCTCTTCTCATTCAGGCCTTAGGTGAGTAGGCCTATCTTACTTCTGTAGGCTTCCAAATGGCGAATCCCACCTTCGTCGCCAATGTTCTGTTTGCACAAGCAGACATTTGAGACGAGGCAGTTCACAACAATGATGTCTTTTATTGGTACATTCACTGAACAGAAGCAAACAAACAATGGCAACAAGCCCTTTTATACTCCCCGTGCAAGGGGATGCTCAGCCAATGATTGCAGGCTATTCTTCCACCTTGCACATGCGGGCAAGGCTGGAGACAGCCTGTCTGGGTCCCGGGCAGACACGTGGTCTGCCCGGGTCTCTGCAACCGTTCTGCAGACTTTCTGAGCCTTGCTGAATGACTCAGCAAGGCCCAGGACACAACAGAAAGATTAAACAAAATCTATCTCTGCCTTATGGAAAACAAATACCAAGTGATGTAAGGAAAAGCAGCTGAAGTAACTGTTTTGCACTTACATCAGGGACAGGCAAGTAGCATTTCATGAGATACAGCTCTGTTTATATGACTTGAAGCTTTCAATGTATAATGAAAATACTCTAATGATTTATCATGTTAGACTATTTTACAATCTATACTCAAAAGCTTGCAATAATAGTCTAATCTTTAATGTGCAGAAGTTTGATCTTAAGGCACTGATGTGGCATAGATAAGGGCAGTAGTATCTGGCCATGAACAGTTACATCAATTTTGGTGGAATTTATTTATGTTTAAGGTCACAGATTTAAACATAAGAACATATTTCATACATTGAGTGAACATGAGATTTGCAAGTCAAAGACAAATTTCTTTTACTTTTGAAGAAATAACTGATACATGTTAATCATACTGATATAATAATATATGGACAAAGGTACTTAATTCATCTTTAGTTGAACTGTTTTTTCCAATTAATTTTGTTTAAGCATTTTTTTCATACTTTGCTGAGAAACCAATTTTATAATTAGACAGATGCCATTACGTTGAGCTTGAGTCCTTGTCACTACATGGATAAATTCTTATTTTCTTTATGCACCCTCAGTAATAACCTATCTGTAATCTATTTGTTCATATCCATACATTCTATCCACTTTCTTTCCATTCTTCTTCTCTAGTCTTGTCAAACAAAATCACTATAGTATTTCCTCAAAGTATGTCAGTTTTTGCTTGCTGTGCATTGCCCCTAGAGAAAAACCAGTCTTTATTTGGTCCAGGACTTATTGATTGGTTCTTCTTGAATTCCGTGGTACTCTTATTAAATGTATAACTTAAAGGCATCCATCTATCTCACTCACTCTTTCTCAGTGCCCAGTTTCTATAGGCTTACAATACAACTGGAATTAATATTATTATTGAAATATGCTTATTCTTCATGGTTATGTTTAAGTCTGTCATTGCCTTTCTCACTAGAATTCATCTCGTCTTTACTTTTCTAACAGATTTCCATTTTTTTCTCTTGAGAAAAAAGAAATCTAGTTATTCTCTTCATTTTTTGGCTGCCAACCTTAATTTCTCTAAGTATGGAGGCTGACATTAGGTTTATCTTCCCAATATTTAACATTTACCTGAATTGTTAGTTTGCATTTTTACTTTTTAAATCAGGTCTTCTAATTCTTTTTAAAAATTTTTTTAACTAATACTAGTACTAACTGCCCATATTAAACTATTAATAACACACATCCTAACTCAGCCACTCTTGTAATAAATTCATCATATAACTTAGATACATATAGTGACAACATGCATCCTTGTCCTTATACACACCAGTCCATATTAACCACTCTGCTTTTCTAAATTCATTCAATGAAATCAAAATTCATTATTGACTGTAATGATTCCTCGGAAAAATCATAAGGAAACAATATATATCCTTCTTTCACTCCCTTGTCTACACTGAAGAACAGCATTTCACAAAGTTTTACAGAATGAAAATCAGAACTCAATTTTTGTTTGTGGATTTTACTGACCAAGAGAATTTTAATCTCACACAATGAGTGCTTTGTATCACATCAATTTAGGAATCCATTCTAGACTTCTATGAATCAGTGACTGGCTCATGGCCAATCTTTTGGAATTCCTGCATGAACACTTGTCTCTCAGAAAACAGCTATATCTTATATAGCAAGGTATACTCTAATTTTTTGGGAACTCCCCTTATCCCAGATATAATTGATCAATCCTCTTCACAGCAGAATCATTAACAGAATAACAGAATACCAGAGTTGAAAGGCACTTTGGAGGTCTTTTAGTCCAACACCTTGCTCAAGCAGGAGATCCTATATCATTCTGGACATATGGCTGTCCAATCTCTTCTTAAAAATATTAAGTGATGGAGCATCCACAAATTCTGGAGGCAAGCTTCTGATTAATTGTTCTCATTGACAGAAATTTTTTCCTTAGTTCTTCTTGATATGTTTCTGTCTGTTACTTCTTGTCTTGCCCTCAGGTGCTTTGGATAGTAGGTTGACACCCCACTATCTGTGACATTTGTTCTCCTCTCCTCTCCTCTCCTCTCCTCTCCTCTCCTCTCCTCTCCTCTCCTCTCCTCTCCTCTCCTCTCCTCTCCTCTATCCCCTGTAATGTTGGAAGCCTGCTGTCATGTCATCCCTTGTCCTTCTCTTCATTAGAGTAGACATACCCAGTTCCTGCAACTGATTATCATAGGTTTTAGCTTCCAGCCCCTTAATCATCCTTGTTGCTCTTCTCTGCACTTTAGAGTCTCAACATCCCTCTTGCATTACGGTGACCAAAACCGAACTCAGTATTCTAAGTCTGGTCTTACCAAAGCAGTATAAAGCAGTACTAACATTTCATGTGATCTTGATTCTATACCTCTGTAATTGGCTTTTTTGGCAGCTGCAGCACATTGCTTGCTCATATTTAACTGACTGTCCACTAGGACTCCTAGTTACAGCTGTTGAGAGGGTACCTGTTATGTTTGCTGTTCGATGCGGCATTGAAGAGGCAGCAGGTGTAAACCAAACACTCTTTATTTTAGTTTAAACAGAAGCCTGACCAACCGTTGCTCCACCCCTATTTATACATTCAGCCTAAAGGCGGCAGCCAATAGAAACCGTTTTTTCACAGTTCTCAGTATCACAGTTCTCAGAATTCAACTCAATATATCACACCCCTTTCCCCTAGATCAGGGCTTTTCAACCTTTTCACCCATTGTACCACTTTTTGGATAAGGCAATATCCGAGTACCACCACTCGCCCAGCAAGGTATCAAAAACTTGACCAAAAAAAAGAGAGGAAAAAATGAGAAAGTACAGGTAGTCCTCGACTTACAACAATTCGCTTAGTGACTGTTTGAAGTTACAACAGCACTGAAAAAAGCGAATTATGACCATTTTTCACACTTATGACTGTTGCAGCATCCCCAGGGTCATGTGATTTACATTCGGATGCTTGGCAACTGATTCATACTTATGACGTTCACAGTCCCAGGGTCATGTGATCAATGGCCGGGGGCGTGGCCAGCTGATCACCCAGGTTGCAGGGTGCCTGTGGGGGGGAATCCGTGGGTCTCTGGTGGAGGGGGATGGGACTGGGGTGGGTACCTGGCTTCCTTCCCTCCCTTCTCTCCCATTGTCCCTTCCTTCCCTCCCTCTTTGTCCCTTCCTCCTTCCCTCCCTCCCTCTCATTGTCCTTTCCTTCCTTCCTTCCTTCCTTCCTTCCTTCCTTCCTTCCTTCCTTCCTTCCCTCTTTGTCCCTTCCTTCCCTCCCTCCCTCTCACTGTCCTTCCCCTCCTTCCTTCCTTCCTTCCTTCCCTTCCTTCCTTCCTTCCCTCCCTTTCATTGTCCTTTCCTTCCTTCCTTCCTTTGTCCCTTCCTTCCCTCCCTCCCTCTCATTGTCCTTTCCTTCCTTCCTTCCTTCCCTCCTTCCTTCTTTGTCCCTTCCTTCTTCCCTCCCTCCCTCTCATTGTCCTTTCCTTCCTTCCTTCCTTGTCCCTTCCTTCCTTCCCTCCCTCCCTCTCATGGTCCTTTCCTTCCTTCCTTCCTTCCTTCCTTCCTTCCTTCCTTCCTTCCTTCCTTCCTTCCCTTTGTCCCTTCCTTCCTTCCCTCTCATTGTCCTTCCCCTCCTTCCTTCCTTCCTTCCTTCCTTCCCTCCCTTCCATTGTCCTTTGATACACCGTCCAGATCCCAGCCTGGTTTTGGCAGGCAGCGGTGCATTCTCACCACACGGAGCGGCCGGTGAGGTGAACCGGCAACATCACGGCCCTGCCTGTGCGTGCGCAGAGGCAGAGGAGAGGGCATGCGCCTCAGCCTCTGTGCGTGCGCAGGCAGGGCCTGGATGTCGCTGGTTCACCTTGCCAGCTGCTCCGTGTGGTGAGAATGCGCCAGGCTCGGTGTGTGCAGCTACAGCTGAGCCACCCGTGCTCAGCAGCTGCCCGCCGCTGGGAAGCGCCGCGTGGCCCGGCCGCCACTGGGAAGCACCGCGCGGCCCGGCCGCCGCTGGGAAGCGCCGCGCGGCCCGGCCGCTGCTGGGAAGCGGCCACCGCGCAGAAGCTTCCCCTTCACTCTGACCAGCGAGCCAGATGGGCAGGGGCGCGAATTGGCGTGTGCTCAGGAACGCCGATTCCGCGCCCCTGCCCAGCTCGCTCGCTTGCCGGCACCCACAATCTGCCCGGCCTCCCCTCTGCCTGCTTTGCACAGCTCCTCCTGGGCCTCCCGCGCCCACTGTTAACCCTCCCGCCACCATGCAGTGTAAGGTTGGTGCCCCCGCCCAGATGCCCTCGCCTCCCCCAAGCATTTTTTTACTCACCTGCTTTCAGCTGCACTCCTTTTCTCTTTTTGCTTCTCTGCCTTCGCCACATGCTTGTGGGTAAAAAAAAAAGTTCCATGAGACTTTCTAACTTCTCGCGAGGGGCGGGGGGGCAGGCAATGCATCACGCAGCTCCAGTGGAATCTCCCCTGAAGACTGCATGAGGCTGCCTGCCACCCCCAAGGCCGCCGCCAATCAGCTGGAGCTGCGCGCTTTGATCCTGGGCTCTCAGTAGGACCCAGGCAACGTGCAGTTCCAGCTGACTTTGCCACAAGCCTCTGTGGCGCTGCTGCCGCTTCACCTTATCCACTTTTACACTTTTTTTTTTAAAAAAAAAACTTTCAAAAAAATTTTTTTTAATATTTTTTTTACATTTTTTTTACATGTTTTTTCAACCCGTCCTACGCGTACCACCAGCCATGTGCTCGCGTACCACTGGTGGTACGCGTACCACCGGTTGAAAAGCCCTGCCCTAGATAATTCACACTCACAAAAATTGTTCATAAGCATTTCAAATGTTATAATGGCAAAATGGCATATAAGCATTCTATATTCACAATGACAGAAATTGTACATAATCATTTAAGTACTTTGGTGGCCCTTGTGCTCGCTCTGAACATCTCGGAGCTGCTGCTAGCTCCCGGTCTGCAAGCTGACCTGCCAGGCTGGGTAGACCGGGGCTGTGTGACCCGTCCGTCATGAGTAGAGCCGATTCTCTGTGGCTGGTCTGTCCTGGTAGACCCAAGCCAGTGTCCATTTCTCTGTGGCTGGTCTGTCCTAGTAGACCCGAGCCAGTGTCCCACGGTGGGATAGAGCCCATCGGGCTGACATGTGGAGCCGTTTGCCGGCAATGTCCGTTAGCCAAAGTGTCTGAGTTAGGGGCAGCCTCACCATTTGCAAAAACCCCATTCGGCAACCGAAAAGTCTTGCCTTGGAGACTCTGATGCACGATCGCAATCGTGCTGCCCCTGCATAGCATCATGAGCTAGCGGCTGGTTCGCTAGCCTCCGTCTCAGCTGGTCGATGTGCCTGCAAAGCACGTGACCATCTTTCAGGACCACTTCGTATGAGAGTGGCCCTGACACCTTACCAACCACAGCTACCACCCACAGTGCTCCTTGCCCCTAGTTCCGCGCCCACGCCGGGTCGCCAACTTGCAAGTGCCTTGGAGCCTTTGGCTGTGGTACTTATGAAGCAACCCTGTCTGGATGTAGGCGATCCAGCTTTGTGATCAAGCACCATCCCCACCTCAATTCTGCTGGGCTTCTGTCCGTGGAAGTGCAGGGAGTTGTGCATTGGCAGAGTAAGAAATCTGCCAGCCTATGGTGCCAGTTGCCAATTACAATCCTCTTCAAGGATTCCTTGGTTGTTCTGACCATGCGTTCTGCTTGGCCGTTAGAGGCTGGGTGGAAGGGAGCCGAGGTGGCGTGCCTAATCATATTAGCCCTTAAAAAGGACTGAAACTCTGCAGAAGTAAATTGAGCCCCATTGTCTGAAACTAAGACATCAGGGAGCCCATGCATTGCAAAGATGCTTTGCAGAACCTGAATGGTCCTGGCAGTAGTCACAGTGGGGACAGGTGCGACCTCTAACCACTTGGAGTGACTGTCCACCACAATGAGGAAGAGTTGCCCCTGAAAGGGCCCTGCAAAATCAATATGGATCCTAGACCACAGGGCTTGTGTGGTTTCCCATCTGTGGACCAGGACATGTGGCATCTCTGGCCTCAACTGCTGGCAAATGTGGCAGCTGTGGACCTGAGCCTCGATATCTTTATCGAGCCCAGGCCACCAAAGGTAGCTTTGCGCGAGCGCCTTCATCCAGACTATTCCCGGATGTCCTTCATGCAGAGATTCAAGGATTCTAGCCCTCAGTGAGGTCGGGACTATGACCCGACTGCCCCATAAAATGCAACCCTCGTTCTTCCTTCTCCAAAAATTCTGAAAGTTAGGCCCCGGACATGTTTCCAACCATCCTGTAAGCACCCAGTTTAACACGTGACTCAGCGTGTTGTCTGAAGCTGTTTTGGCAGCCACGTCCCCTGGTTAAGGGGAGACTCTGGCAGATCCTGGAAAGCCAGGATGCGGTTAGCTGGAGCGGGGTCTGGCTCTAATTGTGGTAGGGGCAATCGTCTGCGTGGCCCATTTCTTTGCCCAGTTTGTGAACTAGACAGTAACTATAAGCGGACAGAAATATTGACCACCTCAACATCCTAGGAGACATAATCTGGGGTGTCTGCTTGTTCGTAGTGAACAAACCCAGAAGTGGCTTGTGGTCTGTAAAGACCATGAATGGACGACCGTACAGATAGTCATGGAACTTTTTTATGCCTGCTACGATGGCCAAGGCCTCCCTATTGATCTGGGCATAATTGCGTTCTGCAGAAGACAAGATCCTAGAGTAGTAGCCTATGGGAACTTGTGTCCTGTCAGCCTTAAGGTGGCTTAACACAGCTCCGATCCCATACGGGGATGCATCACATGCATTGCTGATTGGCAGCTGTTCATTAAAATGGGTTAATACTGAGTTTGATGACAGCAGTGATTTGACTGCTGAGAAACTTCACTCGTGGATTTTCGTCCACTTCCACTGAACCTTCTTGTCCAAGAGCCAGTGTAACGGCTCTGCCACTGTGGCCTTGTGGGGAAGGAAGGCATGGTAAAAGTTAAGGAGCTCCAAAAAGGCCTGAAGTTCCCCTTTTGTCTTGGGACTGAGTGCCTACTGAATTGCTTTGAGCTTGGATTCAGCAGGGTGAATGCCTGTGGTATCTATACAGAAACTGAGGAACTCTGTTGAGGTTACCCCAATTTTACATTTCTCCTGCTTTAGCTTCAGCCCCGCTTCGCAGAAATGCTGAAGGACGGCTCTGAGCCTCTCTGTTAGAATTTCGACTGATTGCCCCGCTATGTGGACATCATACGGGCAAACACCTGGGATGTTTCGGAGCATGCGCTCTATTACACTCTGAAAAATGCCTGGGGCTACACTAACCCCAAACTGTAGGTGCCGTACCCTGAAAGCTCCCCTGTGGGTAACTATCATCTGGTCTTCTGCCGTGGCGTCATCCACCGGCAGCTGCTGATAGGCTTGGGCCAAATCTAATTTGGTGAAGATGCGACCTCCCTGTAGTGATGCCAAAATGTGGCTGACTACAGGCACTGGATATGAGTGCTGCTGGAGTGCTTTATTTAGCGTACATTTATAGTCGGCACAAATGCGCACCTCTCCGTTGGCCTTAAGTGGCGTAATGATGGGGGTTTCCCATGGACTGCTATCAACCGGCTCTAAAATGCCTTGTTGCAACAGTTTGTCCAACTCTGCATTGATTCTTTGCTTGAGGGTGAAAGGCATATGATGAGGCTTTATCCTTATTGGGGCTATGGTAGGGTCAAGCTGGAGGGCTATTGGGGGGCCCTTGTATACCCCTAAATCTTGGCTGAAAATGTGAGCAAACTCCTGACAAACTGCTGAAAGGCTCGATGTCTGCATGCTGCTTAACCCAGTCACTTGGATTCCTAATGCATCAAACCAATCAAGTCTGATGAGGCTAGTGCGGTTGCCTTCAACTACTGTGATTTCCAGGGGGCCCTCAAAACCCCTAAACTGCACCCTGAGTGTAGCCTCTCCCTTGACTGCTACACGGGAGTTTTGGAAGTCAGTTAGCATGAGATTTGACGGCCTGAGCTTAACTCGTTTGCCGCTGCGACTGCAAATTTGTTTGAGAGTCCCTTGGGAAATTATTGATAAAGCTGACCCCGTGTCAAGCTCCATGTCACAGGCCACTCCTTGCAGTTTGACTTTGAGCCACAATTTCTCCTTGAGTGGGCGATGGGCAACTGTTCTAAACACGCTCCTTCTACTAGCGCAATAGCCCACCCTGTGTTGCCCTGGGGCCCCAGTACCTTTCCAGGGTAACTCTTCTGGTGGGCTTTCTCTTCTGTGACCCCTACAGACAGCGGTGATGTGGCGTTGCTTGCCACATGCCCGGCACGTGGCTGTGCGGAACCGGCATTCCACCCGGCACATTGAGAGAAGGGAACTGCCTTGATGGTCGTGGTGGCCTTCTTTCAGGTGGTTGCTGTAACCGATCAACCTCATGGTCCAATTCAGAGTCTTCGACCCTCTCGGCATCCTCCTAGTGGATGGCCTCTACGCAGGGAGGGCTCTTCGAGAGCCATAAGGCCTTGACGGCCCCTCTGGCTGCTTCATCGGCTGTGATCTCCCTCAGTGCATCTTGGAAGGAGATAGTCTCTTTCGCGAATATCTTTTGTTGGAGCTCCCTGCTCCTCAAACTAAATGGTCCCTCAGTCTCTCTTCAAGATCTTTGAACTCGCATAGTCGGGCCGCTTGCCGAAGGGTGGCGATGAAGTCGGAGGCAGACTCGCCTGGGTGTTGGTCTCGCCATTCGAAGGCATGTTGCCAGGCAATTACCAACAACTTGGGCTCAAAATGTTCTTTGAGCATCTTCTTGAGTTCTGAGTATGCGATGGACTCGAACGGAGCTGGCGCGACTAAGTTCTCGGCGATGTTGAATGTCTCCTGGCTGCACATGCACAGCAGCATTGCGGCCTTCAAGCTGTCTTCCCGGACTTGGTTGACCCGTAGGTAGTTTTTGACTCTCGCGATGTAGGAGCTCCACCTTTCTGGATGAGCGACGTCGAATTCGGACAGTTTTCCTATCTTGGCCATGGTGAGTTTTTTGCGGGCCTCTCAATGCCTCATGCTGCCCAGGCTTCTGTGGGACTCCCAGGGCGGATCCTCGGGAGTGCTCTCCTCCAGTGTTTTCATAGTGGCAGGAGAGAGTGGGAGTGGAACGTGGTTCCGACCAAGGCGTCTGCTTGGCCTAACCCCCGTAGTGACTCAGCTCTTCGAGGTTAGGCAGCACGATCCCACCTTCGTCACCACTGTTATGTTTGCTGTTCGATGCGGCATCGAAGAGGCAGCAGGTGTAAACCAAACACTCTTTATTTTAGTTTAAACAGAAGCCTGACCAACCGTTGCTCCACCCCTATTTATACATTCAGCCTAAAGGCGGCAGCCAATAGAAACACAGCATTCTCCCACTCAAATGCATAATAAGTAGTCTGCAGACAGGAAGTCTGGCTTTTGGCCATCTGGCCTGTTAACCGTTTTTTCACAGTTCTCAGTATCACAGTTCTCAGAATTCAACTCAATACATTACAGTACCTTTGTATTTGGTTTTTCTTGCCTTTTTCTCACCACTGAATGCAATTTGTTGGACTAGGTCTGTGTTCAAGTCTGTCAAGATCTTTCTGGATCTTGAACCTAACATTAGAGCACAAATATCTTGACAGGAAGAGGGAAGAGTGACTATCTGGGGTCCAAAGCTCTACTTTTATACTGGAAACATGGACAAAGCTCACCCATAACTTTACGAATCCATTCTACTCTGTCTTTAAGTTTGCTTCCTATGACTGGATTCTTTTTTGAGCTCCTAATTAATATTATTAAAGGAATTTGGCCTGGGAATCTTAGCAAAGCCAGTGTTCTAGGACACTTATTGAATATTTATACATATTTTGTAGTGAAAACTGAACACTTGTTTATGTATATTGGAACTCCACTGGCTGGAGCTTTATTAGGAAAACAACAAAGATAGGAAGGGTAGAGATAAAATAACAAATTACAGCTGAAACACATCATCAGCACCACTGTTTTCAAATTATTCTATTTCTAGGGGATTTCTGTCAGTAACATAAAAAAGATACCAGATTCAATAGAGCTTTGATAGTCAGGTTATGTTAATAATGGGGACTCATGTAAAATGCATTAGGTATACCTTACAGATGAAGACGATTGCCAGTAATTACTCTGTATGCTAAGAGTGTAGCTCTTTCTGAACTGATATTTAAAGACTCCTTTACATTCCAGCCTAATTACTTATAGACAGTTGAGCACAAAATTACTTTCATCTGTTTGAACATGTGGAGGAAAGAAATTAGAGATGTACATTTCCAAATAGCTGGTTAGCATGTTAAAGAAGAAAACCTAGCAATACTTTGGTAATGATGGGAAGAAGTGCATTTCTCTATAATTAGACTTATTAAAGTGAATATCATGCAGGGGGACTTTCAAAGAGGGCATATGGGATGCATGACAGGATAGCCATGTATTTGCTTTCAAACACAAGAATTTTAAAGAAGGGGAAAAGGAGACATTAGCATTGGGAAACTGTGATTTTTCTCTTTTAGCCATTATAATCAAGGTATATTGATCCATCTTTTTTGTTTGTTTTTCTAAGGGGCAAGACTGAATTATTTTCTAGGCCACTACTAATTTGTATTTAACAACAACAACAACAACAACAACAACAATAATAATAATAATAATAATAATATGAAGATGATGATGATGATGATGATGTCATGGTTCCGACAGATGAAACTCTTCAAAGAACTTCAAGGCATTGTTTACCTTAAAGAACCTTTATATAATAATAATAATAATAATAATAATAATAATAATAATAATAATAATAATAATAATAATAATAATAATAATAATAATAATAATAATAATAATAATAATAATAATAATAATAATAAAGTTGGAAGGGACCTTGGAGGTCATCTAGTCCAACCCCCTACTCAGGCAGGAAACCCTATACCATTTCAGACAAATGGCTGTCCAGTCTCTTCTTAAAAACTTCCAGTGTTGGAGCATTCACCGCTTCTGGAGGCAGGTTGTTCCACTGGTTAATTGTTCTAACTGTCAGGAAGTTTCTCCTTAGTTCTAGGTTGCTTCTCTCTTTGGTTAGTTTCCATCTGTTGCTTCTTGTCCTGCCTTCAGGCACCTTGGAAAATAGCTTCACTCCCTCTTCTTTGTGGCAGCCCCTGAGATATTGGAACACTGCTATCATGTCCCCCTCGTCCTTCTCTTCATTAAACTAGACATACCCAATTCCAGAAAACCGTTCCTCATATGCTTTAGCCTCCAGTCCCCTAATCATCTTTGTTGCCTTCTCTGCACTCTTTCTAGAGTCTCAACATCTTTTTTACATCGTGGTGACCAAAACTGGATGCAGTATTCCAAGTGTGGCCTTACCAAGGCATTGTAAAGTGGTATTAATACTTCACGTGATCTTGATTCTATCCCTCTGTTAATGCAGCCTAGCACTGTGTTGGCTTTTTGGCAGCTGCAGCACACTGCTGGCTCATATTTAAGTGATTGTCCACTAGGACTCCGAGTCCCTCTCACAGTTACTACTATTGAGCAAGGTACCCCCTATACTATACCTGTACATTTGGTTTTTCTTGCCTAAATGTAGAACCTTACTTTTTTCACCATTGAATTTCATTTTGTTAGATAGCGCCCAGTGTTCAAGTCTGTCCAGGTCCTCCTGTATCTTAAGCCTGTCTTCTGGAGTGTTGGCTATTCCTGCCAGCTTGGTGTCGTCTGCAAATTTGATGATTTCCCCATCTATCCCTCGTCCAAATCGTTGATGAAGATGTTGAAGAGCACTGGCCCAGAACAGAGCCCTGGGGCACCCCACTACACACTTCCCTCCATGTAGATGCGGTTCCATTGAGGACCACACGCTGAGTACGGCCGGTCAGCCAGCTACGGATCCATCTGGTGGTGATGCTGTCTAACCCACATTTTTCTATGTTATCAAGTAGTAGATTGTGATCTACTTTATCAAATGCCTTACTGAAGTCCAAGTAAATTATATCCACAGCATTCCTCTGATCCACTAATTTTGTCATTTGGTCAAAAAATGCAATAAGATTTGTCTGGCATGATCTGTTTTTGACAAACCCATGTTGGCTTTTAGTAATGACTTTGTTTGCCTCTAGATGTTCACTGATTCGTTGTTTGATTATCTTTTCCAGAATCTTCCCAGGTATTGAGGTCAGGCTGATAGGTCTGTAGTTTCCTGGGTCCATTTTTTCCCCTTTTTTGAAGATGGGAACTACATCAGCTTTTTTCCAGTCCTCCGGTAGTTCCCCAGTACTCCAGGATCTTTGAAAAATATAGTTCAATGGTTCTGAGATCACATCTGCCAGTTCCTTGAGAACCCTGGGGTGTAATCCATCTGGTCCTGGTGATTTGAACTCGTCTAGGCTGGACAGGTGCTCACTTACCGTTTTCTTGCCTATCTTAACTTGCGTTTCTATTCTGTTTTTGATGGCACTATTTTTGGTAGGTTGGTCTGTTTTTTCCTTTTGTGTAAAGACTGATGCAAAAAACGAGTTAAATAGTTCTGCTTTCTCCCTGTTGCTTGTCACCTTCTTGCCACTTTCACCCACTAATGGACCAATCATTTCCTTCACTTTTTTCTTGTTTTTCTACATGTTAAAAGAAGCTTTTTTTGTTATTTTTGACTTTGGTCGCAAGCCTTAGTTCATTTTGAGCCTTAGCTTTTCTCACTTCATCTTTGCAGGCTCGGGCTATTTGCTTATATTCTGACTTACTTATGTGCCCCTCTTTCCACTTTCTATACTTGTCCTTTTTATCTTTCAATTTACCAGAGAGTTCTTTATGCAGCCATGCTGGTTTCTTTTGAGAGCTGTTATTTTTCCTCTTTGTTGGTATTGTGCTAGACTGGGCTTTTATTATCTCACTTTTCAAAATTTCCCAAGCTTCTTGAGTTGTTTTCCCCTTGAGGATTCTCATCCATGGAATCCTTCCAAAGTCCTCTCTAAGTTTATTGAAATTAGCTCTCTTAAAGTCCAAGACTCTAGTTTGACTGTGTTCTATTGTTTGTGCTTCCATAATGTTGAATTCCAATATTGCATGATCACTTCCTCCCAAGGTTCCTGTGGCTTCAACACCTTCTATCATTTCATCTCTGTTAGTGAGAATTAGACCCTTCTCTACTTTTTGGGAGACAAAGTTGTCTGCTAGGTTTGCAAGGAATCTGTTTGATCTTCCACTTGGTGCAGAGTTTGTCTCCCAGTTGATGTCAGGGTAGTTAAAGTCCTCCATTACTATTGTAATGTGCTTCCTACATACCTTAGTTAGCTGACTAGCAAAAAGTTCATCTATTTCCTCTGTTTGGTTGGGTGGCCTGTAGTATACACCTATGGCAATGTCATTCCCCCCCCCTTTTATATTGACCCAAATGCATTCAAGATAGTTTTCATCATTGTTGTGCTCTATTTCTGTAGAGATGTAGTTATTTCTTACATATAGAGCAACTCCTCCTCCTCTTTTATTTGGTCTGTTTCTTTTAAATAATTTAAATCCCTCTAGCTGTGTGTTCCATTTGTGGGTTTCATCCCACCATGTTTCCATAATGGCAACAATATCATATCTGCCCTCATTAACCTGAATTTCTAGTTCACCCTGTTTGCTGTTCATACTCTGTGCGTTGGTGTATAGACATTTGAGTCCTTTATGACTGATCCTGTGTTTACTTTCTATGTAACCTGTGTGGTGCCTGAGTTCCCCTGTTGTCTTACCACCTATTTGGTTAGTGCACTTTGTGTGGCACTCGCAGTTAGAAGCTTGATTTTGCTTGACAGCAAGGTTGATATTCTTGTCCACACACACATGTTACATGCACTGTTAGCCCTATACTTTTTAGATTGCCAGGGACAGGGATGTTCTGTATCAATTAACTCACTGTCCCTGCTGTTTAGTTTAAATATTCCTCCAGAAAATCTGTGAATTTATAGCCGAGTAACTCAGTCCCTGCCTTTGATGGATGCAAACCATCTCTTTTGTACATTTTTTCATTGGACCAGCTACAGACATCGTGACTAATATATCCAAAGCCTTCCCCTTTACACCACTCCTTTAGCCACATATTGAATTGTGTTATACGCTGGCCTTTTCCATTTTGCTCCTTATATACTGGTAAAACTTCTGAAAAAGTAAGCCTACAGCCTATTCTGCTAAGTTTCTGCCCCAAGCTCTGGAAACCGTTCTGCACAGAGAGTACATCTTTTTGGGACAGATCGTTAGTGCCAAGATGTACAATAGCCTCCACATCACAGTCCTTGCTGGCATTCTTGATTATTTTAGAAATACGCTTCTTGTCCCTACTGGCAGTAGCACCTGGAAGACACCTGACCTCTTTTGAAACCACTGTGTCCTTACCTAAATTTACATCCCTTATAATTGAATCACCTACCAGAAGGTGGCTTCTCTTTTTGGATGCCTTTCTGTTCTTGCATGACTGATGTGTAATACCTGATTCACACTTCTCCCTGTCAAAAACAAGTTCTTAATCTCGGACCACGATCCCCTGCTTATTTGAGTTATCATCACATATACCTTTACCTGTCTCCTTAATGTCCCTATTAAGGTCAGCAAGGGCATTGTATCTGTTGTGCAGGGACACAGCGAAAGCTTTGCGTTTATGGTTCACAGCTCTCACCCTGCCAGATCCCACGGTTGTCCACACTGCCCTTCTCCTGCAGGATCTTTGTGGTAGAGGGGGCTGATAGCGCGGAGGCTCGGTAGAGTAGTGGGAGTGAACTGGACACCTAATTTCTGCCTGAAGAGCACAGATTACAGACCCTAGATAAATAATCTGTCCTTGTAGACTAGTGATTTGTTTACAGATAGGACAGTTTGCAAGTTTGAAAAGGGTACTGCGAAAGACAGCTGCAAAGCAAGTGTTGCACTGAACTAAGCCAGACATTCTTAGATAGAGGGAATCTCAGACACACTTGCCCTGAATGTACCACTGCTTTTGATTTTTAGTTATATAATTTGCGCGCCGTTAGGCGCGCGGGCCCTACCTTTCTGTTGCAGTCTTAGTAAAGCCTCCCAGCAGCTCTGGGCAGTTTAAATACAGCAGTTTAAATACAGCAGTTTAAATATAATGGAGATCCAATCAGGGCCCCAGCTACCTTCCTGTTGCAGTCTTAGTAAAGCCTCCCAGCAGCTCTGGGCAGTTTAAATACAGCAGTTTAAATATAATGGAGATCCAATCAGGGCCCAGCTACCTTTCTGTTGCAGTCTTAGTAAAGCCTCCCAGCAGCTCTGGGCAGTTTGAGAAGCATAGCATCGGCACTAACACAATCGAAGCCAAAAATTGGATTCCCCTCCCCTGAGCACATAGTATCAAAGCACAATTCCCTTCTCCAATTAACAGTCATAAATCACATTCTCCAATTAGTTTGAAATGCAGGCCTTCCCTCCAGTTCTCCAGCTTGCTAATTCTTATCATCTCTTATTTCAATAACCTTGGATCGTCCACTAGGTTCAGTTTTATTATGTCTAGCTAAACTCCCATGCACATTCCTCCCCCCAGCATCATCTAACTCTAGCTCTAACTCTAAAAGTAATACATAAGAAGAAAATGGTTGCATCTCCAACTGTTGTCAAAGCAAAAACATCCGATGTTAGCAGCGTTGACATCCGGCCTCCCTTACAAAAAGGACAGATCCTGTAATATAAACAAAAGCATATATATGTTAGGGACTGCCTCTCAGTTTGTTAGGGTGTTTCCTATAGAACCTTTTAATGAGTCTGTCAGCTTTCACATTGCTAGACTTCACCCAAGTGGCTTCAGACAGCGAATATCCCTTCTATTGCACTAAGTACTGCAATTTCTTCCCATCCCCTCACCCATTGATCAAGTGTCTGAGAAGTGGAGGGTGCCTGGGGGTATTCAGGTATTGGGCTGAACTCTGAAAGGTGTGAAGCCGGTGCTGCTGTGGACAGAGTTATTGTAAGCCACCTCTGCAAAAGGGAGGAGGTCGGTCCAGTTGGTTTGTTGGTAGGAAACATAGCATCTGAGATATTGCTCCACCATCTTGTTAGCGGATTCCATGGCTCCATTAGTAGATGGACGAAAAGCAGATGATAGACTTTGAGATGATCCAATTAATTTAAGAAAGCTCCTCCAAAATGTAGCTGTGAACTGCACCCACCTGTCCGAAATTATTCATTTAGGGGTGCCGTGCAGCCAGTAGATATATTTCAAGAACAATTTAGTCAGTCGTTGGGTAGACGGGAGCCCTTTGCAGGCGATGAAGTGAGCCTGCTTTGAAAACAGATCTACCACAGTCCAGATGACTGTATTTCCTCTACTTTTAGGTAGGTCTACTATAAAATCTATAGCAATTTCTTCCCATGGTAGAGAAGAGTCTGTCACTGGCTGCAGTAACCCAGGGGGTTTCCCTGGAATTCTTTTCATGGTGGCACATACAGTACAACTCCGGACATAATTTTCCACGTCCCATTTTAATCCTGGCCACCAGAATTACCGGCGGACGAGATGTAGAGTTTTTAAATACCGAAAGTGTCCAGCCTGTTTTACGTCATGGCCGTGTCGGAGAGCATTAAGACAGAAGGTTTATGGCAAGTATAAATTTCCTCCCTTGTAAGCCAAGCCATCCCTGAAAGTTGGGGAGCTTTGATTGTCTTTGAACCATTGATCGTTGAGGAACTCTAGTTTTATTTTCTTTGCCCCAGGGTTATCAGGATTAGGGGCTCTGGGAGGCATGAGTTGAGCAGCTGTTTGTGGATTGGAGATAATTGCCTCATTAACCTCTTTGCGCTGGCTTTTGTACTGGGGCAGTCTGGATAGAGCATCAGCTAGGAAGTTTTTCCCTCCCGGTATGTACTTTAGAGTGAAGTTAAAATGGTTAAAGTACTGTGCCCATCGCACTTGTTTCGGGGACAATTTGCAAGGAGTTTTCAGTGCTTCTAGATTTTTGTGATCAGTCCATACTTCAAAAGGCACCTTGCTCCCTTCTAGATAGTGCCTCCAGTTTAATAGAGACCAGCGGATTGCGAAAGCCTCTTTTTCCCACACAGCCTATCTCCTCTTGCTTTCAGTGAATTTTTTAGAGGTGTAGGCGCAGGGCTGTAAGATCCCACTTTGGTTCTTTTGCAGTAATACAGCTCTAACAGCCACATCGCTGGCGTCGGCTTGAATTACAAAGGGCTCCCCTGGGCAGAGGTGTTCTAGGACCGGTTCAACAGCAAATAGTCTTTTTAAATTCTCAAAAGCGGTTTGACAGCTCATAGTGCATGCTAGTGGTTGGCCCGGTCGTGGCTTCCCTCCTTCTTTCCCTGTTTTGAGTAGTTCCGTAAGGGATAGGGCAATCTCGGCAAAGGAGGGGATGAATTGGTAGTAGAAGTTGGTGAAATCTAGGAAGCTCTGGAGCTGTTTGCGAGTCTTTGGGGGCTGCCATTTAATTATGGCTTTCACTTTGGTCGGGTCCATTTCAATGCCCTCGTTGGAAATTCTATAGCCAAGATAATCCAATCGGGTCTGGTGAAATTCACATTTTGATAGTTTGATGTAAAGCTTGGCATTCAATACTTTCTTTAACACTTCTCTCACTAGTTTTACATGATCAGTCATATTCGTGCTGTATATCAGGATGTCATCAAGATACACCAGAACCCTTTTGTATAAATGATCATGTAGGACCTCATTAATCAGCTGCATGAACACGGCTGGTGCCCCCTGTAGTCCAAATGGCATGACTTTGAACTGATAGCTTCCCATGGGACAGTTGATAACAGTCTTCCACTCATCTCCCTCCTTTATCCTCACCCAGTAATATGCCTCTCTCAGGTCTAATTTAGTGAAGACACTCCCCTTAGCCAGGTGGGTTAGTAAGTCCTTCAGGAGGGGGAGGGGGTATTTATTCTCCACACTCACCACGTTCAAACCTTTATAATTGATGCAGAGATGAAGAGACCCATCTTTTTTTCTTTAAACAACACGGGGGCTCCCACAGCAGACTTGGCCCATTCAATGAATCCCCTCGCTAGGTTTTTGTTTTTGTTTTTATCGCTGCATCTTCTCCATTTTGAGGGGGGACATAGCATACATTCTCCGTGATGGGAGTTTGGCTCCCAACAGTTCGATGGAGCAATCATTGGGTTGGTGGGGAGGCAGGGCATCGCATTCTTTCTCACTAAATGCCTCCGCTAGGTCCTGGTACTCGCTGGGGATGAGTGGCTCACCTGGTTGCGGTGAGGCAGCCATGTGTGCTCGCTCATTGGGTGGGCTAAAATTTCCTATAACGTCCGTTGGATCAATGGGGGGCTTGGGCTGGGCCCTATAGGTACCCTCACAGTTCTCATTCCCTTCTCCCACTAGATAAACGGCTTCCATTTGTCCAACCAGGCTAATCCTAGGATCACAGCCTCAGTCATTTTTGGAGCCACCAGGAAGCAAATGAACTCCCAGTGCTCACCTATTTCTAAGCGTAGGGGTTCAGTTAATTGCATGACTAAAGTCCCTCCCATCAGGGAGCCATCGGCTTGCTCAAACCTCATGGGTTTGGAGACCAGTGTTGCTCGTATGCCCATTTTCATGGCAAATGGCAAGCTAATAGCACACCAGGAGCATCCTGAATCGACTAGCACTTTCAAATCTACATATGCCCCCGTCTTAGGGATTATGAGTTTGGCAGGTAGAGAGAAAAGTGGGACATGTCAACTCACCATTGGGTTGTTCTCTCCTTCATCGTCACTGTTGTAAGAGGGTAGAGCAGCGGCATGTCCAGCCTGAGTCCCGGCATTTTCCTGTGTGGGGGAGGTGACTTGGGCAACAGGTTCCTGTGTGATCCAGTTGGATTTCTCTTTCGTTGGCTGCTGGGCTGGTCTCTTTCTCACTGCTGGTCCTGGTCTACTCTGCTGTTGGGGGTAGGGGACTGGGCAGTTTGCTGCTCGATGTCCCTGCTGTCCGCATCGGAAACACTTGATTGGTGGGCCTGCAGGTGGCCTGGGACTTTCAGTAGCCGCAGCAGTTGGAGGTTTTCGGGGAGGTGGCTGCCATTTGGGTTGCTCTGGCCTCGACTCAGCTTCAGGTGGGTGTGGCTTCTAATAGTGGGCGAGCTGAACATCTAGTCTTACCGCTGTCTGGTACCATTCTTGCAGCTGATCAGGTACTGCTCGATAAATACAGGCCTGAGAGAGGTGGTCATCTAATCCCTCTTTGAAATGATGGACTAGGGATTGCTGAGGCCACCTCTCTATCCGACCGGCTATCTTGTGAAACTCTCGTATGTATTCCAGTGCAGGCCTGCCGGCTTGCTTTATCTTATGGATTTGTTCTTCTGCTTTGAGGGCAATGGATCGGTCCTCAAACCTTGCTCTCAGTCCTAGGAGGAAGAGATGGCGGTCCTCCAATTGGGGGCTTGCTCATTATATAAATTGTTCAACCATTCGGATGCCTCCCCATCTAAGCTGGATGCAATCACATCAACTATAGTGGCTGGGTCCAGATAGAGATAGGCACAGCAGTTCAAATGAGAGCGTACTTGGTTGAGGAAAGAAATCAGCTTCTCTGGGTCCCCATCAAAGGTTGCTCTGAAAGGTGGTGCAATCAATGGTTGCTGGCCTCACCACTGTGGCTGTTGCACCCCCGGCTGCTGCTGCCTCCCGGTAGCTGCCACATCCCCAGTGGCTACACATTTGGGGGCTGTTGCCACCCCCCGGCTGTTGCTGCATTGCTGGTGGCTGTGGCATTCCGAGTTGCCGTAGGTCTCCCAATGCTTGCTGCCAGGGTGGGGGCTGTTGCCATCCCCCCTGCTGCTGGTCTGCAGGGAGCTGTGGCATCCTCAGTTGCTGTAGGCCCCCCAATGGTTGCTGCCTAGGTGGGGGCTGTTGCCATTCCCCCTGCTGTTGGCCTGCAGGGAGCTGTGGCATCCTTAGTTGCTGTAGGCCCCCCTGCGGTCCCAGAGGGGGTTGTTGCTGGATCCCCATTGCTTGTGGGCCCCTCAGAAGTTGCTGTACATTTGGGGGCGGTGACCACCCCCACTGCTGCTGCTGTCCTCCCACCGGTTGCTGGTCTCCTAGCATCTGCATCACCCCAAGTTGTTGCAAGGCCTCCATCAGCTGCTGCATACTCAGGGGCTGCGACCACCCCCCTGCTGTTACACCAGCAGAGACTACTGGCCTCCCACCTTTGGGGGCTGCGGTTTCCCCCATTGCTGTATGGGGCCCGGGCTGGGTGGTAGATAAGCACGTCAGACTGGGGATTGGCTGTCCCAGTGACGGCTTGGGCTCTTATCTCATCGGCGGCAATCTGGGCTTTGGGAGGGTCTGTCCCTCTCTGTGGGGCTGGAGGCCCTGGTAGTGGGCTTCGAGGACAGAAGGGCTGCCTGATCTGCAAAGGAGGGGCTGGTGGTTCCCCTTGGCAGGAGTTGGTGGCTGCCTCGTCAATCATCCTGATCACTGGCATCTCTAGCTCCTTGAACCTTTCCACCAACTTCTCCACTGACTGACTACGAGCTGCGGACAGGTACTTCCACTCACCCGAGTCCTCAGTGGCAGACAATTTTGTAGTTCTCCACTAGTCTGGGGAACGCGACATGCAGGAATCCCTTCATGGTAGCTCAACCTCATCTGCCTTTGAAGCACTTGAGGGTGGCAGGGCCATCTCGAAGCGTCTGGAGTCTCCACTGGGCTGGGCCCATTCTGACAACTAGATCAGCTGTCCTTGTGGCTTGGGCTTTGCCCCCAGCTGGGAGGCCTGAAAAAGCTCCTTCTCTACGGCGCGCTGGCTGTCGCTCCCCCCACTGGGGTAGCAGCTGCTGCCGGGGTGCTGGTTTCAGGCGTTCTCTCTTTCTCCATGCTGAGATCTTCCCCAAATCTTTGTTGGCTTATCCCTCGATTCTAGGGACAGCGACTGGGGCTCGGGACCCCTAGATAGTTAGGAAAAAGGTGGAGTTTTTGGCTTAATGTCATGGTTCCGACAGATGAAATACTTTGAGGCATTGTTTACCTTAAAGAATCTTTATTTGAGAAGCATAGCATCGGCATTAACACAATCAAAGCCAAAAACTGGATTCCCCTCCCCTGAGCACATAGTATCAAAGCACAATTCCCTCCTCCAATTAATAGTCATAAATCACATTCTCCAATTAGTTTGAAATGCAGGCCTTCCCTCCAGTTCTCCAGCCCAATTCTTATCATCTCTTATTTCAATAACCTTGGATCACACACTAGGTTCAGTTTTATTATGTCTAGCTAAACTGCCATGCACATTCCTCCCCCCAGCATCATCTAACTCTAGCTGTAACTCTAAAAGTAATACATAAGAAGAAAATGGTTGCATCTCCAACTGTTGTCAAAGCAAAAACATCCAATGTCATCAGCGTTGATAAATAATAATAATGTTGGAAGGGACCTTGGAGGTCATCTAGTCCAACCTCCTGTTCAGGCAGGAAACCCTATACCATTTCAGACAAATGGCTGTCCAGTTTCTTCTTAAAAACTTCCAGTGTTGGAGCATTCACAGCTTCTGGAGGCAGGTTGTTCCACTGGTTAATTGTTCTAACTGTTAGGAAATTTCTCCTTAGTTCTAGGTTGCTTCTCTCTTTGGTTAGTTTCCATCTGTTGCTTCTTGTTCTGCCTTCAGGTGCTTTGGAGAATAGCTTGATTCCCTCTTCTATGTGGCAGCCCCTGGGATATTGGAATACTGCTATCATGTCACCCCTCGTCCTTCTTTTCATTAAACTAGACATACCCAATTCCAGCAAACGTTCCTTATATGTTTTAGCCTCCAGTCCCCTAATCATCTTTGTTGCTCTTCTCTGTACTCTTTCTAGAGTCTCAACATCTTTTTTACATCGTGGTGACCAAAACTGGATGCAGTATTCCAAGTGTGGCCTTACCAAGGCATTGTAAAGTGGTATTAACACTTCACATGATTTTGTTTCTATCCCTCTGTTAATGCAGCCTAGGATTGTGTTGGATTTTTTGGCAGCTGCAGCACACTGCTGGCTCATATTTAAGTGATTGTCCACTAGGACTCCGAGATCCTTCTCGCAGTTGCTACTATTGAGCAAGGTACCACCTTTACTATACCTGTGCATTTGGTTTTTCTTGCCTAAATGTAGAACCTTACTTTTTTCACCATTGAATTTCATTTTGTTAGATAGCGCCCAATGTTCAAGTCTGTCAAAATCCTTCTGTATCTTAAGCCTATCTTCTGGAGTGTTGGCTATTCCTGCCAGCTTGGTGTCATCTGCAAATTTTACCTATATACACTTTTACAGAACAGCCAAAAAAGTATCAAGTACATAGTGAGCTGGAGTTAAACTAAGTTTTATGTCTTTAGGTTACTGATTCTTAAATATGTAGCCTAAACCACTGAGTTTATGATTTCTCTTGAAGGTCAGCGTAGGATAGAGATTAGACTAAGGGCATCCACAGCTGTAGTTCAAAATGGCAGACATGATCAGATGATCAAAGCCCTGTCATTTTTACTGTGCATCACACATATTGCACATATGATAAAAAGAGGGTGAGACTTTGAGACCATTAACTGTTGCTGTGGACATGCTGACTTAGAATATTAGACTAGAATTCAATCACCAAGCAATTATGGATTGTCTGAAATGTAGTAGGTTTTTAATTTTTTTAAAAATTACTGTTTCTTTCCTGGATACCTAGTTCTTTCCTGGCCCCTCCCCTTTTATAATGTCCAGGAGTGCACTGTTTTTCCAGTTACCGGAGGCAAAAGGTTTTTACCTAGTAACAGGAAAAATGGTGTCCCTAGGACATTTTCTAAATAACAACAAAAATCTCATGGAAAAAGTAGGTACTCAGGAAATAAAAATCCAGGACTGATGATGTTACTAGTTTGGTAATGAGATGTCTATAAGAAAATCACCAAACTCAGAGACCACCAAGGACCCCACAAAAACAGTACTGTTAAGAAAGAGAAAAAAAATCTTCTCTGACCTAAATAAAGAGAATACATAGTATGCTATTTTAGTGCTGCTGGAAAAAGAGAAATTTAAGCTGTGGTTAAATTGAAGGAGAACTTATTCTGTGAAGTAAATTAATTGCCGAGGGTAGCCTACAACAAACTGTAGTGCTGTATCTCAAATAGTCAGGACAACTTGAGGTGATATAGCCAGGAAATGTTAGTTTGGAAGTGAAGTAGAAACATGCATCCTGAGATTAGTTGAAGGTGAACAGGAAATTCATATAGAATTTTAGTAAACTGAAATGGGTAAACTGAAATTCTGGCAGGCATTAGCCCTACATCAAAACACAATGTTCTTAGCAGCATACTGGATTCCAAGTGAGTTGATTCATTGGTGTGTGAGTGTATGTATGTATGTGTATGGGGGGGGGACTGACATTGACCCTCTTAGAAAAAATAAACTGCTTGCTGAGACACAAAGAGCAGGAGAACCAGACAGACAATATGCAAGGCTCCTTCTAATCTTTAATTTTAGCACCCAGTAAAGAGAGGTGTAGGACGTGGATGGAGGGGATAGCTGAGGTTTTAGTGGAAGACTTATTTAGTGGAAGTTTGGTGATTGTTTGTGCTATAGAAGATAAAAACATACGAATGTAAGGGAAAACAAATAGGATATAATTAGGGGTGAGCACAAAAAAAAGTTGCATTGGCCTTGTTCAAATTGCACATTTATTGAGCCTTGGTTCAACTGGGCAGATTTCAGTTGAGGACTCTGGTACTGTATACTATGATTGGAAGTGTGATTGGGGGATTGAGGTTATGTGGAGATATTTACTGGGTGGCTTGTAGGGGGGATTATGATAATATATACATTTAATCAGGGTATTTCAACTTTAGTGTGATGGAATGTAGTCTGCAGTTGCAAGACAGGAGTATTCTTTTCCAGAGGGCAAAGAAACAGTAGAGCTTGGAATGTCTGGTAGTCAGGAAGAGGTAAAAATGGGTCCTTCCTAACAAGTCACAGAGCATATTTAAAATTATGCAGATAATTGCTTTAGTCTTGCAAGATTTGTGTCAGTAGGTGAACAACAATAAAAAAATAAATAACACTTTACCCAGAAGTAACTCCATGTGTCATTCTTTGTTCTTGGGGCCCAACACTCAGCAATTTTAAGATGGATGGACTTAAACTGCCAGAATCCCCCAGCATGAGGAATTCTGAATGTTGAAGTCCATATATCTTAAAGTTGCTGATGTTGAAAAACACTGCAATAGACAGAAAACTAAACAGTCTCCAGGAAGATGCTAAAGCCATGGGCTTAGTATTATGGTCTTGAGGATCTCACAATCCTAAATGTTAGCAAATGTCTGCTCACTGATTCTTGGTATAGGGAACAGAGTCAATTGTAATGAATAATGGATAGAGAGAAATCTCTTGATTTTGCTTTCTTGCAATTCAGAAATATTCTAGGTTGTGACAATCCCGACAGATGCTATGCATAACCAGGTGCTTCCAGTCCTCAGAGAAATAATTTTAATTCCATATGGTATAGTTCCCTTCTGCAGGATTCAGTTTCTGTGAATTGTATGCTCATGGCAATAAGACTGCTTCAGAAGTAGAGGTTATTGCAAGAAGAGAATCCAGAGTGACATTCAAGAAACTGGCTTCTTCCATGAAAACAGTCTGGTATTTCGTGTTGCAGGAGTAGAACAGACTTGAACAAAATTTTATATTGTAACAAAACCTACGGTGCAATTTGATTCTATGGAAATAATATTTTTTTATTTAGTAGGTCAATGAGATGTTCAGATATGTTAGTGAATAATGAAAATTATTTTCCTGTATTAATTCTTGAAGCACAGGATTTACTATATTAACTCTACATGTCTGAGTATCCCTTGCTGTTTGGCAGGGTCCATTTATATTGCATGTCATAAAATCCATTATCCCAGGAACTCTACCACAATGAGGTCAAAAGCATATTTTTGCATAGAAGTGATGTTACCATCATCTTTAGATGTGGATTCATGGTTTGGACAAGAAGATAAAAATATCTGGATATTTAAAAAATGTATTTTCTAAAAGTCCAAAAAATCATATTGTAAAAATGATATTGTAAAGGTAACATATAGTCTTTGAGAATCACTGGGTATTACAAATGTCGTTATAAATCTGTCCTCATGTCAACTGTCTGACTAATGAACTCAAAATCAAGGAATCTTCAAGGCTTTGAAATGCCATAAAAGATAAATCTTTATTGAGTACACATCTCAGAAGTAAAGTATGCCTAGTTAACAATAGCTTTCCTTAACCCCCACCCACCATTTGTTCACATTGCCCAATCATATATCTTTGGTTTGTTATAAGAACAGTCCAGTTCTCCATCAGACACCTGCATTAGTGACCTTGGCATTCTTGTAGGCTCTCACGGTCTATGGATGGCTTCTTGGATTCCTGTTTCCTCCCTACACTTTCTATCCCTTCCCCCTGATTCTATGGCAAGTTGAGTAGTGATAGAAGTTAGGAGGCGTCTTAGTGATTCAACCTTGACACCTCATTTATGTGCATCAAATTTTAAACTCTGAGTCCAACACTGAAAATAATAGTTTCCTATAATTATTCCAACCAATTTGAAGGAAGGGGCAGAGGCATGAGATACCAAATGTCCACCATGATGTTATTTAGAGTCCAACAGCAATAAACAGGTGTTGTTTATTATTTGCTGGAAAAAGTATCAAAGCTGCAGGGGAAACCAGGTAAACCTGTCCTGTACCTACTCTGAGTCCAAGAGGGAAGCAGCACCAAGTTCCTGTCCTAGAGGCTTAGTGCTGCTTCCCTCTTGGAATCAGAGGAGGTACTATAGTTTTTCAAATATTTCTCATTCATGGTCTCAGAAGTCTGTAAAAAAGATTAATAGAGGCTTGCGATAGTGGCAAATATCTGTAGCTCAGGTGTAGGATAGGGTGAAGGTTCGTTCTCCAAGCTTGTGGATTTGTTTTTGAACGTTTCATTACCAGGCTAGGTAACATCTTCAGCAGAGTTTAGGGGATGTCAGTGTTCTTCTGTTTATAAGGGCTTCAGGTGTGGGTGTGTCAAGTGACGGTCTGTGATGGGTCTTGTGATGGATCAGGTGTGAGTCATCAGTGAGTCTTCATCCTTCTGTATCTTGTCTTTGGAAGGATGAAAGAAACAATGTAATCTACAAAATCAACTGCAAGCATTGCAACCAATTCTACAGGGAACAAACATCACATGAATTAAAAACCAGGATCCATGAACACCAGCTGGCAGTCAAACATCATGATCCCAAATCCTTAATCTCTACCCACACTGATACCAAACAGCACTAGTTTGATTGGAGCAACACAAAAACCATCGGCCAAGCTACCCCTGCCACGCTTAAGCCTGGCACTCCACAAGCAATTCCATCAACAGACACATCGACCTACAACCAGCCTACGAACCCCTCAGAATCCAAATCAACCACAGAGCCAACCAGAGACAGCCCCGACTCTCAATCAACCCGCGCAAGCCCCCCTCCCACCAGCAGTTCACCTCCCAATGACCCTGACTGATGTAACCTCCCTATCACAAGACCCATCACTCACTGATGACTCACACTGACCCATCACATGACCCATCACAGACCCTCACTTGACACACCCACATCTGAAGCCCTTATAAACAAAAGAACATTGACATCCCTAAAACTCTGCTGAAGATGTTACCTAGCCTGGTAATGAAACATTCAGAAACCAACCCACAAGCTCGGAGAATGAACCTTCACCCTCATTAATAGAGGCACAATGTCATTTTCCCTGAAAAGGGCTTGTGCTGAGAACTAATGATTTGTCACATGTATTGAACTGTCAGAATTCAAGGTTAAGTAGAAATTTGTACCAGAGACTCAATCATCTTGAAAATATATATAACAATTGGACCAGAGGATTTTTTAATACTTTATTTATTTATTTGTTTGTTTGTTTGTCATATTTATTTAGACATCCATCTCACACAGAGACTCTGGGCAATGTATGTAATAAAATAATCCAAATACATTAAAATTAAAAACACATTAAAATTCAATCAAATTATATTAAAAACTGAAAACAAAATGAAAAAGAAAGTCACATAAGAGAGTTCATTCCAATTAACTATCAAATAACTAGAAGGTGCCATTGCAGGAATATATATTTTTTAAACTGAGAGATAGAGATTGAGAGGAAAAAATAGTACAGTAAATAAAAAAACAATTTACATCAAAAGATAATTGATCATTTTATGCAGGTTTCCTTATTATCTAGACCAGCATTTAGGCTAGACTCTAGTCTAGGCTTTGCTAGAGAATTTGGGAGTTGAACTCTACACAAGTTGCCAAATTTGAGAAACACTGCTCTAGACTGTTACTTTTTTCTCAGAAGACTCTGGACCAGGTCACATTTTGTTACCTGAAATCAAATAAAAAGTGATTCATTTCTCACTTTGATCCTCTCCTCACCTACTTAAGTAAAATGCATAGAAGCATTTTGAGTATTTCAGTTGGATAAATATTTTCCTGAGAGTAATTTATCTGTCTGAGACAACCACTTTCCTTTGCCTAAAGGCCAAAAATATTCCTATATTAATTTTCTTAAACTTATGACAGTCTTTTAGAAGATAGCATTCTTTTCACCAATTATTTGCATTTCAATTAAAAAAACATTATGATAACTATAGAAGGCTTGGGTGAAGGACTGAAAACCAACAATAGTTAAATCTTTGTTAGAATATTCCCTAAACCTTTTCTCTGGATACATAGCCTTGTATTGGAAATTCTGGGAGCTGAAGTCAAAATGTAAGGGATACCAAGATAGGAAACATTATTATAACATGTCTTTCTAAGCATGCAGCTTATCAGGAAAATATCTTGGATATTTGTGGCATAGAGAAACTAATGGTCTAGATAACAGAAGATAGCTTGAGTTCTTTTAATGATGGGAGCTTGATTTAGAGTTGTTGCAAGTGCACATAAGGCATCACTGCATACCTATGCTGCGAAGAGGTTGATGGGTAAGGGTAGGTTGCAGATTGCGGCAGATGGGCCGCTGTGCACACCTACTTCCCATATCCCAACTTCATGTTGTGCAGAGGTGTGCATCTTATGTGCTTATTAGTTAATCTGACTTCCTGTTCTGTGCTTTGCTGTTTGAGTGATCCCTAGCTAGAATGTTACAGTTGCAGAAATAAAAATGGAACTTGTACAACCATCCTGAAAGTCACTAAAATCACTTTTTTCCTCCCAACCCATAGTAGTAAAAATAGAATATCTTATCATGATCAACCATGGGTTGACAGCCATTCAGACACTTGAAAATTGGTCTCATGTCCTCTGAAAAATTTGTTCTCCAGGCTAAATAGTGCTTTTAACTTTTCCGCATTATGATTTTATATCCATGCTTCATGTTTTTTAGATTACTCTTCTGAGGATCCTCTGATTTGTTAGTGTCCTTTCTAAAATGCAGTGCCCCAAACTGGATGCAGTATTGTATGTAGGAAAGCCTTGACTAAAAGAGAGAACAAGGAATGATAATTTTTCTTATCTTGAGACTATATTTTGTTGATGCAATTTAGAATTATATTTAAGGTTCTTCTGCAGCTACATCACGTTGTTGGCTCATGTTAATCTTGTGATCTGTCAAGATACCTAGATCCTTCTGCCTGCATTATTCTTATTCTTGATTCATGCCTTGATCTTTTCTACCCAAATGTAGGAATTTACATTTGATCCCATTGAAATATTCCAGAGACTAGTTTCTGCCTATTGCTCCAGCTTGTCAGAATCTTCCTGGATCTTGATACTATCACTTATAATTTTTTTGAGAGAAAAATTGCTAGTTTATGCCTTTTGCTCCAGCTTGCAAGATCCTCCTGAATCTTGATACTATCACTTGTAATTTTTCTTCTGAGAAAAATTGATAATACTTTTAATTCCTCGTCCAACTCAATTATAAATGTTAGACATCACAGACTCTAATAAAAAGCCTTGCAATATTTCACTCAACATTTTCAGCTTGATATTAGCCTACACTTATTGTTTAATCAGCTCCACATCCATTTAATCCATATTTTGCATCTACTCTACTAGCAAGACTATGTCTGCCATATTCCTGCAGCCACTGAACTGATCAATCTTTTGGAAAAGGATAGTCAGGCTAGTTTAGCATGATTTTCTCTTGATCAATTCATGCTGGACTGGCTCTTGGTGAATAAACTTCTTTTTGGTAAAACCATGCTGGAACAATTATTATTTTAAAAGCTATTCCCTCAATCTGAGTGAGACAACACTCCTAAATGCTATAATTTTCTAGCAGAACATGAACAATTTTCACTGATCTGTATGGTTAGTTTTTTATTTTAGAATTTGCTGCTGATGTTTTGTTATTTCTCCAAGTGCCTCAAACTCTACACTTAAAGGATTTTCTCCTTCCTTGTTAAAAGTAGCTGGAATTATACCAACTGTGAAGTCTTTATCAATTGGAGGTTCTTCTGATTAAAAGATACATCTTGATTTAGGGGACAGCTTGGGCGCTGAAAATGTAATATATGGCTATCAAGAACCCCACTGATTGCTAATAATTTAATTCCTATAACAGACTAGGAAAAACCTTATTACCTGGCAGCTGGTATTCATTCATCCTCTCTGCAAAATAAATAGCCGATTGTGTTGCTAATGATAAAAAACTGGACAGCAATGGCCTTAATTTTGTGTTTTAAAATGTAACATACTGTGTTAATACCAGGTCTCTCATGTTAATCTTACTCAATGGCTATTTCTTCTAATTGTAGCAGCCCCATTTAAGTAAACAATATTGTTACATTTATTTAAAGCTTTACTTGTGAGCTGAGAAGTTTTAGTGCTATGGGGCTTAAAACACAATAAGGATATATTGGAGATATTGCATTCAGCCTGTGCCTAGATGGTTTAAGGTTAAATTCTGGTTTCCTTATTGCATGTTTTAAAAACAAAGAAATACAGCAGCAAAAAGTTTACATTCTGTTCCATACTATTCTGGCACCAATTTAATCCGTGTGCTCTGTATTTGGGGATTTCCTTTTTAAAATAATAACACTTCAATGAAGATTTGGTGAATGAAGGTGATGCTAATGGGGAGGAGTGAATATAACTGCAGATTATTCATCAACATCATCAAAGTAATACTTTGCTAAGCATTTATTTAACCAATTTTATACAAGGACTTTTAGAAAGAATTTTCTGTCCAAATATAGGACTTTGCATCTGATTCTGTTGCAATATATCTCCCTGATTTCGGCCTACATTGATTAAAAGTTTGGGGATGATAGTCCTGTCTTAGTCCTGTTGGAATGAATGGGAGCTTCACAGCCCTTCGTGGCATGGGTCCAGGTTATCAGAAGCACAATCTCATTCCAATGGGATTGGCTGCTCCATCCTTGCTAGCAGAGGGAGTATGGTGCAGAATCTATCATTCAAGGATTTTTGGCTGATGAGTCCAGGAGAAGAGCCTTTTCTGCTATGACTCCTGCCCTTTGGAACATCATACCTCCAAGATGAAATCCGCACTCATCCTTTTGACCTTCCGTAAGACTGAAGACCTACCTCTGCCAGTTGGCCTGGCACCCCAGTGGGGGTGCACCATTCTGAAGTGACTATTGGATTAGACCTCTCCCCGTATTCTTCGTGTTCCCTCCTCCCCATCTTTTAGTGGTATTTATTACTGTTATTTTTTGTTTTAGTATTTTAATGTGTATTAGCTTTAATGTCTGTAAGCTGCTCAGAGTCATTCCCTGACAAAATGGATGGCAAATTAAATGAATGAATGAATCAATGAATGAATGAATGAATGACTTGAACACAGACCCATTGTTCTGCACTTGTTAAAAATGTCAGTTTCCATATGCAGCAACATGCAACTAGGAGCAGAATGGAAGAAGAATCTCTGAAATATTAAGAGTAAAGATAATAGGCAAGGAAGTTAGTCTTTGTTCATCCTGATTATCTATGTAGTACTTTCTTCTCACTGAAAGTACTTTATACTTCTTCTGATTTAGCATATTCTTTCAAAAATAGAAAAAATAGACAATTTTCTTTCTCCTTTATCACTATGAGAACATAAGATTCAGAGATGCAAGCTTCCTATGTCAATGCTGCTAACATTGGATGTTCTTGCTTTGACAATATATAAAGAGGCAGCCGCTCTCTGTATAAGCTGTGTGGTATTTTTAGAGTTAAATTAGATGATGCTGGGAGGGGAGGAGAAAAAATGTGTGTGGGGATTAGTAAGATAAGAAACTGGCGGGCTACAGAACGGAAGGGAAACTTTGCCCTTCAAACTAATTGGAAAACGTGATTTATGACTGCAAATAAGAGGAGGGAAATAGGCTGGAATATTATGTGCTCAGGGGAGGGGAATTCAGACCTTGGCATCCTCCATGCTGTGCCGACACTTTGTTACACGATTAAAGACTTTTTAGGATAAACAATGCCTGGAAATTCTTTGAAGTGTTTTGTTAATCAGAACTATGACATCATGCCAAGATCTACTTTCTTTTCAAACAACCTGGGGTCCTGAACTCCAGCCGCTGTCTCTAGGCTTGAGAGAAGCTGGCAAAGATTCAGGAGTAAAATTTCATCATGGGAAAAGAGAACCTGCTTGAAGACAATGCCCCGGCAGCTGCTGATACCCGAGAGGAAGAAGCAACAGACAGCATGCTATGGGAGGATGAGTTTTTGCAGCCAGGAGAGCTGATCTGGCCGTCAGCCCGGGCCCAGCCCAGTGGAGACTCCAGTTGCCTCGAGACTGCCTTGCCACCCTCAAAGGCTTCAAAAGCAGACCAGTGGAGAGCTACCAGATTGTCTGCCAATGAAGGTTTGGGTGAGTCACTGGGAAGATTTGAAAAGCTAGAGATGAGAAGCAGAGATCAACTCCTGATGAGAGGAGCCTACAGCCCCTCCATTGCAGATCAGACAGCCTTCCAGACCCTGTCTTCCCCTACCAGGGCCTACAGCCCTACACAGAGAGGGAACCCCAATCTGAAGCCTCTGCAGCAATGGGGAGTTTGGCATCCCCCGCAGGTGGATGGTCAGCAACCTCTGAGCTTGCCACAGCTAATAGAGGCCTTGCAACAGCTTGGGGTGGTGCAGAAGCCAGGAGATCAGCAGCTGGTGGGAGGACGACCACAGCAAGGAGATTGGTCACCACCCCCGAACGTACAGCAACCATTGAGGGGCCTACAGCAGCAGGGGGCGTGGCCTCAGCCCCTGAACGTGCAACCCCTGGGCATGCAGCAGCAGTCAGGATGGGACCAGCAGCAACTGGGGGTGCAACAGAGACAGTGGGGCCCCCAGCAGCTATTAATGGCTCCACCATTCAAAGCAACCTTCGATGGGGACCCAGAAAAGCTGATTTTCTTCCTCAACCAAGTGCGCTCTCATTTGAACCGCTGGGCCTATCTCTACCCGGAACCAGGTGCTATGGTCGATGTGATTGCGTCCAGCCTAGAGGGAGAAACATCCAAATGGCTGAACAACTTATATAATGAGCAAGCCCCCGAATTGGAGGACCCCCACCTCTTCCTCCTAGGGCTGAGAGAAAGATTTGAGGACCCATCCATTGGCCTCAAAGCAGGAGAACAAATCCACAAAATAAAACAAGCTGGCAGGTCTGCCCTGGAGTACGTATGAGAGTTTCGCAAGATAGCAGGTCGGATAAAGAAGTGGCCTGAGCAATCCCTAATCCATCACTTCATTGAGGGATTAGACGACCACCTCTCTCAGGCCTGTATATATCGAGCAGTACCTGATCAGCTGCAAGAATGGTACCAGACAGCGATGAGGCTAGACATTCAGCTTGCCCGCTATAAGAAGCCTCCCCCACCTGAATCCGAGCCAAAGCCAGAGCAACCCGAATGGCAATCACCCCCACGAAAATCTCCAACTACTGCGATGGCTGAAGGACCCAGGCCACCTGCAGGCCCGTCAATTAAGTGTTTCCGGTGCGGACAGGAGGGACATCAAGCAGCAAACTGTCCAGTCCCCTACCCCCAACAACAGAACAGACCGGGACCAGCAGTGAGAAAGAAACCTACCCAGTGGCTAACGAGAGAGAAATCCACCTGGATCACGCAGGAACCTGTTGCCCAGGTCACATCCCCCACACAGAAGGATGCTGGGACTCCGGGTGGACCTGCCCCTGCTCTACCATCCTTTGACAGCGATGACGAAGGAGAGAACGACCCAATGGTGAATCGACACATCCCGCCTTTTTCACTGCCCGCCAAACTTATAATCCCTAAGTCAGGGGCACAAATAGACTTAAACGTGCTAATCGATTCTGGATGCTCCCAGTGCATCATTAACCTGCCATTTGCCATGAAAATGGGCCTACGGGCAAAACAGCTCTCCAAACCCGTGAGGTTTGAGCAAGCCGATGGCTCCCTGATGGGAGGGACTTTAGTCACGCAATTAACTGAACCCCTACGCCTAGAAATAGGTGAGCACTGGGAGTTTATTCACTTCCTGGTGGCTCCAAAAATGACTGAGGCTGTGATCCTAGGATTGGACAAATGGAAACCGTTTATCTGGTGGGAGAAAGGAATGAGAACTGTGAGACTACCTATAGGGTCTACACCTCCCACTGATTCAACCAATATTGCAGGACACTTTAGGCCACCAAATGAGTGAGTGCACATGGCTGCCTCACCGCCGCCAGATGGGCCAATCATCCCCAGTGAGTACCGGGACCTTGCGGAAGCATTCAGTGAGAAAGAATGTGATACCCTGCCCCTCACAGATCCAATGATCGTTCAATTGAACTGTTGCTGGGAGCCAAACTGCCCCATGGGGAGCTATCAATTCAAAGTCCTGCCATTTGAACTACAGGGGGCCCCAGCAGTATTCATGAAGTTGATTAATGAGGTCCTACGTGATCACTTGTACAAAGGGGTTCTGGTGTATCTTGATGATATCCTGATATACAGCATGAATATGACTGATCACATAAAACTGGTGAGAGAAGTATTAAAGAAACTATTGAATGCCAAGCTTTATGCCAAATTGTCAAAATGTGAATTTCACCAGACCCGGTTAGATTATCTTGGCTACAGAATTTCCAACGAGGGCGTAGAAATGGACCCAGCCAAAGTGAAAACTATAATTGAATGGCAGCCCCCAAAGCTTTTTAGGTTTTGCCAACTTCTATCGTCAATTCATCCCTTCGTTTGCCGAGATTGCCCTACCCCTTACAGAACTACTCAAAACAGGCAAAGGAGGAGGAAAGCCATGACCGAGCCAACCACTAGCATGGACGATGGGATGTCAAACAGCTTTTGAGAATTTAAAAAGACTATTTGCTGCTGAGCCGGTCCTAAAGCACCCCTGCCCAGGGGAGCCCTTCGTAATTCAAGCTGACACCAGCGACGTGGCAGTCGGAGCTGTATTACTGCAAAAGAACAAAAGTGGGGTCCTGCAACCCTGTGCCTACACCTCTAAAAAATTCACTGAAAGCGAGAGGAGATAGGCAATCTGGGAGAAGGAGGCCTTCGCAATTAGGTGGGGCCTGTTAAACTGGCGACACTATCTAGAGGGGAGCAAGGTGCCTTTTGAAGTATGGACAGATCACAAAAATCTAGAAGCACTGAAAACTCCTCGCAAACTGTCCCCAAAGCAAGTACGGTGGGCACAGTACTTTAACCATTTCAACTTCACTCTAAAATACATACCGGGAGGAAAAAACTTCCTAGCTGATGAGCTATTGAGATTGCCCCAGTACAAAAGCGAACACGAAGAGGTTAATGAGGCAATTATCTCCAGTCCACAAACTGCTGCTCAACTCACACCTCGCAGGGTCCCTAATCCTGATGACCCTTGGGTAAAGAAAATAAAACAAGAGCTCCTCACCGATCAATGGTTCAAAGATAATCAAACCTCCCTAACATGCAGGGATGGTTTGGCTTATAAGGGGGGGGGGAACTGTATTTGCCCGAAACTCTCCGTCTTAATGCTCTCAAACACAGCCATGACATAAAACAGGCTGGGCACTTTGGGTATTTAAAAACTCTACACCTCATTCACTGGCAATTCTGGTGGCCGGGGCTAAAACGAGATGTGGAAAACTGTGTCAGGAGTTGTACTGCATGTGACACCATGAAAGAATTCCAGGGAAACCCCCTGGGCTACTGCAACCAGTGGCAGACCCCTCTCAACCATGGGAAGAAATAGCTATGGACTTTATAGTAGATCTACCTGAAAGTAGAGGAAATACTGTCATCTGGACTGTGATAGACCTGTTTTTGAAGCAGGCTCATTTCATCACCTGCAAAGGACTCCCATCTGCCCAACGACTGACTAAATTGTTCTTGAAACATATCTACCAGCTGCATGGCACCCCTAAGCGAATAATTTCAGACAGATGGGTGCAGTTGACAGCGAAATTTTGGAGGAATATTCTTAAATTAATTGGATCATCTCAAGGCTTATTATCTGCTTTTCATCCAGCTACCAATGGGGCTGCAGAATCCGCTAATAAAATGGTGGAACAATATCTCAGATGCTATGTTTCCTACCAACAGACAAACTGGACTGACCTCCTCCCTTTCACCAAGGTGGCTTACAATAATTCTGTTCACAGCAGTACCGGCTACACGCCTTTCAGAGTAGCCACAGGAAAAGAGTTCAGCTCAATACCTGAATACCCTCAGGTGCCCTCCGCCTCCCAGACACTTGATCAATGGGTGAGGGGGTGGGAAGAAGTTTGGAGAAAAACAAAAACTGCTTTAAAAAAGACTTCCGAGACCTATAAAAAGCAGTCTGATAAAAAGAGGGCTCCCCAAAGAACATTCCAAGTTGGGGAAAATGTTTATCTGTCGACTAAATATTTACGCCTTAAATTACCCAGTAAGAAATTAGGACCAAAATTCCTGGGACCTTTCCCCATTGTGAGGATCATCAACCTGGTCACAATAGAATTAAAACTCCCTAGGCTTTTAGGGAAAATTCACCCTGTCTTCCATTGCAGCTTGTTAAAACCTTGTCGTGGCTCCACTTTAAGACCTCCCCCTAAGAAGGCACTATGAAGTGAAACATATTCTTGACTCTAGAATTTTTAAAGGGAAATTGCAGTACCTAGTACAATGGAAGGGGTACTCGCTGTCTGAAGCTACTTGGGTGAAATCTAGCGATGTGAAGGCTGACCAACTCATCAAAAAGTTTCATGAGAAAAACCCCAACAAACCAAGAGATAATCTCTGACATATGCTTTTGTTTACATACAGGATCTATCCTTTTTGTAAGGGGGACCGGATGTCAACGCTGCTAACATTGGATGTTCTTGCTTTGACAATATATAAAGAGGCAGCCGCTCTCTGTATAAGCTGTGTGGTATTTTTAGAGTTAAATTAGATGATGCTGGGAGGGGAGGAGAAAGAATGTGTGTGGGGATTAGTAAGATAAGAAACTGGCGGGCTACAGAACGGAAGGGAAACTTTGCCCTTCAAACTAATTGGAAAACGTGATTTATGACTGCAAATAAGAGGAGGGAAATAGGCTGGAATATTATGTGCTCAGGGGAGGGGAATTCAGATCTTAGCATCCTCCATGCTGTGCCGACACTTTGTTACACGATTAAAGACTTTTTAGGATAAACGATGCCTGGAAGTTCTTTAAAGTGTTTTGTTAATCGGAACCATGACATCCTATCAGAACATGTCATTTCCTCAATAAACGTTCCTTGGTCTTTTAGACCTTAGGCAAATGTTTAATAGGCTCATTTCTACTCTTGCATGTAGATTCTGCTACTATGTACTCCAGTGAATAAACAAATTATTTAAAAATTTCCTATATGGGTCATGTGCTCTGATCAGCAATGATTAATGTGTGAAATTTTAAATAGGAGGATGGCAGTGGCAGAGAGTTAATGTAAAGGGCACATTCACTATTTATGAAGCTATTGTTACTTTTCATGCTATAGTAACAAGGACCATAAAAGAGAAAATACTGAAATTGTAAATAACAGTGACAAATAGGCTAGCATCAAGATTTACATAGGAGGAACTATCTTCTCTTGAAGTTGTCAACAGATAATGTGGCATGTGTCTCTAGCAAATGTCTTCAAAGAAATTGTGTTACTTGTTTAAATATGCTTTATGTCCTAAATGCAGTGCCAGATATCATGTTGTGATTAAACTGTACATTGTGCTTGTGTGTATCTGTGAAGGTAGGTTGCTATGCAGAGTTCAGAGCTGTCTCTTTTGTTGTTGTTTGATGATCACAGCTTGCTGTGAAAATCTCCTGATCAGATCATGATTCCTCCTTTACAAGTTTCCTTATGAACTTATGGTGCTGTGAATCAGTATCAACAGTGCTTTTTTTGTAAAACAAAAAGGTGCCGGAACTCACATATGTCATACAACCCACTTTGCCTACCCTATAAGGTTCCATCCAAAAAAGGTGCCGGAACTCCGTACTGAGCGTTCTATGAGAAGAAAAGCCCTGAGTATCAAGCAGGCATTTGGCTGTATTCCTATTCAAAAGAACCAACACTCACACACCCACATACATTTTATTATTTTTATATACCTTTTTGTACTGCAATTTTATTCATTTATTTTGAAACATTTAAACATTTTTAAAGAAAAAAAATACTACCCAAACATGCTGAGGCATGTATCTAGCCCCTTTTTGGGATGAATAATGTAGGCCTGACTCATTTATGCATTCCAGGAAGTACATGACATTTCATATAAGTATGAACAGAAAGAGTACTAGAATCCAGGAAGAAGGTTGATCCAGGAAAGAGAAACACAAGGAGTCGGGGATGCTATTATTTCTAGTTAAAGATGGGAAAGTAATAGTAGAAGGGGTGAAGAAAAGATGGTCCAGAAAGTTGAGAGGCAGTCATTTGATTTTGCCCTAAAAATAGAGTAGAGAAGTTTTATAGTAATAATAAATAATAATATACAGCAGGAAAGAATTAGATAATACAAACAGCAAACATGAAGCATCTGTACTATGAACAGAATCATGAGCACAGTGAGTTGTACAAATAGAATTTAAGATTAAAAGAGGCCTATGAGAAAAATGAAGAGAGAGCAATTGGAAAAAAACCTTAATATTTATTTCAAAGAATGTGGGACGAATAAAGAAGAACTCTAGATAAGAGGAAAAGGTATATTTTGTAGATATTACAAAATTAAACAAGATATAGTAACTGAGTGGCTATGTAGAGTAAAAGAAAAGAGAACCATAACTTGATTTTGAAGTTATAACTTAAGAAAAAGGGAAAAAGAATTTTCAGGGAGAGAGATTAGAAGATGAATGAGCTGAAGCAGCTGCTCTGACACAATTCAACTTCAGAAAATGGGAGTCCATGAGGACAGAAAGAAAAATGAGATAAAAGCAACAAATCAGCCAGGAAATCTTATGTTAAAAAGGTGGAAGCTCAAGAATGAAAAACTTTGAAAGAAAAATAACACCTAATGGAATCAAAGGAGAGACAGCCTCCAAGCACACTTCTTAGCACAAACACAGCAGATGAGGAAGAAGGAAGACCAGGATCTGTTTACAATGACCTTGAAGGAATGATGATAAAAACAAAAGGAAAATAGCACCACATGGTATTGGAAATTTTTTTTTTTTAAATAACCATTATTTTTGATGTGATAAAGAACTGTTCTAAAGCAACCCCTAATTTCATGCAAACCACTCTGAAAACAATCAGCTTGGACTACTGTTAAGAACATCTGTCATAATCTGCATTGCAGGAAGGGGTACATACAGAGGAAGACAAGAAGTATTAGAAAAAGAGAGAATGGTATTCGATAGATAACCTTTATTATCATTTTTTACTGTGGGCACAATGGCACACATTAAAAATGAAATTTAGTTGCTTGCACTCAAAGTGTACACATACATAACACATATTTAAACATACTATATGCAACATATGTATAGACCTACACCCTTACATATAAGTAACATATAAATATTAATCACTGTCCATCCTGAATACATAACAGAAGAAGGAAGCTTTAGAGTTCACAAGGTTAATACTGTATGGAACAAAACTGTGACTGAATCTGGATGTTCTGCTTTGGATACCACGAAGCCTCCTCCCAGAAGATAACAAAGAAAACAGGTCGTGAAGAGGATGTGTAGTGTCCCAGACAATCTTGCGGACCCTGCTCAAACAACGCTTATAGGCTATGTCCTGGATGGAAGGGAGAGAACTGTCAATAATCTTTTTAGCCATCCTCACCACTCTCTGCACTGCCTTCCTGTCTGAAGCAGTGATGCTTCCAAACCAGACTGATGCTGTATGACAGGATGCTCTTGATCATCCCTCTGTAGAAAGTGGTAAGGACAGGGGAAGGAAGATGTGCTTTTCTCATGTGATGCAGAAAATGAAGATGCTGCTGTGCCTGCTTCACCAGTGTCTCGTTGTTGAGCGACCAAGCCAGCCTACTTGTTAACTGCACACCCAGGAATTTGATGTTGGTAACCATCTCCACTGGTGAATCATTAATGCACAGAGGAGTGTGGCTGTGCCTGCCTTTTTTGAAATAGACAATGATCTCTTTCGTTTTTCCAATGTTTAAAACTAGGCTGTTTTCCTTACACCAGTTCACCAAACCCTCAACCTCCTTGCAGTAAGCACCCTCTTTGTCATCTTGAATAAGGCCCACTACTGTTGTATCATCTGCAAACTTCACAATATGGTTTGTGGCAAACCTAGCACCACAGTCATGGGTCAACAGGGTGAACAGCAGTGGACTTAGAATACAGCCATGAGGAGAACCTGTGCTCAAGAAAATGGTGTTAGAAATATTTGTTCCAGCTCACACATACTGAGGCCTGTTAGTAAGAAAATCAAGAATCCAGACTTCTGGTCCTCCGCGCTGCGCAGCAGTTGAGGGGTTCGGGACTCCGTACCCTCCAGCTGAGTTTCTTCCTGTTAGGGGACCCTAAATGGGCCAGAAGAGGTGGCAATGAAGGAAGGATGTCCCGGGGACCTCGGAGAGATGATGGTCAACCCGATCAGTCCAGGAGAAGCCTTCCAGAAACCAACAGGAGAAAGGCTAGCGTAACTTCAGAGTCTAGCCCAAGCAGCAAGCAACCGAAATCAAAAGCACTATTTTAAGCTGATCGTAAACAGTGTGCTTGAATCTGGGTAAGAACATCGATTTTCTCTATCCCAATTTTCCTGAAGGGGAGAAAAAATTCCCAAGAAGCAAAAAAAACCAAAAACCTCTGAAAGTGAAGGAGGGGGTTTTTCGCCCCACACTTATGCTAACGGAAGTGGCGAATTGAACCTTTTATGGAAGGCTAAAATTTGAAAAATGAACCAGTACTGACACCTACTGGTGGATGAGGATTATGACAGCCATGGCCTGCACGTAGGACTTGGTAAAATCTGGAAAAAAACTAATCTCTACTTGTGACCTTCAAAGCTTTAACAATAGAGAACAGCTGTGACAAAAAAGGAAAATAATCTGGGCTATAGATAAAGTGAAATTTACAAACTTTAGGAAACAAAAAAAAAGAACTTTTTTGAACTCTCTGGATTATAAGTATATAGTTAACTCCGATCTCAAAGCTATTTCCAGAGGGGAAAAAAAGTCTGGATTCTTGGTCATCATGGAAAATCAGAGATTTAGAGAAAGAACTTATCAAGAAAAAATAAATACTTTTCAAGAGGAGACATATGATATGTTGCAACTAATTCAAATAACAATATTTCAAATCACAAAGAAATCCAAAATAACTTTGAAAATATAAACCAACCCATCTCCAATTCAATTTTATACCAAAAAAAATCTCAGGAAAATACAACAGAGAAGGAACAGATAAAACAGATAACTGAACATAAATTTGAGGATAGAGACTTAAAGATGGAATTCTACAAAACAAAGAAGTATGATTCAATCCAAGTGGAATTTTTTTTACAAGAAGTATTGAACTTGGAAAAGACAACCTATATTTCAACACTACAAAATAAACTTGAGGATAAGAAAAAAGACTGGATAAAATAGACTGCAGAGATGCCAGGAAAAATACTAGAATTGGAGAGACAAAAAACGACAAGAGAAGCAGAGAGAAAAAGAAGGAAAAAGATTCTCAATAAAAATGAGTGGGCAAATTCCTCTAATAAAGATACTATACTTACTTTTTACATCTACAGTAACATCTATAAGAACACGGAAAGATTCTTTGACTCAGCAGAACATATTGATTAAGAAAGGCATTGGGCAAAAGAAAAAGGCTAAAGTGAAAATCAAGAAAATAGATGATGGGGCCTATCAGAGAGAATATTTAAAAAAGAAACACTTATTTGAAAATGGTTAAAGAAATAGAAAAATTTTGGATATGAATTTGACTTTAAGAGGGAGGAGCCCCTCAAGTAATATAGTACTTTCTTTTTCTTTTCCCTTTTTATTTTATTGTTGGATATGAGTAATATAAAAGTTGGAATGGCCTATATAAAGGAAATATTTTAGATATTTAAAGGTGATTGACTTTAAGAAAATTATAAATGGATTAAAAAAAGTTTTGACTAAGAGTTAAAAGACTAGAGGATTAGGTTTATTAAAGGGAATATCTTTAGATTAAATACATTCTCAATTATTGTAAAAAAGAATGAAAAATTTCTGGAAATAAATATGTGTTAGCTTATAGGAAATAGGGATTTTAAGTAGTATACTATCTTTTCATTTTATTTTTTTTCTTATTCTCATTCTTCTTCTTTCTCTTTTTAGTTTTATTTATTCCTTAAGCAAGGTAAAAGTAATGGGTTGATTTATATGAGAAAAAACAGATTTAAATATTTAAATGTAATTAACTCTGAGGAACTCTTAACCAGTAAAAAATGTTTAGAACACTGTGGGAAAAATAAATGTAAACAAGAATTGTAAACAGGATATATGATGAGACAACCAGAATGACTAGATAGAAAAGGAATACTATATTGCTGTGATTACTATTTGTAGAAATATTAGAAAATTTATATACTTAATTACCATTTATTAAAACAATAAGAATTGTGTTAACTCAAGGTTGGTAAAAGAGAATACCATGCGGAAAAGAGGAAATCATGTAAAGTTATCATGTGGATTATAGATTATAGAATTTAATTGTTAGTGAATGTTTGCTAAATGTAAACCCAGACAACGCACTGTCTACCGAATACTATGGTGATTATGTTAAAAATTAATAAAACATATTTTAAAAAAAAAGAAAATCAAGAATCCAGTTACACAAAGGAGTGTTTAAGCCTAAAGGGCCCAGTTTGTCTACCAGATGCTGGGGAATGATTGTGTTAAATGCTGAACTGAAGTCAACAAACAACAAATGCACAAGAGTATTTCTTTTCTCTAAGTGCTCCAAGCTCAGATGGAGAACAGAAGAAATAGCATCCTCTGTAGAGCGATTTGGTCGGTAAGCAAACTGAAGCAGGTCAAATGCTGTCAGGAAGCTAGATACAATAATGTCCTTTATCAGTTTCTCAAAGCATTTCATAATAATGGATGTCAGTGCAACCGGACGGTAATCATTGAGGCCTGTAATTGTGGACTTTTTTGGCACTGGCAAAATGATGGCCATCTTAAAACACGACGGGACCACTGCCTGCTGCAATGAGAGATTGAAAATATTTGTAAGCATACAAGCCAGCTCATTAGCGCATTCCCTAAGAACCCGCCCAGGGATATTATCTGGGTCAGCTGCCTTCCGAATGTTAACTTTCCCCAGTGTTTTCTGGACACAGGTGACATCAAAATTAAGCACTTGCTCATCAGGATGGGGCACAGCTTTCCTAGCAGGAGTGCTATTTGATGCCTCAAATCTTCCAAAACATGTATTCAGCTCATTTAGGAAGTCTGTGTCGTCCCTGCATCTCGATGGAGCCACCTTATAATCAGTAATGGCCTGGATTCCTTGCCACATGCATCTGGTGTTTGTTGGGTCCTGAAAAAAGTTTTGAATTTTCTGGCAATGGGCTTGCTTTGCACCTTTTATGGCACTTTTCAAATTAGCTCTGGCTGTTCTAAGTGCTAGCATATCGCCGGATTTAAAAAGCACATTCCGTGCTTTCAGCATCATGCGGACCTCATAAGTCAGCCACATTTTTTCATTTGCCCTCACAACAATGCTTTTAAGGACACAGACATCCTCTATGCACATTTGGATATATGCAGACACTGTGGTGGCATACTCCTCAACATTTGTATGTTGGTTATCAGTTGTTGCTTCTTCTTTTATTATAATATTTTATTAGTTTTCTAATTTTACAATTAAGTATTTAAAAAGCAATGTGGTGACTGGGTTAATCAATAGTTCAATAACATACATAAATCTTTAGTATAAATCTCAAGTTACAACATCAGATATTTCCTCTCTTTTTTTCCTTAATATCTACTATCTCATATTAGGCTAATACAATTCTTATTAATATCAACTAAGTAAAAACATCTTTGTTACATTTATCAATAATTTTTAGCTTATACATATCTTAATTGTGTTGGCATTTAATCCTTATATACAATCAATGTCCTGTTATTGCTTTTTTCCCAAGCTTTAATTTCCCATCAATATTCAAATTAACATTTGATATTTATAATTTCCAAGCTTTAGGTAACCAAAGTTTCCCTTATCTCAACTTCTTCCTTTTTCCCTTTTCATAACAAAATCTAATATTCTAAATACACATCTTATCTATTTGAATATAGTCTTGTTCTGTTTTCTAAAAGTTATCTATTTTCCACCATATTAAACCATCTAATTAATAATACAGTATCCCCTCTAATAATTCAAAACCATTATATGTATTGTCTGGGTTAACCAATAAATCAGTAATATAAATATTTTTTTTCGTTTAGGTCTAATTTTTAAAAGCTCAAATACTCCCTCTCTTTTTCTGGTAATATCTATTATCTCATATTGGGCAAACAGAATTCTTATTTTCAACTGATTTCCAAATATTTTATATTAGGTGACCAAAATTTCCCTTATCTCAACTTCTCCCTTTCCCCATTTTCATATCAAAGTCTATTAGTCTTGTTGCACATCTTACCTATTCAATTATGTTACTTTATTTTCTAAAAATTATCTATTTTCCACCACATTCAACCCTCTAGTTAGTAATATGAAATCCCTTCTAATAAATCAAAATCCTTATTTTCTTCAGCCTTACTCTGGCTTTCTTCATTTGCCAATTTAACCTTCCATGTCAATGCTTTTGAATCATCAAATGGTTCTCCCTCTATTATTATATATATTATTTGGAATAAGAAAGACCATTTGGTTGCAGTTTTTTGGGAAGAACTAGCCCATTTGTATTGATTAGATAGCCTTCCTATTACTCCAGTTTCCCACAATTGTCCTGATAGGTTTATCTTCCATTCAATCTGTTCTTCTTCCTTTTCCTCAAATTTCTTCTGATTGTTGTAAAAAGTCTTTTTCATTTTCAGTGTTCTCACTCCCTTTTCTGATTTTTCCGTTAGCTGGATCTGTTGGTCAATTGAGTCCTCTGTCTTAGTGTTTAGTTGTTCCACTTCTCCTGTTATTTTCTGCATTGTTAGTTCTTTGGTTGTAATCAAGATCTGGGTTTGTATATTTAAGCTGGCATCTTGTTCCTTTATGTTGCATCTTATTTTGTCACAAGCTGAAAGAATGGTTTCGTGTATTGATTTCAACATGGAAATGATTTTTTCCTGATTTTCATCCATATTCTCTTGATAGTATGTTAAGTTGAAGACTTTAGAATCAAACGTTAAAAATAGTTTTTTGTTTTTTATAGCTAGGTATGGGACATCCATTTCACGTGTTATAGGTGGTTTTTATAGTAGAAATTGTTTGTCAAGTAAGAGTTTATAGTCCAAAGTATTCCATCATCTCGTATAATACCATATGTTTCTCATGTAAAGAAATAGGAAAGCAATTCCGCACATATAGCTCTGAAAGTCGGTAAAAGTTTATATTCATAGTTCAAACAGGCCAGATATGCTGCCCAGAAGTTCCTTCTTTGCAGCTGAGTTTTTCACAGGTGGTAGCTGTCAAGGTCAGAGAAGTTTTTTCTGGAGTCTGGGCTTCAAGCCAAGTCTCTTTTAGGCAATAAGAAGTTGTAATACCAGACTTTGCCACAAGATGTCACCAATGCCGCTTAAAGCTTTTTAAGTCCAAAGTTTTTATGATAGTTTTTCAGGTCTTATTTCTTTTTTAGATAAAAACAAACGTCTCTAGTAAGAATAGGAATACTTTTAGTCCCCAAGTTTCAAAAGCATATACATCCAATTAGATTAAAATTGTTCTTATAGCTGCTCTGTTTCTGCTGGGTAGTTAGTCACCGCTTTTCTTAGAGGGTGGGGTAGAAATTCCCTTCCCTCTCTCCTCACAGGGGAAAAAATACTTTGGGCAGCTTTTACAGGAAAAAATACTTAAAGAGAAGATCAGATCTCACCCAGTTTCATCTGCGTTGCTTTAAAGGTGCTTGGTGGTGATTTTGACTTCGGCTGTCAGCAGCTTAGTGACAAACCATATTGCTATGGCTGGTCTTTCCCCTGCCGGTTTGGAGGGCTTCCCCGGATCAAATGGAAGGGCCGCTGCCCTCCCATGATCAAGCGGGGGTCCCCTCCTTGCTCATCGCCCCTACAGGGCAACTTTTGACCCTTTCCAGGGTCCCCCAGTGGGACAAATTCGGACGCGAAAGATGGAGCTCGTCTTCCAGTGTCCGTGGCACTGCGATGGCAAACTGGAAGTCCTTGTTGCTGCTTCTTTAAACATGCCCCAATCCATGCAGTCAAAGCAGTCATGTAATGCTTCTATAGCTCCCTCTGCTCAAACCCTCACCTGCTTTACTGTAGGTTTCACTCTGATTAATAAAAGTTTATATGCTGGAATAAGCAGCACTGAGAGATGGTCAAAGAGGCCCAGGTGAGGGCGGAGGATATCTTTGAATGCATTCTTGATGTTGGAATAAGCAAGATCCAATGTATTGTCCCCTCTGGTTGCAAAGTCCACATATTGATGGAAATGGGAAAGAGTAGCTTTCAAATCAACTTGATTAAAGTTCCCCACTACAATAAATGCACCCTCTGAGTAAGTAGTTTGTAAGTCACTGATGGTATGATAGAGAACATTTAGGGCCCCTTCTCTCTTTGCATGAGGGGGAATATACACAGCTGTGATAATGATAACAGAAAATTCTCTAGGCAGATAGAAGGGTCTGCATTTGATGGTCAAAAGCTCCACATCAAGGGAGCACAGACTTGAAATCACCTCTGCATTATTACACCATCTGTCATTTATATAAAACCAGACACCCCCTCCCTGGGATTTGCCACTAAGAGCAAAACTCCGGTCCAGCCGAAATGTTGAAAATCCCATCAAGCTAACAGCACTATCTGGGATAGAGGGCTTTAACCAAGTTTCTGTTGCAATGATGACACAGCAGTTTCTCACCTCCCAGTTTGTTAAATCTAGCATCAAGTAATCTATTTTTGGCTCTAAGGAGTGAGCATTTGCAAACAAAATAGATGGAAGTGACACTCTGTAAGGTCTAGCTTTTAGCCTAGATGTTAGGCCTCTGTGTTTGCCATGTTTCCTCTTTCGGCCACACCTCCTCCTCTTTATCCAACGATGGTCAGCAATGGAAGGAAACTTCCCAGCTGCAATGGCTGCCACCCCACTCTGCCTCTGCCTATATTGTAAATATTGCTATTTACTTCTAGTTCTAACCCAGCCCAGAACTTGCTCATTGTCCATCAGTAATGTTTACAATTAATACAGTTTGTCAGTCTGTGCTATATACGTAGTTATGTTGATCAATCAGGCTTTTTTATTGTTTTCAGGATAGGGTAAAATCAACTGTTACCTATATTGCTTGCTTTACATCAAATTCATTAGCTGACAGAGAAATCAGGGAAATTACCAAGAAGTGTCCATGTGATTCACCTTTATTATATTTTATTTCTACCAAGTCAACAGCCCATACTGTAGTTCAAACATTCACTTTGGTAAATTACAATTGACTTTTTAACAGAAAAAACTTATTTTGTGTTTTTGATTTATTTTGGTAAGATGTTTCTATGATACTGTGCCTTTAAAATATATTTTTAATGATGGAGTGTGATTTCCCATTTTTTCCCTATTGCAATTATGAAGGTGGCCTGAAGACAGAGCAGAGGAGTTCCTTTGAGATCTGGTTCCAGTAAGCAAACCAGAGGGAGTGAGGACTATTACATTTGCCTCTTTAACTCTGAAGTTTCAATCAATCAAAATAGAGCTGAAAGGGACCTTGGAGGTCTTCTAGTCCAACCCCCTGCTCAAGCAGGAGACCCTATATCATTTTGGACAAGTGACTGTCCAGTCTCTTCTTAAAAATCTCCAATGATAGAGCACCCACAATTTCTGGAGGCAAGCTGTCCACTGGTTAATTGTCTTCACTGTTAGGAAGTTTTTCCTTAATTCCAGGTTGCTTCTCTCCTTGATTAGTTTCCATCCATTGTTTCTTGAGCTGCCCTCTGATGCTTTGGAAAATAAGTTGACCCCCTCCTCCTTGTGGCAGCCTCTCAAATACTGGAATACTGCTATCATTCCCCCCCCCCCGTCCTTCTTTTCTCTAGAGTAGCCAAACCCAAATCTTGCAACCATTCTTTATATGTTTTAGTTTCCAGGCCTTTAATCATCTCAGTTGCTCTTCTTTGCACTTTTTCCAAAGTCTGAACATCTTTTTTGTAATGTGGTGACCAAAACTGGATGCAGTATTCCAGGTGTGGCCTTACTAAGGCTTTATAAAACAGTACTAATACTTCATGTGATATTGATTCTATGCCTCTGCATATACAAAGAAGGATTGTATTAGCTTTTTTGTTTGTTGCTGCACACTGCTGGCTCATATTTAAGTGATTATCCACTAGGACTCCAAGGTTTTGCCTAATCTGTACTTGTACCTTTGGTATTTCATGCCTAAGTGTAAAACATTAAAATTCATTTTGTTGGATAGGGCCCATTGTTCAAGTCTGTCAAGATCTTTTTGGATCCTGAGCTGGGGTGTTGGCTATTCCTGCCAGCTTAGTGTCATCTCCCCTTCCATTCCCTCATCTAAGTCATTTATGAAGCTATTGAACAGTACTGGGCCTAAGATGGAACCTTGTGGTTCTCAACGCTTACTTCCCTCCATGTATGTAGATGAAGTAAGATTAAGGACTACTCATTGAGTAAAGTTTGTCAGCCAGTTATAAATGCATCTGGTGGTGATGCTGTCTATCCCACATTTTTCTACCTTACCAACAAGTAGGTTGTGGTCTACTTTGTCGAATGTCTTGCTGAAATCTAAGTGTTCTATCTCCATGGTGCTGAAGGGCTCACTACAGGCTGCAAAAGGCCAGGGATTTCTCCTTGCCTTTGCTTTGCTGCAGCGCTAATAGGGGAGCTGGCCACATAATGTTCAATGTCTTTTTTCAAAGATGGCCACCAGAATTGCCTTTTTATCAGGTGTAGAGTCTTCATAAATCCGAAGTGCCCTGTGAGTTTTGAATCATGGGAAATGTGCATAGTTTTTAATATTTGCATGGCAGGGACATAGAGTTTTCCTCCCACCCACGCTAGTCTATCCTGTACTGAACAGAGATTTTTATGCTTTGAAAACCATCTGTCTTTCTCTAAAGCTTGTTTGAACGCGGTTGAGGCAGCATTGTCCAGTGGTGCGGGGCTTCTCTTCTGTGATCTCGTGGCTACTGGGGCCACTAGTTGCTGTGCTGATATTAAAGGCTTGACTACATCAGCTTTGGAGCTATTGTACTGTGGCATCCTGGCCAGGGTGTCAGCTAAGAAATTCTTTTCCCCTGGCAAGTAGTGGAGAGTGAAATTGAATCGATGGAAGTGTTGGGCCCACCGTGCTTGTTTAAGTGACAGCTTCCTGGGCGTTCTGAGAGCTTCTAGGTTTTTATGGTCAGTCCATACTTGGAAGGGGATTTTGCTTCCTTCCAAGAAGTGCCTCCAGGTAAGGAGGGCCCAGCATACTGCATATGCTTCCTTCTCCCAAACTGCCCAACACTCTTCGGTTTCTGATAATTTGGGGGAGGTGTATAAGCACATGGTTGTAGTTGGCCTTTCTTGTTTTCTTGGAGCAACACTGCTCCCACAGCTATATCGCTGGCGCCAGCTTGAATTACAAATCCCTTTTCTGGATCTGGGTGTTTTAAAATTGACTCCACTGAGAAAAGCCTTTTTAGTTTTTCAAAGGCCGCTTGGCACTCCATCGTCCATTTTAGAGGCTGGCTGGGTTTTGGCTTATCCATCTCTTGTTTTTAGCAGGTTTGTGATAGGTAAGGCAATCTGAGAGAAAGAATGGATGAATTGCTGGTAGAAATTTGCAAACCCCAAGAAGCTCTGTAGCTGCTTTCTGGTGTAGGGAGCTGCCCATTCCAAACAGCACGTACCTTCTCCGGGTCCATCTCCACCCCTTCATGTGAGATCCGGTAGCCCAATTAGTCAATTTTCTCTTTGTAGAATTCACATTTTGATAATTTTGTATAAAGCTTGGCTGCTCAGAGTTTATTCACAACTGCCCTGACCAATTTTATGTGTTTTGCCTTTGTTTTGGTGTAGATTAAGATATTGTCCAGGTACACCAAAATCACCTTATACAGGTGCTCATGGAGCACTTCGTTGATCAGCTGCATAAACACCACAGGAGCCCCTTGCAAGCCAAAATGGAGTACTTTAAATTGGAAACAGCTGAGGGGGCAGTTGAAAGCAGTCTTCCACTCATCCCCCTCCTTGATTCTAACTCGATTGTATGCCTCTCGCAGGTCTAATTTGGAAAATATCTTTCCTTTCGATAGGTGGGCCAGCATATCTTTCATGAGGGGCAGTGGGTACACATTTTCCATGCACACTGTGTTCAAACCTGTATGGTCTACACAGAGATGAAGAGAGCCATCTTGCCTCTCTTTGAATAGCATGGGGGCGGCCACCCAGAGTCTGGCAAGCTGGATAAACCCACGGCCAGGTTTTTATCAATGAATTGACACAGTTCATCCAACTCCCTGGGGGTCATGGAATACAGTTTTGATTTTGGTAGTTTAACCCCTGGGATGATGATTTTGATGGCACAATCTGTAGGTCGATTGGGGGGGGGGGCAGATCATCTGAACTCCTTTTACTGAAAACCTCAGCCAGATCCTGATATTCTCTAGTTATGGTTCAGAGGGCTTCACCGCTTAAGGTAGCCTCCATTTCATGAATTTATTTCTTTTCCCGGCTGGCATTGTTTGCTTGGTAATGGGTTTTTTTCTTCGGGAAACCTCAAACGTCCCATTCACCAGTCTATTAATGGGTTCCATTTTTTCAACCATGCTAGCCCCAGGACTAGAGGCCATTCCATTCCAGGGGCCACAATGAAGGTTAGAGTCTCTGAGTGGCTTCCCATGATTTGACAGATGGCCCAGGGCACATTCCTTCTTCCATTTACACCCCATACCAGCCTCCTCCCTCCCAGCAGAATAGCACAGCATCTTCCTCCCCCTTCCCAACAGAATAGCAGACCTGAAGTGAGAAAGAAAAACCATGTAATAAATGAGGTTCTGACATGGTGCCCCCCTTAAAAAATGGAAGATCCACCTGTAGGAGAGAGAAAATAAGAAAATGGGAAAGAAAAATAGGCAGTTAGCAGGGTTTATCAGGATAGCATTCATGGAAGCGTTTAAGTAGTCTTGGGGCCTTAACATGCTTTTCGTGAACTCATTCATTTTGGGAAGCTTGTTCACTACCATGGAGGGACATGGTGTGCACAGTTCCCACAGTAGGGCAGTCGTCTCTCCGGGTTGACCTTTTTGCAGATCTAGGTTCCAAAAGAAAAAAAAATCCAAGATAAAAAAACAATCAATTTATTACTGGGGGGGGGGAGTGCAACAAAGAAGTTTACAAAACATATGTCCTCTGCTGCCACACAGTGGTTGCCTAGATCTGAGGAAGATGGACAGTTAAGAGGTATGAAAAATAAATAAATAAATAAAATAATTAGTTAGTAAATAAGGTAAGTAAGTAAGTAAGTAAGTAAATAAATTTCAAGTTCAGATGAGACAGTCCTACTTAAGGAAAGTTGTGAATAAGAAGAAAGGACAATATTCCTTTTTTGTTTCTACAAAATAAATATTTCATGGCATATTGATTGAACCAGATGTGGAATGATTCACTCATTCTCATTTAATACCTTGAATTATATTTTTCATGTACTCACACATGATAGTACTTATCTTGCATGGTCTCTGTATTTCGTAACAGCCAGCCTCAGTGTGCTGCTTCTGATAACTGGCAGATTTCCTTTTTCTATGGTCCATCTTTCTTTTCTTATAGTAATTTTATTAAAGATTATAATTGCGATATTAAAAAAACTGAAAAAGATATAAGCATAAAAAGAAAGAATAGAAGGTGCGGAAAAGAAAAAAAAGGAAAAATAGAAATGGAAAAGAAGTAAAAGAATAATATAGTGAAGAAAAAAAGAAAAGAAATATATAAAGACTTCCTACTTTTATCACAACAGGTATAAACAATTTTAGTAACTTATCATCTTATCTTAAAATACAACAAATTACCTCTTCTTCCCATGTCTATCTTTTATTTATAAACAAATCCATAAAACATCATCATTTGTGTCCTAGGATCAGCAAAAGTCCATTAAGGTTTATCAGAGATAACAACATATATGTTTTAACCTTGATCAAATAAACCAACTTTATATTCCTGCTTTTAATTATTACAACTTTAATTGTAAGATTATAAACTGTAAGGCTGTAATTGTACAATCTTAATCTTCAAATAATTCTGTAGAACTCAATTTTATTTTTATTTTGCCTCTTCTCACAAGATTCTTCAAAACTTTAACAAGTGTCTTTTGAAAATCCAATGTAGGAAAATTATCCAGATCACTCTGTTGGTTTATTGTTTGCATATCCGTTTTGTTATTAAGATATCAGCCAATTTTTTTTGTACATCCAGTGTAACATCTTTTTCTGGAGACCACTGTTTTAATGTATCTGTCAGAATCTAATTATATTTTATTTCTAGCTACCTACTCTGAGAAAAACCAATTCTTACTCTCTTCTGGATTCTGTCATACTACAAAGGGAGGGGCAGTAAACACGGGTGTTTAATCCTGGCATATCCTCTATCAACTAAAAGAAACAACCTCTGTGGATTCCCTTCGAGAGTACTAACCATAACAATGTGGCCATCAGCCTTTAATCTCACTCCCTATGAAGTCTCCTTTTACCGGCAGTGAGGGAAAAGGGGGGGAAGATTGCAACGCTTGGGATCTGATGGACTTAACACCCAACCATCTGCCAATTTGAATCGACCGGAAGGAATGTGGAGTGGGGCTGCCTGGGAACACTTTAAAACATTGAATGGTAAGAGGGGACCCCTCAGAACCTGTCTAGCATGCCTTCAGTCAGTTTTTCTTAATAAAGATTCCTGTTGGAAGAAACATTCCAAGAGTTCTGTCTTCTTAAGATGTAAATTGAGGTGAGTCCTTACATTAGACAGGATCTGCAAAATTGGTCAACCTGGAAGGAAGAACCTTGCCAGAGGACTTTGCAAAAAATACCATGTCAGACGACGAAGCAGGGAAGGGGGAAAGCCCCCCGGAGAGGGAGCCGTTGCCCCGACTGGAAACTTGCCAAATATCCGGATCTGAAGGGTCAGATTCGTCAGGAGAAGAGGTGGTGGAGATGCGTAACCACAAACCTCGGTGGTCAATGGGCATTGGAAAGAAAGGTGAATGGGAAAAGAAATCAAGAAAGGTGACCCTGAGACGGGGGGCCAACCAACCAGGATGGAAGCAGGAGATGGAGAGATCCCTGCACACAAGCGAAGATGAAGGAAGCTGGGCGCAGCACTAGAACTGGATCTTAGAGAAAGCTATCGACTTGATGAAGAGAACCCTCAGCTCCCTAGGAGAGGAGGATCCTGAGCCCCATGGCTGCACCAACTCCTGGAGCCGCAACTGGAGAGACACTGAGGGAGAATTGGAACCTGCAGCCCCGGGGACATCCGTGATCTAGTAGTCCCCACCCCCTGCTGACCTGCAGATGGCGATCTGGATGGAAGACAATACCAACGAAGAAGGCACCAATCCATTCAAAGACTCCTGCTGCTGGATGTGAAATTCAAGGGGGAGCCGACATGCTTGGGGTTTTTCCTAACCCAAGTCCTTGGCTACATGGAGGAACACGGGCGGCACATCCCTAGCGACAAAGCCCGTATCAGGATCGTGCAATCTGCTCTGGATGGGCTGGCCACCGATTGGGTGGTAAATTTGCATGATTCCAATGCCCCAGAGCTCAACGACCTCAACCGTTTCATGTCCTCTCTGAGAAGGCGATTTGAAGACCCCCTGGCTGATCACAAAGCCCGCGAAAGGATCAAAACGATGAGGCAAGGCAGACGGCCAGTAGCCGAATATACACAAGAATTCCGAACCATTGCCAGCAAGCTGAACTGGCCGGAAGACATCCTCCTTAGCCATTTCAAAGATGGTCTAAATTACGACCTATATGACGCTTGCCTGCCCCGGGGGGACCCACACCAACTCGATGAATGGTACGTCCTGGCAGAGGAAGCAGAGATCGACCTACTGAAGAGGCACCGCCGAGGAAAACAATGGAGCCGCTCACTGCCTGAACCAACGCATGAACCAGCGAAGCCATCGGCTATCGCCAAGAAGCCAATGGGCTGTTTCAAATGCAGGAGAGAGGGGCATCGGGCTGTAGAATGCTGATCGAAAGCCCCCCAGCACAACCCAGACAGACCACCGGCCAGCAAATCCGGGAAGTCCCCAGCTAAGTCAAAAGAATCTGCCATGAGAGGGATAGAGGCTGTGGAATCCCCTACCTCTGCCCATAGTGGGGAAAGAGCTCGAGCCTACACCGCAGGGCACCCCAGATGACAGCTCGGAGGGTGAACCACTGGTAAGTGGATCCATCCCACCCATCCTCAAGACAGTGACTATATTAGCCCCCTCCATGCCTGAAGCTGTCAAAGTGAAAGCCTTAATAGACTCTGGCTGCACCTGCTGCCTCAGCCCCATGCTAGTGGGAAATTTGGGCATTCCGGTAAGGAGGCTGGAACAACCAATCTCATTTGGCCAGTTAGATGGGTCCATAGCAGGGAGGGTGCCAGCTACCTTAGCCACGTTACCAGTGCATCTATCCCTGGGAAATCATGAGGAAGACATAACGTTTGTAGTGACCCCAGGCATGGAATGCCCGATGATCCTAGGGCTGGAATGGTTAACAAAATGGAAACCCTGGGTAAATTGGAGGATGAAAGAAATCAATTTCCCGAAAGAGGACCCTACAGACCTAAAACCCCAAGGGGACCTACCAAAATTAAAAACGGAAATAGCGTCCATGGGAGAAGAAAAAAGGCTACCAGAAATACCAGAGGAATACAGAGATCTGGCTGAGGTTTTCAGCGAGGAGAGGGTGGATGAGCTTCCCCCCCACTGACCCACGGACTGTGCCATAGAATTCAAGCCCAGGGCAAAACTCCCGAAGCCCAGATTATACTCCATGAGCCCAAAGGAGAAGGAGGAAATAGAGAGATTCATAAAGAAAAACCTAGAAAGGGGGTTCATTGAACGAGCCGAGCCTAAGGTGGCCGCTCCGGTCCTCTTTAGAGAGAAGAAGGACGGCTTTCTACGCTTATGCGTGGACTACCGCCTATTGAATGCAATCAGTGAAAGCAACCCATACCCCTTACCCCTCATGAAGGACATGTTATCACACTTCTCGAAAGGAATTTTTTTTTACTAAACTAGATCTAAGGGAAGTGTATTACTGCATGAGAATTAGGGAAGGGGATGAATGGAAAACCGCATTTAACTGCCCAATGGGGTGCTACTAATTCAAAGTTTTGCCATTTGGATTACAAGGGCCCCCCGCAGTATTTATGCAATTAATCAATGAGGTACTAAGGGAGCACCTATTTAAGGGGGTCCTGGTTTATTTAGATGACATCCTTATCTTCACTGAATCAAAAGAGGAACATGGCAACCTAGTCAGAGCGGTTTTAAAGAAACTGCGAGCCGGCCACCTATATGCCAAATTATCAAAATGCGAATTCCACCAGGAAAGAATAGACTACCTAGGTTACCGCATATCCCCACAGGGCATTGAAATGGACCCAGAAAAGGTCAGGGCAGTATTAAAATGGGCACCACGTCGCACAAGAAAGCAACTGCAAAGTTTCCTGGGTTTCGCAAAATTTTACCGCCAATTCATCCCCTCATTTGCCCAGATAGCCCTGCCCCTCACGAACTTACTAAAAATGAAGGGAGAATCCTCAGTGAAACCTAGCCAGCCACTAAAATGGACAATGGAATGCCAAGCGGCATTTGAGAGATTAAAGAGGCTTTTTTCTGCCGAACCAGTACTAAGGCACCCAGACATGGACAAACCCTTCGTAATACAGGCGGATGCAAGTGATGTGGCAGTGGGGGCTGTACTATTACAAGAAAATGAAGGAGTATTGCAACCCTGCGCGTATACATCCAGGAAACTCACCGAAACGGAACAGCGCTGGCCCGTGTGGGAGAAAGAGGCATACGGGATACGTTGGTCATTACTTACATGGCACCAATTCCTTGAAGGCAATAAAATCCCTTTCCAGGTGTGGACAGACCACAAAAATTTGGAAGCCTTGAAAACGCCCAGGAAGCTCAACCCCAAGCAAACCCGCTGGTCCCAGCATTTTCACCAATTCCATTTTACACTCAAGCATTTGCCGGGGGGAAAGGACATTCTGGCAGATGCATTATCTCGCATGCCCCAATATAACAGCACGCGAGCCACTAACTCTAAACCGATGATGGGAGAATCACAACTGGCAGCGCCAGTGACTACCAGAGCCCAAGCTAAATAAAAACCGCAGCTGGATAGCCAGACCGGAATTAAATTCTGGAAAAGTTTGGAAACAGATGAATGGTTCCAGAAAAATAAACACGTGTGCACAATGAAAGACGGACTGCCTTGGGTGGGGGAGAAGTTATATATACCGACCACCCAAAGGATCACATTCATGCAGCTTTGCCACGACACAAAATCAGCAGGGTATTTTGGATTTGTAAAAACACTTGATTGCACTTGATTAAACGGCAATTTTGGTGGCCATCCATGAAAAAAGACATAGAAAGTTACGTGGCCAGCTGCCCAAAGTGTGCAACTGCAAAAAGGTTGCAAGGGAAATCGCCAGGACTGTTACAAACAGTGGCAAATCCCTCAGCCCCCTGGAGGGAAATAACCATGGATTTTATAGTGGAATTACCAGAAAGCAATGGGAATACTGTTATTTGGACGGTCACGGACTTATTTTCCAAACAGTTGCACTTTATTCCTTGCCAAAAGATCCCCACCGCAAAAGCTTTAGAGAAACTTTTCATGCAGCATATTTACAGATTGCATGGGGCACGCCAATGCATCATATCTGACAGGGGAGTGCAATTTACGTCTGCATTTTGGAAGGAATTTTTATCCCTTTTACGGACCACTCAGGGACTGACATCTAGTCATCACCCTCAGGGGAACGGTCAAGCAGAGAAATCTAACTCAGTACTTGAGCAATATTTAAGATCTTTTCTTAATTTCCAGCAGTCGGATTGGACGGACCTACTCCCTTTCGCAGAAGTTGCCTACAATAATGCAGTCCACTCCAGCACAGGTTACACTCCTTTTCAAATAGCTACCAGCCAAAGTTTCAACCCCATGCCAGAACTAACCCCAAACTAACCGGCAATCCCATCACTGAAAGAATGGATGGAACAATTACAAAACACCTGGCCAATAGTTAGAAAAGCCCTAGAAAAAGCTAGGCAAGCATACAAAGCACAAGCAGATAAGAAAAGGGTGGAGCCCACACCATTCATTATAGGAGAAATGGTGTACTTGTCTACTAAATACTTAAAATCCCTACAACCCTGTAAAAAACTTGGACCAAAATATATAGGGCCTTTTCCAATTAAAAACATCATAAACCCAGTAACAGTAGAATTGGAATTACCCAAGAATCTTAGGCAAATACACCCAATTTTCCACTGCAGTTTGCTGAAAAGAGAACAACAGTCACCCTTATGGCCAAAAATCCCCCCCCCACCAACCCCAATCATGGTAGAAGGAGAAGAGCACTTCGAAATAAAGGATATCCTGGACTCTAGAAAATATCATAGGTCAACTCAATACCTAGTAGCATGGAAACACCTCCCCGCCTCTCAAAACGAGTGGGTCCATAAACATCATATCAGAGCCCCAAAGCTTTTAAAGAAGTTTCATACAGAGTATGCTAATAAGCCAGACTAACTTTTATACCTGTTTTGTTTTCTCTACAGGTGGATCTCTCTTATTTTTAAGGGGAGCCGGATGTCAGAATCCAATTATATTTTATTTCTAGCTACCTACTCTGAGAAAAACCAATTCATACTCTCTTCTGGATTCTGTCATACTACAAAGGGAGGGGGAGTAAACATGGGTGTTTATGACTGGCATTTCCTCTATCAACTACAAAGTAACAACCTCTGTGGATTCCCTTTGAGAGTACTAAGCATGACAATGCAGCCATCAGCCTTTAATCTCACTCCCTATGAAGTCTCCTTTTACCGGCAGCGAGGGAAAAGGGGGGGAAGATTGCAACGCTTGGGATCTGATGGACTTAACACCCAACCATCTGCCAATTTGAATCAACCGGAAGGAATGTGGAGTGGGGCTGCCTGGGAACACTTTAAAACATTGAATGGTAAGGGGGGACCCCTCAGATCCTGTCTAGCATGCCTTCAGTCAGTTTTTCTTAATAAAGATTCCTGTTGGAAGAAATGTTCCAAGAGTTCTGTCTTCTTAAGATGTAAATTGAGGCGGGTCCTTACAGTATCCTTAGAAGGAGCAACTGTTTGGAACACTTATGGGTGATCTCAAGTCATCTCCTTGTACAAAGAGAAATTATTGAAGTATTGTTCTATTTGTCAGCTCTTCATTCCACCATAGTTATTAATTTCACTTTTCAGAGATGTCTTCAGTCCACCATTTTTCCTCTAGAAATCCTATGGTTCATCTTTCAAAACTGATTTCAAGGGGCTGCCATCGGGATTTTTAATAGTTACAATAGGGACAGAATAGCTTCCCTTTCTAAATTTCTAATTCAACATAATCTTACTTCAATTTAAGCCAATTAGTATTAAATTAATTTCTCCTTCATGGATTACTGCCTTGTCATGGCGAAGGGGCTTGCGTAATTCAATGAAGCTATGAGCTATGCCGTGCAGGGCCACCCAAGATGGACAGGTCATAGCAGAGAGTTCTGACAAAATGTGATCCACTGGAGAAGGAAATGGCAACCCACTCCAGTATCTTTGCCATGAAAACCCCATGGACAGTACCAAAAGGCAAAAATATATGATGCTGGAAGATGAGCCCTTCAGGTCGGAAGGTGTCCAATATGCTACTGGGGAAGAGCAGAGGGCTAGTACTAGTAGCGCCAGAAAGAGTGAAGTGACTGGGCCAAAGCCGAAAGGACGCTCAGCTGTGGATGCATCTGGTGGTGAAAGGAAAGTCCGATGCTGTAAAGATCTTTTCTCCATAGGAACCTGGAATGTAAGATCCATGAATCAAGGCAAGCTGGACATGGTCAAACAAGAGATGACAAGACTGAACATCAACATCTTAGGAATCAGCAAACTAAAATGGACAGGAATGGGTGAATTTAACTCAGATGACCATCAAGTATACTACTGTGGGCAAGAATCCCTCAGAAGAAATGGAGTAGCCTTCATAGTCAATAAAAGAGTAGGAAAAGCAATACTGGGATACAATCCCCAAAATGACAGAATGATCTCAGTTCGAATCCAAGGCAAACCATTCAATATAACAGTAGTCCAGGTCTATGCCCCAACCACTGGTGCTGAAGAGGATGAAATTGACCGGTTCTATGAAGCCCTATAGCACCTTATGGAATTAACACCAAAAAATGATGTCCTTATCATCATGGGGGATTGGAATGCTAAAGTAGGAAGCCAAAAGATAACCAGAATAACAGGCAAGTTTGGCCTTGGAATACAAAATGAAGCAGGGCACAGGCTGATAGAATTTTGTCAAGAGAATACGATAGTCATAGCAAACACTCTTTTCCAACAACCCAAGAGATGGGTCTACACATGTACATCACCAGACGGTCAACACAGAAATCAGATTGACTATGTGCTCTGCAGCCAAAGATGGAGAAGCTCTATACAGTCAGTAAAAACAAGACCAGGAGCTGACTGTGGCTCAGATCATGAGATTCTCGTTGCAAAATTTAGGCTTAAATTGAAGAAAGTAGGGAAAAACACTAGGCCACTCAGGTATGAACTAAATCATATCCCTGATGAATATACAGTAGAGGTGACAAATAGATTTAAGGAATTAGATCTGATAGACAGAGTGCCTGAAGAACTATGGACGGAGGTTCGCAACATTGTACAAGAGGTAGCAATTAAAACCATCCCAAAGAAAAAGAAATGCAAGAAAGCAAAATGGCTGTCTGAGGAAGCTTTGCAAATAGTTGAGGAAAGAAGGGAAGCGAAAGGCAAGGGAGAAAGAGAAAGATACACCCAATTGAATGCAGAATTCCAGAGAATAGCTAGAAGAGATAAGAATGCCTTCTTAAATGAACAGTGCAAAGAAATAGAGAAAACAATAGAATAGGGAGGACCAGAGATCTCTTCAAGAAAATTGGAGATATGAAGGGAACATTTCATGCAAAGATGGGCATGATAAAGGACCAAAATGGCAGGGACCTAACAGAGGCAGAAGAGATTAAGAAGAGGTGGCAAAACTACACAGAAGAACTATACAAGAACGAGCTTCGCATCCCTGATAACCACAATGGGGTGGTCACTGACCTCGAGCCAGACATCCTAGAACAGGGGTGTCAAACTCAATTTCATTGAGGGCCACATCAGTATTATGGTTGCCCTCAAAGGGCTGGGTGGGCGTGGCCAGGTGGGCAAGGCCAGCTCAATGCTGCTCACTCAGCGCAGCTGACTCGAGATACCTGGGTCAGGACAGAGCAAGTTGCACTAGCTAACTTGATGTAGGGACAACTCGTTGCCCCACAAGCTCTTCACCTCCCCAAACTTCTGGCAGCCAAGCATGTGTGCATGCACATGCACACACACTGCATTCCAAGTTTGGGGACTTTTATCCACAGAGGATGGAAAGGACCTTCTTCCCAAGCCCAGGCATGATTGGTAGTTTGCTAGCTCAGATGTGGATAGCCTCCTAGTCTCCAAGCTTGGAATGTGTGTTTGTGTGTGTATGTGTGTGTGTGTGTGTGTGTGTGTGTAGTTTCCTTCTTCTGCCTTGACAGATTTCTGGAAAGCAAGAGGAGGAGGGAGGGGAGCAGCACTTCCCAGTCCTGCATGAGGGAGGCTGGCCCTTCTTGAAAGGGAATCCCCATTTCCAATCATGCATGGTAAGGATGCTGGCTTGTTGGAGCAGCCTTCCCTCACGCAGCTTCCCTGCCACCTCCTGCTCCTCTCCAGAGATCTTTCAAGGCAGAAGAAGTTGGACTTGGAGGAAACTGCTTCCTGGAAACTTTTGCCACATCAGCATCATGGTTGCCTTCAAAGGGCCAGTTGCATGTAAGACTATTGTATCATATTAGTTCAGAAGTGTATTATGTCTAAGAAGTGGGGCAAAAAGGATTGAAATTTCAAATATGAAATAAATTATTTATTTATTTAGGGCTTTGCCGCATAGTGTTTCTTGATGTATGATGCAATGATATGCTGTCAGCTCATCTGTGCAATTCTCGCTCTTCATTTTTCCCCGCATCCTTCCTACTAATCCATTCTTTTCCCCGCACATTGAAGGTGCTCCATCTGTTGTGAGTCCTATAAGTTTGTCCCAAGGCAGTTTCATATCATTTATACTTTTGGATACTGCTTCAAATATGTCCTTTCTGGTGGTGGTGCCATGCATTGATTTTATAGCCAGAAGTTCCTCCATAATGCATAAACTTGAATCCACTCCACGGATGAAGATTGTCAGCTGTGCTGTGTCAGAGACGTCAGTGCTCTCATCCACAGCAAGGGAATAAGCAACAAATTCTTTTCCCTTTTCAACCAATTGTCCTTGTAAATCAGTGGCAAGCTCACATATCCGATCAACAACAGTATTTCTGCTTAGGCTTACATTAAAAAAAGCTTGCTTTTGGTCTGGACACAAGACTTCACACACTTTAATCATGCAGTGCTTCAAAAACTCCCCCTCTGTAAATGGCCGGGCTGATTTAGCTATCTCTTCTGCCACTATAAAACTAGCTTTCACAGCAGCTTCACTTTGTGATTTTGCTTTGGTGAACATATGCTGCCGTGACATCAGGCTCTTTTTCAAGTCTTACACCTTCTGTGCCTTCTGCTCCATGTTCAAGTTTTTGTACTTGTCCTGATGTTTCGTCTCATAGTGCCGTCTCAAGTTATATTCTTTAAATACAGCCACAGTAACTCCACAAACAAGGCACACAGCCTTATCTTCAAGGTCAACAAACAGGTACTCTGCCTCCCACCTCTTTTGAAAAGCACCTTTTTTCAGAGTCCACTTTCCGTTTGGCCATTTTGGGGGGTTTAAATATTGGCACGCAGGTCTTCTTCCCTGCAGATGTATATATGGATGAGACTGGACAGAAAACTCAAAGTCCCAGGTGCTGTGTGAGGCAAGCAGTTGTGAGCACGCTAGGTATCCACTCTGGTGGTTCAGTAGGATGCTGCAAGTCCAGATGTTTTGAGCAGGTTTAGCAATATCACAGCATCTATGGAGAGAAAGCAAGTGACTGCAGCCCTCTTTGATACAATTGAAATTATATATTTTATACAAGAGAGATCCTGTATGGATGGAGGAAAAAATCAGCAATCCACCATCACTCTGAAGCTGATCTAGCAGCCACAAGGACTACTCAGCCTCTCTAGTTAAGCTACCTCCATTTCTGATCAGATCCTGATATTTTCAGGGCTGCCTTCCAGTCTCTGATTGCAGGGGGGGGGGGAATCAAGACACATCCAGCTTTCCCAAATAGGAAACAAGGAATCACTTGCTCCATCTTTTTCCAACAACTCTCCTATGTCCATGAAGGTCAGTAATAGAGCTCAAAATCCCTGAAATATCCATCCAAAATTTAGCTTTCACAAGCAATGCTGGTTAGATCTCTCAGGGTCTGTCGGTCTGTCCTTTGGGGGAGACCCAAAGCACCCCTCCATTGATTTCTACGCATTTTCCACAAAGTCTCAAAGCATAATGAGGTTTGGGGACCCAGGGGGCAAGGGGATGGGGCTCATGGGGGAGGATGCCCATCAGGTGTTGAGTGCCAGTTGTTTAACATGTGTGGTGTGCCAATGAAGGGTTTTGGGCTTTGTGGCACTGGACCATGGAGCAAGGACTTCCCCTTTGTACTTTTAGTCCAGATCTTTGCTAGTGGGGAATTCTGGGAGTTGAAGTCCAGCCATCTTACAAAGATTGAGAGAGATGGGGCTCAATTGTTGTATGTTTGCTGGGTTTTCAGTTTGTGGGGATGCTTCCCCAGAATGAGATGGTCTTGGAGCACCCAAAGGAACAGGAGTCCCTCAGTCTCTCCTGCCTGCATATCCTCCCCTCCCTTCCTAGCTGACAACCAGGGGCCAGAAGGCTGATGTTGCCGGCTCCTGGACTGTGTCAGACTAGCCATTTGGTGAGGCTCACTGTCTCCAGAGCATGGTGTCAAGCCTCTGTGGACTCGACACTAACGGGCGGGGGAGGGGGTGAGAACAGCGTCTGGGGTGGCAGAGGAGACCAGCGACCTGCGCCGACAGCCTTTCCCTCCCCTTGTACCTGGCCTGTCGAGGGGCAGAGCGTGGCAGCTTGGTTGTCTGCTCCGCCAAACAGCTGACTGGGGCCGGCCCGACGAGCAGCTGATCGAAGCAGGGAAGGTCAGGGAGCTGGGAGACTGCAGCACATCCTGCCTAGCTGCTCTTATCACCTTGTGAACCTGATGCTGATTAGGTGAGTGGGGGGTGGGGCCCGGAACTCATCAACTCATGTCCTTTTGGAGCCAGCAGGGAGCAACTGAGACTTTCCCTTGCCCAGCGTGAATGCCAAAGCCTCGACTACCAGAGGGACCCTTGCTATCCCTCTCAGGCCACGCGAATGACCCTCAGACAGCGGTGCTGCTGCCTGGAGCCCTGCCCCCTCCAACCCAATCCAGCTCTGCTTCCCCAACCAAAGAGGTGCGCGGCCACGCTTACCTCTTCCTCAAGGCTGCTGCCAGTGCCGCCACGAGGCTGCAGGCCCCCGTGCGCAAATGCGCTGCAGGTGGGACGGGCTGAGGGGGATGCCCGGCGGGCTGCGATGGCAGCTTCCTCCAGTTTGGCAGCCTTCCTGGGCTAGAGGAGAGCATAGGGGCGACAAGGTTGTTGCCAGAGGCGGCACGTGGCAGGGGTGGCTTGGCTGCAGGCCCCACGTGTGCAAATGCACTGCAGGTGGGATGGGCTGAGCGTGGCTAACGGGACACCCGGCGGGCTGCGATGGCAGCTTCCTCCGGTTTGGTGGCCTTCCTGGGCTAGAGGAGAGCATAGGGGCGACAAGGTTGTTGCCAGAGGTGGCACGTGATAGGGGTGGCTTGGCTGCAGGCCCCACGTGCGCAAATGCGCTGCAGGCGGGACAGGCTGAGCGCGGCTTACCATATGCGCGGCAGGCTGCGATGGCAACTTCACCTCTGGGCTCACGACCTTCCTGGGCTAGAGGAGGGCGGTGGGGTGTCGGAGCTCCTGTTGCTGCTGCTGCTGCTAAGCAGTGGAATAGCCCGACTGCTGGGTCCTGCGGTGCGAGAATTCACTGCAGGGGCCAAGCGCAGCTTATTGGATGTCCCTGGCCAACACTGCAGGCCAATGAGCAGTTGAGGAGCCAATGAACTGCAACTGTTGCTGGGCTCCACCAGCCCACGTGCTCTTGCCTCCTCCTGTGCACGCGCCCAGGGTGAGTGCTCACCCGGGCCGGGCCGGCACCAAGGTGGCGGGGGCCGTACTTTCGTCATTTCCAGGACAGGTCTGCGGGCCACATCCAATCATATGGCGGGCCGTTTGTGGCCTGTGGGCCTTGTGTTTGACATGTCTGTCCTAGAATGTGAAGTGAAATGGGCCTTAGGAAAGCTGAGCAACAACAAAGCTAGTAGAGGTGACAGTATTCCAGCTGAGCTATTCAAAATCTTAAAAGACGATGCAATAAAAGTGCTACACTCAATTTGCCAGCAAATTTGGAAAACTCAACAGTGGCCACAGGATTGGAAAAGGTCAGTTTACATTCCAATTCCAAAGAAAGGCAATGCCAAAGAATGTTCAAACTATCGCACCATTGCACTCATTTCACATGCTAGTAAAGTTATGCTTAAAATCCTACAAGCTAGACTCCAGCAGTATGTGGATCGAGAACTTCCAGAAGTACAGGCAGGATTTCAAAGAGGCAGAGGAACTAGAGATCAAATTGCCAACATATGCTGGATCATGGAGAAAGCTAGGGAGTTCGAGAAAAACATCTACTTCTGCTTCATTGACTATGCTAAATGTTATGTCCTGGGACTGCTGAATGAGTCAGCAGGCTCAGTAGGCTGCAGAAGGCCCGGGCAATCCACGTGGTTGCCCGGGACCAGACAGGCTGTCTCCAGCTTTGTGCACATGCGCAAGGCGGGAGACTAGTCTTGCATTGATTGGCTGATGCTGTCCCTTGCAAGGGGGTGTATAAAAGGCCTTGGCGCCATTTTGTGTGCTGTTCTGTTCGTAATTTCAATAAAGAGTTGTGTTTGTTACTCCTGCCTTGCCTTGATGTCTTTTCGGCTGAAACAGAACATTGGCGATGAAGGTGGGATCTGCTGCAAGCAGAACAACAGGAGAAGCTAGGCTGACTTACCAGAGAAGGCCTGAAGCGCTGGGAAGTTCGGCGTCCGGAGGAAGCGATTGCCTGCCAGTACGAAAACGCTGGAGGTGAGCTCGGCTTCGAGGGACCCCTTCTCATTCCTTGCAGCGAGAGGCATCAAAGAGGTTACAGGCTGTAATGATGTCAAAGCTGGGCCATCTGTCGGAATATGACACTTCTCACCCTGAGCGCTGGAGTTCCTATGTGGCGCGAGTGGAAAATTACTTGCGAGTAAATAAGATCCAGGAACACGGCCTTAAAGCTGCTACATTGCTGTGTGTCTGTGGGCAAGAGACTTTTGACATTGCAGAGAATCTTGTAGCCCCAGCACCACTGGAGTCAATTGTGTATGCTGACTTAAAGACGATGCTGTGAGAGCACTTCGAACCCAAGCTTTCAGTAATTGCGTGGAGGCATGCATTTGAGCAGAGGGACCAGAGGCCTGGTGAGTCTGCTGTGGACTTTGTTGCTGCCTTAAGACAAACAGCTAGACAGTGCGAGTTCAAGGATCTGGAAGAGAGGCTTCGGGATCGCTTGGTTTGTGGACTGCGAAGTCGTGAGCTGCAACAGAAACTTTTTGCAAAAGAAGATGTCTCATTCCAAGATGCTTTGAGAGAGATTGCAGCTGAAGAAGCAGCGGGCAGTGCTGTGAAAGCCTTGCGGCTCACCAGGAACCCTCCAGTGGTGGCCTCAATCCATCAAGATGTCGCTCGAGAGGTTTCTGAAGCGGATCCAGAAGAGGAGGTGGACAGGCTTCAGCAGGCAGAAGAGAAGAGGCCTCAAGGGCGCAGAGAAAAAGCGACAGCATCCCCTCGGTGTTTTGGTTGTGGAGGATGCCACAAGTGAAATGATTGCTGGTTTCGCTCCGCAGGCAAGGCCACATTGCATCCGTCTGTTTGGGTCACCATAAGGAACGGTCTGCAGAAGAATTGCCTCTGAAAGGTACCAAGGTCTCCAGCCAACACAGGGTGGGCTTCTGCGCATCCCGTAGGGGCATTTTCAAAACCAGGGTTCACAGGCCACTTAAAAAGAAGCTTCACATTGATGTGAAGTTGCAAGGGGTTCCCATGTTGATGGAGTTGGACACAGGGTCCACTCTATCGATCATTTCCTTTGACACCTTCAATAAGGTCTGCAACAGAAGTGGCCTACGAGTTAAACTCAGGCCTTCATGTTTAACCCTTACTGACTTCCAGAATTCCAGAGTCAGCGTGAAGGGGGAGGCCACACTCAGGGTGCAGCATAGGAATTTTGAGGGGCTGTTAGATGTGGTGGTAGTTGGGGGTAATCGTGTGAGCCTTATTGGGCTCGATTGGTTCGAGGCCCTTGGAATTCAAGTGACTGGACTTCACAATCTGCAAACGTCAGGCCTTGCACAAGTTTGCAAGGAGTTTGCTGATGTGTTCAGTTCAGAGCTTGGCTCGTTCAAGGGGCCTCCCATTGCTTTACGTTTAGACCCAGCCATCACACCCATCAGGATCAAGCCCTGAAGGGTGCTCTTTGCCTTAAAAAACAAAATAGATGTAGAGCTGAACAAGCTGATCCAGCAGGGCATTTTAGAGCCTGTGGACTCTAGTCCATGGGAAACACCTATAGTCACACCACTGAAGGCCAATGGAGAAGTCCGGATTTGTGCGGACTATAAATGTACACTTAATAAGGCATTGCAGCAGCATGCCTATCCGGTGCCTGTGATGAGCCACATTTTGGCCTCCCTCAAGGGAGGGCGGATCTTTGCAAAGCTTGATTTGGCTCAGGCCTATCAACAGTTACCTATTGATGAGGCAACGTCTGAGGCCCAAACAATTGTGACGCATCGGGGAGCCTTTAAGGTCAAAAGACTGCAGTTTAGGGTTAATGTAGCCCCTGGCATATTCCAGAGTGTGATGGAGCGAATGCTCCGGGGTATTCCGGGGGTCTGTCCCTATTTTGATGACATCCTCATCACTGGGGAGTCATCTTTGAACTTAGCTGAGAGGCTGAGGGCTGTCTTGCTGCGTTTCCGCCAAGCAGGGCTGAAGCTGAAGCAAAATAAGTGTAAAATTGGAGTTACCTCCACTGAGTTCTTGGGATTCCATATTGATGCTGAAGGCATCCATCCTTCAGAATCCAAGCTTCAAGCGATTCAGCAGGCCCCAAGTCCCCAGTCAAAGAGTGAGCTTCAAGCCTTCCTGGGGCTGTTAAATTTTTACCATTCATTCCTTCCCCACAAGGCTGCAGTGGCTGAGCTGTTACACCAGCTCTTGGACAAACAGGCTCCATGGAAATGGACTAAGGTCCATGAAAGGAGTTTCACAGAGGTCAAGGCCTTGCTCTCTTCAAATGCGGTTTTAGCCCATTTCAATGAGCAATTGCCTGTGTGCATAGCCTGTGATGCATCCCCTTATGGGGTTGGGGCTGTGCTGAGCCATCTCAAGGATGATGGGACACAAGTTCCTGTGGCCTACTACTCCAGGACTCTCTCATCTGCAGAGCGTAATTATGCGCAGATTGACAGAGAAGCCTTGGCAATAGTGGCTGGAATAAAGAAATTCCATGATTTCTTGTATGGCCGCCATTTCACGGTTTACACAGACCATAAACCTTTGCTGGGTTTGTTTACAACAACAAAACAAACCCCACACATTATATCTCCTAGAATGCTGAGATGGTTAATTTTCTTGTCAGCATATGACTACACTCTGGTTCACAAACCAGGTAAAAAGATGGGCCATGCAGATGGTCTCAGCAGATTACCTTTACAATAGATAGAGGCAGATCCTGCTCCTGCTCTTCACATTCTCTCCATTCAGGAATTGCCTGAATCTCCCTTCAATGCTAGGGACGTGGCTGCAGAAACTGCCACTGATCACATGCTTACACGCGTGCTGACATGGGTGTTGTCAGGATGGCCTGACATGTGCCCGGGTGCAGAATTCCAGAGTTTCTGGCAAAGGAAGCACGAGCTTTCTACTTTCAAAGGGTGTCTCCTGTGGGGCAGCAGGGTAGTCATCCCGGCCTCATTGAGGACTAGAGTCTTGTTCTCTCTGCATGAGGGACATCCGGGAATAGTCCGGATGAAGGCGCTAGCACGTAGCCACATCTGGTGGCCTGGGCTCGATAAAGAGATCGAGGCCCAGGTGCATGGGTGCCAAGTGTGCCAACAGTCAAGGCCAGAAATGCCCCAGGCCCCTGTACATAGGTGGGAGGAGACACATACCCCATAGTCGAGGGTACACATTGACTATGCTGGGCCCTTTCAGGGGCAATTCTTCCTTCTCCTCGTGGACAGCCATTCCAAGTGGCTAGAGGTTGTTCCTGTCTCATCCACTACTACTGCTAGGACCATCCAGGTGCTGAGAGGAATCTTCGCCTCACATGGTCTTCCAGATGTCCTTGTCTCAGACAACAGACCCCAATTCACATCTTCTGAGTTTCAGGGCTTCCTTCAAGCCAACATGATCCAGCATGCCACATCTGTGCTGTTTCATCCAGCTTCCAATGGACAAGCTGAGCGTATGGTGCGTACGACCAAAGATGCGTTAAAGAGACTCACTCACGGAAACTGGCATCACAGGTTAGCTGACTTTCTTCTTTGTCACCGCAACTGGAAAGAGCCCAGCTGAACTCCGCTGGGGTTGCAGACTCATCACTAAGCTGGACAGGTTGCACCCCGACCGGGTGGCTTCACAGGTGTCACAACCGCGGGCACCTAGGAGACTACAGGTGGGCGATCCGGTCTGGGCAAGGAACTATGGACCTGGACATCTGTGGGTGACAGCAGTGGTATGCAAGGTCTCTGGGCCGCTGTCATACGAAGTGGCCTTGGATGATGGTCGTGTGATCAGACATCACATTGACCAACTGCGCTGGAGGCTTTCCAGCCACCCTTCTGCTCCTGGCTCTGCTCTGGGGGGGGAGGAGGACCACAATTACAATTGTGGACCACAGTCTCTCCATGAAGGTGGACTTTCAAATGTTCCTGCACATGTTCCTGAAGGGGGTTTTGCCATTGAGGCAGCTCCTGACTCTGGCACAGGCACCGGGTCTATGGGACATTGCTGTCAATCGGCTACTCAGGCCACTCCAACTGCTGGTCTTGGGCTCAAAGAACAGTGTTCCCAAGAGGGGTCCATTGTGGATTTGGGAACTCCACCCCACCACTGGACTTGGGGAACTCCACCCCACCTCTGGTTTGGGTTTAGCGGATCCAGCCAGTCAGCAGTTTGGAGTGTTGCCTGGGTCTCAGGGGCATCAAAGTCCTGGGTTGCCTAGCCCAACAGGTGAGATGGCATGCCAGGCACAAACGCTGGCTCCAAGAAGGTCAGAGCGGGCCAAGGGTCCACCCAAAAAGCTAAAGGACTATGTGAGGTTCCTGTCATCTATTGGGGAGGCTTAATAGTTCTCTAGAACTCAGGACACACTCATAGAAGAGTGTTCTATTGATAGCCTGCAACACTATGAGGTATTCTTGTAAATACAAGAAATGGAATGAAGGGGTTTGCCAGTGTGCAGGCATAACTGTGTTAGAAATAATATCAGGATAATGACACACATGTATATGTAGGTTGCTTTAAAACTGTAAGTATTCACTTATTGTTTTATCCAAGAGGGGAGGGGTGTTATGTCCTGGGACTGCTGAATGACTCAGCAGACTCAGGAGGCTGCAGAAGGCCTGGGCAATCCACGTGGTTGCCCGGGACCAGACAGGCTGTCTCCAGCTTTGTACACATGCGCAAGGCGGGAGACTAGTCTTGCATTGATTGGCTGACGCTGTCCCTTGCAAGGGAGTATAAAAGGCCTTGGCACCATTTTGTGTGCTGTTCTGTTCGTAATCTCAATAAAGAGTTGTGTTTGTTATTCCTGCCTCACCTCGATGTCTTTTCGGCTGAAACAGAACACTAAAGCCTTTGATTGTGTGGATCACAACAAATTGTGGCAAGTTCTTAAAGAGATGGGAGTACCAGACCATCTTATTTGTCTCTTGAGAAACCTATATGCGGGTCAAGAAGCAATAGTGAGAATTGATTAGTTCAAAATTGGGAAAGGAGTCCGGCAAGGCTGTATACTGTCACCCTGCCTATTGAACATATATGCAGAGCACATCATGAGAAAGGCAGGGCTAGATGAATCAAAAGTTGGAATTAAGATTGCCGGGAGAAATATCAACAACCTAAGATATGCAGATGATACCACTCTAATGGCAGAAAGTGAAGAGGAACTAAAGATCCTCTTGATGCGGGTGAAGAAGGAGAGTCCAAAAGTTGGCTTGAAACTCAACATTAAGAAAACCAAGATCATGGCATCCGGCCCTCTCAATTCCTGGCAAATAGATGGGGAAGAAATGGATGTAGTGACAGATTTTATTTTCCTGGGCTCCAAGATCACCACAGATGGGGACTGCAGCCAAGAAATTAAAAGATGCTTGCTCCTGGGGAGGAAAGCTATGGCAAATCTAGACAGCATACTAAAAAGCAGAGACATCACCCTGCCAACAAAAGTGCGTATAGTCAAGGCCATGGTTTTCCCAGTTGCAATGTATGGTTGTGAAAGTTGGACCATAAGAAAGGCTGAGCGCCAAAGAATTGAGGCCTTTGAACTATGGTGCTGGAGAAGACTCCTGCAAGTCCCTTGGACTGCAAGGCATTCAAACCGGTCAGTCCTAGAAGAGATCAACCCCGACTGCTCTTTAGAAGGCCAGATCCTGAAGTTGAAACTCAAATACTTTGGCCACCTAATGAGAAGGAAGGATTCACTGGAGAAGAGCCTGATGCTGGGAAAGATTGAGGGCAATAGAAGAAGGGGACGACAGAGAATGAGGTAGCTGGATGGAGTCATTGAAGCAGTAGGCGTGAGCTTAAATGGACTCCAGAAGATGGTAGAGGACAGGAAGACCTGGAGGAACATTGTCCATGGGGTCGCGATGGGTCGGACACGACTTCGCAACTAACAACAACAACAACATTAAATTAATTTAATGAGACAATATGAGACAGCACTGTGTAAAGCAAAATAATCAACCTTCTTAAAATATTTGAGATTACTTTTCCAACTTTTTGATAAATCTGCACTTCTGGATCATTTCCCAACTAACAAGGGAAATAAAAGTATATGTTTCTTCTTAGTTTGTTGAGATTCCCATTGGTTGATTCCACAACTATTATGCATTATGTTGGAAATAATGCAATTTCTAATCAGGAATACATTATTTAATTTACATCAATGGGAGAAAACAGTCATTTGGTAACATTTAAATTATTTGCATCAGAACTTTTTAAACATCTAAAATCTCACTGTTGCATGTTTATATTTTGAAAAGAAACGAATCCAAAAATCTGGATATGATTGAGACATCTGATATTAAAATCAGGTCTTCCTTCAGAATGAATTATTATTATTTTATAAAATAAATACAACATCTTATTAAGATTGGATGCAAAGATAGAAAAGCTGGTTTAGTGATGGTAAGTAAAAATGTCAGTCCTATAAGTACTACAACATTAAAGACTGAAGGAAGTTTATGAAAACAATGATTGAAATGAAATGGCTACTATATTATATAAAGAAAATGTCCCTTTGTTTGTGAGTTTTACTGATTTGTAAATCTGGACTTGACCCAATAAGCCTTAATGTGGGTTTAAGGCTATCCCCTTTTGCTTGTATCTAGCATTTGAAATCTTTTAACCCAAGATAGCAGAGATTGAAACTGGGCCCTTTAATATACAACACATTGAATTCTACTTTTTAACCAAGACATCTATTCCCATTAAAAATACTATATGCCTGACAGCGTATAGTCTAAATCCTAATTATTTTTTTAAGGAAGAAATCTGTTTCCCCTGTATGAGTTAGCTAGATCAAAAGTGACTTTTCCAGATCACGCTTTGCTTAGTAAAGCTATTTTACATGGAATAGGGCAGAATTTTATTTTATTTCTCCTGGTTTTTTTTTTAATTCTAACTTTTCTCAATGGAAAACAGCATACCCTTTTTTTTTTTTTGCCTTGGTCTTAAAAAGCAAAAATCCAAACCACCACCTAAAGGAAAACAAAATCACATTAACAGTTGTGACATTTGTTATTTCTAATGCACACCAATAACTGTCCATTCTCATTTCTACTAATTGGTATAGGTTGCTTTCAGTTCTTTCTCCTGAAAGTTTTAAGGTTTCATTAAGTTGTCACATATTGCTTTCTGAAATGAAATTGTGTTCATCAGTCATGAGAATGCTCTTAAAATGCTCTCTTTTGATATGCAACCCCTTTAAATCTCTGTTGATAGGAAGAGGCTGGCTCTGACAATGGAGGTACATAGTTGATCTATAGTCTTCCCCCTCCTTTTTCCCCTTACAACGTCTCAGACCCTAAAGCTAATAAGCTTTCCTTGTTTTTCTGAAAAAGATTTATTATTTGTTTCCCAAATATGCCGTTTCATCTGAAAATGTATTTGTTTAGTTTATTTGGGGAAATAAATAATGTGAAGAGTCATGTGGATTGCAGTACCTGCTGTAGCTTTTTCTCCTTCTGATTTGAACTCATTGTGACTGGGTGGAGCCCTGGGATTCCCGAATTTGTTCTGGTTACAATCAGAAGTCTCTGTAAAATCATTAGAAGTAGTCAAGGGACTAATGGTGCCAAGGCAGTCAGTGGCAATGTAGAAATGCCTGCAGTCATAAAATGAGTCATGACGATATTCCTGTCCTCCATGATCTTTTCACTCAAAAAATACTTTTAAGGCATCACATAAATGACAAAACGGGTCTTTAGGCCTCAGCTGAGCTTCCCAAGATATAGTTAGCGTATTTTAATTATAATGAAAGGGGAAATTTTCAGCACTCTCAGCTACTCCCATTAATATTTTGAATCACATTGGCTATGGAAGATCTTGAGGCAGGGCAGGTATAAGGGAGATAACCTGTGAGAGGTTTAGTCATTGTGTCACTGGGAGCCAGAAAGATTAAATAAACAACTGCAGTAACAACTCTGTCAGAGTTGCCAAGAGAACCTGGTCACATCTTTTGCTGTGACTGGGGCAGTCCAAAAAGGCATTAGTGAAATGTGAGAAATTTTTGCTCTTCTAATCAAACCAGTTCAAATCAATGTTTCATGTAATCATTTATTTATTTATAAAAGCTACACTTAAAAGTTTATGTGCAAGTTGATATCAAATAAGGTTTTACAAATTGGCAAAAATGCAGCAATTACTATAAATTTCACCTATTTGGCCCATACTGGATGGTTATTAGAAGCTTTTGATCTCCATCACATAAATCAGAGCCATCTACTCCATAGGTTATAAGACCAAATAATATTATGGAATGATAACCACAGTCCACTGATTTTTGTTAAGGAATACATTCCCCTTGTCCAAATATATAGTAAACTGTTGTCCATATCATCAGGGCAAACATATACTCCATTTACACTATCTGCTAGAAGGATTAATATTAATATTTCTACACTGTTGTTATTTTAGCACAGAGTTTCTTATACAGAAACTATTCACCCAGCTCAGCTGATAATTTCTTTGCTTTTTGCATCATGCTATTTTTCTTTCAATGGTTTTCATTCTAAATAAAAGTCCCAGAGATAGTAAGATGTTTACCTGTGCAAGTTCCACATCATATATCTCCCTTCCTGCCCTCCCATATCAATATCTGCAATCAATGATGATGCTATTCAGACAAAATTAGTCAGTTTTCTTTTCACATTTACACACATATACACATCCCACACACTGAAATTTAGAGCTGATAGGCCATCTCATTCTTTTGAACCTTGCAAATTTTTAAATTTAAGTCTTGGTCTTTTGTTAGACCATATATAATTCATTAGTTGTTTCTATCATTGTTGAATACCTTATCCTCAATATGGACTGGAATAATTTAAAATAGAAAATTTAGTCCTCCTAAAATATTAATTTTGACTGCTGCAAATCTTCCTAACTAAGACAAACTTAATTTCTTTCATGTATTAAAGAATGCAATGTATTTAACATTTCACACAGAATTTTAGATTGAAATAATCTACTATATCATTGCCAAAGGACTAAGTATGAAATTGTTATGTTATTTATTAAAAGTTATTCTTTTAATAAATGTAGAAATGTAATTGTAGAAATGTAATTGTAGAAATGTAATGCCATATATGAAACTGTCTCTTTAGCACAAATGTAACACTGTAACGCAAATGTAGCAATGCACTGCCAAATGTGTGGGAAGGTTTGTTTACTGTTTCCTGCCCGTGTAAAGTGACCACAAATGGTAATCAGCAAAGATAATTAATTATGACCTAATGTTTACTGTTTCCTGCCTAAAATTCCTCCAGAGACAGGAACTTACACTTTAAGTGGAATATCAGAAAGGGATTTTTTGACCCAAGGTGAAAATTACGAATAAACAAGATAACAGCAGATGGACGGAAGAGTTCAGGATGACCTTTTAAGTGTAAAAACAACTTCAAAGAATGACTATAGAGTTGAAAGAGCTTCTTAGATGTGACATGCATTGTAAAAAAAGTATAAAATGCAAAGCTTGAAACCTGCCCTTTGCGCTCTTGGAACTCAATCCATCTTGGGAAGAGTTCAGGAGGCCACGTTTGCAAACGCTTTTCTTTTCTTTTCTTATTCTTTTCTTATTATTGTTTTTATGTTTTCTTCAATAAAACTTTGTATTGTTTACCAGACTTGTCTTCGTATTGTGAGTATCAAAATTTGGGGTTTTTACATCTCACAATCTTGGTGGAGAATGCGGGCAGTTAAGAGCCTCTAGGGCAGGGCTTTTCAACCTGTGGTATGTGTACCACTTGTGGTACATTAACAAGTGGCAGGTGGTACGCAGCCCTGCCTAGCCAAGTGTAGTGGGGGAGGGAATGAGCCAGCACAGGCAAGGACTTACAGTGAGAGTCCTCTGGAGCTGCAGAGTGGGTGGGGCGAGACAATGGCCCCAGGCTCACTTCTGGCTCACCCTCCCCCATGAGAAAGGAGGAGGAGGGGGGTGGAGACAGAGGCTATAAAAGGAGGCACTTTGGGTGGGAGAGGGAGAGAGAGAAAAAGAAGCAGCCTTGGGAGGAGGCCAAGTCAGCTCTAGCTGCACCGAAGGAGGAGGGTGGGGGGGAGAGGAGATCAAATCAAGCAGGCTGGCCATGAGCTGATTTGCAACTGCTGTGGCAGCCACCTGTGCTGGCAGCAGCAAACAGACAAGAAATGCAGTGGGGCAGGGGTCGCCCTCCAAGAGGAATGAAAAAAGGTAGCAATGGCTGGCGGTGAGGCACAGAGGAGGGAGGGAGATGGAGAGTGGAAGGATTCTTATGTGCTTTTGTGACTTTGAAGTTCTGGGATTTGTGCAATGTGGGCTTTGTGTTCTTAAGGAGTGTTTGGCAATTTCTATTTGGCTGATGGCTGATGTCTCGTGTTAGCTTCTATTGCTCTGCTATTGTTAGCTGTAAGTTTTGCTGCAAGGGATTTTGAAGTATTTTTCTCCTGAATGTATTTTGCCTGTAGATTCCTTTACTTATGAATGGAGCCATTTGGGGAGGCTGCCTTAGCCGGCAGCCAATACTTACTACATTTTTTTTCTTCCTTACTTTCCTTTCTAGCCAATAGCTAATTCTTAAAGGGGAATGTGCCTTTTTAAGCTAGTTCACTCAGCAGTTTGTCTTTTCTGTTTCTGGAGGCTTTTCCTTGTTTGATGAATATAAGGAAGAGAAAAAATATGGGTTTTTTTTTCAAATTCTTCCTTCAGAAGGAGGTGGGCATGAGAAAGAGGGAGGGAGGGACGTCCCGCCTTAGCACTTGGCCACCAGCAGCCCTGCCATTGACTTTACTTGTCAAAAGGTTGCAAAAAGGGATCATATGACCCTGGGACACTGTGACCATCATAAATATGAATCAGTTGCCAAGCATCCAAATATAAATCACATGACCCTGGGCATGCTGTAATGGTCATAAGTGTGAAAATGGTCATAAGTCATTTCAGTGCAATTGCAACTTTGAACAGGGTTTTTTTTTTGGTCACCAAGTTTTTGACACCTTGCTAGGTGGTACTCGAATATTGCCATATCCTAAAAGTGGTATAATCGGTGAAAAGGTTGAAAAGCCCTGCTCTAGCGGACACTGTTCTCAGTAAAATCCAGGAGCGCGCCCATTGATTTCAACTGCCTGGAGTTATCTGAGATCTAGTTTCCCCTTGCAGGCTCTGAGCCAAACTAAATTGACAACTCTGGTTTACAAAAATCAAAGAACAGGAAAAAGAAAGAAAAATCAACAACTGAAGCCCAGACCAGGTAACCCGGTGCACTGGCCCAGGTAAGAAACCTTTGCCTCAAAGGAGGAAAACATGCAATTGTACCTGGGTGGTCAGGAGAGCGATTGTGGGAGGTTTTCTTCGATAACAGCTGTGTGAGTGTGATGGGCTGTGTTCTGGGAACACTGGTAAATCCAGAGCGAGTGCAGACTTGACAGGTTGCATTTCCAACTCCCACGAGGGGGAAGGCCAGCCCGAAGGGAAGCGAACTGGTGTTAAGAGTTTTGAGTGGCCGTCAAATCGAGAACCTTAGGGAACCATAATCAGGGAAACTCTGGTTTAGCTAAACTAATCACATAATGAGAATATTAAGCCATAAACAATGATTTACAAATCACAGTTGCTAGAATCACATAAAAATCAAACCCAAAATTCAGTAAACTACATTTTGCTTTATCACAATGTATAAGTCTAATATTGGGCTCTTTGTTGTAGAGATAGAGGTCATGTAGAGGTCGTGAGCAGCACACTGCCCACCTCAATCATGCTTCAAATACTATGATCTCACCCTGTTCACATTGTTAGTAGAAGATAATACACTGACACTGGCTGGTACATGATCTCACCTAAGTTTTGCAACAACAGGAAGATTGGCGTGGAGAATTAACCAATAAAATGCTGTTGCTCTCTTCTAACTTTTGCTGCTTGTAAAACTGTATAAAAGCAATAAACACTGCGAAGGCAGTCAGACATCTTTGCATCCTACTATGACTGGTCTCTAACTGCAACATCTGGCACCCAAACAGGGACCCCTTCACACACACACACACACACACCCGTGGGGAGCAACAGCCAACATACTTACCATCGTCTGGAATAGACTCCTAAGGTGCACCTTTGTCCTACGGGACCCCTTCGTTCTACGGAACCCCTCAGTGGTAAGTAATGGGTTGCAATCTATCTCAACACCAGCATAAGCATGTACAGGAAATCCGATTCCTGTTACATAAATCAAGTGTGACAGTGCCTGAGGCAGAGATAAGGAAGCTGGTGGAGGAGGTAGGGAAACATTGTCCCTGGTATCCAGAGCACGGGACGCTCCATTTACAGGACTGGATAAAAATAGGGCATACTTTACATCTTGAACCCCGGGCTCCAGTACAGATACTACATCGATGGTATCAATGCCGTCAAGCAGTGGAAAAATTTGGCTCTGATGTCTCAGCAGGGCAACAATTAACTACAAGCCCCCCGCCTGGTTACGATCAGATAAAAATTGTCACCCGAAATCATCTCCAATTGGACCTTCAGCTCCTCCTGGAGAGGCTAATTCTTTTGCTTCTCCACAGCCATTGTACACCCCCATAAGGCAAATTTTAGAGGAACAATTAGACAAAAAGGGGGAGAACATAGAAGAAATTACTGAGATGCTTTCTGTTTGTCCAGTACATGCCATGGGACAAGTAGATCAGAATGGAGCTCAAATAGTGGAATATCGCCCTTTGTCATATGCAATTTTAACAGAACTTAGAAAAGGAATTAGAGATATGGGATTGGGCAGCACCTATGTGCAGGGCATGCTGGAAGCTACTATGAGAAATCATACCTTAGTACCTGAAGATTGGAAAACTACCTTTCACATGTTGCTTACTCTAGCGCAATATGTAGTTTGGGACAGCGAATTTAAACACCAATGTGCTGTGTGTGCCCTTCATTTGAGGGGGGTCTTTACTCCTGAACAATTGTATGGATCTGGCCCCTTTGCTCCAATTGATGCCCAGATTGTTCTACCGGCTGCTACTTTACAAATTTCTTCTGAATGTGCCTATCGAGCATTTGGAAAGGTGCCTTTTCTGGCAAGCCTCATCAAGTGTTCTCTAATATCAGGCAGAAAGCTACAGAGCCATATCCTGATTTTATTAACAGACTACAAGATGCCTTACGGCGGCAGATAGATAATTCTGAAGCTCAGGAGGAATTGTTGATGAGGCTGGCAAAAAGACAATGCTACTTCTGAATGTCGGAGGGCAATTATTGGTCTGGGGAAAAATCCTGATTTGGCAGATATGATTAAAGCATGTCAAGATATAGGAACAGCTTCTTACCAAACCAATTTATTGGCGGCTGCTTTATCACTAGGCAGCAAGCCTCAAGGAAAGTGTTACAACTGTGGCAAACCCAGTCATTTTAAAAGGGAATGTAGAAATCCGGGGGGGGGGATGTCTGCAGCATCTCGCTCCCCTTTCCCTAAGGGGTCGAAGCCAAGAACAAAATGCCCAAGGTCTCAGAAGGGTTATCATTGGGCAAGTGATTGTAGGTCGGGAAATGGCCGATCGGACCAGTCTCTGGCCCCAGTCCAAACAGAGACAACAAACCAACAATAGAAAATACTCCTGCAGCTACAAGAGGTAGTGCCGGTATTGATTTGATACTGCAGGAGGAAGTGAAATTTAAATTCCCTGGGGAGGTTCAAATAGTTCCATCCCAATTATCAGGCCCCTTACCACAAAATTAAGTAGGGCTTGTCTTTCCACGATCAAGCATGGGTAAAAAAGGTATTTTTGTTATTCCCGGAGTGATAGATTCGGACTACACTGGAATTATTTATGTTCAATTGTGGACCAACTTGCCCCAAAATTTGCCCATTTACACTAGTCCTGCTCAACTCCTGCATTTGCCTTATTTTGTCCCAGCAGGGGGAGAGCCAAAAGAGAGAGGGGAAGGAGGCTTCGGTTCTACTGACCCGGCCACTTCCGTCATAGCTGCCATCACTACCCCGATCACATTTCAACGGCCCCGTCAAATCATTGTGTTGCAGGGTAAGCCCTTTGAGGGAATTTTGGACACTGGAGCAGATGTTTCAGTGATCTCTGCCAAGCAATGGCCTGACGCCTGGCCAACCAAACCCTGTCCAAGTGTGTGGGGAGTGGGGGGTCGTAAAAGTGCACATCAAAGTGCACGATTTCTTTCAGCCCATTTGCCTAACTCAGATTTGGTCATTCTAGTCCGCCCCTTTATATTGGATATTCATGTCAGCCTTTGGGGACGCGACCTACTTAGTAAATTGGGTGCCACCCTCACTATGGAAGACTGAGGCTACTGCCCTCCCGTTAACTTGGCTGGTTAAAGAGCCGGTGTGGATTGATCAATGGCCCATGTCACACGAAAAATTGATGGCTCTCCACCAGCTGGTTAAAGATCAGCTGCTTGCTGGTCATGTTGTGTCTTCTACTAGTCCATGGAATACCCCTGTGTTTGTCATAAAAAAGAAAAGTGGCAAGTGGCGTTTCTTGCACGATCTTTGTGCCATTAATGCCTGTATTCAACCTATGGGCCCTTTACAATGCGGAACGCCCAATCCTAATTTGATTCCCCAAGATCATGAGGTAATGGTGATTGATTTAAAGGATTGTTTTTTCTCTATTCCTCTAAGCCCCCCTGATCAGGAAAAGTTTGCATTTACTGTGCCCGCGGTGAATCATTCAGAACCTAATAAACGTTATCACTGGACAGTTTTACCGCAAGGAATGTTAAATAGCCCCACCTTGTGTCAGCTTTATGTCACTGCGGCATTAGTCCCTTTTCGCAAACGTCATCCATTGGCTTTGGTATGTCATTATATGGATGATATTTTAATTGGAGCCCCAAAGATACAACTTAATTGACTTTCTGAAATACAAAATGATTTAAGTATCTATGGATTGCAGGTTGCCTTGGAAAAGATACAGTTACACTCTCCCTATCTTTATTTAGGGCATAAAATGTTGCAATCTTATTCTGTTCCGGTTTTTCCTTGTTTGAGCTTGCCTAAAATCATTTCTTTGGTCAATTTGCAGCAATTACTAGGCACCCTTAATTGGGTTCGCCCATATTTTTCATTACCTACACATTTACTTAGTCCATTATTTGATTTATTGACCAAAGGAAAACAACCTGGAGATCTCATTATGGTTCCGCCTGCAGCACTTGCCACAATTGAGCAAATTAATGACATCTTGAGCACTCAGTTTGTGGATCGTATTCCTCATAAAGATTGTCAGTTAACTCTTCTGATATTCCCTACTAGTAAGTTGCCTACGGGAGTATTAGCTGTATTAGAATCGCAAAAAGTATATTGTATTGAATGGTTTTATTTACCCCATACCCCTTCACAAAATGTTTTACCATTTATCCAGGCAGTTGCTGAAATAATAACTTTGGGACGCACTCGAGCTTGCCAACGAAATGGGACTGATTTAATGAATATTGTTCTTCCTCTCCCTAAATCTGATTTTCAATTTTATTTTCAGAATAACTTATCTCTTCAGTGTGCTTTAACTGACTATGTAGGCTCTATTGCATATCATTTGCCTAAAGATCCTCGCTTTGCTTGTTTAATGACTTCCTCTTTTCCTGTCCACTCATTGCTTTCCCTATCTCCATTGCCGCAAGCTCTTACTGTTTTTTCTGATGGAGGGTGAATGAGAGGAGCAATTGCTTACAAGGATTCTCCTGGTGATCTCTGGAAAATATCTTACACTGCAGTGCAATCCTCGCCTCAACGATCGGAACTGTCTGCTGCTATTCTAGCTTTCCACACCTTTCCTTAACAACCTTTCAATTTAATCTCTGATTCACATTATGTGTGTCAACTTATTTTTAATCTTCCAGGTGCTTATATCATACCAAGGATTGACGCCAATCTCATGGCTCTGTTTTTAACTTTACAGCAGCTGCTACAAGATCGGAAACATTTATATTTTGTTTCTCACATACGCAGTCACTCATCCCTTCCTGGTCCTCTTTCTGAAGGCAACAGTCACGCTGATGCTGCTGTTCATGTCTTACCCACCTTATTTTCAGATCCTTTTTTTAGTCACTCTTTTTTCCATCAAAACGCTAGGGGGTTGGCACAAGCTTGCCATATTCCACTTGACCAAGCCAAGCAGATTGTTTCATCCTGCCCCCAATGTTCTGGGGCATCCCCCTCAGGGGACACAGGAGTTAATCCCCGAGGATTCACCTCTAATCAACTATGGCAAATAGATGTTACCCATGTTCCCTCTTTGGCTCCCTGGAAGTATATTCATTTATCTATTGATACTTATTCAGGAGCACTTTGGGCCACACCTCAAAGAGGGGAAACAGCTAATCATGTTATTTCTCATCTTTTTTCGGCCATTACAGCCTTGGGCAAGCCCTCTTCTTTAAAAACTGATAATGGGCCAGCCTATTCTTCATCGGCTTTTTTGCAATTTTGTACTACCTGGAATATTGTTCTTACTCATGGTCTCCCCTATAATTCCACGGGTCAAGCTATCGTGGAACGTGCTAATCGGTCCTTTAAGGACTGCCTCCACAAACAAATAAAAAAGGAGGGCTCTCGAGTACCTAATTTGTCATGGATAACACAACAGGTTCAAAAAGTATTATTTACCTTAAATCAATTGAATGTTTCCATTGAAAATTTGACTGCTTATCAGAGACACTTTCAACAGAAAACAAGCTTGCCTCCACCTCTGGTATATTATTGGGCATTACCAGATAAAATATGGTTGGGGCCGGTCCCTCTGATTACATGGGGACGAGGATATGCTGCTGTGCTTGCTCCTACAGGACTTTTGTGGATTCCAGCACGTTGCATCCGCCCAGCCAAGGATGTTGTGGCATCAGTCCCTGGATCCAGTCCCAGAAATGGCAAGGGTGACTCTCCAGACGGCACGGCGACCAATCCAATTCCGTTGTGCCAGTCATCCAGTGACATGGGGAGATGTGAAGAACTTGACCACCAAAGCGCAGGCAGTGCTTCAGCAGCAGCAAGTGGAGCAAACCCCCGAGAACTTATCCGCTGCCATTTTTGCGGTTTTAACTGCAAATTCCTTAGCCATCATTTGTTTGTGTCTGATTATTAACAGCTGCCCTTTGGCAACAGCATCTGTCATCCCACTCGAACAATGAATGAAGCAAAACCTATGGGTGCAGCTAGCTAACATTACACAAAATGATGTCTTTTGCTTATCTGAAGTGTATGATATGGAAAATTTGCTTTCTACATGTTTAGTCCCTGTTTGCACCCCTTCTGCAGTAATTCAAAACTTCACTGGCTTGGGTGGATATCTATTAAATGGGAACTTTAATTATGGGACTATATCTAGTTGGGGGTTCGCTGATGCAATTGCTTTGCATACCCCCTGATGCAATTGCTTTGCACACCCCAGTGGTAGCAATCCCTGCAAATATAACATGTGCTAAAGTAGTTAATTGTACATCTTCAAGTAAAAAACCTCACTGTCTTCACATTAATTCACCTATTTTAAACTGCACTGCTTTTGAGGAGACTTCCTTTAATTTTGCCCATGTTTGGCTACTGCAAGGATGGTTTTTTACATGTGGTCAAGAAACTTTTAATTATATTCCTGCTAATATTAGTGAAGCGCAGTGTTGCCTCAGCCGGCTGATTCCTGTTTTGCTTTCCAGACAACAACTTCACTCTAGCTGTTCTCGATGTGGGGTCACGCTAGATAGCACTTGTGACTCTGAAGCAGCCTTACTTAATAAAGCAGAATATGTAGCGCTGGCTGTGTCTATAGTGGGTGTGCGAGCACTTGCTGCACGCGCTCACCTTAACATTAACGCTGTTGCATGTAATTTAGCAAAAACAATTAATGCTACTTCTTCAGCTATCTCAACAATCAATCATGAGCTGCAAGCTTTGAGAAAGGCTATTTTACAAAATCGTGCTGCTATTGATTATTTGCTTCTGCGTCAGCATTTGGGTTGTGAAAGTTTTGAAGGAATGTGTTGTTTCAACATTTCGGATGAATCACGAACCATCCAGCACCAGCTCAATATTTTACACAATTTGGCCTCTGATTTGAAAATTGATACTTTAGGATCTTGGTGGGACAGCCTTTGGGCTTGGTTGCCCACAGGCTTATTGGGAAATGTCATATGCTCTTTAATTATTATTTGTGTTATTTTGATTGGTGGATGCTGCTTTGTTCAGTGTCTTCCTTCCTTTTGCAACATATGTATCACAGCTTTTTGCCCCAAACCTCCACCCACATTGCCTCAGGGTCAGGTTTATGCCCTGTATAAGCAATTGCAAGGATTTTCCTCTCCTGATTATGACCCTTTTCCTCACCCCTCTTATGATGATGCATTGTCTAACAAAACAAAAAAGAGTGAGATGTAGAGATAGAGGTCATGTAGAGGTCGTGAGCAGCACACTGCCCACCTCAATCATGCTTCAAATACTATGATCTCACCCTGTTCACATTGTTAGTAGAAGATAATACACTGACACTGGCTGGTACACGATCTCACCTAAGTTTTGCAACAACAGGAAGATTGGCGTGGAGAATTAACCAATAAAATGCTGTTGCTCTCTTCTACCTTTTGCTGCTTGTAAAACTATATAAAAGCAATAAACACTGCGAAGGCAGTCAGACATCTTTGCATCCTGCTATGACTGGTCTCTAACTGCAACACTTTGTTGCTTATCTTTTTAAAAATTCAAGACTAAAGGAAGCTCTTTTTTTATATCATATGTTGTATATTCCTGTGGTGGTAAGAGTGGAGGAGAAGATACCCTCCCAATTCTTAACTGAAACTTAAATGTTTGGAAAACTAACAAAGAAAGAGTCTTTAGAAAGGTGAACTTTTATTATTTCTTTTTGTGGTTAGTGGTTACGAAACTATCATGTTTTTACAGTATTACAAAGTCAAGAATTTCTAGTGAAATCAAATTACATTGTGATATTCAATAAAATATATTTCGTGCGGCTAATAAAAAAGTTACCCCATCTCACATCTTTGATAAATAAACCACACAAGTTAAAATCCTACTTCTGATATAGTTTATAGCTTACACATTCCTGTCAGTCATTCTTTTATCTGTTTTGTTTTTGGGAAAGCTTTATTATTTATTAATAGCCTTTCATGTTTTAAAAGTTTATTTTTTTCTGGAGCAGGGGAAACATTCTTTGCCTTTTAATGGGGTGTCAGATTTGTTTTTCAAACCTACTAAAAGGTTATTGTTGTTACATATGCACAAGTGTTTTTTTCAGAATCAATGTAAATTCTCTTACTGGAATAATTTACTGCAGTCCCCTGGTAGCAGTATAGAAAATTTAATTTTGCCATTTTACAAAGTGGAGGGGTGGGACTTTTTCTGTATGTAAACTATTTTTATATGGAGGAAAGGAGAGGAAAGGAAAGGAAAGGAAAATGATTTCCTATATAAGCAGACTTGGTAACAGGGTAGAACAATTTTGTATATGAATTGTATATACTGTATGTACATGACCTACTGGCTATCTAGGAGGGTTCAAGGCACAGAAAAATGACTGAATCAGTTAGCTATAGCACAAAATATATTGGCAATTAAGCCCTAACTAGGCTCTGAGACCAGGCTAAATGCTAATAGCAAAAGGATAACGGCTTATGAAATGTTAGATATATGTATACCAATGTCTAAGACATACAGTCTTTTTGGTATTCAGGGAAATTGTAATGGAAAAGGTTGGGGGAAATAAATCTGTGATGGCAGTCAGATATATTAAACATTAAGGCTCTCCCAGAGCACAAATTCAAAAATCAGATTTAAAAAACCCCAATATTTGCTGTATGTTTCATTAGAGCCTGCCTTAGCCACAAGGCTATTGCAATTTCTATCATGTTATACAGCTGCACATTGCTGCCAATTATTTTTCTAAATGTAATAAATTTGTCTTTAATCCATATGTAGATGGAGCCCTCTATACCAATTTAGTCCAGTCAAAACTAAATTTAGTTTCATTGTGTAGAAGAGCATAGAGGAAGAATTTGCAGCTAGAGCAGGTGACAATGATGAAGAAACAGTTTTGGACTTCAGAAAACCAAGAGTAGACAAGCTGATGTCACCATCCTGGAAGAAACACTGAGAGTCTATAGCCAGCCAGAAGATGGTAAATCACCTTCTTTCTTCCTCTGTTCCCAAACTGAGAAACTGCTAAGTCAAGGCTTCAGCAGCAATTCAGAACAGCAGATGACAGCAACCGGAGTCAGCTACCTGGTGGCTACATGATGGCTAAAAACTGTGAACAGAAGCATTCATAGGCCTATTGGGGAATTATGTAAATGCATAGGCATAGATCTTTAGCATACATATAGTACTGTGCAAAAGTCTTAGGCCACTGTTAACTTTATTGTTATAGCAATAGTATAATAATAACCATATATAATTATATAATATACAATTATATAATATACAATAAGCCCTAGCCTGATTTTTTTGGGTAGGCCTAATATAAGCCCTACCCCAAAAATAAGCCCAGGAGGGTGGGTATGGCCAGTACAGTGGTGGCGAGCGCATGGGGGCCGATGGTGCCCGGCAGCAGCCACAGCCCCACAGCCCCTTGGAGCAGTGCAGGTAAATCCATTGTGGAGGCAGAGGTGGGGGGGCAGGTCATCCAGACACGCCACACACTTTTTGTCCAGAGGGAGACTGGAATCTTCATCTGCTTGCAAATGGGGCATCTGGAAACTGAGAAATTCACTTGGTTTCCAACTGCCCTATTTGCAAGCAGACAAAGCTTCCAGTCTCCATCATTTCTCTGTCTGGGCGAAAAGTATTTGGGTGCCTATGGGGCACTTGGATACTGAGCGAATCGCCCGGACGGAGAAATGATGGCAATTGGAAGCTTCGTCTGGTTGCAAATGGGGCAGTTGGAAATGGAGTGAATCCTTTGGTTTCCAAGTGCCCCATTTGCAAGCAGATGAAGCTTCCAGTCTCCGTCTGGGTAAAAAGTGTTTGGGTGCCTATGGGGCACTTGGGGCAGCTCCACCCCTCCCCCACCTGCCTCGCCTTGTAGTGGTGGCATGGTGCAGTAGGCTATGCGGCTTCTTGCTGCGAGTGGCCGCAAGTGTCCACAGAAGTGGGCCAGTGGCCACACAGGCTCCTGGTGGATGGGGTTGTTGGTGCCGCTGCCGCAAGGCGAGGCAGGTGTCAGAAATAAAATAAGACATCCCCCCAAAGTAAGACCTACTGCCTCTTTTGGAGGAAAAAAATATATAAGACCAAGTCTTATTTTCGGGGAAACATGGTATATGAGAGAAAGATTTCTGCCTTGCAGAGCATTCAATATAAATATGGAAGACGAAAGAAAGAACAGAGTAGCAGATAAAAAAACAAGATAAAGCAAATAAAAATATAATGATAAAGCCACATTTCAGCAGATATTAAAATAAGTTGACCTAGGGCTTTGAAACTTATCCCAAGGAGTTCCCAAAGGCCAAATCTCAAACAATGTCAGCCTATTGTCATGCACACAAAGAAAAGGTGTGGAAGAGGACATCCAGTTTATTGTTTGTTGATATCATGTTCATCAAAGTTCAGGGGTTCCCTGTCCCACAGCCTAAAGGCCAAAATGCGTATGATCATAAGACTTGCTTAGGCCAAGGACCACCTTAGTACATCATTTTGTTTCTCACAAAGGTCAATCAGATGCCTTTAGGTTACTCACCCAGATAGCAAGACACTCCTCCCTAATATTATTCCCTTGAAACTGCTACTTGAAGCAATGTTGCAGAGTAGCTTGCAAGTTAATATTTTGCCCAAAGCAATACTTTTCCCCAGTAGATTTATATCTCAGCATACATAGCATTCTGTCCTTCATATTTTCCCAACAACAGCAACACAGAAAGGTAGGATCGGCTGAAATTGAGCAGTTCCAGTGAGTTCCATGACTAAAGATGGACTTTCTATGCTTCCCAATTCTACTGCAACATTTTACCACAATACCACATTGTTTGTTTGTTTGTTTTCACCAAGAAGAATAAAATTGGGACTTGCACAGCCTTTTCTAGATTGAGGAAAATAGTTGGCTTTGAGTGACAATTGAAAAGTGGTTGGGGCAACAATAAAAATAAAATGTGATTTAATTAAAATTTAATTAATGTTAAATAAATTGAATACCAAAGTACTTCTCTTAAAATATACATTAATTGTCATCCCCACTATGTTCAAAGGTTTCCCACTCTAGTAATGGAGAATATTTTGTACAATGAGAAAAAGATGTAAAAAATAATATAACTCATAGCAGCAAAACCTTGATAGTAGGGTCTTGAAGCACAGGAAAAAGTTGTTGGAACAACTCATTTGCCATGGTCCTCTTATAGATTTTGCTGTAGATATATGTATTAGGAGTACCCTTTCTCACTTTTCTAAAAATAGGACTCTCTAGAGAGAATGCAGTATTATCAAATACAGTGACCCTAATGTGGCATGCACATATTATTTATTTATTGCTAGCCTCTATGGTGTCTCCCCTTATTTTATTCCCATAAATAGGTTGGCCTATGAGAGAGCACTGTCCCCAAATCTCCAAAATTCCTCCAGGTCAAGTGAGTATTTGAAATGGGGTTTTTCTACTTCAAAATGTCCAAAATACGTTCAACACACTCCTATAATATAATATACATATTACATTCAATACACATGCAAACACTATCTATAGCACTCCTCCTGAACTCTGCCTGTTCAGTCGTTATAATAACTGCAATTATCACGACTATGAATTATAATAAAAACAACAATAGCAATATAGAGGAAGGCTTCACCATAGACTGGAACAGTGAAGGAGGAGGAGGAGGGAACAGGATTTTAGATAATAAAGACTGGTTTACAAGTTAAAGAAAATAGGTAAGGCTGGATCCCAAGCTGGGATTAGATCTGGTGATGGGATGAATCATGAAGACATGGGTGGGCAATAAAGGCACACGACTGAGATGCAGTTAATGTCTGTGTACCAGCAGAATGTGGGATCCAATGGGGAAGAATACAGACTCGGTGGGACACAATTCATGATTGGAAAGAGGAAGAAATTTAGGGAATTGGATTGTGATGTGTCTAGAGGCTCTTCCAACTTCCTTAAAAAACAAGCAAAGGGTTGGAGCCATTTTAATTTTTTTAGATTCCATACAATCAAAGCTTAAATACTGACTTTGTTAACACACAATGGGTTTATGGCACCCTATTTGGAATGTAACTAATTACTTCTAATATCAGGTTTAATTATCTTAATTTTGTGATTAACATTATCACCCATGCTTTAATTAGCATCTTGAGAAAATTATAAGTTCCAATTTAAAATGAATAAAGCTGGGCTTGCATAGGATATGTAGATGATCACATTGCAGGCACTTAGACACCAAAGTGCAAATTAGGCATGCTTAATCATAATGAATTAAGGGAACATTCTAGAAAAAGAAGCAGCAGAATCTCTGAGTGATATTTTATCTTCCCATAAATTAAAGAAATCATGAAGCATGGGGGAGGGGGAAAGATGTTGAGGGAGTGCCTCAGGCAGTTTTCCTTTATTCAAGCTACTTTCATGTAGAGGCTGGCACAAATGATGATTTTGATGGCATCCAGAGCACTACATTTACTCATCAAGTCTGGGTCGATCAGACATAGACACCCCAGATAGCATTTTTATTGCTGGCTTCTTTCTCTTCTGTGGGAGTGAAACTGCAGCATCTTCCTAATGGAGAAATACGGTGCTTCAGCCAATGAGAGTTATTGTTCAGCCAGTTACAAATTAAAGTTGTGCAAATGTTATGCACACTTCCTGAAAAACTATACATTATTTTGCTGTTTGACTATTTCTATTCAATTTTTAAAATCTCGACCTTAATTGCTATACAATTATCATACAAAGACAGTGTAGCATGAAGGAGATTTCCAGAAGATATTCTCCTTGTCGCTCTCTCTCTCTCACACACACACACACACAGACAAAGGTTTAAAGGCAGCAAACAAGAAACAGCAGTAGAATTAACTTGCATTAATTAATGCACAGGATAGAGACTTTAACAAGATTGATTAGGTATTACTTTGTATATAGTTGAATTTATTGAATAGATTGTAAATTATAAAGTGTGAACTGTCAGCACTTATTCACAAAGCTAATAAGTTCCTCCACAACTGTCACATCTTTAGGTGACTATGTAACATGTAAAACTAGCCAATGAGTTGGCATTTGTGGAGTTTAAAATAATCCTGCTTTGCTGGAACATAGCACTGCTTGGGTGAACGAGTAATTTTTCCAGCTATCTCCAATAATGCCAGAAGATAAATTTAAGAGGATTCTTAATATGTTTCAGGAAAAGTGAAGACTCATTATTTTGCAGATGTTTCCTTATCTAGACTTTTTTTGTGTGCCTCTGTAGGTTAGAGAGAGCTACCATATGTGGGCTGAAAAAATCCAGACAATCGCTAGAAGGCAGCAAAGGATTTTCCATACAGCTTCTCTTTTTTACCATCTAGTGATCCTCTGGATATTTGTCTCCCAGATGGGAATGACTTAAACTTGGGAGATTGTTGATGACTGAGGTTGCTCTTCACACATCAGACTTAAAGCTGATTTGTAAAGTGTGAAAAATAAACTATCTAAAATAATCATCTGTATTACATGTTATGTACGGAGCTTAATTGGAAACAGGTGCAGGGAACTGCCCTGAAACAGTCAGCAGACCACGTGGCCTGCTGGGCCAGACTTGCTGTCTGCAAGGGCTGACTAGGATGCATTTGAGTGGGAAAATACGTTGTACTCATTGGCTGACAACGCCCCAGGGTGAATGTATAAAAAGGGGCGGAGCCATGTTGTTCTGAGTTCTGTTTAGCTGCAAATAAAGAAGTACCTGTTTGTGAGTCCTGCCTCTTCAATGCCTACCAATGCAAGAAACAGAACATTGGCAATGAAGGTGGGATTATGCTGCCGCAAATTCAAGGCTGACTCACCATGGGAAGCCTAGAAGGCACTGAGAAGTACGGCGTTCCAACCTCCTTCGCTCTGCCTGCCAGTACGGAAACGCTGGAGGAGAGTTCTGCAAGGAAGCGTCCTGGAACCCCTTCAAAAGCCTGCGCAGCATGAGGCATTGAAAAGGCCGCCAAAGATACACCATGGAGAAGATTGGTCGTCTTTCTGACTTTGACATCAAGCATCCAGAACGATGGAGCTCCTACGTTGCTAGGGTGGAGAATTACCTGAGAGTAAACCAGGTTCGGGAGGATGGACTGAAGGCCGTGACGCTGCTGTGTGTTTGCGGTCAAGAAACTTTTGATATTGTGGAAAACCTGGTTGCTCCGGCACCCTTGGAGTCCATTGCTTACGCGGAGCTGAAAAGAATGCTCCAAGAACATTTTGAGCCGAAGCTCTCGGTCATAGCCTGGCGACACACTTTTGAGCAGCGGGACCAGCATCCTGGGGAGTCCACCACAGATTTCATTGCTGCTCTTCGCCAAGCTGCGAGACCATGCGAGTTCAAGGACCTTGAAGAACGCTTATGGGACCGTTTGGTTTGTGGTCTGAGGAGCTGCGAACTTCAGCCGAAGATATTTGCCAGAGAAACTGTCTCCTTTCAAGATGTCTTGAGGGAGATAACGGCCGAAGAAGCAGCGGGCCTTGCGGCTCTCGAAGAACCCTCCATGCCCAGAAACTGTCCACCAAGAGGACGCCGAGAGGGTTGAAGACTTCGAATCGGACCACGAAGTCGATCGGTTACAGCAACCGCAAGAAAGAAGGCCCCATAGGCATCCTGACAAGGCAGTTTCCTTCTCTCGATGCATCGGGTGCGGAGGCCGCCACAAGTGGGCCAACTGCCGGTTCCACACCGCAACTTGCTGGGCATGTGGCAGGCAAGGCCACATCGCTGCCGTTTGTTTGGGTTGCATGAAAGACCGTCCATCAGAAGAGTTGCCTCGGAAAGGTACTGGGGTCCCCAGTCAGAACAGGGTGGGTTTTTGCGCGTCGAGAAGGAGCGTATTTAGAACAGGTGCCCACCGGCCATTGAAGAAAAACTTCATCTTGAAGTCAAACTGCAGGGGGTCCCCTCAGACATGGAGCTGGACACGGGTTCAGCTCTGTCCATAATTTCCCAACAAACACTTAAGCAAATCTGCTGCAGAAGCGGCCAAAGAGTTAAGCTCAGGCCATCGAATCTTATCCTAACAGACTTCCAGAATTCCCGAGTCAGCGTCAAAGGGGAGGCCACACTGGGGGTGCAGTTCAGGGACTTCGAGGGTCCCTTGGACATAGTAGTTGTCGAGCGCAACCGCACGAGTCTGATTGGACTCGATTGGCTTGATGCGCTAGGCATCCGGGTGACTGGGCTTAACAGTCTGCAAACGGTGAGCCTTTTGGAGGTGTGTAAAGAGTTTGCTGATGTTTTCAGCCTAGAGTTAGGGGCATACAAAGGCCCTCCAATTGCTTTAAGATTAGATCCCTCTGTTGCACCGATAAGGATCAAGCCTCGTCGGGTGCCTTTCGCTCTCAAGCAGAGAATTAATGCTGAGCTGGACAAGCTATTGCAACAAGGCATTTTAGAGCCTGTGGATAGCAGTCCATGGGAAACCCCCATCATCATGCCACTTAAGGCCAATGGAGAAGTCCGCATGTGTGCGGACTATAAATGTACGCTTAATAAAGCTCTCCAGCAGCACTCCTATCCAGTGCCTGTAGTCAGCCATATTCTGGCGTCTCTACAGGGAGGTCGCATTTTTGCCAAATTAGATTTGGCCCAGGCCTATCAGCAGCTGCTGGTGGATGATGCCACGGCAGAGGCCCAAACAATTGTGACCCACCGGGGAGCCTTCAAGGTGTGGAGGTTACAGTTCGGGGTTAATGTAGCCTCTGGCATCTTCCAGAGTGTCATGGAGCGCACGCTCCGCAATATCCCGGGCGTATTCCCATACTTCAATGATGTCCTCATCGCAGGGGAATCAGTTGAAATCCTGGCTGACAGGATCCGGGCCATTTTGCGGCATTTCTGCGAAGCGGGGCTGAAGCTCAAACAAGAGAAGTGCAAAATTGGAGTCACTTCCACAGAATTCCTGGGGTTTCGCATACATGCCAAAGGAATTCATCCTGCTGAATCCAAGCTCAAAGTGATTCAGCAGGCACCCAGTCCCAAGACGAAGGGAGAACTTCAAGCCTTCCTGGGACTTTCTACCATGCTTTCCTCCCCCACAAGGCCACAGTGGCAGAGCCGTTACTCTGGCTCTTGGACAAACAGGCCCCATGGAAGTGGACAAGTGTCCACGAGAGGAGTTTTGCTGCGGTTAAAGCATTGTTGTCTTCCAATGCGGTGTTGGCTCATTTCAACGAGCAGTTGCCAGTTAGCATAGCTTGCGACGCATCCCCTTACAGGATCGGAGCTGTCTTAAGCCACCTCAGGGCTGATGGGACACAAGTCCCTGTAGCCTATTAGTCCAGGACTCTGTCTGCTGCTGAGCGCAATTACGTGCAAATAGATAGGGAGGCATTGGCCATTGTGGCTGGCATCAAGAAGTTTCATGACTTTTTGTATGGCCGCCATTTCACGGTCTTCACGGACCACAAGCCACTCCTGGGGTTGTTCACTACCCACAAACAGACACCCCAAATCATCTCCCCCAGAATGTTAAGGTGATCAATCTTTCTTTCGGCTTACGACTATTGCCTGGTTCACAAACTGGGTAGAGAAATGGGCCACGCAGACGGCCTTAGTAGATTGCCTTTAAAGCAAGTAATGCCAGATCCTGCATCGGCCAACCACATCCTGTCTATCCAGGATTTGCCGGAGTCTCCCCTCCATGCAGGGGATGTAGCTGCAGAAACAGCTACCGACAACACGCTAACACGCGTGTTGAACTGGGTGCTCACAGGATGGCCTGACACGTGTCCTGGCACTGACTTCCAGAGTTTCTGGAAAAGGAAGCATGAGTTATCCACCTTTAAGGGTTGTATACTGTGGGGAAGTAGGGTAGTAATCCCGACCTCACTGAGGACTAGAGTCCTTGTTTCTCTGCATGAGGGACATCCGGGAATAGTCCGGATGAAGGCGCTTGCGCGCAGCTACCTTTGGTGGCCTGGGCTCGATAAAGAGATTGAGGCCCAGGTCCAAGGGTGCCACATTTGCCAGCAGTCCCAGCCAGGAATGCCACAGGCTCCCGTCCATAGATGGGAAACCACACATGCTCCTTGGTCGAGGGTTCATATCGACTACGCCGGCCCCTTTCAGGGGCAGTTCTTCCTCATTGTTGTGGACAGTCACTCTAAGTGGCTGGAGGTCCTTCCAGTGTCCACTATGATGGCTGCCAGGACCATTCAGGTTTTGAGGGGCATTTTTGCAACCCATGGGCTCCCAGATGTCATCGTCTCTGACAATGGAGCTCAATTTACTTCCTCGGAGTTTCAGTCCTTTCTGAGGGCAAATATGATAAGGCATGCCACATCAGCTCCGTTTCACCCGGCCTCAAACATTCAAGCGGAACACATGGTTGGCACCACAAAAGAAGCCTTGAAAAGAATAACCAAGAGAAACTGGCACCACAGGTTGGCAGACTTTCTCCTCTGCCACCGCACAACACCATGCACGTCCATGGGCAAGAGCCCAGCTGAGCTCCGCTGGGGTTGCCGTCTTATCACCAAGTTGGATAGATTATACCCAGATCGGGTTGCATCGCAGGTGTCACAGCCAAGGGCAGCGAGGCAATTGAAAGTGGGTGATCCGGTTTGGGCACGTAATTATGGACCAGGACAACTGTGGGTGGTAACTGTGGTTTGCAAGGCTACTGGGCCACTTTCCTACGAAGTGGCATTGGAGGATAGTCGCATGCTACGTAGGCACATTGACCAGCTATGATAGAGGTAACCTAGCCACTCTTCCGCTCCTTACTCTGCTCTCGGGGGGGAGGAGGACCATGATCCCGACGATCGTGAATCTCAGCCACTCAGCAAAAGCGGGACATTGCATTCACTGAATGGGGGTTTTGCCAACGAGGTGGCTCCTGACTTGGGCACTATGGCCATGGGACATTGCGCTCAATCGGCTTTTCATGCCGCTACTACCTCAGGCCTTACGCCAACAGGACAGTGCTCCAAACCGGTTTCTTACGCCGGTCAGGGGAATTCCACCCCACCGCGGAACTCTGGTTTGGGCCTACCGGAACAGGCCAGCCAAAGTCAAATGGACAAAGGCTTGGGTCTATCAGAACAGGCCAGCCTTCACGATCCGGGTTCACCCATATCGAACGGGTCCCAAAGTCCCGGTCTGCCGAGCCGGGCAGGCGAGCTTGCAGATTGGGCGCTTGAAGCAGCTCCGAGATGATCGGAGCAGGCCAAAGGCCCACTGAAGTTTTTAAGGGACTATGTGAGGTTTCTGTCATTGCAAGTGTAAATGCTTATGTATTTAATTGCAATTGAGATGCTTATGTATGTTCCTTTGTAATGGAAAGACCTATAATGTTGTGTATTATTGACTGTTATAATGTATATTGTTGGGAACGCTTGTAGTATTGTAAAATAGTACATATGTGCTGAAGAACCAGGAGGGGAGGGGTGTTATGTACTGAGCTTAATTGGAAACAGGTGCAGGGAGCTGCCCTGAAACAGTCAGCAGACCACGTGGCCTGCTGGGCCAGACTTGCTGTCTGCAAGGTCTGACTAGGATGCATTTGAGCGGGAAAATACGTTGTATTCATTGGCTGATAACGCCCCAGGGTGAATGTATAAAAAGGGGCAGAGCCATGTTGTTCTGAGTTCTGTTTAGCTGCAAATAAAGAAGTACTTGTTTGTGAGTCCTGCCTCTTCAATGCCTACCAACACAAGAAACAGAACATTACCAATGCCTGCTTTGAAATTCCTTTTTTGATAAGATCACTAAATAGATGTCTGATAGTATGAAGTACTGGGCTAAAGGAAAATGAATATGTGCCAAGGTCTTTTTTTTTTTTTTTAAGGGAAGGCAGATATTTCATCACAGGACCAAAAGCACATATGTAGTGTAGGAAGTCAGCACCCCCCCCCCGAGAGAATGAAATATTTTGGGGGAATATTAAAAGAGACAGGATAGAATATTTCCCCTGAAGGAGAAATGGAGAAAAAATCTTAGGCAGAAACATCCCCAATCTCTCTTTCCCCAGGCAGAAACCTGAGGAGGCCAATCTTTAGAAATGGAGATTTGGTAATCCATATCAGAAAGAACTGGGGCATATTATTCATAAGCAAAACGCCTTCAGCCCCCACAGCCACAATGGGAGTCAGGCAACAATAATTAGAATACCAAAAGGGCACACACAAGCACAGGGCATAGTACATTTCACAACAGGCATCTCAAACACAAAGCCCCAAAGAAGGTATAAAAACCCACCCACTCTCAACTCCATTTTGTCAGCTGTCCCAGAACTGCATGCTGTTGCTGGTTTTGTGCATCAATAAACAAGAACCTTCTTTCCTAAGCAGCTAGCATCCATTTTATTTCCAGCGTCTTAGCCTCCATTTTATTTACTCCTGGCTTGGAAATGGACCTGATTTTTCTTTCAACAATAGAAAGGAAAAATGCTAGAGTGCACCTGGACAGTGCCACATATCTGTCTTGATTATAGAATATAAAAAGAACAAGGAAAAGCAGAGAAATCGGTGTTATTGATGCTGCTGCAGGACATTGTGCTGGAAAGGGTTAGTGAGATAACTGCTTGAAAGGAAGGATAATTAAATAGGTTCAGACTTCAGATCTTATTATTTGTCTTTACTTTTATGTATATAGTGGTTTTGAAAAATAATATTTTTGATTTCCTACTTTAGTAGCATAAATATCTTAATGTTTGGAGGACCAATTTAATGTAGTGGATAAGGCATGAGGCTAGAAAACAAGAGACCATGAGTTTTAGTCACATCTTAGACATGAAACCAGCTAGATGATTCTGGGCCTGTCATTGTCTTTCAGCCATATGAAGAAGGGAAGGGAAAACCACTTCTGAAATCTTACCAAAAACCCTGCAGTTATTAATCCAGGCAGTCACTAGGAATCAACATTCATTCAAAGTTACCCCCAAGAGCCCACAAAGCATTTGCTTATGGACCGGTTGGATGTATGTTTGTCTCAGCTCATAACCCGATCCACCCTCCAACAAGATATTCTTTCAGATCTAGAAATTAAGTTCAAACATGATTTAAGCTTCACAAGTGAAAATTAGTGATGATCTTGGAATTCTGAAGTTATATATGAGTTAAATATCTGTACTCCCCAAAACAAGCTCAGCAAAAACATTCTGAAGATTGAGATTGGCATATATTGGTATTAGCATAACCTTTTGCTAGCTGTCCATTTGTAGCCTGTTTTATTTTGTATTCTTCTGAAGAAAGGCAAAATACAAAGAAAGCTTATATGAAAGTCTAAAGCAATATTGAGTCATCATCTTGGTGGTCTTTCATCAGGTACCCTGAAAAATAGAAATTAAATTCTGCATAAAAATTTAAAGTAAAATACTTCTTTTTCATTGGGGAACATTATAATTTGTTTAGATGAAGTAGCTATTTTATCACAACCAGGTCCAGGTCATCATTGCCATTAATGCTTGGCTATTTTTTCGGGGGAGGGGGATAACACTCTTATTTAGCTTTTCCACAGATTAAGATAGGATTTTTGGTGCCCAAAGTTTTGGCTTACAATTCTCCAAAATTCAACATATTCATTTGTGATGAGTAACTCATGACATCGTAATACCATGGTAATACCATAATATCAAGGTATACACAATAAAAGGCTTAATGTTCATATTATTAGGGCATCCTCTTCCTTTCCAAAGCAACAAATCTTCAAGGATAATACACTAGATAAAATAATTAACATTTGGTGGCATTGTATATATTCATAATTAGGTATCTAAGGCAGCCATCTCACTTTGCCTGATCTTATGTCTGGACCAGAGCTACAGTTTACAGTAGAGATTTTAAATCAAACTTCTCCAGCGTAATGGCTAGAGTAAAATTGTTAGGATTCTTTGCTCAGAAACCATGCTATCAAAAGTTACAAAAATCCAGTAATAACAGTGTACATATGTTATTACTTTCGATGGACATTAATGCTAAGAAAACTGTGATCATGATCCTATTGTCATTTATATAAATATGATAGAAAAAACTGAGATCTTCACATGGAGCCATCTCCTTTTAAACTTGATTTTTACTGCTCTCTTCATTACCTATTTCCTGCTCTCTCACTGATCCATATGGCTTCCTTCCTTTGTTAATGAAATTTAAACAGCAACAGCTGTTTAGTGTCATACTGGCCTTTCTAGGGTGGCTACATGGGGGACTTTTGCACTTCTCTCTTAATTTTTTCCTTCAGCATTTAACTAAGCGCCTATTTTCATAATGCCACACCTAAAGGTATGTTAATTTTCTATCAGATACATGTCTTCTAGTCACCAGAGAGTAGCCATATTTACCAAAAATGTTAGTGGTTTTCCATGACCATGCAATCCTAAAATTGCCTTTTATTATGGTGTTGTCGTCTGCCATCTGAAGTAGGACTTCAGGGAATGTCATCAGAATAAGGTAGTTTGGCAGATGTTGAGGGGGCCACCGGAGTACCTAGAAATGCTCCGTTTGAATGGCAGGATGATAAACCTTTATATTTTAATTATCAGATGTTTCCCTCCATGGAGGATTTCCCTATAAATTGTTAAGGCCGTCTGATATAATTGCTGTTGCCTTTTCTTTAATAGGAACATTGAGCCAGTGCTGTTGATCTGCTATTCTTTTTTTTTTTTTAGCTGTTTATTAATAAAACTTGACTGTTGTTTTATTTTGTAGTGGAAAAGCTTAGCATTTACAACAACTGTGAGTATACAGTTCCATTAAACAAAGACATTTTAAGAAAAGGAACTCAACCTATGCAATCTAGCAACCATCCTGCATAGTATCTTGCAACCAAAGAGTAATATTTAAGAAAAGGTGTTTTATTATAAATATTGTCTTGGATATATCATTTTTAAGGCTATGCCTCTTTAAAGGATATATAAGGATATACAGATACAAACTAGTATTTTAAATTAATAATTCAGGCATCACTAATATAAAAATGTTTATCATATTGAATAATTTAATTTTGAATGACTTTGCACTTACATTTTATGCATGGCTACTCAGGGTTTAGTAAATAGTGATCCAGGGTAAATATGCTAACTTGAATCCACATCTTTCTTCCTTTTCTTCTTTAGTTCCAAGAACTACATTTGATAATGGAATCATATTCCAGGATAGGAACATGTTCCACAAAGCCAGTGATAGAATAAAACTAAAATAGATTTATGCTAATTTAAATTTAAGATTAATCATAGTTAATTCATGTATTTGGTTTAAAACATTTCTCTTCATTGTAAATGAAGACTTTGAAAGGCTATTTGTGCATCTCAAATATGTAAAACTGACAATTAAAGCATGTAAAGAGAAAATTAATATAAAACATCTCCAATTTTTATGGTGATGTTTTTCTATTGCTTATTTTCAATGTAAGTTTTATTTTTTTACATTTCCTATAATTTAAGGTTGTTGTTATTGTAAAAAACTGAAACTGCCAAGAAGGCATGCTATACCATGCAAGAATCCAGAATACAGCATACTAGTAGGTCCAGGACTGACATCTGCCTTTACATGCCAGGTTTGCAATCTCTAAGGGCTACAGTACATGTTACAATGGAGACCTGAGTTCCTCATATTTAAAAGCTTATGCAGAACCAATACAATCTGTCAATTTATTTGGAACAAAGGCCTCCCTTCCGCCCCTTTCTCTTTCTCATCCTTATATTCTGTACACTCCTCTGTGCAATATTTGGCTCAAAATTATCTTTTGTTTACACTGAATCAGTATGTGAGGCAAATACAGCCTTCCTTCCTTCCTTCCTTCCTTCCTTCCTTCCTTCCTTCCTTCCTTCCTTCCTTCCTTCCTTCCTTCCTTTTTTTTTTTTTAATAATTTTTATTACCATTTTCCTTTATACAACTCTAATACATATTCAGCAGACTGTGTCATTTTTATATACTTCGGATCAGCATTCTATACAATATATACACTATATACATTCAATATCTAACCACACAGTAGCCTTATGTATATTTCCAATTTTTGTTTCTATTATCTATCCAAGTATACCATTTTTCCCAAACCGCGTAAAATTCCAAATCGTCTTTTTCTTTTAGTTCTAGTGTGAGTTTATCCATTTCGGCACATTCATATATCTTCTGAATGATCAATCCCTCTGGTGGTATATTGCCTTCCTTCCAATATTGCGCAAACGCAATTCTTGCCGCAGTTAATATGTGTAAAATCAAATATCTTATTTTCCTGTCAAATTTCTTTTTAAGTATTCCCAGGAGAAATGTTTCCGGGTTTAGTTCTATTTGGCATTTTGTTAACTCTTGTAGCCACCCTTGTATCTTAGTCCAATACTTTTTCGCTTCAGGACACAGCCACCAAGCATGAAAGAAGGTACCTTGATGATGATTACATTTCCAACATTTTGGGCTTTGATTCGAATACATTTTGGCCAGCCTTGCTGGAGCTAAGTGCCAACGATATAGCATTTTATACTGGTTTTCCTTATATGCAGCAGATTTTGTTATAGTATAATTTTTGTTCCACATTCTTTCCCAATCTTCTAATTCTATATTGTGCCCTATGTTTTTTGCCCATGCGATCATCGGTTCTTTCACCACCTCCTCTACTCTATCAAATTCTAATAAATAATTGTATATTTTGGATATTAGTTTTCCTTCGGGGCCTATCAATAGTTTGTCTAGTTGTTTTGGTTCCCTGTCAATTCCATACTCTTCCATGTCTTTCTTGTATCTAGATTGCAGTTGTAAATATGGCCACCAATCAATAGATATTCCCTGTTCTTTTAGTACCTGATTATTTTTAAGCTTTCCCTGTTTATCTAAGATTTCTGAGTATCTGGGCATTTTGTTTATATCTAATGTATTGGGGTGGATCATTGCCTCCATGGTGGATAGCCAACCAGGAATTTTCATATAATGTTTTTTCCTTATATATTCCCAGGTTCGTAACAATGCATCTCTTATTTTATGTCTATAGAAATATGAATGTGTCCTGTTCCCTTTATCCCACATAAAGGCATGCCACCCCTTGTGTAAATCGTGCCCTTCCAATATTAAAATTCTTCTGTTATTTAGGTTAACCCAATCTCTTATCCAGACCAGGGTTGCTGCCTTGTGATAGAGTTCCCACTCCGGGAGTCCAAAGCCTCCCCTACTTCTGCTGTCTTGGAGAGAGAGTAATTTTATCCTCGCCTTCTTTCCTAACCAAACAAATTTTGTAGTAATTTTATTGAGTTTTCCAAAAAACTTTTTGTCTAATGATATGGGGATTGTCTGGAATAAGTATAGTAATTTGGGTAAAATGTTCATCTTGATAGTCGCGATCCTACCTAAAAGCGATAGTTGTAGCCTCCCCCATTTTTCCAAATCTTTCTTTATTTGTTGGACTAATACCATATAGTTGTCCTCCTTTAAGGACGAACATCTCGCAGTCAGCCATATCCCTAAATATTTGATTTTTTTAACAATTTGTAAATCCATTTCCTTTTCTAATTCTTTTTTTTTTATTTGTTGTTAAGTTTTTAACTATCATTTTGGTTTTCCTTTTGTTAATTTTAAGTCCAGATATTTCCCCATATTTTTCTATTTCTCGTATTAGAATGGGACCCGATTCCAAAGGTTCTTCAATAATAAATACCATATCGTCCGCGAAGGCCTGTGCTTTGTACTCTTCTCTTTTAATTTTCGTTCCCTTTATTTCTTGGTTTGCTCTAATTCTATTTAGTAGTATTTCTAATGTTAGAATAAAGAGAAGTGGCGACAGTGGGCATCCCTGACGTACCCCCTTGGTTATTTGAAATGTGTTGGTAATGTCCCCATTTACTATTACCCTAGCCTTCTGCATCTTATATATTGTCACTATCATATTTTCAAATTTATTTCCCAATTCCATATATCTAATTTGCCTAATCATAAATTGCTAATTTAGATTATCAAAAGCCTTTTGAGCATCCAGAAAAACAAGGGCCACTTGTTTCTCTGGGTGGGCTTCATAATATTCCAGTATATCTACTATTGTTCTTGTGTTATCTCTTATTTGTCTATTTGGAAGAAAGCCATTTTGATCCGAATGTATTATCTCATTCAATACTCTTTTCAGCCTGTCTGCCATTATATTCATAAATATTTTATAGTCTGCATTTAAGAGGGATATCGGTCTGTAGTTACTGACTTGATTTTTATCTGTACCTTCTTTCGAGATTAAGGTGATGTATGCCTCCTTCCACGATTCCGGTATTTTCGCTTCGTGTAGTGCTTCATTACATATTTCCAACAATATTGGTTCCATAATCTCACTCATTTTTTTATAAATTTCCCCTGGGAGGCCGTCCGGTCCTGGTGTCTTGTTGTTCTTAAGTCTTAAAATTGCCCCTCTCAATTCTTCTGGCGTTATTTCTCTATTTAGCATTGCTCTTTTTCCCTCCTCTAATGGTATGATCCCTTCTTTCAACAAATAATTATCAATTTTATCTGTTGCTATTTCTTCTTGTTTATAAAGGTTCACATAATAATTTTGTACAATTTTCTTTTTCTCTTCTTCATTGTTTTGTAAGGTCCCCATCTCATCATATAATTGTTGAATAATCTGTCCTTCTTTTTCCTTCTTCAATTTATAAGTCAGCCATCTTCCAGTCTTATTAGCATGTTCAAAAAAGAATTGTTTAGAGAATTTTAAATTTCTTGCAATCTCCGCTTGCTCTAGTATGTTTAATTTATGTCTATCAAGCGTCAAAGTTTCTTTAACTAATTCATCTCCTGGTTTTGTTTGGAGTTGATTCTCCAATTTTCCAATTTCTTCTTTTAGAATATTATGTTGCTTCCATTTTTCCTTATTTTTCTTTGCCATATAAGCTATTGTTATTCCCCTTATATAAGCTTTCATAGTGTCCATAGGTTTGTTAATGAAGTGTGTTGTTTTTTATTTTCTTTAAAAAATAATGTCAGTTCCTTCGTTATCCTTTCAATATATTCCTTTTCCTTTAAGATTTGGGGATTTAGTGTCCATCTTTTAGTTTTTTTCCTTTGGCTTCTCCATTTTATCTCAAGGGGATTATGATCTGCCCACGTATTTGGGGAGATCTCGATCTTTTCTATTTCTATAGCTATTTCCTTATTCATCCACAACATATCAATTCTAGACCAAGATGCATGAGGGTTAGAGTAAAATGTATATTTATTTTCTTTTGGATGTAGGGTTCTCCATATGTCTATCAAATTTAATTCATCTATCATTCTAAAAAATGTTTTTGGTAGTATATTTCTTTTATTCTTGTTAGTTTTATCGCTAACATAATCTTTTTGGATATCAATTATCCCGTTAAAGTCACCTACAATGCCTATATTCCTATGACCTGTTGCAATTATCTTTTCATGCAATTTCTTATAATACTCCCCCTGGATTTTATTAGGTGCATAGATAACTACCAACAAGATTTGAGTATGCCCTTGTTTTATTTCCATCATTAGGGTTCTTCCTTTTGGGTCTGCATAAATTTGATTAGCCTTTATCCCTTCCTTAATATATACTACCACCCCTTTCTTCTTCTTCTCTGCCAGTGCTGTATAGAGTGTCCCTAACTTTTTATACTCTAAATATTTTTGATCTTGTTTTCGGATATGTACCTCCTGGAGGCATACTATGTCTGTCTTTTGTTTACTTAGTTTTGTTAATATTTGTCTCCTTTTTACTACTGCGTTTAGTCCATTAACATTTATAGATATTAATTTCAAATCTTCCATTCCGTTGTCTGTCTACCAGATATTAGTCTCTGTTTGCCCTTGTAACATTTTGGGATTTTGTTTTAATACCTCTTATTTCTTGGATTTCTTTTTCTTCTTTGCTTCTCTCTTCCCGGGCTCCTCCGTTAGCTTGGTCTTCTTCTTGGCTTATGGTCTCCATCTCCTCCCTACTATTCTGATCCTCTTCATTTCCCATCAACTGGTCAAAGAAGTCCTGTGCCATCACTAAACTGTCGATTTTAACCTTCTTGCCTTGCCATGAAATAAGCATTCCCTCCGGGAGTATCCACCTGAACAAGATCTTTCGTTTATTCAATTATGCGGCCAGCAAATGATAGTCCTTACGTTGTTCTCGAACCCTTCTAGGAATTTGCTTCAATGTAATGATTTCCCTCTCCTTATAAGTCATTGGTTCTTCTCGGGTGATATTGTACACTATATCCCGGATTTTCTTTCGGGCAAATCTAATATGGACCTCCTTGGGCAGTTTATGGCGTCTAGCATAATTCGTTTGGATTCAATATACTTCATCCAATTTGTTCATAATTTCTCGTTTGTCCCTTTGGAGAGATTCTGCTATAATACCTGCCATTATCTGTCCTAAATCTTCCTCCTTCGTTTCTGTCACATTTTGGAATCTTAGGAAAAATGATGCCCGGTCCCTCTCTAATTGAATTATTGAATCTTCGAGGTCCTTGTTAATTGCCATCATTTATTCTTATTCTTATGTGAATCCCTTATTCCCAATGATAATTTATACTTGTCCTGTTTTCCAAGTCATTCCCTAACAATAGCATGATTTATGTAAATTTATTTTCATTAATGAATTCATTATTTATGAATTATGTAATTTTAAATTTTCATTAATTTGATTTGAACAATATGGAGTAAGTCTCTTAATTCATAATAGAACAGTTTTACTCAGTTGTGTATAAACATGACTAGATATTGTATATCTTCCTTTGAAAATATTTGAAGTGGCAATCCCATCTTCAGCTTTGCATTTTTATCCCCTGCATTTGACTCTACTATTCAAAGATAGATCTTTTTTTTTCATTTAAAAGCCACTCACAGCATCTTAATATGGTAGACAATAGGTGGAATCGACAGTTTTAATAGGGAACAACTAACATCTCCCAGGCTACTCTTCTGTATTGGATTTCAAACAACTGATATCAGTTTGGACATGTATAGATATGGGGCCTGCATTTAAAGTCAGAAATTCAATCAATAGACTGTCTCTCAACAGAGTTTACAAGATTTGATCAGTTAGAAGTGACCATCTGGCCTAATCCTGGGAGTTCTGAAGTCTTGTGTAGATCGTCTTCACTAATGTAATTTTTATTTGGTTAACATTAATAAACTATAGCAAACCCTGCAGATCTCACACTCTGAAGCTGTAACTCAATTTTTCTCTTTTATATGAGTCAAGTCAAACATCTGCTTCTCTGAAGGGAATATACATGTAATTGTGTGTAGGGAGACTAGTAAGAGCAATGTGATGCATGCATGAGGCATAACAGTTTTGAAGGCATTGTTTTTGAAAGAGAATGGCAAACTGTGGGTTCTTTAGAAAAAAATATAAAAACAGTAAATTAGATTCAGAAAGAAGACAACTTGAACAACTGAAGAAAAACCTAGTGATTTATGCTTTTACTTTTCTTTTTAAAGAACACTGATTATTTATTATTTGGTTGACAATGAAATGAATTTTCACAGATCAGAGATTGTTAATTTGGACAACAATTTTGCATTCAATACCTCTCTTGTAGGACCCCCTTCTCTAATAGGTCTTCGATCAAGACAGTTGAGTACTTTATAATAAGTCCCTCATCCATTATTACTTGATTTTATTTATATCCCACTTTTCATTCAAGAGCTCAAGACAGCATACAGTTACTCCCTTCCCTTCTTTACCCCCACAAAATTGGGTGGCAAAACAGTAGCACCCAAAGGCACCCAATGAGCTTCTATGGCTAAGTACTAGAATATGGGTTTTCTCAGTGTCAATTCAATACTTTCACTACTACTCTGTATGAGTAGTGGTTGCAGAAGCATTTAATTAATGATTGTATAAATCTAATCATATAATATTATATATGCCTCAACAGACGTAAGAGCATAAAACAGAAGTGGAATCCACTTGAATTAAACTAGCAGTTGTTGAAGACCAATGTTTTATTAGGATTTTGGGGGAAAGTCTCTTAGAAGGTTATTGAAAAATATAATCTATGTTCTCAGTGGCCAAAATTGTCAAACAGGAGATAGTGACAAGATTATTTTTTTGGTGGTGGGGGATAGTGGAAGATATTACAAGGTACTCTCTATGTGGTGTGTGTGTGTAACAGTTTGATCAACTAATAAGGAATATGTATGTTATGCATGCACACAGAAAATATGAATGACGCAAAGAATATTAGCTGATGCTCTTGATAAAAAGGAAGAGAAGCAAAACAATTACCCTAAGAAATTGCAGAACCCCGGACGTAGCTGAAGAATAGACCCGGGGGAAAGATTCTCCTCTCCCCGGGTCTAATTTTCGCCTGCCGGTGGGTCCGTTTGGACTGAAAGCCACCCCGGAGAGGTGGCCACCAAGGGGTAAAGTTTTGGGGACCGCGGGACGGCGGTAGCCGGCTCGCTGGAGCCAAAGGAGCCCCCGGAATTGGCAGAAGAAAGGTGGACCGCATTTATACGGTCCGCCATTACCAGCTGATTGTCAGAGATGAAGAAGAAGCTCAGAATGACAGCAAGCAGCTCTGCCGGGTGAGAATAACATCTTCTTTCTCACTAGAGGTGGATTCTTGGCAAATAGCTCTTTTACAGCTTGAGAGCGAAGCCTTTCACTCTTAGGGAGGGGGTGGAATTTTTTTTCTTCCCCCCTCCTGAACTCAAGCAGCAGTTTAAGTTCTTTGGCAAATTAAAAACTTTCTATATAGTAAAGCTGTCTGAGGCTTAAGATAAATTTGGGGAGCTCCTGTTCTTACAGAGACTTTTTGCCTTTGTTTTTTGTTGGAAACCCACTGTAATTTTTATTTTTCAAACTTTATAAACTTTTTTTCTCTTGACTATTTTTTTCCTTCCCTTTAAACATGCTGGGAATGGATATTTAGTGTCACCTTGTGGTTACATTGAGAACTATTTTCACTTTCTCTTGACTGGAGCTTATTTAGATTAGAGGTTTGGCTGCATGCCCAGACATTCTTTATCTAAGTCCTTGAAACTTTGTTGAGAAAAGACTTTCTTTTGGTTTATTTGGCTTCACAAGACAGACTATATCTATAAACAAATAGCATTTGGAGCCATCTGCTTCCCTGGATTATAAATACAGTGTGCTTTGGAACTACAATAAGCTGTTTTAGAAGAATTGAAAATTAAGAACAGAATTTGGTGGACTATAATTTTGATACTTTTTCTTTTTCTTTTTCTTTTTTCTTTTATCTTTTTCACTCTGGGAGTATTTTTCCCTCTCCTTTTTTTTATTATTCCTTCCTTCTTTTTGCCTTGTTGCTATTTTTTACTTTTTCTTTTTCTTTTTAACTATTTTTATGGATTTCCCCTCCTAGCAATAGGAGTCTATTGGATTATAAAAGCTGGCCATTTGGCTACCTGGTGGATTACAATATAAGAAATAAAGACAAAGATGAGTGCTTCAAATCTATCCAAACTTGGGGAAAAAGGATCTTCCGCCCCTGCCTCGACTTCTGCAAGTCCAGTATATCAGAAATCAATTATGACAATGCTGCAGCAAGAAAAAATGGATGTTCATCAGAAAGATACTCAAACAATTTTGCAAGCAATTGCAGCTCAGATGGCAACCTCAGATGGCAACCTATGAAGACTTGAAAAATGATCTTGATAAAATGAATCAAAAAATTATTAATATAGATTCTCAAATTGAAAATTTTAAACAGACGATTACAGACAATCAGCAAAGAATTTTAAAAAAATAGAAGACAAATCAGTTGAAGTTGACCAGAAATTAGAAGCCTTAAAAGATGAAAATGAAAAATTGGCCCAAATAAATAGAGAATTGGAAGACTCATTGGCGGTTATAGAGATGGAAAAAGCTTCATATTTTTTAAGATTCCAAAATATAATAGAAGACAAGGAAGAGGACCTCTTAGACTTGATAACTGAGTTACTCGCAGATGCTCTAGGAATTGGGAAGACCCAAATGGAAGGAGAATTGGACCAGATCTATAGAGTTAACTCAAACTATGCTAGAAGAAATAAAGTGCCCAGGGAAGTCCATGTTAGATTTCTTAAAAGATCCATAAGAGAGAGATTTTGAGAAAAGTAAGAGATCAACCGTTGAAGTATAAAGAAAAAGAAATAGTAGTTCTCAAACAAATTCCTAGAAGGATAAGAGAGGCCTGAAGAGATTATCAGTTTTTAACCAGGAAACTGGTTGAAAAAGGAGTGAACTTTAGATGGTTGATTCCAGAAGGGATCCTAATCTACCGGGACACGAAAAGATACAGACTGGACACAGCGCTTAAGGCATTGGAGTTTTTTGATAGCCACAGAGCATTTTTGGAAAAAGGTGAGCCTGAACCCAAGCAACAAGAAGAAAAGGTAGTTGAAGGAGTGGCTAAGCAAACAGAGGAGGAGGAAGTCAAAAATACATACCCGGAAGAAGGAGCAAGACCGAGAGATCAGAGACAGATAAGATCGACTAGAAGATTGAGACCTAGATATAACTGGAAGAGATGGAGGAGTTTGGAATTCTATCTATAAATATAAATGGACTAAATTCTCCTGTAAAAAGGAGAAAAACTTTTACAAGACTACAAAAACTAAAAATAGATATAATTTGCCTCCAAGAGACACACATTAAGAGACAACATTTTAAAATTCTAGAACAACCAAAGATTGGCAAGCTTTATTTTACACTTGCATCTTAAAAGAAAAGAGGAATAGCCCTTTATATTAAAGAAAAGATGAACCCCAAACAAATTTATGCAGATGAAGAGGGGAGAATACTAATGGTGGAAATTATGGTAGATCAAAAACAGATATTGATGGTAGCAATATACGCACCTAATGATAAGCAAGAGCAATTTTATCAACAACTACACAAGAAAATAGTGGACTTAAATTACCAAAATCTTTGTATAATGGGAGACTTTAATGTAATAGCAGATGCGACTTTGGATTATAAAAGCCATAGGCAAGGGAGAAAAGGAGGAAATATACTATCTAAAGCATTTTCAAAAATGACAGAAGAATTGTGTATCCAAGACATATGGAGAGAGAGAAATCCAGAAAGACTACAATATACACATGTTATTCAAATCATGGTCTAGAATTGATATGATATGGACATCTTTTGACTTGAAAATGATAATACAAGATGTGGAGATAGAAACTAATGTTTGGGCAGACCATAACCCAATAAAAATGACTTGGAAAGGAACTAAGAAAAAACTAAGATGGTCTCTGAATAAATCTATATTGAAAGAAAGAGAATTCTTGCAATTAGCTACAAAGGAAATGGAATTTTTAAAAAAAACAAATAAGAAAGAAGAAACATCTCTTCAAAATGTATGGGACATGGCCAAAGCATACTTCAGAGGGTTGGCTATAACTTATGCTTCTAAAAAGAATAAAGAAAAGAAACGATTACAGCTAAAGGTGCGAGGAGAACTAAAAAATTGGAATTAGAGTTACAAACAGATCCACAAAAGAAAGTCCTTAAGAAACAAATGAAGATAATAAAGCATAAATTAAACTTGGCTGAGACGGAAATGATGGCTCAACAGATTAAATGGACTAAACAGAATTTTTTTGAAAATGCTAATAAGCCGGGGAGATGGCTAGCATATAGATTGAAAAAAGAAAAAGAAAAAAGAATGATAAATAAGCTACAAGATTCAAAAGGAGAATTACAGTTCCAAAATGATGCAATGAAAAAAATTATTAGAGACTACTATGAGACACTTTATAAGGCAGAGGAAGTTCCTAAAGAAAAAATACAGTTGTACTTAAAAAAAGCAGACTTACCAAAAGTCCCGGAGAATATTCAAAATATACTAAATGGAAAAATATCAACGATGGAGATTACAGAAGCCATAAAAAGACAAAAAAGAGATAAGACTCCGGGTCCAGATGGACTTCCCGCAGAATTTTATATAGCATTACAAGATGTATTAAACTCGACTTTGAAAGAACTGTGTAATGAAATACTTTTGGAGACTAAAATACCAAAGTAGTGGACTGAAGCTAATATTACTTTAATACCCAAAGAAGATACTGACCTTACACAAATAAAAAACTATAGACCAATATCGCTATTAAATGTGGATTATAAAATTTTTGCTTCGATAATGGCAGAAAGAATTAAGAAATTCTTGACTGAATTTATACACATAGATCAAAATGGCTTTTTACCTAAAAGACAGATAAAAAATAACTTAAGAATGATTTTGGATGTTTTAGAGTACTATGAAAACCATCCAGGGAAACAGATGGCAATAATATTTCTTGATGCGCAAAAAGCTTTTGACAATCTAAACTGGCAATTTATGTTCCAGCAGTTGGTGAAAATGGACTTTGGGAAAATTTTTATAAATGCAATTCAAACAATCTACCATAAACAAATGGCTAGAATAATTTTAAATGGAGATTATACAGAAAACTTTGATATCAAAAAAGGTACAAGACAGGGATGTCCACTATCCCCACTGTTATTTATATTAACATTGGAAGTATTGACTAGAAATATTAGACAAGATATAGAAATTAAAGGATTGGAGGTAAAAGAACAAAAATATAAATTACAAGCCTTTGCGGATGACTTGGTTTTTATATTGGAGGAGCCATTTGAAACAACTATTAAATTGTTGGAGAAAATAGAAAAGTTTGGAGAAGTGGCAGGTTTGAAAATAAATAGAGAAAAGACTAAAGTATTAACAAAGAACTTAACAGACAAACAGAATAGTCAACTTACAAAAAAGACAAACTTGCAAATAGTTAAAAAAGTTAAGTAGCTAGGAATCTACTTAACAGCAAGATGTATAACATTAAAAGAAGATAATTATGAAAGATCGTTAAAACAAATAAAATTGGATTTGGAAAAGTGGAAAAATCTTCAATTGGATATTCTATAGATTTGGAAGGCAAAAATTATGGGATAGAAATATTAAATTGACTAAAGCAGTCTCATATAAAGAAAATCTGTATAAAATGTTTTATAGATGGCATATGACACCAGTAAGATTAGCGAAAATGTTTAAAAATACTTCGAATAATTGCTGGAAATGCAAACAAAGGCCAGGTACTTACTATCATATCTGGTGGATATGCCCTAAAGCAAAAAAGTTTTGGGTTAAGATACATACATGGCTGGAAAAGACGATTAAAAGACAGATAGAATTTAAACCAGAACTGTTTTTGTTAGGAATATTAGGAGCTAATTATGAAAAGGAGAATGAATACTTAATATTGCATGTACTGACAGCAGCGAGAATAGTATTTGCCCAATACTGGAAAAATGAAAACTTACCAACCGAAGAGGTTTTAATTAAGAAAATCTTAGAATGTGCAGAAATGAATAGATTGACTTTAGAGATCAAAGAGAAAAAAGATTCTGTTTACTTTAGAACATGGGATAATTTTTACCAATGGTTAGAAATACGAACTAGTGAGAAATGAATGTGATATCTTATTTTGAATATAAATTAGTAAGAAGAATGATATGTATTGACCAACTGATACTGTTTATGATTATCGTTTATCATATTTACTACAGCTATTTACCATTATATTAATTAGTGTTAACTGAACATATGTACCCGGACAATAGTCTGTTTGCTAAAGCTTGAAAATGTTATTGGGGGTAACCCCAATGTTGATTCCAATCCTGTCCTAATCCCAATCCTGATCCCAACCCTACCCTAAACCTTAATCCCTATCCCGATCCTATCTTATCCCCAACCCTATAAAATTCAATAAAACTTAAAAAAAAAAGAAATTGCAGAACCCTGTTGCAAGTCACCTTTCCCCCCTGAGATAGCATTGGAAAATGTCTTTTGCAATTGACTGATGGTGATTTTGTCAGTACTGATTGTGTTTAAGTGGTGTTTCAGTTGCTTTGGGATTGCATCCAAGGTACTATTATTATTGGTACTATCTTTGCTTTCTTTTGTCATAGTCATTCTACTTCTGTTTGCAGGTCTTTACATTTTGTGATTTTCTGCAGTTATTATTATTATGGCTGATCACACACAGTCAGGCAGATATTTAGAATGGATTTGGCATTTTTACTCATCCCAAGGACCTGAGACAGGCAGATGTTCTTGTTTGATGGTATTAAAAGTATTGTCGCAAGATGTAAGCTTTTCCAAGTAAAGCTGCCTTTTGCAACTGACTGAAGGTGATTTTGTCAATGCCAATGCAGTTCAAGTGGGACTCCAGATGTTTATGGATAGTACCCAGGGCACCTATTTATTAGTCAAATTATACCTGGAAAAATTAGTCTACTAAAAATATAAAAGTAGTATCTTGCATTTAGATCTACTATTGAAGAAATTTGTACACTTGAGATATTGATCTGATCTTCAAAATTTACTTATTTTAAACATTTGCTTTTATTTGTTTTTAATTTTTTTAATCAGTGGTCAATTGATTTGAAATTGAAAAGCAAGCAAGTTAGCTTCTAATGAATTAAATAGAAGGTAACATTTGGGGCAATTTTATACCTTACATTGAGAATTAAATTATTTTCTGATTGATATATAAACTACACTGATTTCTAGTTTAGACACACAACTTCCAATACCTTCTTTCCACTGAAAGCATGAGACAAGTTTTACATAAACCATAAAGATTGGTTTATTTAGAATATTTTTGATAGTATTTAAATAGTTATATTGATTAATGTTTTGCTTTATTTTTAATTTGATTTGAGATTTTTTTACATCATATATCTTCTAGAATTTGAGGAACAAATGGTACCTCTCACATAGTTGGATATACAATTGCATTGACTAAAAAGTTGTACATAAACCATAAATACATTACATTCAGAAAAATCAAGATTTTTCTAAATAAAATCAAAACTTTTCTAGACAAAACTGGATTGAAGAAAAGCTTTAAAAAGCTAAAGGTAAAAGGCAGGCTGAGAAAACTGAACAAGATTCATTCTGCATGCAGATACCCCATTTACAAATCCATAAAACAACTAGCACTGAACTAATGATATTGCTTAACAACTGTATTTTTGATTAATGCATCAATAATTTAACACAGTATTTGTTTAGTTTCCCAAGCTCCCCCTATTATTTACTGGCCTTGTTATGGCTTCTCATAGCTCACATGTTTTATAAAACATTTCTCATGCTGTTATAAGGACTAGTTTGTTTTAATGCTCCAACATAACATAGCAAGAGCTATTAACAGATTGATTAGCATAATCCATTGTGATCTCTCAGCATCTAAAAGTTCAGCTCTGCAACTGAACAGAGCTGGAAAATTGCTTTGAAGATTTTATGATACAATAACTATCCATTTGATAAGCAATTAAAAATATATTCTCAGACACTAAGAGGGAGGACAATGGGAACAGGAGGAATGTGGGGGTGCGTGGAATATAGATTGCATTAATCTTATTCCCTAGTCAAGTTGCACATTGCTGGTGGTCTTTAAAACCCCTTGATAACACTTTGCGTCTGATTTAGACCTGCTAATCCAAGAGAGAAAGGTTATAGCGTTCTTATCCTTGACTAGGTGCATTGTTTATTTGAATCTCTGAGGCTCTCTACATGCCATCTGTCCTCAGTCTGCAGTGGCTCCCTGACTAGACTTTTTATTTTGGAAAGTAAGAAAGTCTGCTCAGAGGCAGGAGCAGCTCTAGATATCTGTCTTTGTTCCTTCTCCAAGAGAAATGGCTTCTCTTGCTCCTGATTCTAGTGCTATAAACCAGTTCCCAAGGATCAGTGCATCCTTTTAAAAAGCACTGGTGACCATATACAACTTGCAAAACTGGGTGTACCCATTGCAAGTCAGGCAGTGTTATCAGGTTATTCAACTTCATAGACTTCATTTATTCATTTCTTTACAAATATTTCTAGCCTGAGTTTCATTGATTTTTATTAGTACCCCCTCCCAAATGCACACCTTTAACATCACAAAGTGAAAGTGCCACAAATGGGGCTTTCAAGAAATAGTTTGTAGTCTAAGGCAAAACAGAACCCCTCCTTCCATATTCACTTGCAGCAAAATATTCAGGAGGCAAAATGAGACAAGGCATTTTCACATGTACTTAATCCAATCTTCTAACTTCTTTGGCAGTAATATAGGAATACTAAATTAAATAGCTAACACAGTGCTGCCGTTTCAGAACAAACTCATGTGTTGTCTGAGGCAGCTGACTTGTTTTGCTTAATGGTAGGAATGGTCTTTGAGATAAAGGCACTTAAATTCAGATACAAGGAAATCAACAGTGTGTAGGACTTATCCATGAAAGCATGTGTGTATTTGCACATGTGTGAGACAGAATGTCACAAACATGCAAACAAGAAACATGCCAACAAGAAACATGCCTCTCAGGTTTGCATGGTTACAGTTCATTGCCCCAAAGGTCAGCTATGAATGTACAGTATCTTGTGCCTTGTTATATAACTGAAATATAAAACTTACCATGCATTGTCCTTGATTATATAAAATGTATGTTTAGGCTTTAAATATACCCTACTTAGACCCTTGCTAAAGTTTGATCTCATTCTTTCTGAAAGAAATTACTTGATTCACACCTAATATTTGCTAATGCATAATGGTCAGGAAAAAAATTACAGTTTAGACAACTTTACTGGTATCTCTTTTTCAATGCCAAACCTAAAAAAAAATATACAAGTATTTTTTCAAAATATATACAGTATATAAAAGTGTCACATTTTAATTATGAAGTAGAGTAGCTTTTTTGCATTCTTCTGCCACAATGTTGCTGCTTACTGTTTTTCTCAATTTTTATTCTGCAGAGTTGATCTATCATGGTGCCAACCATTCTCCTATTCAAGAAGTATTTGTATTGAGTGGAGTCACTCATCAAGTAATTCAAAACTCATTCAGGAATTCTCACAGATTCTATCCTAAGAACAAATGGTATATTTTGCTAGGCATTTTGGTGTACTGTTTTAAGACTGGCTGTTGAGCATAAGAGCAGTATTTAGCATTTACATAACACATTTCAAGTATTCAAATGCAAATTGTTATAGCAGCCTTCAGGCCAAAAATGAAATCTGAGAGCCTGTGTCAGAGAGCTACTCTGTGAACGCTGTGGGATATTGTAGACTAAGCTTCATGGTTTAATTTGGAGAAGAGAATGGACAAAATTGCCCCCTGAGATGGAGAGGGCAGAATCAGGTGTTCATGTTAGATGCTTCCATCATTTGTTTTTTTTTCTCCTTTTCACCTTTATTCAGACTAAGGTAGCCAGTTGACCCCCCCCCCCCCAAAAAAAAAAAAAAAACCAAGAATAAGAGTATAGGAATCAATATGTATAACATTAGGAAGAGGAAGAGAAAAGAAATATAGAACTGCTCTTGTTTTATTTTCATTTCCATCTCAAAACAATATTACATCAAAACCTGATTTCTGAGCAGTATTCCAGAAGATTTTATAATGGCAGGATTTGACCAATCACAAGAATTGAATAACATACTTTTTTTTTAAAGGAAAATTACATCATTGTCATTTAATGCACATGGTTGAAGATTCTAGCTCATGGACTTACTGGAAGAAATTAGATTGGTGAGCTCAAATTACCTTTGTGATCTTTAATATGATTTTACATGAGGGTGTAGGATAAGTCATGATAAAGCAATGTATTAACATGGCAGCAACAATGGAATTGTGAATTGTTTTTCTATTGTGCAACTCTTTGCACTGCTCTAGCTCCATACAGTATCCCACCTTAATCTGTTTTGTAGCAAAATTTGCAGAAACAAAATTTGTAGGAATAGTTGAATTCATAGCTGATGCTTGAGGCAATGAACTATAACCATGCAAACATACTTCTACTGCTAGTATTGCTCCATCAAAGTCCACCAAGTCTGCTTCCTGAGCTGTGTTGAATTGGCATCTTGCATTAGATACAAGAATGTTTGAGAACTATAGGGTGGCATTAGTAATTTTCCTAAACTAGAAAATGTATTGCCTACCTAGATTAGAACATATCTTATACTGCTGATGTATAGAATATATCACTATTTCCTTGGATTTATATTATGGCAGGAAAGCCAGGATGATGACCACAATCATGTGACTGAATATGTGAGTGAATGTCAGCAGACCTATCAATGCATAGTGTGATTCAGCAGATCATGGCAAACCAATCTTATTTCATTCTTTGACAAAGTGACTAAATTAGTAGACCAGCGAAATGCTGTGGACATAGTATATTTAGACTTCAGCAAGGCATTTGACAAGGGTAGACCACAACCTACATCTTGGTAAGCTAGAAAAATGTGGGATAGACAGCATCACCACCAGATGGATTTGTAACTGGTTGACAAACCATACTCAATGAGTCATCCTTAATGGTACTGCATCTACAGGGAAGGAAGGAAGCAGTGGGATACCACAAGGTTCTGTCTTAGGCCCAGTACTCTTCAATATCTTCATAAATGACTTAGATGAGGGATTAAAAGGGGAGCTCATCAAATTTGCAGATGATACTAAGCTGGCAGGAATAGCCAACATCCCAGAAGACAAGCTCAGGACCCAAAAAGATCTTGACAGACTTGAACAATGGGCCCTATCCAACAAAGTGAAATTTAATGTGAAGAAAAGCAAGGTTTTACACTTAGGCAAGAAAAACCAAAGGTACAAGTACAAATTAGGCAAAACCTGGCTCAAAAACAGTAACTGTGAAGGGACCTTGGAGTTCATGATCACTTAAATATGAGCCAGCAGTGTGCAGCCGCCACCAAACAACCTAATACAATCCTTGATTGTATAAGCAGAGGCACAGAATCAAAATCACAGGAAATATTAGTACTGCTTTATAAGCCTTAGTAAGGCCACACCTGGAACACTGCATCCAGTTTTGATTACCACATTACAAAAAAGATGTTGAGACTTTGGAAAAAGTGCAAAAAAGAGCAACTAAGACAATTGAAGGGCTTGAGACTAAACTTTATGAAGAACAGTTGCAGGATTTGGATTTGACTAGTCTAGAGAAAAGAAGGACTAGTGGGGACATGATAGCAGTATTCCAATATTTGAGAGGTTGCCACAAAGAAGAGTGGGTCACCTTATTTTTCAAAGCATCAGAAGGCAAGACAAGAAACAATGGATGGAGACTAATCAAGGAGAGAAGCAACCTGGAATTAAGGAGAAACTTCCTAACAGTGAAGACAATTAACCAATGGAACTGCTTGCCTTCAGACATTGTAGGTGCTTCATCACTGGAGACTTTCAAGAAGAGACTGGACAGTTACTTGTCTGAAATGGTATAGGGTCTCCTGCTTGATCAGGGGGTTGCACTAGAAGACCTCCAAGGTCCCTTTCAGCTCTATTCTGATGAGTAATTAACCATCAATTGTAAATAAGAAAAATATACACTTACATGTATATCTGTACTTTGCAAATTTCACTGAACCTTCTCCATGGCACTTGAAAATTAGCCTGAAAGACTCACATTGACTACTGAGAAACAGGAAGTCCCCAAATTCATAAACTCTGCAACTGCAGATGCTGGGACATAGAACAAATATTTTATTTACAATATTACAGAAGGATCAATTTGACCCTCAACCTTTCAAAACTCAGCCACAGCATTCTTGTGAAGATGACCAGAAGCCTCATATAGCCCCAGCCCAGGAAGCACAGTTCATTTAAGTGATAAATAGAGATAACAAAAATGGCACCATTGGAATATGAGTGATCCAGCCATGAGAGAGGAAAGGAAAAAAGAAATGGTGCTTCTTTTATCATAGCCATGTTACTGCTTTGACAACAGGTAGCACTATTATATATTCCCTTTCCATTTTAAAGCTCATGTAATTTCCTTCCTCGTGTCTGGGTGATTTTATTCATTGTTTCCTTGCACTTGTGATTGATGTTCTGAGCTGCTAATCTCTCTGAGTGATAACTATTTTCATGTAAGTCCATGAGTCTATGACACAGGCAGCTCGACCAGGGCTATTGCTGACTACTTATTTTGTGCCTCATTTACATTTCAATCTCGGCCTCATGAATGTAAAACCCTAGCTGCAAATTAATAACAGGGAGAATATTAGACTGCTCGAGAGTGGGGGAACAATGCAAATCCAACCATGCGCCAGGACTCGCCATTGTGTTCTGGGAGGGATTCATTTATTGGTTGGCGGTGAATGACATTACAGAAAATGGCATATCCAGAGTGACACAAATTTATTTCTGCCCCCCCCCCGGCATGCTCTAGTATATTTTCATAGAATCAGGGGGCTATTTGTCTAGGGACAATTTAGTTTCCATGAAAAATTTAAATGGTTTCTGTGGAGATAGTGGAGTGAAATTTAATTTGTTTCTCATTTACTACAGCAGGTATGAAAAGGAGAAAAATTGGATGTCTGATGGGCAGAAATTGGTGCTGTCCCTTCACATGCACCCCCAAAAGCCCAGTGGGCCTATATCATAGAGATTGAGTGAGCTGCCTCCCCCACACCCCCACCCTTAGAGAATGGTAACCTTAAACCAACTTAAAGGAAACCTTTGGGGAAGCTGCCAATCACCCTGAAAACAACATTCCCATCGATTCCTTGTCTGTGTGATTTATGGCTTCATTTTACGGTAATTGAGAATTAGTGAGAAGATTAGCAAGGCTCAACACTTCACCATGATATGCACACTAAGTACCGTAATTTGTCACTAAGGGATGTTGGACACTTTTTTAGTTACATGGGGTTCCCATCTAATTGAATTTGGGGATAACACGGAAATTAATTTGACACAGGAAAATTTTTAATACACCCATCTTCCTCTATTGTAATGCACAGTGCTGGGCAGCAATGCAAGGGGAGCAATATTGATCCTGATCACTTTCAATTGTGGCCAGCTGAAGGATGGAATAACTCTAAATCTTATTTAAGCTCATATGAAAGCAGTTCATCTGCAGCAATCTACAGCAGATAAAGAATATTACCTTTCATTTTGTCTGACTGCATCAAGATGAAGTTTTGAAAATTTACTTCTTGCAGCAAATATACCAAATGTCCAAAGTCAACAGTTACAATTCAATTACACAGCAGCTCTTGTGGGCTGTTTACAGGGTAATTTGCTACTTAGGCAGCAAATGAAAATACTAACTATAAACAGTACCTTGAGAGAATTTGCTGCACATAAAGAAGAATAGAGGATTTAATGGGGCACCCCAAAATAAATATGAGAAATAGCAAGATCATTCCTGTTTAAATAGCTAGTTATAAGAAACTATAGTGTTTCTTTTGGGAGTTATCTCAGGGTTATTAAGGACAGATTACTAGTTGTTTTCTCCCCTCCCAATGAAGGCTTTTTAGCATTCTCTTCTAGCCAAGTTCATACTAACGCCAACCAATGCCAATTTGCTCAGCTTTTCTTACTATCATGTCATCTTAACACTCATTCCCAGTATGAGCAGAGTAAGTTTTGATTAACAAAGGCAAAGTCAATGTGGATTCTTGACCACGGTGTGTGAGTTTCCTCCCATCGGTGGACAGGGGCTTGCGGCATCTCTGGTCTGGACTGTTGACACGTGATGCAACCATGTACTTGGGCCTCGATAGCCTTATCTAGCCCAGGCCACCAAAGGTAGCTCCTTGCGAGTGCCTTCATCCGGACCATTCCCGGATGGCCCTCGTGCAGTAATTGAAGCACTCTGGGTCTTAACGAGCTGGGAACTATGACCCTACTTCCCCAAAGGATGCACCCTTTATGAGCTGAAAGCTCGTCCTTTCACATGAAAAAGCTCTGAAATTCTTGGCCCGGACATTTGTCTAGCCACCCCGTGTGCACCCAATTCAATACACAGCTCAGTATTTTGTCAGCTGCCATCTCAGCCGCGATGTCCCCCGCATGAAGGGGGGCTTCGGGCAGGTCCTGGATAGCCATGATGCATGCAGCTGGGGCTGGGGCTGGCTCTACATGTGGTAGGGGTAACCTGCTAAGGCCGTCTGCATGGCCCATTTCTTTGCCCGGTTTGTGCACCAGCCTGTAGTTGTAGGCTGACAGAAAAATAGACTACCTCAACATCCGAGGCGATAGAATATGGGGTGTCTGTTTGTTTGTGGTGAACAATCCTAGGAGTGGCTTGTGGTCTGTAAAGACCATGAACTGGCGACTGCACAAGTAGTCGTGGAATTTTTTAACTCCCGCCATGATCGCCAAAGCCTCCTTATCGATTTGTGTGTAGTTGCGCTCTGCGGACGACAGGGTCCTTGAATAGTAGGCGATGGGAGACTGTTTTCCCTCAGCCGACAAATGACTCAACACAGCCCCCACCCAATATGGAGATGCATTGCACGTGATGCAGACTGGCAGCCTTTCATTGAAATGTGTGAGTATGGAGTTTGAGGACAGCAGTGACTTGACTGCCTGGAAACTCCTTTCGTGGACGCTGGTCCACTTCCACTGGGCTTGTCTGTCCATGAGCCAGTGTAACAGTTCTGCCACAGCGGCCTTGTTTGGCAGGAAGGCATGGTAAAAGTTAAGAAGGCCCAAAAAGGCCTGAAGCTCTCCCTTGGACTTCGGACTTGGGGCCTGCTGAATCGCTTTCAGCTTTGAGTCTGCCAGATGGATGCCATCGGCATCAATGCGGAACCCCAAGAACTCCATTGACACAACCCCAATCTTGCATTTTTTCCCTCTTTAATCAGAGTCCCGCTGTGCAGAACCACTGAAGGACGGCCCTAAGCCGTTCAGCCAGGATCTCTGTGGTTTCTCTGGTGATAAGAACATCATCGAAGTATGGACAGACCCCTGGAATGCCCTTGAGCGTTCACTCCATTACTCCCTGGAAAATTCCTGGGACAACACTCACCCCAAACTGTAGGCGCTTGACCTTGAAGGCCCTCCGATGGGTGACAATGGTTTGGGCGGCTGCCGTGGCCTCGTCCACCGGCAGCTGTTGGTAGGCCTGAGCCAAATTTAATTTGGCGAACACACGGCCACCTTGCAATGATGCCAAAATATGGCTGACAACTGGTACCGGATACGCGTGCTGTTGGAGTGCCCGGTTAATGGTACACTTGTAGTCAGCGCATATTCGCACCTCCCCGTTGGCCTTTAGTGGTGTCACTATGGGGGTCTCCCACTCCCCACTGTCTACAGGCTGTAATACTCCCTGATCAACTTGTCCAGCTCTGTGTCAATTTTTTGTTTTAATGCAAAAGGCACTCGACGAGGCTTGAGCCGTATTGGCGTTACCGTAGGATCAAGCTTGAAGGCGATTGGAGGACCCTTGTACTCCCCTAGGCATGGATTGAAAACATCTGAGAATTCTTGGCAGACTGAAGACAAATCCACCACTTGTGTCCGGTGAATGCCGGTTATTTGGATGCCCAATGCATCGAACCAATTGAGCCCTAAGAGACTCGTGTGTTGGCCTTCTACCACAACAACATTAAGTGGGCCTGCAAACCCCTTGAATTCCACTCACAGTGTGGCTTCGCCCTTGACCGCCACTCGGGAGTTTTGGAAGTCGGTGAGCATTAAGTTAGATGGCCGCAGCTTGGCCCATCTATTGCTGTGGCTGCATATGTGCCTGAATGTCCCTATAGCGATGATGGACATGGCTGAGCCTGTGTCTAGTTCCATCTTACATGGGACTCCCTGAAGCTTGACTTGGAGTCGTAGCTTCAACTTAAGGGGGCGATGGGCACCAGTGCGGAGAACGCTCCTTCGGCTGGTGCAGAACCCCACACGGTGTTGCCCCGGGCCCATGGTACTTCTCCTGATTGAGTCTCCCTGTGGCTGGTTCCTCTGGCGACCTCAACAGACGGCGGCAATGTGGCCCGACTTTCCACACGCCCGGCACATTGCTGTACGGAAATGACATTCTGCGCATTGATGGCGGCCTCCGCAACCCATGTACCTAAGGAATGGAATTGCCTTATCGGCTGGCCTCGACCCTGGTGCCTCTGTAGCTTATCGACTTCGTAGTCTGAGTCGGTGTCTTCCATTCGCTCGGCATCCTCGTGGTGGACTGCTTCGGTGCTTGATGTGCTTTTGGAGGGCTGCAGCGCTTTAACGGCCCCTCCGGTGGCTTCGTCCACCATGACCTCTTTCAAGGCCTCCTGTAGCATAAGAGTCTCTTTAGCAAAAAGTTTTTGTTGGAGCTCTCGATTTCGGATGCCGCAGACTAGACAGTCCCTTAGTCTCTCTTCCAAATCTGTAAAATTGCAGAGTCGGGATGCTTGACGCAGAGCGGTGATGAATTCTGTGGCCGATTCGCCGGGTTGTTGCTCCTGCTGCTCAAAAACCATGCTATCACGGACAATTTTGGTTCAAAATGGTCTCGGAGTCTTTTCTTCAAGTCCCCGTAGGTGACGGACTCAAGCAGCATCGGGGCGACCAGGTTTTCCGCGATGTCGAAGGTGGTGGGGCCGCACACGCAGAGGAGGGTTGCGGCCTTTAGTCCATCTTCGGTGACCTGGTTGGCGCGGAGGTAGTTTTCTACGTGTGAAATGTAGGACGCCCATCGCTCCGGGTGGTTGACGTCGAACTCCTCGAGTTTCCCCACTTTTGCCATGGTGAGTTGCTTGTGCTTCTTGCTGCTCGCGTTGACTTGTGCTGCTGGCTTCTGCGTATGCCCTAGGATGGATCCTTAGAGCGTGGTGGTCTCCAGCGTGGCTTGCTTGGCAGACCGAGGGGGGGAATGTAGTTCCTGCCAGGCTCTGTGCTGGCCTCACCCCCTAGTGACTTCAGACTCTTATGATGAAGCAGCACATCCCACCTTCGTCGCCACTGTTGTATATTCGGTTCTTGCAGGCATTAAGCGAGACGGAGTTAAACAGGAACAAGTTTTATTGAACTCAGAACAGAAGCAACTGAAATAGCTGCTACGCAGCTATTTATATGGTTAGCCTCCAGGTGGCAGCCAATAGGTTTAAAGTAACAGTTTCCCGCCCAAAACCTAACTACCAGCCGGGGGCCAGCAAACCTGGCTACGTAACAGCAACCGTTACAAAACAATACAAACAATAGAATCTAGGTCAGACATTCAGCAAGTGATTTGAACAGTTGTGGCCAATACATTACAGGATTAGTGGAAGATTTTAAGCCTCCATCTGAACTAATTAAGATTGTCTTAATATAGGCATTAAACTTAGTTTTTGTATTCATTGCCGTATGAAGGTAAAGAAATAGTTCAAGAAGAAGTAGAGATATGAAACAAGAATTTTACCAAACTACAAACTTTTAATAATTCATGAGCCTTCCAACAGCTAATTTATAAGTTTATGAATTCATATATGAATAGATGAATTCTATGCATATTTGCCTGGAAAGAATTCTGTTGGGGTTCAGAAAGACTGACTTCCTTTATTTGTGGTTCATTTACAAAATGAATACCCTAGTTTTGAATGGGGAAAAAAAAGACTTTGTGAGAAGAAGCTATAGGTAGCTTACATGTAAATATCTCAGCCAAAATACTAAATGATAAGTAAATACTCCCTTATTCTTTCAAGAATGGTAAAAAGGTTAAGGTTTTCCTGTCCAGTCATGTCTGACTCTAGGGTGCAGTGCTCATCTCCTTTTCTTGGCCGAGGGAACCAGTGTTGTCTGAAAGCATTTTCCATGGTCATGTGGTCAGCATGACTATACACCAAAAGCACATGGTACACTGTACCTTCCCATCAAAGTGGTACCTATTAATTTACTTGCATTTGCATGTTTTTGAAGTGCTAGGTGGGCAGACACTTCTTTCAATAATTATGTCTAACTCTATCTCAATTTGATGAGTTTTAATTTACCCTGCTGTTGGATTTTCTAATTATAAAAACTTTGCCATTCTTCCATGGCTAATGACTATATAAATTCTGCCTCCCTTTGATAAAAGAGGAACACAACTCTAGATTTCAGGATATGACAACAATGTGGCCTAACTATTAATTGTTTTAGCTATTTCAGTGCTGAACTATGATTCATTGTTGTGACTGCCATAAAACAAGCACCTACATATGTGACATTTCTCTCAAAATATTATTGGCAGCCTTGAAGAATTTGAAGCAATCCTGCTATCCATAAGGGTGAAAGGACCAATGAGCTGGTGTAGCTAATAGAGCAAATGTTGACAAAAATGGATATTCACAGTATTCAAATCTGCAGTTCCTTTCTGAAATGGCTTTTTTTTATAGCTGAGAGCATCTTCTCTGCATCAACACTATTACTGTGTGCTAACTTACTATAACATTGTTTTTCAGGTGCCACCTTACAGGGCTTGCATGGAAAGCTTGTTTCTGACAGTAAGGAAGGAGGGGGCTAGGAGGATGGCCAAGTATCTGGGGAGAGTGAAAGTGAGATGCTGATAGAGACATCCTGACAGCTGCAATGGGTCATCAATAGATCCATCAGGCCAGTAATTTGCAACAAATTTAACATACATCACTTTAGTCAGGCCATGCTAGATCCATCTTGTCATGACATCAGAGCAAATAACACTTAAATCTGGTGTCGCTACTGACCTCTGCAACCTTTGAATTGACACTGTTGTTTGAGCCTGGCCTAGCAGAACAGCAGATGGAGGAGAGATTAGCACAAAGGAGAAAACAGGTCATAACAATATAAGGCTTAACACGAGAAACAGTAATTTGTGGATTCCTCCTCTGACACGGTTGCTTAACACATGCCTTCACAGCTTTTATTTCAACTAAGATGCTTTATTTTGTGTAGATGTACACAATAGGACAAAGCAACATTTCATGAGTCTAGAGCTAAACAGGTTGTTATGCTGAATAATGTGTTTGCTTTCAAGTAATCACATTGTTAAGACTGAGTAATTTCATATGCATAACAACTACAACAGTTTGATTTTGAGCTGAGGCCTAATTGTTTTTCTTTTTCCTAAATGTGTGCACCATGAAAAACATCATTTTCTAGTTTCTGGGTGCACAGAGCAAAAAACATAACATTTGCTTAAAAACTGGGTTTTCTACCCATTTTTCTGATTTACCACTTTAGGAATGTATTTGTTTAAACTGTTTAATCAAAACACAAAATGCCTTCATTGTGGGAGGAATTCTCCAATTGCTTAACAAGTTTGGAACAATTTCTGTTATAGAAAGACTGAAGAAGATGGTATAAAAGACTAACACTTATTCATAAGCATAAGAAGCTTTCTTTGAGGCATAATCTGACCTTCAAGGCCATCTATAGAGGCTATGAGTTTAAAAAAAGATGACACAGACCCCTTCAAGCCCATTCCAGCACTGGTCCTCAAAGATACTGTTTTTGCCATTTTGCTATTTTATAGAAATCTAGAAGTTGCCTGGTAAAACTGTTAATGCTTTCAAACATAGAAATCATGATGATACCGCTGAATTTAATTTAGCAAAAATGGTACACTCAAACATGGATTCACATACACACATACATACAAAAAGGTTAAGTTAAATGTATAGAGATAAAGTTGAAGCGGATGCATGCAGTCATAACCAATACTTTTTAAAACGTCTGCATCTAATATTTCAATAATTTCTTTTTCCAGCAATGCTGAAATAGAATAATATAGAGATTAAGAACTTCACTTAGTATAGAAAAGGTTGTTGGGTGCAGAGATGTTTTCTCTCTTTTAAATTATGGACTTTTCTTGAGTTGAGTTTTTTCTAAATGAAAAAAAAACACCAAAGAATAAACCCGAAGTTTTAATGTTTTACAGTCATATAGGGTAAAAAGGGTTTTACTTCCAGTTCCCAAATAGCCCAAAGACACCTTTGACCTAATTGGGAGCTAGGGTGAAACTGTTATTTCTCAAGTGGCCAACAAAATGTTAAAAAAAAAAATCAAACATATCTACTCATAAAAAAAGCAATTAAAAAAACCACTGTGGGTGATTTCAACCAGCAACCTTCTCTGTGCTGATGAAATACCTTAGCCGCCATGCTATTTCAGCAAAGCCAGTAAAGGGAGGCATAGAACATATTGGAATGTATGCTAAACATTAGCACAGTTGTAGGGATAATTCTTCCTTTGCAAAATCACCAATGAACAACTGTAACACACTAAAGCATTTGTTTGGATAGAACACTCAAATCAACATAATAGAAAAAAGTGTTTTATAGAAGTGGAGCAAAATAGATGCCTTGAGATCACTTTGAAGGGGCTGTAAAGAAATGTGCAGACAATCTTGTTGGAGGAGTGGATAAGCTTTTCAGGGAAGAAAAAATCTTGAAAACAACCTTCCTTGAGTGTGTTTGGTCTAAGAGAAGGGAGAAAGAAACTCAAGATTTCGTTATTATACTCTACAACAATGAGGTGGCATTCTTGTAACCCTAGGGTGTCTGATCTGGCTGACAAGGATAAATAAAGGGTGACATCATAATTTCTGCCTTCTAGAAGTAATAACTTGCCCCTTCTGGTTATCGGACAATAGACAGTTCATATAAACTCTATGTTGATACTTAGAAGTCCCAGGATGCTGGTAAAATCATCCTGGTACTTGACAGGTTCCCAGACACACTTGACTCTACTACCCCTTACAAACAAACACATAGAAAAAGAGATGCATGCATATTATCATACTGCAAAACAAAGCACCAGGCATCAGCACCAGGCATGCAGTGGGACCTGCAAAACAAACCATCTGGTTTCTTAGAAAATAAACATGATGGTATATTGCAGCTTAGCACTTTGGAAGTGTGCTCACCTGCTCATAAAAAACAACAAATGGATTATCAAGAGCATTCTGTAACAGGTTAATAATCCATTGCTTCATTGATTATATCCCTGCCATTTTATGAATGAGAAAATTCTTCCAGCAACCATTTTGAATAATGTTCAAAGCATTGTCTCAAAATTCCAAATGCCCTTATTAGTCTACAGTGTATGGCCAAATAAAATATTGGGTTTTTAAAATCATATTATTCCTAAAAGGACCATGTGAGCAGTGCTGAAATTGGGGGTGTGGGGGAAGAAAAAGAAAACAAATTTCATTTCTTCAGTCTTGCTTTTTGATTGAATTCCTACTTTTCTCTCCTAATACTCCTAATATGTGATTTATTCAGTTATACTTAATGGTAATTGTGTTTGTTTGCTTTGTGCCCAGTGTTAACTCCTGGCTATTGTCTGGACTACTTCTGCAGTTTTCTTGGAAAAATTTCTGAAATGATTTGCCATTGCCTGCTTCCTAGGCATGAGAGAGAATGACTCACATAAGTTCACTCAATTGGCTTCATTCCTAAAGTGAAACTAGAACTCACAGTGTCTGGGTTTCTAGCCTGATGCCTTATCCACTATACCAAACTGGCACACAATAATGAAAATACTGATGTGTATATTAGTAGAAAACATATGTAATTCAAAACAAAAGTTTTTAATGCCCAAACAGTGAGAATATTGTAGATCCACTAAACATTGATGTAAAAGGTAATAAAGTTTATGAGTGTGCTGCAAAAAGTGGTTTAGGATAACAGACAAAGCGGACCTTTTACAAACCCCATGTCTCTAATTTTATTGGAGAAAATTAGATACTCAGAATTTTGCATAAGATAAGTGTATTACTGGGATGCAATTTGGCCCAGGTTCCTAGCTTTTGCGCATGTGGCTCCTTAATAAAAAGTGTCAGTTAAAATGAAAATACAGCTTGTGTAATTAAATTTAATTGGATCTTGTCAGTTTAAATTCTCTTTGTTTTTGAGTGTTTCCATAGAATTGCAGCTTCTGGTTTTGCTAATTTCTTTATTGCAAGCTGCGCACTGAATCTCTGTGCCCTATAATAAAGTGAGACCTTGTTTTTGTAGAAGATTTTGAACATGATTGCCATAACAAACAAAAGATGTGCAAGCTAATTCCATATAGTATGCATGCATAAGGGTAGTGAGAATAGTTTTTCTTTTATTTTTGTTATATATAATAATCTCAATAATCTTATTGCAAATGATGCAGTGTGGTGCATTCTAGTGCAGGCACAAATCCTTCCTTCCTTCCTTCCTTCCTTCCTTCCTTCCTTCCTTCCTTCCTTCCTTCCTTCCTTCCTTCCTTCCTTCCTTCCTTCCTTCCTTCCTTCCTTCCTTCCTTCCATCCATCCATCTGTCTCTTAATACATATTTCAGCTTGCATATATAAGTCAGAAATCAACCTAACGTCAGTGCAAATAATACAATTGTATTGTCTACCAATATCCATAGCTCTCAACTGGAAGGATCATTCTCTGCAAAGATTAAAGATAATTCAATTTCTTTTTATTTATTTATTTCAATATTCAGAATCTGAAAACAAGAAGAAAGAAATGAAAGAATACATTTACAATTGTTTGGAATATTAAGTAGACTGATTATAAAGAATATTAGTCTACTGTCAGTTTCCTGGAGACTAATCATAATCTATTCTTTTGGTTCAAATTAAAACCAGTTGAATATATTTATACATCAACATACATGCACAGTATGAGCATAGCATGATTGCTTTGTCTGTCACCACCTAGGTCAACATGCCATTCCATAGTGCTGAGCTCATAAAGCCACAAAGAAGAACTTCCTTGTTGTTATCTTACAGCTACACATGTTATAATCACCATAGAAATGCTGCTATGAGACTTGAAAACAGAATATCAGCCAAAAAAGCAGCCAAGCTCTGGCATATTTCTAGAACCCTCATAACTTGCTACCCCACATTATTGAATTGGAAGAAGATTTAATAAGGTATAATCATATGAGGGCAGTTAACAAAATATGCTTTATAAAACATCATGATGTAAACAAACACAACTTCTATCAGGACACAAGTAAGTAATGGAAGAGTCGATGTCCTGAACTCACCATGCATGTGTTATTATTTGGATGGTATCTTGGTTTGCTTGTGGGTACCCATGAGTATAACGGTTCTGTATACTGTATTGAGCATGATTACTGATATTTATTCTTAATTCAAAACTTAATAGTGGTTCATAGTCTGATATAATGTTATTCTCTTTATTGTTCATATTTAATTCATATGGGAAAACTGTAACCTCCATAATATTTTAATCCCTTATTTAATCATTTCTTGTTCTTTTTATTTGTCTTTTTAATTTTTTTAAGTAATCCTTTTCTCTATTTAAACAAATATATGGTAATATTCACTACCTAACTCCTTGTAATATCAAATATATATACAGGACATGGGATCACTAAAATTTGGAGAATGATATTAGTAAAAAATACACAAAAGTACAAAGAGAGGGAGAGGGAGAGGGAGAGGGAGAGAAAGAAAGAAAGAAAGAAAGAAAGAAAGAAAGAAAGAAAGAAAGAAAGAAAGAAAGAAAGAAAGAAAGAAAGAAAGAAAAGTGAAATGACAACCAACTGCCATGTCTTAAATAATAAACAATGTTTTAATTTAACCTAGTATGACCCCCCAACAATAAAACGAGAAACATATTTGGCCTATTGTTATTGTCAAATGTGATTGTTTTTTCTCTATGAGAATCTGCACAGTTCAACTAATGTGAATCAATAAAGACCACCATATTCTCAGAGTTGAATGATCGGTCCCTGTACCACCAAGATAATTCAAATCCTTGATTCACAGCCTCAATGTACAACTCATAATAACTCCATCATTGCCATAGTTTGACTGAACTTTATAAGAGTGTTTAAAAGTTTATAAATTACAGCAAGACATTGAAAATTCTTCCTGATTATATCACTGGGAGCTAGCCAAGATAGCTGCAGCATCAAAATTGATGTATTTATGTCTCTGTGTATATATATTTATTATCAATAAAGTGGAAAAGAAATATCTTTATAATATATATATATATATATATATATATATATATATATATATATATATATATATATATATATATATATATATATATATATATATATATATATTATAAAGATATTTCTTTTCCACTTTATTGATAATAAATCCATAAAGGCAGGTTATGAATTGACATATTTACTAGGTCATTTCTGTCTATCCTCATCTATAAAGCTCTTCTTGTGCACAATACAGGCAGCTGTTTTTTCATCCTTTGAATCAGATCCAACACATAAATTCCTAGTACAATGTGGGAGTTAATTCAAATATGCAAATCAATTCCAATTTGATTTGGACACCAAAATCGGTTCAAATGGAATATCCATACCAGATGTCAATGGTTTCAGAACCTTAAAATGCATATCTGAATGCACAGAAAGTATCTGAATCAATTAAAATTTATATTATGATCCAAACTGGCCCATACTGGTTAGAATATTAAATATTTGTGCAATTTTATTCTGCATCTCTCAACTAACATATTTATGTAATTAGAGGTAATAATAACAGACGATATATAGCAGAAAAAGCCACATTACAAAAAAGACGCCATTTTCCTGTTTGCTCTTATAAATGCATGGACACCAAATAAAATGTTATTAGGATAAAATACAATAGAGACTCGTATAAACAAGAATGTATAATCTATGATTATTCAAAATCAAGAAAGACCTAAAAATACCACTACCCCTTTGATTCAAACAAGTTGTCTTCAAGGAAAAACCCAAGCAGATTCTTCAAATTGCCCTTCCTAAAGCTATGATTAGTCACCAAATGGGCAAAAATAATAATGTGATAGTGATTTTTCCAAAATTTCACTTTTCTTACAAAACAAGCATAAATTTTTCAAGGCTCAACCTCAGGATCCTTAGTTTGTTATGTATGTAGTTAATTAGGATGTTTTTAGTGTACCTAAGTGTAAGATTGTTTCCATCTTTTTTATAAAAACCACATACTGTATGTGCCTAACATTTTCACTGGGTTGAAAGTATGGTAACATCTGCTACACCATGTTTCATTTTTAAAACTTATTTTCCTACATTTTTCTATTCTCTTGGCTAGCTGTGCAATACTAAAGTTACTATTAATTTCCATACAGTACACAATTATTTGGCAACAAGATTTACTGAAATAAGTTACTTACCTTTTAGTAAACATCTAGAGTAAAAGTTATACTTTCCTTCATAGCTGGCAAGGAGGGAGAAAAGAAAGAAAGAAAAAGAAAGAGAAGGAAGGAAGGAAGGAAGGAAGGAAGGAAGGAAGGAAGGAAGGAAGGAAGGAAGGAAGGAAGGAAGGAAGGAAGGAAAATTTTGAAAATATGCTGAAAGAAGTGACATGATTACTATTGTATCACTAGCGCTAAAATGATAAGGGTTTTTTTTTGTATTTGTTTGCTTTTTAAAAAATAATAAAATGTTCATTCTTGCAGTGATTACTGATGCTGATAAGCTGCCTTTCTTTTTGAATGTAAAATTGAACTACCAGCCTTTGATCTGAACTAAAGGCTGATCTGAATTCAAGAAAAGCTTGCTGCTAAACCATATTCCCATTCAATCCATTAAACCATTCACTTCTCTTCCCCTCATCACACTGACTCCTAATTTGACAATGACAAAGAGCTCCACAGTGATTTTAAATTTCATAATTTTAATCTGTCAAGTCTGACATTTAATTAGTGCCCTTCTAACCTGTGCCCACTTACTTGAAGGTTACTGTTGGTTTTCCTTTAGAATTTTTTTCTTCTGGAAAAGTGGATTAATAAATATGTACATAACTGGCAGAGATAAAGACAATACACACACAATGGTCTATTAGTACCAAATCTAGACAGATGAGGTTAATAATATTTTAAAGTGCTGCTTTATTGTATTAAGAGTGATTAAGCCTTTGGCTCAACCCTGTATGTGTTGTTCATTGAAAACATAAAATATAAGGTCTATTAAGCATGGTCTGGCACAAAATGTTACCCAAACTATGGTAATAACATGTTAATAAGTCATATTACAGGAATCTATTGAAAAGGTGTATTCCTTGAGTTAGCTAGTATACATATTAAGGGATTATTAGACACATGAGATATCTATGCATAGCCTTTGGAAATTAGACATTTGACTATTTAGAAATAAAAATTAAAATTAGGAATGTTTTTGTGAAATAAGCATTTTTTATTTTTTAAATGTATAGCAATAAAGAGTGGTATCTTGTAAACTAAAAGGGTATACAATTATCATTTGAGAATTTAACCACAGTACTTTATTGTATAGTGAATATGTAGACTAAGTCAATCTATCTGAAGTCAAGCACATCCACAGGGTTGGATCCAATATTTTTTTTCCATTTCAGGAATAAAGATGTAAAAATATTTGGTATAGATTCCAGATCAGATTTTTAGGAACTATCAAAATGGACTTGGGCATTTATACAGATGACAACTTTGAACAGAATCTGAGATCAATCTATACCAAAATTAAATGAAAATAAAAGCAAAAAAACCTTTCTTAAAAAACAATAGTACTGGGAAAATGTATGTTTATGTATCCTGAAAATTTTCAGAGCTAAAAATTCACATTAAAGAATTAAAGAAATTGACATTAAATTGTGCTCCCAGAACTGAAATGGACACAGTCCCAACATTTGTGGCTGCTTCATTCTCACCCATTGCAATTTCATTTGCCTTTTTTGTCCTATGAACAGCAAACCCTGTTCAACTAGCATTTTATTCCCATCACTTCAAATTCTTCCCTATTGTTAACAGATTGGAACAAATGTTTTGCATTTCATACAATCTATTAACACTTAGGCAAGGGACTGCTGCTTCCAATTTTGCACAAATGTCTAATTTCCTTTCTGCCTTTATTACTTCATATTTTGTGTTCCACCTGTATCAACAGCATGGCTACATGCCACAGGACTTTTTCTCTACTGTATGAAATAAAGGACAAAATAAATCTCAAAGGTCATAAAACTTCTCAACAGTGTTGAATGAGTTGAATGAGGTGAATTCCAAGTCTGAAGCCAAAAGGTTTTGCTTACTTTGTCACTTTTCTGATGGAAAATTTCCAGAATGCTTGTCTGGTCTTCAATGGGTCTTTTATAGATATGTATTTAGAACTCTTCTGAAAGGGTGCTAAACCTATATTTCTTAGACATAGTTTTCATGCTCATTACACAACATTATAGGCACATTATACTGTTTATAGTATAATGGTTTTCATGTCACCATCTTTTTAGTGTTTTTACTTCTTCTATTATTTTTGAAGATTCCCTCCTAAGCATTGCAAACTTTTATTCTAGTGAATAATCCCAGGACTAGTATGATAAAGTTGCAATTTGTATGACTGTTTGGACAATGTTTGTACATAAGTAACTATGATTACTTATGCCACTCTTGGGGTATGATGCCATTTTGCTTACTGCATTGGCCATGTTGATGACTGTTAGCTGGATAATTTAACAGTTGACTAAAGCTGCTATTTCAAGATCTACCTACAATTTTTCTAGCTATCCCACTACATATTAAAGAGAGTGAACAGTTACTGTGTTCTTGATAACAGATGATAGCTAGTGATAGTTGTGTAGAAATAAAGACAGGGAAAATCACCAATCACTTTCCTTAACTTGGCTTTGATTAAATCAATAAGGATAACACCTTCTCTGATCTTTGTGCCAAAATAGGGAATAGTAGTGGAGTAGCACAATTTATGTGAATTATTTTTCTCTTGCCTCAAAATGGTGAATAGCATTTTAATATACCTGTTTGGAAAATCCCCAAATCTCAGTTGCAAAATCCAGATGTGCACTAGATGGCAAGAAAGAGATACAGAAAAACCTAGCTGTAGTTGTGCTCTAGTGATTGTCTGGATTTTTGCAACTAAATGTGATGCCTTGATTTTTCCACAGAATAGTTTCTCCTAATCACCCCTTAAGTCCCATGATCTGCAAGTACAGCATTTTTTTTCTGGGCAGTGAAAGGTATAATCCCTGGGAACTATGTCATTGTGGCATCAGTGATCGTATGGTATTAACTTTAGAAGCTTTTAGAAGAGGGACCCAAAGTACTTTATTTTTTTTTGTAAGATTTTATTAATTTTTTCCATACATATAATAATATTTTTTCAACCAACGTGCTGTCTGAGTTTAAATACACTAATACATATTAAATTCATAATCCTTTATTCTTTCCTCTAACCATCGGTAAAGTAAGTCCCAAGTTTGGTAATATTCTGTTTCTTCTTTTTCTTTCAGTCTCATAGTCAATCTATCCATCTCTGCACATTCCAATATTTTTTTGATTATTTCTTCATCTGGTGATGTTCCTTCATTTTTTCAATATTGCGCAAATATTATTCTTGCCGCTGTTGTGACGTATAAAATCAAATATAGGCTTTGTTTATTAATCTTTTCTGGCATTATACCTAGTAATAAAAGTTCAGGTTTAAAATCTACATATTCTCCCAACATCTTTTCTAACCAAGTATGTATCTTTTTCCAATAATTCTTTGCTTTATCACATGTCCACCAAACATGATAATACATGCCTGAGTTGTGTTTACATTTCCAACATCTATCTGACATATTTTTAAACATTTTTGCTAATCTTGCTGGTGGCAAGGGCCACCTATAAAACATTTTATATAAATTTTCTTTATCAGAAGTTGACATTGTCAATTTATAATTTCTTTCCCATAAATTTTGCCATTTTTCTAGTTCTATATTATATCCAAAGTTTTTCGCCCATCTTATCATTGTTTCTTTAACTTGTTCACTTTCCATTTCCAAAATTAATAAAAGATTATACATTTTCTTAATTAGTTTTTCATCTGAAGTTAACAAAGTCTTATCAAATACTGTCTGTTCTTTATAAAATACATACAGTTTAACGTCTTTTTCATATCTAGTTTGCATTTGTAAATGTGCCCACCATGACAAGTTGATCCCCTGATTTTCCATTTCTTGTTTAGTTTTTAAATTCCCTTCAGAATTTAGAATATCTCTATATGTCCAGATTTTTTCAAAGTCCACCAAATTTGGGTGTACAAATGCTTCCATAGTTGACAACCACCCTGGAATTTTCAAATATATTTTACTTTTTATTTTTCCCCATACTGTTAACAATGCATTTCTTATATAATGGTTTTGGAAATACTTATGAATCTTATTTTTTCCATACCATAAAAAAGCGTGCCACCCCAATTGTAAATCATGTCCCTCCAGATATAACAACTTTTTATTTCTAAGAGTTATCCATTCTTTTACCCGTGTTAAAACAGATGCTTGATAATACAAAGCCCACTCCGGTAGTCCAAATTCTCCATTTTCCTTAGCATCTTGTAATGTTTTCATCTTAATTCTAGCCTTTAATTTCAAAATTAATGAGTTTAAATCTTGAAAAAAAAAATTCTCAAGTTTTATAGGAATTGTTTGGAATAGAAATAAAATTTTCGGCAATACGTTCATTTTCACTGTAGCAATTCTTCCTAATATTGACAGTTGCAGATTTTTCCATTTTTCCAAGTCCAATTTTATTTGATTCAATAATTTTGTGTAATTATCTTCTTTTATTGTTGCGCATCTTGCTGTTAAATGTATACCCAGGTATTTATTCTTTTTCACTATCTGTAATTCTGTTTTTTCTGACAATTGTTCCTTTTATTTATCTGTAAGATTTTTTAACTATTACTTTAATTTTTTCTCTGTTTATTTTCAATCCCGCCATTTCTCCATACTGTTCTATCTTTCCCAGTAATTTAGGAATCATTTCCAAAGGTTCTTCTAAGATAAATACCAAATCATCAGCAAATGCTTGTAATTTATATGTTTCGCCTTTTATTTCCAGTCCTTTAATTTCTATATCTTTTCTAATATTTCTATTTAAAACTTCCAGAGTGAAAATGAATAACAATGGAGATAGTTGACATCCTTGCCTTGTACCTTTTCTTATCTCAAAGTTCTCAGTGTAATCTCCATTCACGATCACTTTCACCATTTGTTTATTATATATTGTTTTTATCATATTTATAAAGTTCTGTCCAAAGTCCATTATTTATAGTTGCTGAGTCATAAATTGCCTGGAAACATTATCAAATGCCTTTTGAGCATCTAGAAATATTAGTGCCAATTGTTTCCCTGGATGTAATTCATAGTATTCTCCATTGGCATCCTTCAGTCTCGTGAGACTATGGTATCGTGCTCTGGAAAGAGGTCCTAAGGCAGCATCTGGTGTGGCTAAAAAGGCCAATTCGAGAATGGCAGTCCCTTCCACACTGAGGGCAGATACAATCTGTCCCCTATCCAGCCCCCAGATTTCGCTGGTTCCGGGACTGCCTCTTTGCCTCAGCCTGCCGCACAAGTGTCTCTTCAAATTGGAGAAGGCCATGCTGCGTCTTTAGCCTCCAGGCTGAACGATCAGAGGTCAAGGATTCCCAGCTGTTAATGTCCATTCCCAAGGCCTTTAGGTCCCTCTTGCAGATATCCTTATATCGCAGCTCAGGTCTCCCTCTGGGGCACTTTCCCTGCACTAGTTCTCCATACAGGAGATCTTTCGGAATCCGACCATCAGCCATTCTCATGACATGCCCAACCCAGCGTAGGCGTCGCTGTTTCAATAGTGTATACATGCTAGAGATTCCAGCACATTCCAGGACTGCGCTATTTGGGACTTTGTCATGCCAGGTGATGCCGAGAATATGTCAGAGACAGCGCATATGAAAAGTGTTCAGCTTTCTCTCCTGCTGTACGTGAAGAGTCCAAGACTCACTGCAGTACAAGAGTGTGCTCAAGACGCAGGCTCTATAGACCTGGATCTTTGTATGTTCTGTCAACTTCTTATTAAGCCATACTCTCTTTGTAAGTCTGGAAAATGTGGTGGCCGCTTTACCAATACGTTTATTCAGCTCAGTATCTAAAGAGAGAGTTGAGCCTAGAGTTGAGCCAACAACCTCCAGTTCCTGTGCAGAGATTGTAATACAGGGAGGTGGATCCACATCCTGACCCATGACTTATATTTTTTTCAGGCTGATTGTTAGACCAAAGTCTTGGCAGGCCTTACTAAAACAGTCCATAAGCTGTTGAAGGTGTTCGGCAAAGTGAGCAGTAATGGCAGCATCGTCAGCAAAGAGGAAATCCCATAGGCATTTCAGCTGGACTTTAGACTTTGCTCTCAATCTAGAGAGATTAAAGAGTTTTCCATCTGATCTGGTCCGGAGATAGATACCCTCTGTTGCAGTTCCAAAAGCGTGTTTCAGCATGACAGCAAAAAAGATCCCAAATAAGGTTGGCGCGAGGATGCAGCCCTGCTTCACTCCACTTCGAATGTCAAAGGAATCTGATGTTAGGCCATCAAAAACAACAGTGCCCTTCATATCCTCATGAAAGGACCTGATGATGTTGAGGAGCTGAGGTGGACATCCAATTTTGAAGATAATTTTATATAAGCCATCCCTACTAACCAAGTCAAAAGCCTTCATAAGATCTATGAAGGCTACGAAAAGTGGCTGTCTTTGTTCCCTGCATTTCTCCTGCAACTGTCTAAGGGAAAATACCATGTTAATGGTGGATCTGTTGGCTCAGAATCCACACTGTGATTCTGGATAGACTCTCTCTGCATGCACCTGGAGCCTCTTCAGTATGACACGGGCAAGCAGTTTCCCTACAACACTAAGAAGAGAGATGCCGCGATAGTTGTTACAGTCACCCCTGTCACCTTTGTTCTTATAGAGTGTGACGATATTTGCATTCTTCATGTCCTGTGGTACTCCACCTTCCCTCCAACAAAGGCAGAAAATTTCGTGCAATTCAGTGGGGATGCTTTCTTTGCAGCACTTCAGGATTTCGGCAGGGATGTTATCTTTCCCAGGAGCCTTGCCAGAGGCAAGTATTCTAATACATCCATTATCACTCTTAAATTGTTTTTAATTTGTCTCTTTGGTAGAAAACCATTTTGGTCTGGATGTATAAATTCCATTAAGTATTTTTTCAATCTTTCTGCCATTATCGAAGTAAAAATTTTATAATCCACATTGAGCAACGATATCGGTCTGTAGTTTTTAATCTGTGTCAAATCTGAATCTTCTTTTGGTATTAAAGTAATGTTTGCTTCCATCCATGTGGCTGGGAGTTTAGCCTCCAACAAAAGTCCATTACAAATGTCTTTCAATGGTTCACTTAGTATGTCTTGTAAAGTTTTATATAACTCCACTGGTAATCCATCTGGACCTGGTGTTTTTTCGTTTTTTTGCCTTCTTATGGCCTCTGATATTTCCATCATTGTAATTTTTCCCTCTAACATAGTCTTAAATGTCTCTGGAATTTTTGGAAGATTATTTTCTTCTAGATATTGAATCATTCTCTCTCTTGGAGTTTCTTCTTTGTCATACAGTTTCTTGTAATATTCTCTAATTATTTTTTTATTTCTTCATTTTTAAATTGTAGACAACCTTTTTCATCTACTAAGTTATGTATCATTTTCTTCTCTTTCTGTTTTTTAAGTTTGTAAGCTAACCACCTTCCTGGTTTATATGCATTTTTGAAAAAAAATTGTTCCGCTTTTTTTATCTGCTGTGCCATTTTTTCTGAATCCAACAAGTTTAGTTTGTGTTTTATTAGTTCCATTTCTCTTTTCAAAGTCTTTTTCCAATTCTAACTTTCCAAATTTTTCTTTTAATAGTACATATTGCTGTCTTCTCTGTTTATTTTTCTTTGACATATATGTTATAGCTATACCTCTAAAATATGCTTTAGCTGTATCCCATACATTTTGTAATGTTGTGTCATCTTTTTTGTTTTCTCTAAAGAAGAACTCCATTTCCTTTTTCACTAGTTCTACAAATTCTCTTTCTTTTAGTATAGATTGATTTAAAGTCCATCTGGTCTTTTTTGAATTCCTCTCCATGTCAATTTTAAAGGATTATGGTCTGCCCATGTGCCTATTTCAATCTCAATTTCCTGTATATTCAACCTCAATTCAGATATCATCCAGATCATATCAATTCTTGACCAGGATTTTTGACTATTTGAATAAAAAGTATATTGTAGTTTTTCTGGATTGATTTCCCTCCAAATATCTTGTATTTCAATTTCATCTGTCATATTAAAGAATGTCTTAGGTAATTTTCTTCTTCCAGTTTTCCCTATTTTACTGCTTTTATAGTCAATTGTCCCATCTACTATCGCATTAAAATCTCCTACTAAACAGATATTTTGATACTCCATTTCTATTATTTTTCTATGGAGGCTTTGATAGAATTCTTCCTGGTTATTGTTTGGTGCATAGATTATTACTAACAGTGTTTGTTTTTGGTGTAAATATATGTCTACCATCACAATTCTTCCTTCTTCATCTGAATAGATCATTTTCGAATCTATCGTCTCTTTAATATATACAGCAACACCTCTTTTTTTCTGATGTGCTGATGCATAGTAAAGTTTCCCAATTTTTGGGTGTTCCAACAGTTTATGGTGTTGTTTTTTTATGTGTGTCTCTTGCAAGCAAATTATGTCTATATTTAATTTCTGTAGTTTCCTAAAAAAAATATTTCTTTTTGATGGTGAGTTTAGTCCATTTACATTCACTGAGAAAATTCCATTTTCTTTCTCCATTTCCATTATTTATATTTAGATCTAGTCGCTTTCATAGTCCTCTGCTCTCTGGCAGTTCCTTCACTCTCTTGTTCAGATTTCTCTTTCTGTTCTCCTGTTTGTGTAGTTTTATCTTGAATTGTCTCTTCCATTTGTTTCTGTTCCATGGTCTCCTCTTGTCGTTGTTGCACTCCTTCATCTAAAACTGCTCGATGTCTTACTTCGAAGTCTTCTGTTTTCCAGATTGAATCCAGCTGATACCTTGTGTTATTCCAGTTGATTAGAATGCCTTCTGGCATTAGCCATCTAAAATTTATGCCTTTTGCAATCAGCTTTGTGGTTAAAAAGTGATAATGTCTTCGAGTATCTCTCACTCTCTTAGGTATCTGCTTTAAGACCACAATTCTTTATTCTTGTATTGTAATGGTTCATCTCTCACTTTTCTTAGTACTTCATCTCTTGTTGTTTTCTTTATGAATCTCACATGTACTTCTCTAGGTAATCTATTTTTCCTTGCGTAGCTTGAATTCATTCAAAATATTTTGTCTATCTCCATTTGCATCTCTGCTCTATCTGCTTTCAAGGCTTCTGCCAGAAGCTCAATGATCACAAGTGCTATATTTTCTTCTCTGTCCTCAGGGATGTTTTGAAATCTCAGGTAATGTTCCGCCTTGTCCATTTCTAGAATCGTGACCGCCCCTTCTAATTTTTTATTCTCTTGCAATAGTATTTCCATTTTTTATCCATATCATCTGATTTATCTTCCATTTTCTGAATTCTTTGTTCATTTTTAACAATCATTTGATGCTGAACTTCAAATTGTGCTTTTATATCCAAAATTTATTCACTTAATTTCTCAAAATTGCTTTGTGTCTGTTTGTGGTTTCTTTGCATTGACACTTGCATCAATTTTAGTGTGGCCTGTGTTTCATTTTGGGCAGTGCTTTTTTCCTCATGTTGCAACATTGTTTCAATAGATCCCTGGGTTGTTGGGATGGGTGTTCCAACAGAGGGTGCAGAGGAAGTCTTCTTCATAAGTTTGAAAATGTCTGATGTACTCATTTTTCAACCAACAGTCTTGATATAAAATCCAAAGTATAAAAAGGAGCCAGCTATTTTAGGCCAAATCCACCTCCTCCAGTCGTCTCAGATGTAAAGTGTTCACTGTGAAGCATTCACTGTCTCCAAATAGTTCCTGTTTAGTTATATCCAGAGTCAACAAATATAGTTTTGAGAAATCTTTTCCATTGTAGACTCACGCCAAGGCACTTTGTTTATGCCAGGTGTTGTTCAAGGTCAAACAGTTCTAGATATTTTTTTTAATGTTGAATCATGTTATAATTTCTTCTTTCGCCACTAGATGTCCTCATACACTCATTTATCAATGCCTGAATTTAGAAAATTTTTACAAGGTTCTTCTTTTAAAGTTCTTTATAAGTTATTTACCCTTAAGATTATATCTAGAAAGTTTTCACCTCTGTAAATTAGATAGTCAGTCCTTCTTTGAATCAATCTGAATTCAATTTTTAAATGTTATTTTAAAAATTCTCCTCTTTTGTAGTTGCTCGCCGCTTTTAGATCATAATCTTTTTGGGGTCTTTGTTCTTTAGCTCTTCCCCATCAGGGGGTCAACGACTTGTAATCCACAAGGAAAAGGAAAGAAAACACTGGCTCACCAAGTTTCAGCACGCTGTTGATGATCAGCTGTTTGCCGGAGCACCGCGGCTCCTCGCTTTCCTTCCGGCTGGAGACGACTTGGGCTGCCTTGGCTTACCCGGCAGCCTTTCCTCTGTCCTTTCAGAGGATTTCTTCAGTCTGCTCCAATCAGACGCCGCCTGATCTGAGCTCCTGGAGTGTCCCTCCTTCTTCGTTGCCCCTCCAGGACAACTTTCCAACTGGGCGAAGCGAAATTGGGCTGAGTAGCCGGAGCCCCAGCTTCTTCCACCCATCCTGCCAGCTACCAAAACCGGAAGTCTCGGGACCCAAAGTACTTTAATTGCTAGCCCAGAACACTTCCGTTCAAATATCCAAGCTTCTGCCAGCAACTTTAGTCATTACAATTTTTTTGCACAATGTACTGATAGGTTCTCAGAGATCAGAACTCTATGGAATAGAGATGCTTCCTAGCATGGTATGGTGCACCAAGGAAATTTCCATCTTAAACATGACATATATGATTGCTAAATGTGAAATCACAAATATTTAAGGAGATAGGATTGTAAGACAACTAGGTATTTTAGGGGAAAGCTCACTATTTCTTTGGAATGGCATACAATTTTCCTTGGAGGAATATGAGATCTAACTTCAGGCTTCAGGCATTCTATCTGTAATAAAACTTCTACCTTGGTACATAGAATAATGAAAAGTCATAACAAGACTATTGATTGAAAGGTTTTGCATCTATTGTCAAATATTCAGCAAGCAAATGTGAAGGCAGGGAGGAAATTGCAGTAGAATTGGCATGGTAGGCAGAGTTGATATCACCCTGCAAATCTAAGTAGGAGTTAAGAAGTTATCTGCTCTTAATCTATATATACAGCCATGCATTTCATGTAGGCAGAAGGCTCAAGCATATACTGTACATTCATACTGGCATGACCATGCAAAGAAGAAATAGGATAGGAGACTAGAGACAGTAAGACAGATTGATTAATCTCTGATAATTTTTTTATTAATGGGAAAGTTAAATAAAAATATTGGCTGAATTGTAAGGCAAGATTGCTTCTTTCATGAAAATAACCAAATTTTAGCTTGCAAGTTCAGTGTGATTTGGATTTGGAAGTTTCCTTTCCTTCTATAATAACAATGACAATGACAATAACAATAATAAAAAGTTGAAAGGGACTTTGGAGGTCATCTAGTCCAACCCCCTGCTCAGGCAGGAAACCCTATATCACAGGTCGGCAACCCACGACTCCGGAGCCGCATGCGGCTCTTTGAGCCTTCTCCTGTGGCTCCCAGCCTCCTCTGCCATTTGCAGAGACAGAGACAGAGAGAGGCACTTGCGCTTCGCTTCCCTTCTCTCCCTCTCTCTCTCTCATGCGGACTTGCCCCCTCACGGGGCTCCTGATTGGCTCTGCGCCCGGGTGCCCCACCCCCTGGGAGAAGCGTGGCCAGGAAGTCCCTTTCCCGGGCTGGCCCCATCCGAGGTGCATGTGGCCGGGGAGCCATGCAGGGAAGCCCCGGGATCCCTCCTGGGAGCGGCCCACCAGAGCCTCCGCTGAGCGGGCCAGCCCTCCTGCTAGCCATGGCCCCGAGGGAGAGCAGCCCCTGCGATCCCCAGCTGGTGCTATTGTTGGCCCCGCCGGCTGGGAAGGCACGCCAGAGTCCCGGCTGCCGGGAAGGAAGAGGGAGACGCAGCAATGGCAGGAGAGGAGAGCTGATTTAAAGCCAGCCCCAGTCAGCTTGTCGGCGAAGAATGTGAGGTGAGCAGAAGATGGGGGGGGGAGAGAGAGAAAGAGACAAAGGGAGGGGGAGGCATTTTCCAACTAGCAGCAGAGCTGGAGACGGAGGGTCGTGGCGGGGGGAGGGAGGGGGCTCTGAGTCCACGGAGCACCTCTGCGAAGCTGCCACAGGGCAGGTGGCACACCCCCCAGCTTACCTGTACCAGAGCAGTCCCTTTTCGTAGCAGCGGTCGAAGAAGTGCGGCTCTGCCCGACGGCTCACACGTCCGGGTGGATGTGCAGGAACTCGAGCAGTGTGCGGGTCCCGCCCTTCTTCACGCCGACAATGATGGCCTGTGGGAACTTCTGGCCGGAGTCATTGGACTCCAGCAGAAGAGCCCCAGCCAGACCCACAGGGGGCGCCTCCTCCTGGGGCTCAGTGCCAGTGGTGGCTTCCTCGCCCTCCTCCTCCTCCCCTTCTTCCTCCTGCTGCCCCCGGGCAGCTCGGGCAGGTGCTGGGGCAAGAGGGGCACCCAGGGGGGCAGCTGGGCTGGTGGAGGGGCTGGCAGGGGCCGGTCAGGCAGAGCAGCAGCAGCATCGTGGCCAGGGCCAGTGGGCCATGTGGCACCAGCCCCCCCCAGCGGCCCGCTGCAGCTACATCCCATGGGCAGAGGGTGAGCCCAGGCAACGCGGAGTACTGGCTGGGGTGGCGGCGGCTTCCTCACCCTCCTTCTCCTCCTCCCCTTCTTCCTCCTGCTGCCACCTGGGCAGCTTGGGTGGGTGCCGGGGCAAGAGGGGCACCTGGGAGGGCCAGCTAGGCCAGCGGAGGGGCTGGCATGGGCTGGTCAGGCAGAGCAGCAGCAGCATCATGGCCAGGGCCAGTGGGCCGCGCGGCACCAGCCCCCCCAGCGGCCCACCGCGGCTACATCCCATGGGCGGAGGGCGAGCCCGGGCAGCGCGGAGTCCCGGTGGGGGCATCACTCCCTGGGCTGTCCCCGGGCCGCTCCCTGGGCAGCTGAGCCAGCCACGCATCTCCCCGGTCCGGTCCGTGGTGCCCCAGGCACCTTTCAGTGCCTTCTGCTACCTCCTGCCCCCTCCCCTCCCCACCCCTTTGGCGCCGACACAGCAAGGGCAGGAGAGAAGCACTGGTGGGAAGAGAGAGAGAGAGAGAAAGAGAGAGAGGAAAGAGAGAGAGAGAGAGAAAGAGAGAGAGGGAGAGGAAAGAGAGAGAGAGAAAGAGAGAAAGAGAGAGGGAGAGGAAAGACAGAAAGAGAGAAAGAGAGAGAGGGAGAGGAAAGAGAGAAAGAGAGAGAAAGAGAGAAGGGGAGAGGAAAGAGAGAAAGAGAGAGGGAGAGGAAAGACAGAAAGAGAGAAAGAGAGAGAGGGAGAGGAAAGAGAGAAAGAGAGAGAAAGAGAGAAGGGGAGAGGAAAGAGAGAAAGAGAGAGGGAGAGGAAAGACAGAAAGAGAGAAAGAGAGAGAGGGAGAGGAAAGACAGAAAGAGAGAAAGAGAGAGGGAGAGAGAGAGGGAGAGGAAAGAAAGAGAGAGAGAGGGAGAGAGGGAGAGGAAAGAGAGAAAGAGAGAAAGAGAGAGGGAGAGAAAAGAGAGAGAGAGAGAGAGAGAGAGAGAGAGAGAGAGAGAGAGAGAGAGAGAAAACTCATGCACAGCAGCCTCTATTTCTTTTTAATTAAACTCTTCAATCAAGCTCCCCACCCTTGTGTGCGCACGTGCACGTGTGCGCAAGTTTTGCGGCTCCCAGTGTTTTCTTTTCTCTGGGAAATGGGTCCAAGTGGCTCTTTGAGTGTTTAAGGTTGCAGATACCTGCCCTATACCATTTCAGACAAATGGCTGTCCAGTCTCTTTTTAAAAACTTCCAGTGTTGTAGCATTCACAGCTTCTGGAGGCAGGTTGTTCCACTGATTAATTGTTCTAACTGTCAGGAAATTTCTCCTTAGTTCTAGGTTGCTTCTCTCTTTGGTTAGTTTCCATCTGTTGCTTCTTGTCTTGCTTTCAGGTGCTTTGGAGAATAGCTTGACTCCCTCTTCTTTGTGGCAACCCCTGAGATATTGGAACAATGCTATCATGTCACCCCTCGTCCTTCTCTTCATTATTCCTGTTAACATATTTTATTTTAAGTTATTAATGCACAATATCTTGATTACAGAATATAATTGCTGATTAGTGGAGTTCTACTCATAAAATTTAGGTTGTTTTAATTTCAGTTGGCTATAATTATGAAACATTTAAAAAATTGGTAAAGTATGATATTCTTCCTAGCTTTATTTCAAATAAAAAGAATATTATATTAGGGAAATAAAAGCTTATTGCCAAGTTATTAAACTTCCCTACACCATACCAATTTAAATGTACTATAATACATCAGAAGATAACCTTCTACAGGTATACCTCTCAAAAATATATTAATAATGTGTTAATATTTTTATTTCCATTTTTAATACAGAAAAACATGCTGGAAGCAAAGTTCAGTTTGTAATTCTCAATAAAGATACCCAGATTTGTAAACAAGTCTAAACTTTATCGTTCACCATAGGCAATGAATAGATCATGTTACCTTTTTAATATGGGCTGGTTATCACACTTTTTGGCAAGGTGGAAGGATAAATGTTATCAGCCACCAAACTGTATCCTTTGAAATGCATCTAAACTCCATGAGATCAGAAACAAAGTCAACAATTTTATGTATGGGGGGAAAATAAGAGATTTGAATTTGACCACTGCCTCAATCCTAGGACCCAGTGGGTGAATAAGTACTACTTGCTCTACAAGTAAGACATTTGATTTCAGTAAGGCATTTGATAAAGTAGACCACTACCTACTCCTTGGTAAGCTAGAAAAAGGTGGAATAGGCAACATCACCACCAGATGGATATGAGGCTGGCTGGCAAACCGTATTCAAAGAGTAGTCCTTGATGGCACTACATCCACATGGAGAGAAGTAAGCAGTGGGGTACCACAAGGTTCCGTCTTAGGCCCAGTACTCTTCAATATCTTCATAAATGACTTAGATGAGGTAATTGAAGGGGAATTCATCAAATTTGCAGATGACACCAAACTGGCAGGAGTAGCCAACATCCCAGAAGACAAACTCAAGATCCCAAAAGATCTTGACAAACTTGAACAATGGGCCCTATCCAACAAAATGAGTTTCAGTGTGGAGAAAAGCAAAGTTTTACATTTAGGCAGGAAAAACAAAGGTACAAGTACAGATTGGGCGAGACCTGGCTTAAAAACAGTAATTGTGAGAGGCACCTTGGAGTCCTAGTGGACTATCACTTGACTATGAGCCAGCAGTGTGCAGCAGCAGCCAAAAAAGCCAATACAATCCTGGGTTGTATAAACAGAGGCATAGAATCAAGATCACACGAAGTATTAGTACCGCTTTATAAAACCCTAGTAAGACCGCACCTGGAATACTGCAACCAATTCTGGTCACCTTATCACAAAGTGATAAGTTTGGAGAAAATTCAAAGAAGAGCAACTAAGATGATTAAAGGCCTGCAGACTAAAACATACGAAGAACGGCTGCAGGACTTGGGTTTGGCTAGTCTAAAGAAAAGAAGAAACAGGGGAGACATGATAGCAGTATTCCAGTATTTTAGGGGCTGCCACCAAGAAGAGGGGGTCACGTTATCAATGGTGAGATTCAAATATGTGAACAACCGGTTCTCTGTGTGGATGCCGCTTCCGGAAGTCCATTCTGGGCCTGGGCAACAAAAAATTAGCTACCGGTTCTGCCGAAGTGGTGCAAACCGGCTGAATCCCATCACTGCACGTTATTCACCAAAGCACCAGAGGGCAGGACAAGGAACAATAGTTGGAAACTGATCAAAGAGAGAAGCAACCTGGAATTAAGGAGAAACTTCCTAACAGTGAGGACAATTAACCAGTGGAACAGCTTGCCTCCAGAAATTGTGGGCACTCCACGATTTTTAAGAAGAGGCCGGACAGTCACTTGTCTGAGTTGGTATAGGTCCTCCTGCTTGAGCAGGGGGCTGGACTAGAAGACATCCAAGGTCCCTTCCAGCTCTATTCTATTCAAGTGAATTGAATAAGCACACTAGCTTTACAAGCATCAGAGAGGAGAAAGGCAGCAAGATAATAACGAGGGAAATAAAACCAAGGAGATGAAATGCCAAATAATTTGTGGCTGAAATTATTTTTTAGGAGGTGGCAGAGCCAATTGTCAAGGATATAGTATTACTGGAGGTCATTAGGCTGAAAAATGCTCCTGAAGAGCCTTTTGAACAGGTTAATATGCATAACTCCATAATACGTCACTCCTATCTTGTCCCAGAACTCAAGGACAGAATCAGTGAGTGTACAGAGGTAATTTTTGCAGATGATATAGATTTCTGGATAGTAAGCCTTTTCTACAATACTTGTTGTTGTGTCCTGGGCCTTGCTGAGCCATTCAGCAAGGCTCAGGAACTCTGCAGATGGTTGCAGAGACCCGGGCAGACCACGTGTCTGCCCGGGACCGGTTGCAGAGACCCGGCAGACCACGTGTCTGCCCGGGACCCAGACAGGCTGTCTCCAGCCTCGCACGCATGCGCGAGGCGGGAGAATGGCCTGCAATCATTGGTTGAGCATCCCCTTGCAAGGGGAGTATAAAAGGGCTTGTTGCCATTGTTCACTTGCTTCTGTTCAGTGAATGTACTCAAATAAAGAAACATCTTTTGGACACACTGCCTCGTCTCCATGTCTGCTGTGCAAACAGAACACTTGTTTCCTAGCATTGTCACCTTCCATGCTTGTGATAGAAAGGGTGAGTCTATGAATGCTTAGCCGAAGCAAATGAGATCAGGATTTCTGAGTATGTTAAGGAACCCAGGGGTTTGCATCCTGAATGCTTGGAAGCTTTCTGTTCTGACCCCATGCTGAATGGGTAAATATCAGGAGGGTGGAGCTAATGGAGAAAGTGGTCTTTGAAACAGGTCTATCCCACTCCTTGCTTAACAGTTCATGAATATGTGAGGAGAGTTTCTCTTACGCTAACAAGCAAGCTGTTTTCTATTTTACACACTGTCTTTCTTTTGGAGCAGGGATGTAGTGACACACATTGGAATATATTTCTCAAAAACAATCACTAGCTAGCTGCAAATTAGCCATGTCTATTCATTGTTGGTTTTAGATATAATATAGAAATTGAATCAGGATTGCTTGAGGCAGGCAAGTATGAGGATGTATTTTGACTTAATTCTCTCAAGACCATTATCATTATTAAGAGTGTTGGAAAGATTAGAAGAAATAGTTAGAATTTTATGTCATGGAGCATTTCATTCAGAATATAATTTCATTCAGAAGCTGAGAACTGAAAAAGGCCTCAGAGCCAAAGGTGTGCTTTGAAGGTTTAATTCATTACACAGAACCAGACCTGGCTATAGAATACTAGGTGTCTATGTTTTTCAATACTTTGCCCTCAGTTAGAAAAAGAAAGTACCAAAAATGTGCTCATTAGGGTAATGTATATGCAGACAATCTTTCTAGCTTCCTTGGCTTTGTATCGAAAAGGACAAGAAGGGAATGTGCTCCAGCATTTGCTTCTAAAATTACATTTAAATGCGTGCAAATTTACAACAAATAGCGCAGCGCATGTTTAGCAGAGCTTTCAACCTTCAGGCCACTTGTCTTTCTGATAAATTGCTCTTGTTAGAAATACTATTCTCGTTTTCCTATTTCTTTGCACCAGTTGGGCATTCAATTCCACTCTGAAGCAATCACCACAAGCCCACACACTTACACAGTCTAGCTGACTGGGAGACCTCAGAGGATATGAGTTGGATCCAGCACAGCTTTTCCCCAGATTAATTAGATTTGTGCATACCCTTCATTCAGAAAGGGTCAAGACTGCTGGGCCCAGGGAGGATTAGCCTCACGTAGTTAAATCTCCTGGCTTCCCCCCACTCCCATCCCAAGGCTTGGTCTCAGAGATGCCTTTTAAAGTTATGTCATGAGAAGGATCATAAAATTCAACCAGGCTGTCCTGATTGTGAACATTATGGTATATGAAAATGTGGGCTTCACCTTAAACAATTTTCCATGGCATCCTACCTTATATTAAAGCAAAGTGGAACCAAGTATTCATAACCTAATTATAGCACTACCATAATGAAAGAGAATACAAATGAGAACTCTTGATAAAAGAGAAATGCTTCTGGCATACATTGAGATGTCTTGGCTAATGTTTTGTATTGATCAACTTATGGAAATGAGAACTCGGAACCGGACAATAGCCTAATGCTCCACAAGTCAGTCTAAATATGGTCTTGGATGCATTTCACTGCACTGCCCTTTCTTCCTGATGGCTTCTAATAATCAGAGTTGCACTTTTTGTTAATCTATTATATTAATATACTTAATAATCATTATTCCATGAGATTTAGTTGTAAGTTATAGATTATCTATATCCTATTATAAAATATCTTTTTAATTCAACACATCTTTTTTAGCTCCCTGTGAAGCCATGCAACTACATTGTTTATAGTATTATATTATAGGCTTTGAAGCCACTCAACTACATTGTTTATAATATTAGGTTATGGGCTTCAGGGAAATTTCCAACCCAAGTAACCTTTGATTTTCTTGCTGAGTAACATTATATACAATTGATTCCCGACAGACTGTAAGTAATTCTACCTGATAATTACTACCCCAACCATTATAAAGTATCAGAAATTCCTGGTAGAGGAATAATACCTGCCTGTATTGTTAAAATGCAAGTTCTTAATAATATTGTTCATATGCTGGGAGATATACTGGCCACTATCCCTAATCTAAATATTTGGTGAAAAGCATAGATCAAACATTGTTAGTTTTAAGTACTTTGAATCATATTTCAATGTTCAACATTAGCTTTTAATTAAATATAAAAACATGAATTTTGTGTAAAGCTGCATAGCTTTTTATGGTGAGGCTTGCGTTGGGCTTTTTATATTGTTAACCTTTCACATCTCAACTATACTGTATGTGTAGTCTTGCTCCTTCAATCTCATTAAACACAACAGTTTGTAAGGACCCACCTCAATTTACATCTTAAGAAGACAGAACTCTTGGAACGTTTCTTCCAACAGGAATCTTTATTAAGAAAAACTGACTGAAGGCATGCTAGACAGGATCTGAGGGATCCCCCTGACCATTCAATGTTTTAAAGTGTTCCCAGGCAGCCCCACTCCACATTCCTTCCGGTCAATTCAAATTGGCAGATGTCCCAAGCTTTGCAATCTTTCCCCCCTTTTTCCTCGCTGCCGGTACAAGGAGACTTCATAGGGAGTGAGATCAAAGGCTGATGGCCGCATTGTTATGGTTAGTACTCTCGAAGGGAATCCACAGAGGATGTTACTTTGTAGTTGATAGGGGAAATGCCAGTCATAAACACCCGTGTTTACTCCCCCCCCTTTGTAGTATGACAGAATCCAGAAAAGAGTAAGAATTGGGTATTCTCAGAGTAGATAGCTAGAAATAAAATATAATTGGATTCTGACATCCGGCTCCCCTTAAAAATAAGAGAGGTCCACCTGTAGAGAAAACAAAACAGGTATAAAAGTTAGTCTGACTTGTTAGGATACTCTGTATGAAACTTCTTTAAAAGCTTCGGGGCTTTGACATGACGTTTATGGACCCACTCGTTTTGAGAGGCAGGGAGGTGCTTCCATGCTACTAGGTATTGAGTTTCCCCACGATATTTTCTAGAGTCCAGGATTTCCCTTATTTCGAAGTGTTGTTCTCCTTCTACCGTGATTGGGGTTGGTGGGGGGGGGGATTTTTGGCTGTAAGGGTGACTGTTGTTCTCTTTTCAGCAAACTGCAGTGGAAAATTGGGTATATTTGCCTAAGATTCTTGGGTAATTCTAATTCTACTGTTACTGGGTTTATGATTCTTTTAATTGGAAAAGGCCCTATATATTTTGGTCCAGGTTTTTAAGAGGGTTGTATGGATTTTAAGTATTTTGTAGACAAGTACACCATTTCTCCTATAATGAATGGTGTGGGCTCCACCCTTTTCTTATCTGCTTGTGCATTGTATGCTTGCCTAGCTTCCTCTAGAGTTTTTCTAACTATTGGCCAGGTGTTTCATAATTGTTCCATCCATTCTTTCAGTGATGGGATTGCCGGTTCATTTGGGGTTGAGCTTCCTGGGTGTTTTCAAGGCTTCCAAATTTTTGTGGTGTGTCCACACCTGGAAAGGGATTTTATTGCCTTCAAGGAATTGGCGCCATGTAAGTAATGACCAACGTATCCCATATGCCTCTTTCTCCCACACGGGCCAGCGCTGTTCCGTTTCAGTGAGTTTCCTGGACGTATACGCGCAGGGTTGCAATATTCCTTCATCATTTTCTTGTAATAGTACAGCTCCCACTGCCACATCACTTGCATCCGTCTGTATTACGAAGGGTTTGTCCATGTCTGGGTGCCTCAGTACTGGTTCGGCGGAAAAAAGCCTCTTTAATCTCTCAAATGCCGCTTGGCATTCCATTGTCCATTTTAGTGGCTGGCTAGGTTTCACTGAGGATTCTCCCTTCATTTTTAGTAAGTTCGTGAGGGGCAGGGCTATCTGGGCAAATGAGGGGATGAATCGGCGGTAAAAGTTTGCGAAACCCAGGAAACTTTGCAGTTGCTTTCTTGTGCGAGGTGGTGCCCATTCTAATACTGCCTTGACCTTTTCTGGGTTCATTTCAATGCCCTTGGGGGATATGCGGTAACCTAGGTAGTCTATTCTTTCCTGGTGAAATTCGCATTTTGATAATTTGGCATATAGGTGGGTGGCTCGCAGTTTCTTTAAAACCGCTCTGACTAGGTTGACATGTTCCTCTTTTGATTCCGTGAAGATAAGGATGTCATCTAAATAAACCAGGACCCCCTTAAATAGGTGCTCCCTTAGTACCTCATTGATTAATTGCATAAATACTGCGGGGGCCCCTTGTAATCCAAATGGCAAAACTTTGAATTTGTAGCACCCCATTGGGCAGTTAAATGCAGTTTTCCATTCATCCCCTTCCCTAATTCTCATGCGGTAATATGCTTCCCTTAGATCTAGTTTAGTAAAAAAATTTCCTTTCGAGAGGTGTGATAACATGTCCTTCATGAGGGGTAGGGGGTATAGGTTGCTTTCACTGATTGCATTCAATAGGTTACCACCTATTGAATGCAATCAGTGAAAGCAACCTATACCCCCTACCTCCACGCATAAGCGTAGAGAGCCATCCTTCTTCTCTCTAAAGAGGACCGGAGCGGCCACCTTAGGCTTGGCTGGTTCAATGAACTCCCTTTCTAGGTTTTTCTTTATAAATCTCTCCATTTCCTCCTTCTCCTTTGGGCTCATGGAGTATAATCTGGGCTTTGGGAGTTTTGCCCCGGGCTTGAATTCTGTGGCACAGTCCGTGGGTCACTGGGGGGGAAGCTCATCCGCCCTCTCCTCGCTGAAAACTTCAGCCAGATATCTGTATTCCTCTGGTATTTCTGGTAGCCCCTTTTCTTCTCCCATGGACTCTATTTCCGTTTTTAATTTTGGTAGATCCCCTTGGGGTTTTAAGTCTGTAGGATCCTCTTTCAGGAAATTGATTTCTTTCATCCTCCAATTTACCCAGGGGTTCCATTTTGTTAACCATTCCAACCCTAGGATCATCGGGCATTCCATGCCTGGGATCACTACAAATGTTATGTCTTCCTCATGATTTCCCAGGGATAGGTGGATTGGTAACGTGGCTAGGGTAGCTGGCACCCCCCCTGCTATGGACCCATCTAACTGGCCAAATGAGATTGGTTGTTCCAGCCTCCTCACCGGAATGCCCAAATTTCCCACTAGCGTCGGGCTAATGAGGCAGCGGGTGCAGCCAGAGTCTATTAAGGCTTTCACTTTGACAGCTTCGGGCATGGAGGGGGCTAATATAGTCACTGTCTTGAGGATGGGTGGGATGGATCCACTTACCAGTGGTTCACCCTCCGAGCTGTCATCTGGGGCGTCCACCGGCCCTGTGGTGTAGGCTGGAGCTCTTTCCCCACGATGGGCGGAGGTAGGGGATTCCACAGCCTCTATCCCTCTCATGGCAGATTCTTTTGACTTAGCTGGGGACTTCCCGGATTTGTTGGCCGGTGGTCTGTATGGGTTGTGCTGGGGGGCTTTCGAGCGGCATTCTACAGCCCGATGCCCCTCTCTCCCGCATTTGAAACAGCCCATTGGCTTCTTGGCTATAGGCAATGGCTTCGCTGGTTCACGTGTCGGTTCAGGCGGTGAGCGGCTCCATTGTTTTCCTCGGTGGTGCCTCTTCAGTAGGTCGATCTCTGCTTCCTCTGCCAGGACGTACCATCCATCGAGTTTGTGTGGGTCCCCCCGGGGCAGGCAAGCGTCATATAGGTCGTAATTTAGACCGTCTTTGAAATGGCTAAGGAGGATGTCTTCCGGCCAGTTCAGCTTGCTGGCAATGGTTCGGAATTCTTGCGTATATTCGGCTACTGGCCGTCTGCCTTGCCTCATTGTTTTGATTCTTTCGTGTGCTTTGCGATCAGCCAAGGGGTCTTCAAATCGCCTTCTCAGAGAGGACATGAAACGGTTGAAGTCGTTGAGCTCTGGGGCACTGGAATCATGCAAATTCACCACCCAATCAGCGGCCGGCCCGTCCAGAACAGATTGCACGATCCGGATACAGGCTTTGTCTCTAGGGATGTGCCGCCAGTGTTCCTCCATGTAGCTGAGGACTTGGGTTAGGAAAAACCCCAAGCGTGTCGGCTCCCCCTTGAATTTCGCGTCCAGCGGCGGGAGTCTTTGAATGGATCATTGCCTTCTTCGTCGGTATTGTCTTCCATCTGGATTGCCATCTGCAGGTCGGTAAGGGGTGGGGACTACTGGATCAGCGGATGTCCCTGGGGCTGCAGGTTCCAATTTCCCCTCAGTGTCTCTCCAGTTGCGGCTCCAGGAGTTGGTGTGGCCGTGGGGCTCAGGATCCTCCTCTCCTAGGGAGCTGAGGGTTCTCTTCATCAAGTCGATAGCTTTCTCTAGGATCCAGTTCGAGTGCTGTGCCCAGCTTCCTTCATCTTCGCTTGTGTGCAGGGATCTCTCCATCTCCTGCTTCCATCCTGGTTGGTTGGGCCCCCTTCTCAGGGTCACCTTTCTTGATTTCTTTTCCCACTCGCCTTTCTTTCCAACGCCCATTGACCACCGAGGGTTGTGGTTACACGTCTCCACCACCTCTTCTCCTGAGGAATCTGACCCTTCAGATCCGGATATTTGGCAGGTTTCCAGTCGGGGCAACGGCTCCCTCTCCAGGGGGCTTTCTCCCTTCCCCGTTTCGTCGTCTGACATGGTATTTTTTGCAAAGTCCCCCGGCAAGCTTCTTCCTGTCAGGATGACCAATTTTGCAGATCCTGTCTAATATAAGGACCCACCTCAATTTACATCTTAAGAAGACAGAACTCTTGGAACAGGTTTTCCAACAGGAATCTTTATTAAGAAAAACTGACTGAAGGCGTGCTAGATAGGATCTGGGGAACCCCCCTGACCATTCAATGTTTTAAAGTGTTCCCAGGCAGCCCCACTCCACATTCCTTCCGGTCAATTCAAATTGGCAGTGTCCCAAGCTTTGCAATCTTTGCAATCCGGTACAAGGAGACTTCATAGGGAGTGAGATCAAAGGCTGATGGCCGCATTGTTATGGTTAGTACTCTCGAAGGGAATCCACAGAGGATATTACTTTGTAGTTGATAGGGGAAATGCCAGTTATAAACACCCGTGTTTACTCCCCCCCTCTTGTAGTATGACAGAATCCAGAAGAGAGTAAGAATTGGGTTTTCTCAGAGTAGATAGCTAGAAATAAAATATAATTGGATTCTGACACAGTTGCTGGGAATTCTATTCAAGGCTTTTGGGGAGCCTATAGTCCTAGAATCTACTGGTAGTTGTGCAACTCTGGAAAATAGTAAGAGGAGATGAGGCCAGGTTGCACTATATTGCTATATAATACTAAATGTACCACATGATTCTGCGTGAAATTGATATAGGCTTTAGTACAGCTTAAGCTGAACTATACTGAAATTCCCCTTCTCCTATGGTGAGGAGTTGTTGAGGCTCATGTGGTTGATCATTTTATGTGATCAGATTCATGGCAATCCAGAGATTGGCAGAGCAAAATGAAATCCTTTCATTTTTTGAAACAGAATTGATAAGATTCTGCTTTTCTAGAAATGTACAACCTAGGGAAATCTGGCTAAATGGGGCATATATTGGAAATGAAATGAATAAAAGTGGTGGATTTGTTGAAGCCATTATTTTATCTTTTATTTTTGTTTCATTTGGCTTTATTACTTTCTTGGGAGGAGGGGTGGGCTTTAAAATGAAAACCTTTGATCAGAAGTCCTTTTTTTGCTTTCACAGCTAATGTTAGATTAGTGATGGACAAACTTTTGATGGCTGGAAGAAGTGTATGTTTAATGTTTTATAGATTACTCAGGAATATAATGGTGGTTGTGATTATGTAAAATGAATGGAACCAGGATTTTATTATTTTTTTCTTTTCATTTGTATGGGAGGTTACTTACTTTATAAGTAATGCTGGGCTTATAATAAACCTTATTTAGGGTATTTTTGTACCCAATCTCAGAATGGCAAGAAACCATGGATAATTGATCAGAAGACTTTGGGTGGAGGTCTCAGAAAGTGGTTTGATAGCAAGATGCATTTATTTATTTAATTTATGTGGTCACCTATTTGGCATAAAGGGACTCTGGTGAGCTAATACAATGCAGTGTGTTAAGGTTAATCCCTGCACTATATTAGTAGGAATTTGTTTTAATTATTTGTTAGATTTTTATCCCACCTTTATTACATTATAAGTAACTCAAAGTGGTGAACATATATAATACTCTTTCTCCCTCCTATTTTCTCTACAACAACAACAACAACCCTGTGAGGTGGGTTGGGCTTAGAGTGACTAGCCAAGGTGTCCCAGCCAGCTTTCAAGTCTATGGCAGGACTAAATGTCTATGGAGATTCTCAATCATCCAGGTCACAGTTGTCCCAAAGGTGCGTTTTCGAAAGGCAACTGAACTTTCTGTGGTTTTTTCCCCTTGGAGGAATATGGCATCACCTATCTACTGTTTATAACACAGTCCTTTCAGCAGTTCAAAGAAGTTTTGCACTCTGATTCAGGTGACCCTGAGGGCACAGATAAACCCCCAAGGGGCCTCAATGACTCTCAGAGAGAGAGTGCTAACGATAAGATGACTGTGAGGAATATAAATCTTTCCACTCCCCATCATTCAGTCAGAACTGAAAATGCTTCTTGGATGAGAAGTGAAACATCTTCAGGGGAAAAAACAGAGTTGCCTTTTGAAAAAGCACCTTTGGTACATAAGACTTGGACTCAGTTTCCTGGTTTCTAGATCAGCACCTTAACCACTGTACCAAACTGGCTCAAATAATAGTTATATTACTGATCATAAATTCAATAATATCTACCTACCAGGCAGTCACAGCGTAACTTCTCATTTCTATTAGATTTATGATATTGTTATTTAATGACTCTGTTGAACATAAAAATTCAAGTAGTGAGATTTACACCAACAATAAATTCAACCTATTTATTCATAATGTTATTACCTTAAATGACATTGTCTTATTCTTAATAGTTAAGTATTCTTTTTACTTTTAAAAATAATTTAAAAAACTATTGATAACTTCACAATGAGTATGGAGTTTTAATTCCATTTGACTCCTTTTCTTTATCAGCAGAGTTATGGAGTTGTGGGAAATTATTTATTGATCTCTCTTGTATTTCTATCAAGAATTCAGCTTAGACCAGATTGGTTTGTTTTCTTTCTAAATCATTTTTTTTAAATCTAAGACAGAAGCAATTATGCACGAATCTACTGATTTTGATAAGCTTATGCTTTAAGTATGTCTATCCCTGTTCAGGAATGTGGCCCAGAGAGGGGGCCCCTATGATAGGTATGCTTGTTTGCCACCTTACCATGATGTTCATAATGCTGGAGCCAATGGTGTGAGAATTTTAATTTTGGGGTCTTCTGCATGCAAGATACAACAGCACATTTAATTACAGAGCACATCACAGTTAATATGAGCCCTGAAATAGACAATCTAAATATGCTCAGTTATTTAGCAATTAGAGCTCAGTCAGTGTTGCTTAGCATACAAGACTGAAACATCAGCTACCCAAATATGAAAAGGAAAAGAAACAATGCTTCAAAGAATAACCTTCTCACCTCAAGAAAGAAAGCATTGTTCATTTGCACTTGGCTGTGAGTCCAAATCAGTATGTAAGCCCTTCAAAATGTTCAGGTCAACCCTAAAGTCTGTTAGGCCTTGTTCTTTCAGAAACCTCAGAAAGGTGAAGGTGAGCTCTTGACACAGTGCTTTTCATTTGAATTCACTTCCTGCTCTCTGGTTTACTGGAGGTAACTTCCCTTGGTACCTCAGCAGGTTTGCTTCCCACAAAACTGCTCTAAATTTGCATTTTGGTTCTAGCATTGAATTCCCTGTACATGTTTCAATCTTTTTTTCCCAGAGGTACTATTAATATTTTAATTTAATCAGAATTTCAGGAACTTGTTTGCCATCCAGAGCAACTTGGTTACCTGTCAGCCTCCATCAGCTTGTCATATTAGACGTGATTGTTCCCTGAATCTAATCTACTTTAAATGATTTCATTGGGTAGAGGTCTATAAATCATCTTAGAATGGGCCTGACAGATGAAGGCTTAGGTAAGTAAACAAATCAGACTTGCTTTACTTTAGGCAGCAGTGAACTTGGCTTTATCAACTTCTTATTGATTTGTGCACTCCAGAAGGTCAAAAAAATATATTTAACATAAGAACATTATTAATATAAGTACAATATTACAACCACCATAATTAGGATAAGTCCTTATGTTCCATGATGAGGCTGATTTAAGAATATTGCAGACAGCATTTCAATAAAGCTTGGGGATGTGGTTTCAAATGATGAATCTGTTTCCAAACAGTTACTTTCCCCTTTTTTCCAATCAAAACAAAAATTAACTGAATATTAAGCAGTACTGAGTCCCTGTGGACTCTGAGCCAAGTTTATAAAGGATAATATGATAAGGCTGCAGCTATGAAGCAAATGCATAGTCGAGTATCTGAATAATACAATGTGTTTATATTTAGTTACTTAAAATATTTGTTTTAAAAAACCACCCATCAGAGGTTCTGAAGTCTTTGAAAAATATTCCTAAACTAAATTATCAGAAATTACATAATTATTTGTGGCCTTTGCACTTGGTTTTATTAATCAGCAGTTGACAGAAAAAAACTGGTAATAAGTGCAATGAGGATCATTAGAAGTAGCATGCCTTTGTTTCGTTTCTGTGTTTTATTTATGGGCATTAAGGAATTAAAAAATCATATAATCTTGCATAATTTCATAATGCAAATTACACCCCACTTCAAAATTAAAATGATATAGAAGAAGATTCCTGAAAACAAACTTACACCTTACAGAATTCCATTATCAATAATATAAAATCAAGTGATAAAACTGAAAAATTAGGGGTAAAGTGACCCATAATAACCATACAAGGGTGAAGAGATAGGGCATTGCTTAGTTCTCAATATGCCAGCACTTAATTATGAAGATGAGGAACAACAATGGGGGACTGAAGAGCAATTAAGCCTGCTTGCATAATTTTTCCTGAAATCCTTTTTCCTAATTACATTTCTAATACAATTGGTGGCAGTTTTCCTTTAGTTTGGACATTTTCAAGTTGTAAAGTCAAAATAAGAGAATTGTGTTCCAAATTTAAATATAGTGTACTTTCCCTAAACCTTCCAGACAGTGCATCTTTAGATTTACTTTACTAATAACATTTCTAAAGAAACTGCAATGTTCATAAAAGCAATCTCCTGTGAGCTCATCCATAAATAATTCTCAGGTATTTCTGGAGTGTTTTAGTTTCATCATGGCTAACAGATTATTGGTTTGCTATTTTTAGTGTCATTCTTCTAATTCTTTCTACAGAATTCTTTTTTTTATAAAGTTTTATTGATTTTTTTACAGAGTTCAATAGTAATCATTCAACAAAACGTGTTGTCTGAGTATTTTATTCACTAATACAAATTAAATTCCTAATTCCTAAATCTTTTCTCTAACCATTGATAAAATAGGTCCCAAGTTTGAAAATATTCTGTTTCTTCTTTTTCTTTCAACCTTAAAGTCTGTCCATTTCCTCACAGTCTAGTATTTTTTTAATTATTTCTTCTTCTGGTGTTGTTTCTTCGTTCTTCCAGTATTGTGCAAATATAATTCTTGCCCCTGTTATCACATGTAAAATCAAGTATGTACTTTGCTTATCAAGTTTTTCTGGCACTATACCTAGTAAAAAAAAATCAGGTTTATAATCTATGTGTTTCTCTAACATTTTTTCTAACCAAGTGTGAATTTTTGTCCAATATCTCCTTGCTTTAACACATGTCCATCACATATAATAATAAGTACCTGGCTTATGCTTACATTTCCAACATTTCTCTGAATTCTTAAACAGAAATCTTACTCTTTGTTCTTAGCTATGTCCAGATGCAAGCCGCTTTCTTTCTTTCCTTCTTTCTTTCTTTCCTTCCTTCTTTCTTTCTTTTTCTTTCTTTCTTTCTTTCTTTCTTTCTTTCTTTCTTTCTTTCTTTCTTTCTTTCTTTCTTTCTTTCTTTCTTTCTTTCTTCTTTCTTTATTTCTTTATTTCTTTCTCTCTCTCTCTCTCTCTCTCTTTCTCTCTCTCTTTCTCCCTCCCTCCCTCCCTCCCTCCCTCCCTTCCTTCCTTCCTTCCTTCCTTCCTTTCTCTGCAATATACAGTCCAAAAAGCTTTGTTGGGGTTATTTGTTGGTTTTTTTTGTCAGATCTATCTTGCCCATCTTTGCCAAGCTCCAATGATATTTATTTTTTATTTTTTATTTATTTTTAATTTTTATTGAATACAAAAGATTAAAAAACCATTGAACATAGTGTATCATCATTGACATACATCTTTGTCTAGTCATTCCACATTATACATATGTTTTATACATTTCAAATATTCTTCCTCTATTTACATCCCTTCTAATGACCTTCCTTCTTTTTTTCCTTCCATTTGTAGAATTTATTCCAGCTTAAATAGTATTCTGTTTCCTCCTGATTTTTTAATTCTTTAGTCATCTTATCCAGTTCTGCGCAATAAAAATTTTTCCTTATTAACGCATCTCCGCTAGGCACTTCAGTTACTTTCCAGTTTTGAGCAAACAAAATTCTTGTCACCGTTATCACATGTATAATTAGATAAATATCATCTTTGTTTATATTTTTTTCTAATATTCCAAGTAATAGCATCTCTGGTTTATATTGAATTTTTTGACCCGTCATTTCTGTTATCCAATTCCAAACCCTCTGCCAATAAACCTGTGCCTCTTTGCAAACCCACCAAACATGAAAAAAAGTACCCTTTTCCCTTTTACATTTCCAACAGAGTGGTGAGTAGCCACTATACATTTTTGCAAGCCTAGCCGGTGGAAGGTGCCATCTATATAGCATCTTATAGAGATTTTTCTTATACGTTGTTGCGATTGCGTTCCCAAATTTGCTGCCATTGGTCCAAGTTTATAGCGTGCCCCAAATCTATTGCCCAGGTAACCATCGTTTCTTTAACTTGTTCCTCATATAATTTATATTCTAACATATATTTATATATTTTGGGGATTTGTTTTTTCTCCGAGCCTAATAGTATTTTATCAAGCCCCATATCTTGTCTATTAATTCCCCATTCTTTCTTGTCTTTCGCGTATCTTGCTTGTATCTGAAGATAAGACCACCATTCCAAAGCAATCCCCTGTTGTCTCAACTCTTGCCTCTGCTTTAGATATCCTTCCTCTGATAGGATATCTTTGTATATGATAACCCTATCTTGCCTATAGAGGTTGGGGTATATAACTGCTTCTAATGGTGAAAGCCAGCCTGGAAGTTTTGTGTAGTGTTGGCATTTAACTATATTCCAACTTTTTATAAGTTCTTGCCGGACTTTATGCCTCAGAAAGTATTGATGGTTCCTGTTTTTATCTGTCCATAGGTGAGCATGCCAGCCCTGTTGGAGGTCATGCCCCTCTAAAAGTAAGCATCTTTTATTTTCCAATATAATCCAATCCCTAATCCACGTCAGTGCTGCAGCTTGATAATACAACTCCCAATCCGGGAAACCTAATCCCCCTCTCTCTTTAGCATCCTGTAGGGACTTTTGTTTTATCCTCGCCTTCCTTCCTTGCCACACAAAATCTAAGGTTAACTTATTCAACTCTTTAAAAAAAAAATTATGAACATGTGTCCAATAGTTTTACCCTCCTTACTTCAGTCAAGGGGTTCAGAAATAAAGCAAAACACTATAGTTGCATCACTCTGTTTAAAAATAGGGAGGGAAATGTGTTGCATCACATGACATTTTCAGAGGAGTATATTACTTGAGTCTTTCTTGAAGTAAATGGCAGCTGAAACACATATAGTTTATTGCTGTTTATAAAGTTACAAGTATTAATATTTCTTCTTGTTAAAACTGAACACTATTTACACTACAGAATATTTAAGCCCTTTCCATGAGTAGCAGCATTTGATTATCCTCCAGATGTACAATGGAAAATTAAAAGTTGTTCTAGAAAAGATGATGAGGATATGATGCCATAGCTGAACAAAACAGATCTTCCATTGTATTAGAGAACATATTTCTGTGTATGGAAAGAGAGAGCTGGAATCTACCAAGATGTGTGCAAATTTCTGGAATTTTGAAGTAACAGGGGAAAAAAAGCTTTATGGGCTGAAAAGATAAAGGCGAAATATATTTTTTATCACCTTGTACAAATATTTGTTTGTTTATTAAATGTATAGGCCACCTGTCTCACTATCCAAAGTACCCCTGCATGGTTTGCAATAGCAAATATAAAGTTAATTGTTTAATTTATAGAATATAAACAACATGAAAAATATATTTATCTTGGTTTGCTTATATGTTCCATATGGTATAAAAAACTGAGTAGTCTATTCAGATCATTGCAAACTTTCTAATTAAGCCATTTTATATTTTATAATAAATATTGAATTCTAAGAATTATAGCATCTGTCTATATCTGCTTAAGGAAACAAGTAATTTAAGAACAGGGAAAAAAATCACTGTTGCAACAAAACAAAGAAATGCATGCATTCAATCCTTTAGACCAGGGCTTTTCAATGGTGGTATGCTTTTCAACGGTAATACTTTAGCACCTGGCAGGTGGTACGCAACCATCCTAGAGAAGTGGTAGCGGGGGGGAAGAGGAATGAGCTTAAGTGGCGACCTGAGGGAGAGACAACTGGAGCTGCAGGGCTGTCGGGGCTTGGCAGAAGCCCCAGGATCAGCGCTGGGCTCCAGCTGATCGGTGCTTTCGGAAGCTGGAGGTTCCCTGAAGAGAAAAGGAGGAGGGGGGAGAGAGGAGAGGATATAAAAGGAGGTTTTGGCGGGAAAGGGCGGTTTTGATGGCCCCCACCAGTAGATCAGTAGATCAGTAGACCAGTAGATCAGTGCCACACCCTCTCGCTGACATAGCCTCGCAGCCACCAGGCTTCCCTTTAACTGGACCACCCCTGCTTGCGTGGGATAGCTACGGCCGGTGGCAGCATGGCCACCTGCAGTGCTGGCAATCTCCCCCTCCCTGCATCCCTTGGGAGGAAGGAAGGAAGGAAGGAAGGAAGGAAGGAAGGAAGGAAGGAAGGAAGGAAGGAAGGAAGGAAGGAAGGAAGGAAGGAAGGAAGGAAGGGTAGTGTATTGAGTTCGTTGAGGCATTAATGAGACTGATGTAAGATGACTGCTCTTTTATTGCTTGAAACACAGAAGTGGCTCTGAGAACCACTTGACATCTATTTATACTGTGCCGCCACTAGGCGGCGACCAATCATTTTAAAGAACAATTTCCCGCTTAAATTGCAGGCTAGCCGTCTGCTCCAAAACAGTTGGAGACTCTTTTCAAACGTTCACAACAACAGATCATAACAACTATTAATAAATTAACCTAATACATTACACCCCTTTCCCCTGGATAAGTCAATACATTGCAACTTACGAACATAATCACTCAAATACGCAGGCGGGTTTCGTGTCCGTTCGGAGCACCACACTGTTGTTTGAGGTCCCCGATCTACAAGCTTCCTTGTTGGGCCGGGTAGACCAGGGTCCCTTGGCCCGATCGCTTTGGGTAGACCGGTACCTCATTGCTCATTTTGGCTGGGTAGACCGGTACCGTCATGTCCATCATTGCCGGGTAGACCAGTGCCGCTGTCTTTGTTCGCAATACTGCCTGATGGACTTGGGACAGGGTTTGTTGGTGACCCCAGTTCAGCAGGCATAGTCTAAAAAGTCTTGGGTGGCTCAGGCATGGCCCAGTCACCAGGCAACCCACTAATCTCTTCTCTGTCAGCGTCCAGGCTCTGGCTAGCCTGACGCCGCCACAATTGGTCTATGTGGCGTCGAACCACACGACCATCATCCAGGGCCACTTCATAAGACAGTGGCCCTGACACCTTTGAAACCACAGCTGCCACCCAAGGTGCCCCCAGCCCGTAGTTTCTCACCCATACGTTCTCACCAAGCTGCAAACTTTTTGGAGGCTTGGGTTGCGATGTTTCTGCAGCAGCCCTGTCAGGGTGGAGACGGTCCAGCTTGGTGGTCAGCTGATGTCCCCATCTCAGTTCTGCTGGACTGCAGCCCATAGTAGTGCAAGGAGTAGTATGTTGGCAGAGTAGAAAATCCGCTAAGCGATGATGCCAGTCACCTGTCGTTAATTTCTTCAGTGCTTCTTTGGTCATTCTGACCATTTGTTCTGCTTGACCATTTGAAGCAGGATGAAAGGGGGCTGAGGTAGCGTGTCAGATCATGTTGGTCCTCAGAAAGGACTGGAACTCAGCTGCTGTGAATTGTGCCCCGTTATTGGACACAATCACATCTGGCAGGCTGTGCGTGGCAAAGATTTTGCGCAGTTCCTGGATGGTCCTGGCAGTAGTCATGGATGGGACAGGTGCTACCTCTAGCCATTTAGAGTAGCTGTCCACAACAATGAGGAACACCTGTCCTTGGAAGGATCTTGCAAAGTCTATGTGCACGTGAGACCAAGGAGTTTGCGTGGTCTCCCAGCACTGGTGCTTGAGGCATTTCAGGTCGGGTCTCCTGACAGACCTGGCAGCTCTTACTTGAGCCTCTATGTCCTTATCCAGGTCAGGCCACCACAAGTAACTCCTAGCAAATGCCTTCATCCTAACTATGCCTGGATGACCCTCATGCAGAGATTCTAAAACTCTAGCTCTTAATGTGGGTGGGACCCTGCTTCCCCATAGCATGCAGCCTTTATGAGCTGACAGCTCATCTTTTCTGCTAGTGAAGCTATGAAATTCTGGACCTGGTCTGCTATCAGGCCACCCCCTTAACACCCAGTTCAGAACACGACTGAGTGTTCTGTCAGTGGCAGTTTCAGCAGCCCCATCTCCTGCATGAAGGGGAGTCTCAGGGAGATCCTGGATTTCCAGGATGCGAGCTGCAGGCGCTGGGTCTGGGTCTGTGTGAGGCAAAGGCAGTCGGCTGAGTGCATCAGCATGGCCCATTTCCTTGCCTGGCTTATGGACTAGTCTGTAAGAATAGGCAGCCATGAATATTGATCATCGCAGCATCCTAGGAGAAAGGATCTGTGGGGTCTGCTTGTCTGCAGTGAAGAGACCTAAGAGAGGCTTATGATCCGTGAAAACGGTGAAGGAGCGCCCATATAGGAAGTTGTGGAATTTTTTGATTCCAACTACAATGGCTAAAGCCTCCTTGTCTATCTGCACATAATTCCTTTCTGCAGGGGATAACGTTCTGGAATAGTAAGCGATGGGTGCTTGGCACCCATCTGCCATTAGATGGCTTAAGACTGCTCCAATGCCATACGGTGAAGCATCACATGCTAAACTGACAGGCAATTTCTCATTGAAGTGAGCTAATACTGAGCTTGATGACAGCAGTGATTTGACTGCCTTAAAAGCTTTTTCATGGGTGTTTGTCCACTCCCACGGTGCCCTTTTATCCAGAAGCCAATGAAGCAGCTCTGCCAATGCTGCCTTGTGTGGCAGGAATGAATGGTAAAAATTAAGAAGCCCTAAAAATGCCTGCAGCTCCCCTTTTGACTTAGGTCTGGGAGCCTGTTGTATAGCTTTAAGCTTAGAGTCAGAGGGGTGGATTCTGGCAGCATTTATCCAGAATCCCAGGAACTCAGTAGAGTTCACACCAATTTGGCATTTGTCTCTTTTTAACTTCAACTCCGCTTCGCGGAACCGTTGAAGAACTGCTCTGAGACATTCTGCTAAGATCACTGTGGATTCTCCAGCAATCAGAACATCATCAAAGTAAGGGCACACTTCTGGAATATTCTTAAGTGTACGTTCCATTACACTCTGGAACAACCCTGGGGCAACACTAATCCCAAACTGCAGGCGATGAATCCTGAATGCCCCTCTATGTGTGACTATTGTCTGAGCCTCTGCTGTGGCATCATCCACAGGCAGTTGCTGATATGCCTGTGCGAGGTCCAGTTTAGCAAATACATGACCTCCCTGCAGTGATGCCAAGATGTGGCTTACCACTGGAACTGGGTAAGCATGTTGCTGCAAGGCTTTGTTAATTGTGCATTTGTAATCAGCACAAATACGAAGGTCCCCATTGGGCTTCACTGGGGTTACTATGGGGGTTTCCCACATGCTGCTATCTACAGGTTGAAGCACTCCATGCTGTACTAACTTGTCTAGCTCTGCATCTATTTTAGGCTTTAGTGCGAAAGGCACTCTGTGAGGCTTGATCCTGATAGGAGTTACTGTTGGATCGAGGCTAAGGGAGATTGGTGCTCTCTTGTATTGATCTTGTATTGACCTAAATTAGGGCTGAACATGTCAGCAAATTCCTGGCACACAGCCGCTAGGTCAGCTGTTTGGGTGTGGTTGATGCCAGTTACTCTGATGCCCAGGGCATCAAACCAGTCCAGCCCAATCAAACTGATGTGCTGGCCTTCAACGACCATGACATTGAGGGGACCCTCGAACTCTTTGAAGCTGACTTTTACTGAGGCTTCGCCTTTCACCACTAGGCGGCAATTTTGAAAGTCCATCAGAACAAGGCTTGATGGTTTGAGTTGGACTCGTTTCCTGCTTTGTCTGCAGATGTAGCTAAACATTTTGTGGGAGATTATGGATAGGACTGACCCGGTGTCTAGTTCCATAGAACAAGGGACCCCTTGTAGCCTGACTTTAAGTCTCAGCTTCTCTTTGAGAGGGCGTTGGGCTCCTGTCCTTAATATGTTTCTCCTTCTGGAGCAGTAACTGACCCTATTCTGTCCCGGGGCCCATTTACCTCTCCATGGGGTGTCTTCGGGCAGAACTTCTCTCTGGTGATGTTTACAGACTCTGGCGATGTGCCCTTGCTTGCCACAAGCACGACACACTGCAGTGCGGAATCTGCACTCAGACTTCTTGTGCTGTTCGCCGCAACTGGCACAGCTAGGGAATAGAACTGCCTTGTCAATAGGACGTTGCCATCTGATGGGTTGCTTCTGTAACCGGTCGATCTCATCACCCACGTCTGGGTCTTCCAGTATTTCTGTAGTTTTATGGTGCACAGCTGTCTGGCTGAGGGGAGTCTTCTGGGGTCATAAAGTCTTTATTGCTCCACCTGTGGCCTCATCTGCCATGACTTCTTTTAACGCATCCTGGAACGTCAGCGTTTCTTTTGCGAAAAGCCTCTGCTGCAAATCTCGGTTCCTCAGGCTACACACGAGTCTGTCTCTGAGTCTGTCCTCTAAGTCAGGAAACTCGCAGAGTCTTGATGCTTGTCTTAGTGCAGCCATGAATTCAGCTGCTGACTTGCCTTTGCTCAAATGCATGCCGCCAAGCAATAACTGACGGCCTGGGTTCAAAATGTTCCTTTAGCCTCCTCTTTAGATCAGCGTATGTGACTGATTCTAAGCTGGCTGGGGCAATCAGGTTCTCCGCGATGTTGAAGGTCGCCTGTCCGCACACGCAGAGCAGGGTTGCTGCCTTCAGCCCATCGTTTCTCACCTGGCTGGCCCGCAGGTAGTTCTCCACCCTGGAGACATAGGAGCTCCATTGTTCAGGGTGAGAAACATCAAATTCATTCAGCTTGCCCACTTTGGCCATAGCTCACGAGGTCTTGGTCAATGCCTTCTGCTGCTAGGAGCTGCTAGGTGAATCCTGGGGATGGATCCCTCAGGAAGATTGTGCCTCCAGTGTGGCTTTACTGGCAGGCAGGGTGGGGACGTGGTGGTCCCTACCAGGGCTCTGGTGCCTGGTCTCACACCCTAGTGACTTCTGGCTAAGTGCTTCAGCTCTCTCTCTCCTTAGCAGCATCCCATCCTTGTCGCCACTGTAGTGTACTGAGTTCGTTGAGGCATTAACGAGACCGATGTAAGATAACTGCTCTCTTATTGCTTGAAACACATAAGTGGCTCAGAACCACTTGGCATCTATTTATACTGTGCTGCCACTAAGCAGCGACCAATCATTTTAAAGAACAATTTCCCGCTTAAATTGCAGGCTAGTTCTCTGCTCCAAAATAGTTGGAGACTCTTTTCAAACGTTCACAACAACAGATCATAACAACTATTAATGAATTAACCCAGGAAGGAAGGAAGGAAGGAAGGAAGGAAGGAAGGAAGGAAGGAAGGAAGGAAGGAAGGAAGGAAGGAAGGAAGGAAGGAAGGGAACTGCCTTCTGAGCGCTTCGCAGGTTCATTTTTTTAAGCTGCCCAAGGCTCCAAGTAGAAATTTCCCATTTTGAGCCCTCCCCTCCTCCTGTCGTTGCCTCTGTGCTTGAAGGGCCTCTGCATGGCTCTCAGCTCGCCTTTCCCAGACCTGCACACGTGTTTGTGTCTGTATCTGTGTGTGTGTGCACGCATGGGGGGGTGTCTCACTCCTTGCAGCCCCACGCTGTGACATTGGGGAGGAAAAGAACAGGAGAGATAAGAGAAGCTGCAATGGGAGCTTCTTGCAGCCTTCCATTGTGCTTGGGATGGGAGCTAAGGGGTGCAGGGTACGATGCAATCAGTGGCACATTGAGGAAAAGAAACTCCAAAAAAACAGATTTCATTAGTTTGCAGCCTGCCATCACAGAAGGTCTCTGTTGAGGGCGCAGGGCTGCAAGGGGTGAGACCCCCCCACCTGCACACACACACACACACACACACACAACAAACAAACACATGCTCAGGTCTGGGAGAGGTGAGCTGAGAGCCATGCAGAGGCAATGACAGGGGGGAGGGGTCAAAATGTGAAGCCTCTGCCCACCGATGCTGCTGCCACCTCTGCCTGGAGCCTCTCGCAGCTTAAAAAAAAAAGGCAGGGGAGGAAGGAAGGAAGGAAGGAAGGAAGGAAGGAAGGAAGGAAGGAAGGAGAGGCAATTTGATTGGAAATGCCCCAGTTCAAAGGACAAAGCAGAGGGGGGAAACAGGACAAAGCAGAGGGGAAAAAAAATATTTTCCTTTGCTATATTTCCAGTCTGAATTAGACCAAGGCAAGATCCCTACAAGAGGGCCTTTTTAAGGATTATGTATTAATAGAAAAGCAACTAAGCTACCTCTGTTCCTAAACGCTAAAGCTGTTGCACATAAAAAATGGAGGAGCTCTGATCAACTGTCACAGCCACCATTTTGACAGTTTTGCTGTACTATTGTCTGTGGATGTCCCCACTAAATGCAAGCATGGAATAAACTGAACCTGGTTTTTCTCAATCTTTTAAGTGGCCACAAACTACAAGCAAAAGTGGCATTTGATCACAAGGCAAGGAGGCATTGAGAAATGTTTCTTCTTTTGCATTTGAGCATCCAGGAAGGGACAGGAAAGGAGAAAAGGAAAGAGGAAAGACAAAGAAAAAGAAGGGAAGAGGGGAAGAGAACAAGGAAGGAAAAAGAAGGAAAGGGGAAGGAAGAAAAAGGAAAGGAGAATGAAGAGGGAAAGAAAAAGAAGAAAAGGAAGGAAGGAAGGAAGGAAGGAAGGAAGGAAGGAAGGAAGGAAGGAAGGAAGGAAGGAAGGAAGGAAGGAAGGAAGATTATAATGAGAGGGAGGGAGGGTCTGAGGGAAGTCCTGCCTTAGCACTTGGCCCCGACCAGCCCTGCTGCCCTTTTGCCATCCCCTTGTCCCCTCCTCCTGACTCTCCTGGTGGTCTCCCATCCTATCGCTGAGGATGCTTTGGTTACAAAGCCAGGTCTCCTCACACGGAGAGGGATTGGGCCTCCCTCTGATCCACACATTTTGCCCTCCTGCACACACCATGAGCAACCTGGCCAAGGAGAGCGAATCAAGCAGCAGCAGCCTCGAGGAGAAGGTAAGCGCAGCCGGGTGCCCCCTGGGGGAAGGCTGCACTGAGCTGGGCGCTTGCCCTCCACTGCCCAGAGCTCTGGGCAGCCTGCATCACTGGGGGTCCTCCACGTGGCCGGAGAGCAAAGGAACTGCCACTAAAGAAATTAAAACTGGTACTTTTTTCCTTTTTTTTTTTTTACGGTTTGTAACATTTTATTAGATTATGGAATAAAATACAAAAATAGAAAAGCAAATAGTAGGACACAGTGGGGAGGAAGAAGGGGGGAAAAAGTGAGAGGGAGAAGGGGAAAAGAAAAGGCATTGACTTCCAACTTCCTCTGTTGCAGTAGAATGAAGCCTTAACATCGAATCTCAACTTTTTACTTTTCCATAATAGTATAAACTAGCCATTTCTATAACAACAAATGAATCTAATCAGTAAAACCCAAAATCCAGCCCCTTTTTTTTAGTCAAGTTTTTGACACCTTGCTAAGCACTGGTGGTACTCGAATATTGTCATGTCCTAAAAGTGGTACAATCTGTGAAAAGGTTGAAAAGTCTTGCTTAAGACTGACAAACACAAAGGAGGGTGGAAGGAAATGGGACAAGAAAACCAAGACTTAGAATGTACATTTTGCTATATTCTTTTTGTTATCTAAGCAGTCTCCTTCTCTGAATCTGAAGTACTAATATTTTGAACAGCTTTGATTTCATCTTTTTTTATTCTTTATCTTTTAATCATTTTCATGAATGTCATAAAATATAAGTTTTTTATTTTAAGTGAAACTTCTCTATTCTTTCTTAAGTTAATGTATTTGCTTTCTTAGATTCCAAGCATAGACAAATTTCCTTCACATTCCTAACCATTTAATACATCATTTAAAAATAAAATTTTAGGAATATTTCAGGATCTATCATTATTTTCCATTGTTTCATTTTTTTTATTTTAAGACCTTGAAGTGGAAAAATATTCAGAAAGTCCTCATTTAGTTCACGATTCCCACCCACCCTGATTTCAGAGATTTAATTTGGCCAAATATTGTTTTGTTCTTAATGGAACATCTACAGTAATTTAATATATTAAGTAATGAAGTAATAATTAAGATAGAAGATAAGAGTAAATTCCTTTAAAAAAAAGTCCACTTACAACAGATTGCCCACTTTAATATTGTAAAAGAATAAAGGTCCTTCAGATCTCTAGAGGGAGATGGATGTAAACTATAGAACTAACTTGAAAACGATTATAATATTTTTAAACTGAAGAGTCTTTATAAAAATATAATTTTAAAAATGTATCTAGGTAAGTATTTTACAATAAGTGGTTGTAATGCTCAAAAAATGTTTCCTTTCATAGAAAAGAAACTGGGAAAAGTGATGTGTGTTCTGACAGTACTATCAGAAAATTATTCTTCTGAATTTTTCCTTTGGACTAGATGAATTCTTCCCACTCTTTAAAAAGAAAGGGTAAATGGAAGGTTAGGTATGGACTGGTGGATTTATAAATGGCACAACTTACATGTTTTGTGAAATCACTACAATGAAAGATCTTTCTGGAATTAGCCTCTTACTCTTTCTTACAGTGGCACAATAATACTTTTTCTGTAAGGAAACAATTTGAAATCAATCCACCCTTCAGTAATTTTTGTTACTCCAGATAGCAGCATTCTGAGCCCTATTCCCATTAATATCTACAGAATAATCAGTAAGAAGGAATAGGTTATCCAAATCTTTCAGAGTCTTTTAATTGGAAAGAAAATTCTATCATGATCCATCCATCCATCCATCCATCCATCGATCCATCCATCCATCCATCCATCCATCCATCCATCCATCCATCCATCCATCCATCCATCCATCCATCCATCCATCCATCCATCCATCCATCCATCCATCCATCCATCCATCCATCCATCCATCCACCCATGGACTTTGTTGTAAATTGTAAATAATATAATGCAGTATTAGTGGATGGGGACATATTTCACCCTTACCTTCCGCATCAATTTTTAATAGCTTTTCTCTAGTGTACTTTGAAAGAAACAAAAACATCAAAAACATATGGATACTTGTTAAATGAATTACTTATCCACCCATCCACTCCCAGAAGGACTAATAACACTTCAGGGTATATTTGGTTTTGATAAATATAAATGTTTTGGAGAAACATTTAAATACCCCTCCACTACCACTATACTTTAAGCTATTGGGAGCATCCCTATCCCTTTGCTTTTATATTTTTGGGGACAAGAGTAGTACAAGAGTAGTACAAGTACAATAGTACTTGTTTTCCTATAAAATGTTTAATTTAGCTTAAAAATATCAGGGATTGAAACTGGGACTTTCTGCACACAATCCCCATGCTTTAACATGAAAGCAAAGACCCCTGCAGTTACAGCATTCAATACTAATTTATTTATTTATTTGCAGGCAAAGTTTCTGCCATCAGCATTGTTTGCAATTCTTGAGGCAGCTGGGCACACATATTTATTGTTTTGATTATGTGTCTCTATATGTGTATGTATGCACACTTATATACACACATGTATGTATGTTTGTGTATTGCAAACATTTAAACACATATAATGCAAGTTACAGTTTAAGTTCTTAGTTTATATTTGAATTATTGCTTGTAAAACACCATCTAATTTAACATTACAGCTAGCACTGACACCTAATATAGTATTTATTTAAATGAGGTGTAGGGATAGCAGCAACTTTTAATATTTTCCCTACCTCCTTTCAGATTTTATTCAGAGAGTATGTTGATTCCAGAAGAGTTCAAATTTTAAACAATAAACACTTAGCAATCTGAATTGTAATGTAATACAAAGTGGACTGTGCTTTATATATATGCATTGCAAGATATATTGATTTATTTTGGTGGCAACTTCAGTCACATGGTGAAACATAGTATTATATAGAAACAAACAAAATGTAAAAAAAAGCTAAAGGCAGAGAATAAAATGATGAGAGTTATTGTAAAATAAGGTGAAGAGATTTGATCAGTGAATATTTTAGTCTTTTGAACTAGAACGCTTTAAAATTCTGTTATAGAATTTTAGCCTACTTTGTACATGTAGCAGCAAACAGAGGCTATGCTATAATCAATTCTTTTCTTAGTGATAAGTCTGCTTACCAACTTGATTTTTTTAAAGGTACTGTATATATACATACATACAATACATACAATAGATAGATAGATAGATAGATAGATAGATAGATAGATAGATAGATAGATAGATAGATAGATAGATAGATAGATAGATAGATAGATAGATAGATAGATAGATAGATAGATAGATAGATAGATACATACATACATACATACATACATACATACATACATACACACACATATTTACTTACTTACTTTGGGACAAAGCTTTTGGGTGCCAAAAGCCCAACAGTTATTCTTTGAGTGGAAAAAGCAATTGGTGGCTACAGCCTAGTACTTTTAAAAAAGTGTGCTCACTTATCTAGAAAAAAAGAAAAAAGTAAACTGTGGTCGTAGTCTGTATCTTGAGTAGCTGAAAGAGTATGCTCTCTATGCACACATTCATTATACTGTTAGAATCTCAGTGAAAAACTCTGCAAATAATATGTAAAGTGTACTAATTGATTGTATTTCTGTCCTGCAGAATTTTACATGGCCATATGTGAACAGATACAGTTATGAGAATCGGAAGCAGATTGTGTTCAAACTTGATTGTTGTTTTAAATTTATGACACTGAGTGAGCATTAATCACCTAGATCAGTGTTTCTCAACCTTGGCAACTTTAAAATGTGTGGACTTCAACTCCCAGAATTCCTGGCTGAGAAATTCTAGGAGTTGAAGACCATACAACAGGGGTGTGAAACTGCTGGCCCGCGAGCTGCTTGCATCATACGGAGGCCGCGCCCACCCCAGCTCTGGCAATGCAAAAAAAGTTGCCATACGTCACGACATGTCATGTGACATGGCGAGTTTGACACCCGTGCCATACAACATAAAGTTGTCAAGGTTGGCAACACCCAGCAGACTTGGTGATGTTAAAATGTCTATCAAGGTTTGAGTTGATTAGCATTTAAATGCAAGAGTATCAGGGCAGTAGACTAAACTGGGAAACCAAACAAACTTTGTGGAATGATAAATATCTTCTGATTGCTACAAAGAAAATTTGTGGCAATGTCCATGAAATAATTAAGTTGAATTTGTTTTCAAGGGGAGTTTATTTTTTTAAAGTTTCTATAGCTACATTTTTTTCAAAAGTGGCATAGAGCAGATCTAATATTACCTTGAAACATTTGAAAAATATTAAGACCAATAATCCATATCAAAATATGAATCTTCATTTTTCTTCTCATGCAAAGCTATGACAGAATTTTCTTTCTTATAAGAGAAAACAATATTGCATGGTGAAAATGTCTGTGGAAATAAATTGTTTTCAGCAGTTTCAGCCACCATTTGAATAACAACAAGGAAATGTGGTGGCATTTGATTTGCAGCAATTGCCTTCCTTATATTTGCAAGAGAAAGGTGAACCCTTCAACATGACTATTTTTTAAAACTGCTTCCTTCATTCTGGTAAATACAAAATAAGCTGGCCCTGGAAAAACATTATACAGTTACTTTGTTATTAAATAAAAGTCAACATTTTTCTACTTAGAAAGCTTAAACAGGAGGACCCTAACCCTAACCCTCTACTATTCAAGTAAAATCATGCTTCAACTCCAATCCAGAATGGCTTTTTTTCTTGATTGTTGCCTGCTATGGAAAACACACCTTGGGGGTTATTTTCAGTCCTTCTGTTTTTGTTCCTATACTTTTTTTAAAGAAAAGATTTACCCTTTTGTTAAGCTTTTAATTATTACTTGATTTGGGGATTAATTTAATTTGGGTTTATAAAGTTTATATTGATTAATTTAATTTGGATTTATAAAGTTCATATTGTTTTTGTTTCTTACATTTCTGAGTTGCTTCAAGTCATTGCTAAAAAAAAAAGGCAGTGTATAAACTGAATGAAGACATAAAATAAAGGCATCTAGTTCCTAACAGTGTTTGTGATAGATATGCAATTTTTATATATCATTATTGGTGGTATTTTATATTTCTACTTAGAAAAGTTGAAATGAAATCCTTTTAATATTCAGTCTAAACCTTGGATCCTGTGCACAAATGGTATCCATAAAAGGAAAGGAAAGGAAAGGAAAGGAAAGGAAAGGAAAGGAAAGGAAAGGAAAGGAAGGAAGGAAGGAAGGAAGGAAGGAAGGAAGGAAGGAAGGAAGGAAGGAAGGAAGGAAGGAAGGAAGGTTGGTTAAATACAGAACTGATTCCAAACAGTTGCCTATATAAAAAAATATATTCTCATGGATAATAGTGGACCTGTCATATTTATAACCTTCTTCAATGCAGTTCTCTACATGTTGGCTACGAGTTATGGGAGTTCAAGTCCAACCCATCTGGGGAAGTCTATTTAAGAAATTTTATGACTGGTATTTGTAAAAAAAAAGACAATTTGAAGAAATATGTCTCTTTTTAAAACACTAGAACTCAAAAAAATAAGCATTCTGGCTTCTTTATTGAAATCAGTATATGTCTTTGGACTTTGCAAACAGAAGGCTTCCATAAAAAATCACTAGCAGCTGTGACATTTGGAAATCAAGATGTCTATAAAAGTTAAAACAAGTGAACACATATTCACACAGTTGGATGTAGATGATCTCACAACATTCTTTACTTGTTCCAGAACAATATCACAGTTTCTTTTGGCAGATGACAAAACAGTGGTTTCTTTTGACTCACTATTTATAATGACCATAGCAGCTATTCTTGAGTCAACATGTAGGAAATTCATTGATTAGAGGTTACTTTTATACCCCTGCCCAAACCCTATATGCAGTTTTTAAACAATCCACATTTGTGAGACCTGCCAATTTTGAAATGTAGAGAACAAACAAAAATCATTGTTCCGCCCTGAGCTGCTATAAATCCTTCAGTAACAAAAATATTCTCAATCCTACTTAGGGATTTCCATAGAATATAATAAAATGGTAGCCCTGATGATGGAATTGAAGATCTGCCCATTTCATGTGCATCACACATGGGACACACTTAATAAATAGGTGGAACTCTAATCATACTATTGCAGCAGTCATCTTGATTTTACTATATGCTACAGACTTTCCCTACAAAGAGAAATAAAACAAATTATTTGCAATTCCCTCCATCTCAGTTGTTTTACTTCACATTTTGTATATGTATCTGGTATATAAACGTGGCTTTTAAAGACACAGCTTGTCAGCTGGAAAGCTGACAGCCTGTGTTTAAGACCCAAGAGCTGTGCAATGAGATGAACTCCTATTACTTGTCTCAGCTCCTGCCCACTTAGCAGTTCGAAAGCATGCAAATGCAAGTAGATAAATAGGTACCACTTTGGTGGGAAGGTAACAGAGTTATGTGTTCCTGGGTATATAGTCATGCTGGCCACATGACCACGGATTGCCTTTGGACAACACTGGCTGGCTCGCTCAGCTAAGAAACAGAGATGAGCACCGTCTCCTAGAGTTGGACACAACTGGACAGGGGAAACCTTTATCTTTATATAAACAAACAAAAAGTCATGAGAAGGAGTTCAAGAGGCATCTGGTTGAAAGAGCCTTGAAAGACCTGAAACCCAGGAACTGGAAAGTGGGGCCAGGTAGCACTTAATCAGAGATGAAAATGGATCAGTCCTGAGTTCTTCAAAACCACAATACTCCAGGTGTGTAACCTCCAACCCTAATTTTAGAGTGAGTTCAAATACAATTGAACAACAACAAAAAAAAATACGCTAGGTCTTAAGAGTAGCTAATATTACAAAAGTCTAGATTTACTTTCAAACTGATGAAGAATATTTCAAGGATGTCCCCAAAATTTACATGTCTTTAACTTTTTCTAATTTATAATCTTTAAATTAGATTTATAACATTTGCTCTAAAGTAAGCCAGGGCCAAAATTGCAGTACAAGAGTTTTATTTATTCAAAATAAAATGTTTTGAACAAAATTCTTGCAAGTTAATCTGGCAGCAAATCTTTCTGATTGGTAGGCTAGTTTAGATTAATTTGCTTTCCCTATGAGTATGTATTCTTCAGTTCTTATAACTATATTAAGATTATGATAGCTACAATATACGTTGCTGAGTAGATGGCCCACATAGCAGGCAAATGCTACTGGTAGCAGTGTAAGACAAATGATACATATAAATTATTTGCAAGCTATATATATTGCATAGATTCTTCAAGAAATAATAGTGGCATCATTTTTGGTCACTAATACACATCTCTGGTGTCAAAGTTGCAGCACTTTTATCAAAGGCTTTGTATCAAAATAAATGTTTTGTATTCACTAGTATTCTAATGTATAACAACTTGCTGATCCTGCATGATATTTACAAAACTAACATATTCTGGACATGCAAAAGCTTTACTCGACCCACAGATTGCTGATTCGTAGAATCCTACAGTCATAAGCTTGTATCAGAAACACATTACATTTATTAGGTTTGACTACATGCTTCAATGATTCTTTTAAGAGGATATTTGAATACCATACTCTTGGCTTTGTTCAAGTGGTAACAAAAAGAGATGGCTGATGAATCTTAATTGTGTAGTGTAATATTCTTTCAGCTGTTTCGTTGTAATTTATATATGGAAATTCATAAAACATGTAAAATCTACAAGATTGCTGATGAAAATTACAGATCGGTGTGATGCTCACTAATGCTAGTAGAACATGGCAGGGTATGCAGACCTTAAGGAAACACAGTCAGAGGACTCAAGTAACTAATTCAGTAAATGAACAACACATTTCCTTGTCAATAAAGGTAAAGTGAAGCAAGCCTAAATAAAATTCTAGGCTCAGAGTGGAGAGCCTTTCTATAAGTTAAACATTAACCTATCAGATTCATATTTTTCTGATTCAGCAGCCAGTAACACAAACTCCATTATCAGAAGATAATACTAAGAGAAATTTGCAGTGTAGATTTGGTAGCAACCAACAAGCAATACATTGGACTGACATGCTCCTGAAAAGTCAGAGAAACAACATTCAATCAATCAGAATAGAGCTGGAAGGGACCTTGGAGGTCTTCTAGTCCAACCTACTGCTCAAGCAAGAGACCCCATACAATTTGAGACAAGTGGCTGTCCAGTCTCTTCTTAAAAACCTCCAGTGATGAAGCACTGCTTCTGATGGTAAGCTGTTCCACTGGTTAATTGTTCTCACTGTTAGGAAGTTTCTCCTTAATTCCAGGTTGCTTCTCTCCTTGATTAGTTTCCATCCATTGTTTCTTGTCCTGCCCTCTGGTGCTTTGGAAAATAAGTTGACCCTCTTCTTTATGGCAGCCCCTCAAATACTGGAATACTGCTATCATGACACCCCTAGTCCTTCTTTTCTCTAGACTAGCCATACCCAATTCCTGCAGCTGTTCTTCATATGTTTTAGGCTCCAGGCTTTTAATTATCCTAATTGCTCTTTGCGCTTTTTCCAAAGTCTCAACATCTTTTTTGTAATGTGGTGACCAAAACTGGATGTAGTATTCCAGGTGTGGTCTTAATAAGACTTTATAAAGCAGTATTAATATGTCATGTGATTTAGATTCTATGCCTCTGATTATACTAGCTTTTTGGCTGCTGCTGCACATTGCTGGCTCATATTTAAGTGATCATCCATTAGAACTCCAAGGTACCTGTCAGAATCCAGTTATATTTCCTTTCTATCTATCTTCTCTGATCTAAAAATCAATCCTTACCCTCCCCTGGATCCTGTCATACTCCCAAGGGGGAGGGGGGAATATGCATGCGGGTTTATGACTTTCACTTCCTCTATTCACTACAAAGTAACCTTTTGTTTATTCGCCTTCGTGTCTGCTATCCATTACAATGTACCAAATTGCCTCTTTTCCTATGCCCCTCTGAACGTCTCCTCCTTACCGGGCAGTTAGGGAAGGGGGGTGAAAAGACACAGCCCTCCGGAATCTGGTTTATTTCTCTGTCATCAAAATAAGGTGTGGAGAGCTGGTGAATGATCGTGCACAACGGGGCCGGATTGCTGTTATTTTTCCTGGATTTAACAACAAGAGAATTGCCGGTCTGAATCACCCGGAAGGACTGTGGGGTGGAGTTTGCTTAGGGACACTTTAAAACATCGATTTGTAAGGGAATCCCTCAGATCCTGTCTATTATGCCTACTATCAATTTCTCTTAATAAAAGTTCCTGTTGGAAGAGATTGTTTCCAAGAGTTCTGCTTTCTTAAGATGTGGATTGAAATGGTTCATTACAGTACCTTTCACAGTTACTGTTTTTCAGCCAGGTTTCATCTAATCTGTACTTGTACCTTTGGTTTTTCCAGTCTAAGTGTAAAACCATGCTTTTCTCCAGATTAAATTTCATTTTGTTGGATAGGGCCCATTGTTCAAGTCTGTCAAGATCTTTTTGAATTTTGAACTTGTTGGCTATTCCTGATAGCTTAGTGTCATCTGCAAATTTGAAGAGTTCCCCTTCTATTCCCTCATCTAAGTTATTTATGAAGATATTGTATAGTACTGGGCCTAAGATGGAACCTTGTGGTACCCCACTGCTTACTTCCCTCCATGTAGATATAGTACCATTAAGAACTACTCATTCAGTATGTTTTGTCAGCCAGTTATCAATCCATCTGGTGATGATGCTATCTATCCCACATTTTTCTAGCCTACCAAGAAGTAGGTATTTGTTGAATGCTTTACTGAAATCTAAACATATTATGTCCACAGCATTTCGCTGATCTACTAATTTAGTCATTTTGTCAATGAATGAAATAAGATTGGTTTGGCATGATCTGTTTTTAACAAATCCATGCTGGCTTCTAGGTATAATTTTATTTGTTTCTAGATGTTCACAGATCTATTTTTTATTATCTTTTCCAGGATCTTCCCAGGTACTGAGGTTAGGCTGATTGGTCTGTAGTTTCCTGGGTCTGTTCCCCCCCCCTTTTTTTTTTGAAGATGGGAACCACATCAGCTCTTTTCCAATCTTCAGGTAGTTTCTCAGTGTTTCAGGATTTTTTTAAAAAATATGGTACAATGGTTCTGAGATAACATCTACCAGCAACTTCAGAACTCTGGGATGTAATCTATCAGGTCCCGGTGATTTATATTTGTCAAGATCAGACAGGAGTTCTCTTATCATTGTCTTGCTTATTTTAATTTTTATTTCTAGTCTGTCTTTTATGATTATGTTTTTGGTAGGTTGGGCTTTAGTTTCTTTTTTTGTGAAGACTGATGCAAAGAACGAGTTAAGCAGCTCTTCTTTCTCTCTTCCCTGTTACTTCCTTGCATCTTCTCTCTTTAGTAGACCGACTGTTTCCTTGACTTTATTTATATGTTGAAAGAAACTTTTTTTATTTATATGTTGAAAGAAACTTTTTTTAATTAAAAAAAATTAGAGTAACTAACCTTAGAGAAATATTAAATATTTTTATTTTTCTCTCCCTTTATTCTCTCAGAAGATGATTGAAATCAAGTCGGCTGGGATAGAGACTGCACACTGGACAGGCACCCTCTTTGAAAAGTAGAATAGCTAGGGACTTGGGAAGATCTATGCAGAATTTGCCAAGAGTTGCTTCTTGGATACTCTACTTTCCATGCTCTTTGTGTCTAATTATTGCAACTGTCTCCAGCACTGGCAACTCTGTTCCTTTGCTTCAAGACTGAAAATTAATGCTATTCTGAGAGCAAAGGAGTTGATTTATTCCTAAACTTTACTATACACTACATACATATTGATGATCTTGGTCCTTATTTATAATAACTGGCTTTCTTGGGGATGATGTAGGATTGTAAGTGCTCAAAACTTTGAAGATACATATAAAATACCATTTACTTATAATAGATTTTCTTTGTTTAAGAGGAAGATGCTGCAATTTCCTATGAGCCACACTTCCCATCCTTTAATATGTAATAGAAGTAAAATGGGAGGTTAAAGAATTTAGCAGCCAGGAACCAGCCTCTTCTAACTGCAGCTCTTTGGTGATTAATATGGCCTTTCAAAATAAGTGGCACTGAGACTTTACCTTAGTCCACGGGTGTCAAACTTGCCATGTCACGTGACGTGTTGCAATGTATCATGACTCTTTTTGCATTGCTGGCAATGGGGTGGGCACAGCTTCGGTATGATGAAACTGGCCCATGGGCCAGCAGTTTGACACCCCTGCCTTAGTTCATCAGCATTCTGTATACTCATTACCTTTAAAATTACCAGTGTCTTACCTCAGTGCCTTCATCTTCCAACATAATCTTGTCAAAGATTTTACCTCTTCTAGCTGCACGTTTCCTAGTTTTTTCAAGATCTCCAGTCTTTTAGGTAAGACTAACCATTCAAGTTTCACATTTTCTCTCCTAATCTTTAAAACTCCCTCCCAGAACATCTAAGTCAGGGGTGTCAACTGCCGGCCCATGGGCCAAATGCATCATAGCGAAACCGCGTCCATCCCATTGCCAGCAATGGCAAAAAAGTTGCGATACATCGCAACACGTCACATGACGTTCCGAGTTTGACACCCCTGATCTAAGTGAAGGAGAACAGCCTATTATTTTATTTGGCTCCTGAAATTCTCTAGAATTCACATGGCCAAATTTTGACACTATTCAGCCAAGAAATCAATACACATTTTTTCATTAGCTTGTTGAAAGAAAAGTCTTCATCATGGTTCAGTCCAAGCCGGGGATAAACAACATGGCGACTGCTTTAGAAAGAAGGTTGCAGTTTATTGAAGGAGAGCCAGACAGAAAGATGGCTCTGGCAGAAAGAGAGTGAACACATGTAGGGAGTGGGTTTTTTATACCCTCTGGAGCTTTTTGTTTGTGGAGTTGTTCCTGTGGCATGAACTTTGACCTTAGTCTGAGTGTGCCTTTCTGGTATTCTGATGGTGATGGGTTAACCTTATTATGTCCAAAGGTCATATCCTGTTTCCCTAGGGCTGGGGCTGATGACTCTTAGAGTTTGGATGGCGTATGTAGTTTTTAGGTCTTTGTCTTCTTAATCTCCTAGCTCCCTGGATTTACATCTGTATCTCTAGAGCTGGTTTCTGCTTGGGGAAGGGAGACCTGGGGCTATTAAGAAAACTGGGCATGCTTTCCTGCCTCTTCAAGATCCTGAGGAAATATATTTTTCTGCCCTTTTAATATTTCCTTCTCTGGGGGGCTGACTTCCCACAATCCCCCTTTGTGCCATAATAGTGTGGGTGACACACTTTTACTGGCACAAGATTAAAATTGATCTGATCTGGGATACTTGGTAGACAAGCTTTAAACTGTTAAGCCAAAAAAGAAGACACTAATGGAGGCAAGCAGAAAAGGATCCCTGCTCCCAAAAGGGGAGCTTCCAACCCATAAAGTTCTAAAAGTCAGGGCAAAAATTTTGTTAGGTGGAAAAGAAATTTATAGTTTCCAACACTCTGTGCCAATTATTTTCAAATGTTGGATGTCACTTTTAGCTTCCAGTCAGGTTTGCACATTCTTCCCAAAATTCTTCACAGCCATGGTTTGCCTCAGTACATAACTACTGGCTGCCCATTTTCAAGGGTTGTTTCCTGCCTTAGCTCTTAGTTCAGTGCATCCAGGTTTGTAATGTCCAATTGAGGTTAGCCAATATGCAAGCCAGGCTATTAATTCTTTTCTTAAATTGCACATAGTGAATCCTAGGACTCCCAACCTGCAAGATATTCAGGGCTTAGGTTTGGAGATCTGTTTCCTGCTACTTCCTCAGTCAGGGCATATGAATTGCAAATTGCCTGAGGGGGCCTGGTTCCCCCCCTTGGAATTTGCTGGAAGTTGTTCCTACAAAGTTTTAATGACACAGGGCAAGTATCAGGCTGGAGTTTTTCTGAAGATAGGTGAAAGAGACTCAGTGTGATTATGAATGGTGTGTGTGTGTGTGTGTGTGTGTGTGCGTGTGTGTCTACTAATACAAACAGGCAATACAAACATTCTGGATAAATTTTCCCTCCCACCAGACAGAAATCCAAGGTGTTCAGTACTTGCTGTGCCAACTATTCCCAAATGCCATCACTCCATAAATACATTCAACTGGCTTATTACAATACAATTGGGGCAAGAAAGAAAAACTTTACAATGAGCTGCCACCCTCCCCCCATAGTCTTCCTAATTTTCTTCTGAGACTTCACGTGGGGACCTATGGCTTCAGGATTCCTTCCTTCTTCTGCAGCTTTTACAGGCATCTGGGGGAATGGTAGGACTTCGGAAGATCTGTTCCATTCAGGTTACATGGTGGCTTTTTAGTGGATGGCTGGATTCAAAACCCAATTCCATGGCTCAAATGGATGGAGGCAGTGTCTGAGTCAGTGTGCTCTGGTTCCAAAGGTTGGGGGGGTCATCTGTGCAGGGCTGAAAGATATGAGAACAAGGTCCCCTCCCCCCTTTCTGGGTGGACTCTCCCAGGAAAGGAAGACAAAAGGCATGGTGAACAGAGGATAAGAAAAAAGAGAAGTAAATGGGGGGGGGGGTAGCTTGCAGGCAGAATTTGAAAAGGCATTAATACTGCAGTGGTTAAAGAAACAGATAGGCAGACAAAATGAAATCACAGATGAGGACAAAAGAAAGGCTGGATTCTGGTAAGAGAACATAAATGAAAGGTCTCATTTCTGAACTGAACATTTGTAACATATTAAAGACTTAAGGACCTGCAACTTGAAAAAAAAAATGCTGGGCAGCTTGAGAATGCTGAAAGCTCCAAATAATTTTAAAAGCCTAATATTTTAAGGTGTGCAATTTGCCAGGGGCAGGAGGATCTACCCTTAACATTTATTCTAAAATAAGACCACATTATTTTAGAGATTGAAAAATGCTTATATGTTCCAGGATTAGCTTCATAGTAGTTTCACCAATTAGTGATAGGATAAGAAAAGTAACTTAAGAAGAAGATTATTTCTCCACACAAGCAAACTTGAGTTTCAGGAGGCTCTTGTTAGCTAGGCACACCTCATGTTTCAGGAAAAGGATAGGCAGATAAAACCCATTTATAACACATACAGTAAAACATTTCCAGCAGATGAACTTAAAACATTCCCTCTTGGTAACTTTGGGCTGTTCTTAAGAGTACAGAGAGAGAAAGGAGAAAAGAAAAAAACAAACACATTTTTCTTCACTCTGTTTGTTGGCCAGACAAACAGAGTGAGGGTATTTCCTTTTTGTGGCTTATTTTAAGCAGAATTTCTAGCAGAATTTTAAAATTCTTTTATCTTTGGATTTGAAACAGTTAACAGTCACACTTACCTCACACACAAAGACTTTGATATACATATATACACAAAGACAAGGAAAACAGAAAGGGAAACAGAAGTCTTAGTTTTACACATCCTAGTCATTCCCACCATAAATCTCAGTTAACTCAAATTAGGGAAGGCACAAATCTTAAACATACCACGTGGTTGCATAGAAGAAGAAGAAGAAGAAGAAGAAGAAGAAGAAGAAGAAGAAGAAGAAGAAGAAGAAGAAGAAGAAGAAGAAGAAGAAGAAGAAGAAGAAGAAGAAGAAGAAGAAGAAGAAGAAGAAAGAGAGAGAATCACTATTTCTTATACTTTAATTTCACTTTAAGTACCTTTATTTAGCCAAATTTGTTTCCCAGCAAAGCCCATTTCTTATTTCTTTTGCTCTTTGTTTTGTGCAAACCTCCTAGGGGAGTCCTCATTGTCACCTTTGAACTGCCGCTTCCCATGTTCCCTCTCAGATGTGGGGCTCATTTTGGCTCAGTCAGGTACAAAAGGGAAAAAACTTTCGGGATTTTTGGAAAAAATAAAGCCTCCAGGAGGACTTCGGTTCCCTGTCGAAGTACCCTCACCTCCTTTCCAGGGAACTCCGGGTTTTTGGACAAAAAAAAGGTGTCCAGGAGGACTCCGGTTCCCAGACGGAGTACCTCACCTCCTTGTTTTGGGAACATTTCCGGACTCTTCGTTAGTCCTCTCCTCCCCGCTGCCTATGCGGGGAATACAGGCACTCCTCCCTGCTGCCTTACAGGGATTACAGGCAGTTTCCAGGCACTTTCCTGGGCTAGGCTTTGCTTAAAGGGCCTTACCAGCTGGTTGCCCAAATCCAATTCTCTCATTCACTCATTCCATTCCATTTCACACAGCCTCTCCCTTTTCCCCAACACAAGGTCCTGCACTCTGGCCAAACCCCCATGCTTTCCAGGGTCTGCCACTTGAATAGATCCTTTCTGCAGCTAGGAAAGACCAGAAGGAGCAAAATCCAACTGTGATTGGGAAAAAAGGGTCTTCTCACTCACACACACAGACATACACACATTTCCTTTGTTCCCCTGGGCTTTAAAGTTAAAATTTAGAGGTACTCACCTTCACCTTCTTTTCAAAGCAGCCCTTGAGCTCAAACCCAAAACTCCCTTTACTACCCTGGCTCCACAAGGGCAGGACCTGGGAAACCCATCCATGGACACAAGGGGTCTGCTGCCGGCAAGATGGGGCTTACCAGTCTCAGTCCATTGGAGTGGTTAGCTTGGAGTCCCATTCTGGGTAGCCAAATTGTTGAAAGAAAAGTCTTCGTCGTGGTTCATCCAAGCTGGGAATAAACATGGCAACTGCTTTGGGAAGAAGGTTGTAGTTTATTGGAGAGGAGAGCCAGAGAGAAAGATGGCTCTGGCAGAAAAGAGAGCGAACACATGTAGGGAGTGGGTTTTTTATACCCTCTGGAGCCTTTTGCTTGTGGAGTTGTTCCTGTGGCATGAACTTTGACCTTAGTCTGAGTGTGCCTTTCTGGTATTCTGATGGTGATGGGTTAATCTTATTATGTCCAAAGGTCATATCCTGCTTCCCTGGGGCTGGAGCTAATGACTCTTAGAGTTTGGATGGGGTATGTAGATTTTAGGTCTTTGTCTTCTTAATCTCCTAGCTCCCTGTATCTCTAGAGCTGGTTTCTGCTTGGGGAAGGGAGACCTGAGGCTATTAAGAAAACTGGGCATGCTTTCCTGCCTCTTCAAGATCCTGAGGAAATATATTTTTCTGCCCTTTTAATATTTTCTTCTCTGGGGGGCTGACTTCCCACAAGCTCTATGGAAACAAAATTAATTGTCTTTATTCAGACTTAATAAAATCCTGTAACCTTTTCTATTTTTAAAATCAGGCAGTGTTCCCTTTGTTGACATCATTTTCCGGTGCCTGAACTTCTCTAGCTCCTGCAGCCAGCCTTTTTTTAAAACAGTGGCTCCTTTCATAAAAAGACTGTGAACACCTGGCTTTTATGTGATGGCTCTACTTCTTTAAATTTTGAATTCAGCCTTTTTTTGACAAAACAGCAATTGTTAAAAAAAATTCTCTAGCAGTTTCTGCACCTAGCAATATAGGAAATAAAAATGAACTGAAATGATTGCCCCATCATCTTTCTTCATTTGAAGAGAAAAAAACTGCTTAGTAATTTAAGGGACTGAATAAAATGGTTCCAATTTATTATTACTGATCCCCTTTTACATACTTTTTATAGTGGTTTAAATATTCTTGGTACCAAAAATATTGCCTTTTTTCCTTATTGAATATTGCTCTAACCCTGGTGACTATCTAATTATGTCCATGTAGTTTCCTTAGCAACACAACAGAGATGCTTTGCCATTGCTGTTATGTACTGAGCTCATTTGGGAACAGGTGCAGGGAGCTGCACCGGAGCAGTCAGCAGACCACATGGCCTGCTGGGTCAGACTTGCTGTCTGCAAAGAATAACTAGCATGCAATTGAGCGGGAAAATACATTGCAATGATTGGCTGGCGACGCCCCAGGCTGAATGTATAAAAAGGGGCAGAGCCATTTTGTTCGGAGTTCTGTTTAACATTGAATAAAGAAGCACTTGTTGAAAGTCCTGCCTTTTCAATGCCTACCAACGCAAGAAACAGAACATTGGTGACGAAGGTGGGATCGTGCTGCCGCAAAAGTCAAGCACTGACTCACCACAGGAAGCCTTGAAGATGCTGAGAAGTACGGTGTTCCAACCTTCTTCGCTCTGCCTGCCCGTCCGGAATCGCTGGATGAGAGTGCTGCTAGGAGTCGTCTTGGAACCACTTCGGAAGCCTCTGCAGCATGAGGTTTTGAATAGGCCACCAACATTACCCCATGGCAAAGATTGGTCGTCTTTCTGAATTCGACGTCAAGCATCCAGAACGTTGGAGCTCCTATGTTGCTAGGGTGGAAAATTATCTCAGGGTCAACCAGGTTCAGGACAAGGGACTGAAGGCCGTGACGCTGTTGTGCATCTATGGACAAGAAACCTTCGATATCACAGAGAACCTGATTGCTCCGGCACCCTTGGAGTCCATCACTTACGTAGAACTGAAAAGAATGCTCAAACAACATTTTGAGCCAAAGCTGTCGGTCATAGCTTGGCGACATGCTTTCGAACAGCGAGACCAGTGTCCTGGGGTGTCCGTTGCTGACTTCATTGCTGCTCTATGACAAGCTGCAAGGCAGTGTGAGTTTAAGGACCTGGAAGAGTGGCTACGAGATCGGCTCATTTGTGGTCTGAGAAGCTGCGAACTTCAGCAGAAGATATTCGCCAGAGAAACGTTTCCTTCCAAGACATTTTGAGGGAGGTAACGGCCAAAGAAGCAGCGAGTGGAGCTGTTAAGGCCTTGCAGCTATCGAAGAACCCTCCAAGCCCCGGAACCATCCACCAGGAGGACGCCGAGAGAGTTGAAGACTCTGAGTCGGACAGCAAGGTCGATCGGTTACAGCAACCGCAAGAAAGGAGGCCTCACAGGCTTCCTGAGAAGGCAGTTTCCTTCCCTCGATGCATCGGGTGCGGAGGCCGTCACAAGCGGGCCGACTGCCGGTTTCGCTCCGCAACTTGCCGGGTATGTGGCAGGCAAGGCCACATCACTGCCGTTTGTTTGGGTCGCACAAAAGACCGTCCATTGGAAGAGTTGCCTCGGAAAGGTACCGGGGTCCCCAGTCAGAACCGGGTGGTTTTTTGCGTGATGAGGAGAAGCTTGTGTAGAACAGGTGCCCACCGGCCATTGAAGAAAAAACTGCATCTTAAAGTCACACTGCAGGGGGTTCCTTTAGACATGGAGCTGGACATGGGCTCCGTTCTGTCCATAATTTCTCAAAAAACTCTGGGACAGATTTGCTGTAGAAGCGGCCATCGAGTTAAGCTCAGGCCGTCGAATCTCCTCTTGACCGATTTCCAGAATTCCCAAGTCAGCGTCAAGGGGGAGGCCACGCTAAGAGTGAAATTCAGGGATTTCGAGGGCCCATTGGACATCATAGTGGTTGAGGGCAACCGCACGAGTCTGACTGGACTCGATTGGTTTGATGCACTAGGCATTCAGGTGACTGGGTTAAACAGTTTGCAAACGGCAAGCCTTGCAGAGGTTTGTAAGGAGTTTGCTGATGTTTTCAGCCCAGAGTTAGGGGCATACAAAGGGCCTCCTATTGTTTTAAGGCTAGATCCCTCAATAGCACCGATCAGGATTAAGCCTCGTCGGGTGCCGTTTGCTCTCAAGCAAAGGATAAATGCAGAGCTGGATAAATTGCTTCAGCAGGGCATTTTGGAACCTGTGGACAGCAGGACATGGGAAACCCCCATTGTCATGCCACTTAAGGCCAACGGAGAAGTCAGAATCTGTGCTGATTACAAATGCACATTAAATAAAGCTCTCCAGCAGCATTCCTACCCGGTGCCTGTGGTCAGCCATATTCTGGCGTCTCTACAGGGAGGGCGTATTTTTGGCAAACTAGATTTGGCTCAGGCCTATCAGCAGCTGCCAGTGGACGATGCCACGGCAGAGGCCCAAATGATTGTAACTCACTGGGGAGCCTTCAAGGTCCGAAGGCTGCAGTTTGGGGTGAATGTAGCCCCTGGCATATTTCAGAGCATGATGGAGCGCACGCTCCATAATATTCCAGGGGTCTGCCCATATTTTAATGATGTCCTCATCGCAGGGGAGTCAGTTGAAAACTTGGCAGACAGGCTTCGGGCCGTTTTGCGGCGTTTCCGCAAAGCGGGGCTGAAGCTCAAACAAGAAAAGTGCAAGATTGGAGTCACTTCCATGGAATTCGTGGGCTTTAGAATTGATGCCGAAGGCATCCATCCTGCTGAATCAAAGCTTAAAGCAATTCAGCAGGCACCCAGTCCCAAAACAAAGGGAGAGCTTCAAGCCTTCCTGGGACTTCTCAACTTCTACCATGCCTTCCTCCCCCACAAGGCCACAGTGGCAGAGCCATTCCGGCTCTTGGACAAGCAGGCCCCATGGAAGTGGACAAAAGTCCACGAGAGGAGTTTTGCTAAGGTTAAGGCATTGTTGTCCTCTAATGCGGTGTTAGCTCATTTCATTGAGCAGTTGCCAGTAAGCATAGCTTGTGATGCATCCCCTTATGGAATAGGGGCTGTCTTAAGTCACCTTAAGGCTGATGGAACACAAGTTCCTGTAGCCTATTACTCAAGGACTCTATCTACTGCTGAGCGCAATTATGCGCAAATAGATAGAGAAGCACTGGCAATCGTGGCTGGCATCAAGAAGTTTCACGACTTCTAGGGCTTCCGGTTCCGGATCGCGACACCAGCAGTCGCACGGAGAGATCTCTCTCTCCCACCGGCTGGTTTCCCTCCGTCGGTAGACCCTTAATCGGGTCGAAAGTCGCCCCGTAGAGGCGACCACCGTTAGAGGAGGCTCCTGCTCGACTGGGGAAGAGCGGCGGCTCTCCCCAGTTTGAGCTTTCTCCTTAGGGCCGCCGGAGGAAAAGATCGTCCTACAAAATGGACGGTCACTTCGTCGCACCAGCTGAAAGCCAGAAGAACATCTAAGCGAAAGAACCCCCGTGGAGAATCCGGGTGAGACCTTTCCTACCCCCTTTTTTTTTCCCCTAACTACTTTCCTGTTAAAAGCTTTCTTTGAATTATTTCCCTGTCGTGAGGAAGCAGCGTGTGAGCAATGGGGAAAAACAGCGTTGGAAAAAAAAAAATATAAATAAAAACCAGTTAATTTTGATACTATTTAAATTTTGGAATACTGAGGGGACCTGAAAACATTTTATTTTTGACTATTATTGTTACAACTACGTATTCATTATTTTGAACACTTTCTTCATCTTTTTTAATACGAAAAATAAAAAATCTATTATTTGGAAAGAAAAAAAAGGGATTTTTTGGTTTGCTGAGGACATCTTGTGTCGAAAAGTGGTACTGCAACTATATTTTTTTTTATGACTGGGAATGGCTATGACCCTGAAAGAGTCATAACTACAAGATAACGATGCAGCTGGCCTATTGAAAATTGAAGGTGAATGCTTGCTTGATTCTTATGAAGCAGAGCCTTTCTTAAAGATTAAAGATTAAAAAGCCTTATTATTATCGATATGGAACTTAATACACAACTGGACTATGAACTTATATTGGAAACAATTTTAGAAGCTGCAAAGGATGTGAGCTCTTATTTTCAATCCCTTTTCTCTACACTGAGAGAAACTGTGGAAACCACAAAACAAACTAATTTTATTCAACTTCCAACACAACCTATCGAGAAGTCTGATGACTATACAACAACTTCAACAGAGATGTCTGAAGCATCAATACCAACATTAACAGAGACTGACACTCAGATACAACTTATTGAAAATCGAGAAAAGGTGGATAAACAATTGGCAAATATAACATGGAATAAAACAGCTTTTACCATCCAAAGGCTATTAGAAGAAAGGAAAGAGAACTTTGACCAATTTGAAGCGTTAAAGAATATGGACCTTTTAATAGTGTGGTTTGATTATGTAGGAACCTCACTATGGAAACCACTATGGCATAGAAAGAAGCCTAGAGTTAGATTTAAAAATGTATTTTAAAGTTTTATTTAATGGGATTAAAAAGGCTTTGATTTCTGGACTGACTTAACAACTAATGGAATACGTGAAATTTTTAAGAGGATACCCTTTGTAATATTACTCTGTTTTAGATATGATATATATTGGAGAAGTAAACTTTATCTACTGGTTTAAAAAGATTTTTATAGATATAGAGACATTGATAGAATATATATTTAAATTAGATAGAAATTTATTTGTTGGCCTGATATCTTTATTTTAAGAGAATTATTTGGAAATAAAAGGAGAATAAGAGGGATGGGTGATAAGAGAAAAAAAATGGTATCAATGAAGAAGATATGAGAATGTTGTTGTAAGAACAATATACCAGATATAATTATGTAAAAAAAAAAAAAAAGGGCACCCGAAGTGTTAATAACATGTCTATTTAAGGCTAATTGAAATATAGTAATTGTAAGTTAGTAAAGCTTAAAAACAGGATTTGGATTTTTTAGAATTGAAATGTAACTGATATTTGATAGGACCGTTTGAAACTTATATAGAATTTATTAATTTGAATATGTAAAATTAAAGGAGGGAATTAGAGAGGGAAGCTTAAAAGACTTGAGTTGACTTATATATCTGTGATTGTTTTTCTTTCTTTTGGATGTTTAATATACCCACCTCCATGGTGGTTCCTAAGCACCTTAATGTTATCCCTGCACCCCTATAAAATCTAATAAAATATATTTAAAAAAAAAAAAAGAAGTTTCACGACTTCTTGTATGGCTGCCGTTTTATGGTCTTCACTGACCACAAGCCACTTCTGGGGTTGTTCACAACGAACAAGCAGACACCCCAAATCATCTCTCCTAGAATGTTGAGATGGTCAATATTCCTTTCTGCTTACAACTATTGTCTGGTTCACAAACCGGGCAAAGAAATGGGCCACGCAGACGGCCTTAGTAGATTGCCTTTAAAACAAGTAGAGTCTGATCCTGCACCGGCAAACTACATCCTGTCTATCCAGGATTTACCTGAGTCCCCCCTCCATGCAGGGGATGTAGCTGCAGAAGCAGCTACCGACAACACGCTAACACGCGTGTTGAACTGGGTGCTCACAGGATGGCCTGACACATGTCCTGGCACTGACTTCCAGAGTTTCTGGAAAAGGAAGCATGAGTTATCCACCTTTAAGGGTTGTATACTGTGGGGAAGTAGGGTAGTAATCCCGACCTCACTGAGGACTGGAGTCCTTGTTTCTCTGCATGAGGGACATCCGGGAATAGTCCGGATGAAGGCGCTTGTGTGCAGCTACCTTTGGTGGCCTGGGCTCGATAAAGAGAATTTGATTCAGCATGCTAGTTCGGCACTGTTCCACCCGGCTTCAAACGGGCAAGCGGAACGTATGGTTCGCACAACTAAAGACTCCTTAAAAAGGATTACTCATGGAAACTGGCATCACAGGTTGGCAGATTTTCTCCTCTGCCATCGCATAACTCCGTGCACATCTACGGGCAAGAGCCCAGCCGAGCTCCGATGGTGTCGCCACCTTATCACCAAGTTAGATAGATTACACCCAGACCGGGTTGCATCACAGGTGTCACAGCTGCGGGCACCCAATTGAAAGTGGGTGATCCAGTTTGGGATCACAATTACAGTCAAGGCCAACTGTGGGTGGTAGCTGTGGTTTGCAAGGTTACCGGGCCACTTTCCTACGAAGTGGCATTGGAGGATGGTCGCGTGCTGAGAAGGCACATTGACCAGCTTCGTTGGAGGTTGCTGAGCCACTCTTCTGCTCCTTGCTCTGCTCTCGGGGGGGAGGAAGCCCACGATCCTGATCATGAAGCTCAGCAGCTCAGTGACAGCGGAACACCGAAATCACCAAATGGGGGGTTTGCCGACGAGGCGGCTCCTGACTCGGGCACCATGTCCATGGGACATTGCACTCAATCGGCTTTCCAAACCATTCCTACCTCAGGCCTTGTGCCGATGGGACAGTGCTCCCGACTGGCTGTTAATGCCGATCAGGGGAATTCCACCCCACTGCGGAACTCTGGGTTGGGCCTACCGGAACAGTCAGCCTGCATGATCCGGCTTTGCCCATGTTGAACGGGTCTCAAAGTCCCGGTCTGCCGAGCCTGGCAGGCGAGCTTGCAGATTGGGCACTTGCAGCAACTCCAAGATGATCAGAGCGGGCCAGAGGCCCACCAAAGTTCTTAAAGGACTACGTGAGGTTTCTGTCAGTGTAAGCTGGACTGTTCTAGTATTTCCCTAGGAATCGGAACAACCAAATGCCATGTACTATAATGTTGTATTGAACTGAAACGCTTATGTATTTCCTTGGAATGGAAAATGCCACATACTATAATGTTAACTTTTGTGTATTATTTGCAATTGGGGATGCTTTATGTATGTTCCATTGTGAAGTAAGACCTATAATGTTGTCAATTATTGTTTACTATAGTGTATTGAAATGGAAGACCTATAATGTTGTTTATTATTGTTTGTTATACTGTACATTGTATGGGAACGCTTGTAGTATTGTAAAATAGCAAGTATCTACTCCTGAACCAAGAGGGGAGGGGTGTTATGTACTGAGCTCATTTGGGAACAGATGCAGGGAGCTGCACTGGAGCAGTCAGCAGACCACGTGGCCTGCTGGGTCAGACTTGCTGTCTGCAAAGAATAACTAGCATGCAATTGAGCGGGAAAATACGTTGCAATGATTGGCTGATGACGCCCCAGGCTGAATGTATAAAAAGGGGCGGAGCCATTTTGTTTGGAGTTCTGTTTAACATTGAATAAAGAAGCACTTGTTGAAAGTGCTGCCTTTTCAATGCCTACCAACGCAAGAAACAGAACAATTGCCTTCTTCCAGTTTGCTTTCTTAACTTCCCGGTCTAGTTTTCAATCCTGAATTTCCTGTTCAGTAGTAACTAAATCTGACTCTACTAAGGGTTGGCTGAGTAATACTAACACATAGCTGCCTAAAGAGCAGTACAAACTATTTATCTCCCACCACATCTCATTTGTAAGGTCCAGGAGACCAGATACCTGGAAGGGGCACTAAGGAGGGGAAACCAGAGCAATACAATGAAGAAACTTCTACTCTGATTTAAAGTAACTAGTTTAAAAAATGATAAAATTTATAAAAAGGACAAAATAAATCAAGACAGAATGGTAAGCCTTTTTTTCAGAATACCCCGAAAACCTCTGCGCCCCCAACTCTTGAAAATCTCCCTAATTCATATAAAGAAGAAACTCTACCCAAACCCTTGTTTATAGAGAGTATTCTTCCATATTACAACATAAACCCAAAAGATAATTATGAAAATGGATTTTCTATTCTATACATGTTTGTTTTCATCCTTTGTTATCTTTGTCTCTTTCAACCTTTCTATTTCACCATCATATCCTGACAGTGAAACCTTTAGACCAGGGGTGTCAAACTCGCAATGTCACGTGACGTGTCATGATGTATGACGCATCCGGCCCGTGGGCCGGCAGTTTGACACTCTTGCTTTAGACAATAAGAAGCATCGTTTAGAAAGTATAGCATAAGAATGCTTTCTTTCTATTGCCTCCAAAACATGTGATTATTTATCATGGAAAACTAGGTCTTTTGTTATTATAAGTTATACAAACCTCACCACAACAGAAAGTCATAAATTATGCAGGTTATCCCTCCCATTTAAACAGGCTTTTGAAGCCTGCTTCTAACCTGAAATTTCTCATCCATATTGAAATTTCTTTCTACTGAAACTGCTAACATGACATCTTTGAGTAAACTTCTTGGGATATACACTAATCTCTGTTTAAGTTAATAAGATCAGTTTATTTTATGAAATTAGATGCACATTGAAGTCAAAGTCAAAGTAAATGCTAAGCAAGCGGTACATTTGCTATATTTTAGTAGTTTCAAACCAGAATATTGATACTGGTGTACACCCCAAAGCAAAGATTATTGTTTTGCATGCAAGGAGAATCAGAATTCAATTTTTGATTTGCTTTTACACCTTCCCTTTTCATTTCCCTGGCTTCTTCAAAAGCTGGTTTCAACAAGGGAAGAAAAGCCTTATTTTGATTTAGTATGCCTTAAGCAGCTTGATTTAATCTGTCATGCAGCTGGTGATATATGCTCTTCAAATATCATGAATTCAGTTAAGGAAACCAACCATTGTATTTTAATCTTGTCATGGATTTTTACTGCTTCCACAATTGTTTCCATTATGGACTGTATTTTCTTCTAAGCTGTTTGTTTTTACCTTAGAAACAGTATTAGTGAGAGTCCAAAAAGTTAATTCCACTATAATTATATCTCTCTTGAATAAATGTATATGGCTATGTGTGTGTATGTGTCTGTATGTATATGTATGTCTATGTGCATGCATGTATAGACACGCACACACATCATCCTGTTTAAATTTAACTGCTAGTGCTAAGGAAAATCTTGGATTCTATTCAGTATACTCCACATCCATTTTCTTGCCCACTTAACAAAATTACTTTCAATGAGCTGTGGGAAAAATTCACATCAACAGGCTATGTAATGCAATTTCTGATATATATATATATGCAGGAAGAAAAAATCCTACATTTTCTTTCATTTGTGTCAAAATCAATCAAATTGTACTGAACAGAACATAATCTCTTAAAGAGATTTGTTTGGGGAGAGGGCAGTATAGGCAAGTAGTTTGACTAATATAAACTCTCCTACAGAGGAACATTGCACATATTTAAGAGATCTCTGTTTTCTTTTCTTTTTTTTAAATTATGCCTAATTAGTTTTTTTTAATCACCAACACAACTAAGGCTCTTTTCTGCATAATTTATGACATAGAGGGGCCAGTGTCAGAAATGAAATGTTGTAAATTAAAAATAACAAGTTTGAGACTAGTGATTCAATTAAAACCTTAGAAAACATTGGATTATGCATAATTGAGAACTTGTATGCAGAGATACTTGTCATGCTTGTCAGCTCAGTTGGGAGGAATGGATTGGAATTGTCAAGAGTATTTAAATCAACTCTGTAAAAAATTATGAAACAAAGATGATATTTATTATTAACTGTTCAGAAATAAAACTATGAGATATTTAAATTGAATGCATAGATGACAAGACTTCATTTATGGCAGAAGTTATAAAACTTAATAATGATCCTTCCTTGCAGAGATGTACATATGATACTATGTAGTGGAACTGTAAGCTACAATGAACAGATTCAGTGGTTGGCAATGCTATCAGGAACCTGCGAAAGGAGGGCAAACTTGCAGTCAAGAATGAGATGAAATATTCCTTTATGGATTTTGATCCACATTCAAACAAAATATGGAAAGTATGCTGAACATGGCTTCTAGATTTCTTTAAACCCTTTCCCCAACAGCTCCACTTGGGGTCATATGTACTGGTAATAGGGGAGGGAGCAGTTCTCAGCATTCTGAAGGGCTGCCTGATTGCCTCCCCCATGGGAATAAACTTAGGGAAGTTTTTCATCTACCAGCCCCTAACCATATCTGGCCCATATCATGATGATGTTACCTAGTTTGGTAATAAAACATTTGCAAGAAAACAATCAAGCTCAGACATCACTAAGGAACTCTCAGTTCAATTCTGAGCTAAAATATTATCTTCTATTGGTAAATCTGGCCCTTTTCTGAATGATTTTATTATTTCATTTAAAATAGATAACAGCAAATCCATTCATTAACACCAGGGGGATAAGCATGTTAACCTAAAATTATCAGTGGTAAGAAAAGTCATGGTGGCACAGTGGTTAAATGCAGTATTGCAGGCTAATTCTGCTGACTGCCAGGAGTTCGATTCTGATTGGCTCAAGGTTAACTCAGCCTTCCCTCCTTCTGAGGTCAGTAAAATGAGGACTCAGATTGTTGGGGGCAACATGCTGACTCTGTTAACCACTTAGAGAGGGCTGTAAAGCACTATGAAGTGGTATATAAGTTTAAATGCTATTGCTATTGCCAGTGCTTTTTTTGAAAGAAAAAGAAAAAAAAAGGTGCCGGAACTCACACATGTCATACAACCCGCCTTGCCTACCCTACAAGGTTCCATCCAAAAAAGGTGCCGGAACTCCGTTCTGGGCATTCTATGACAAAAAAAGCCCTGGCTATTGCTATCCTCTTTGCCATAACCCAGGCTCATAGAGTTAAAGCTCTCCATAATAAATTACATTAATTTCAACATCACATTTTAGCTATTATATTGCTTTCTATAATAACAACATATGATTAAAAAACCAGAACTGTAGATAGGTAAGACAAAATTATGTGAATGTATTGGCCCTCACATTTCTTACTGCTTTCCTTCAGTGTTGCATCTCTATCTATTTGAGTACCTCTGTTCATTGGGAAACATAGGACAGGCTTCATATTAGTAGTCAGACTTAAAGCCAAATCTGCCTTTAAGAAGAACTGTTAATCTATGACTTGGTGGTAAAAAAAATGGATAGACTTGGTGTGTATTACTGACACAGCCAGAAATCTGCCCTCCTGAGCTTTGGATTTGTCAACTGCATTGATGCCAAAGCAGGGGGAAAAGGTGATATTGATTTTCTGAAATGGCTTGCCAGTGATTAGGTACACTAGTTTTGAGGTTGTGAATTGTGCATGTTAAAGTGGGATAAGATGGGGATCTATCAGATATACTGACTGCAATGCTACCTGGTGGGGCTTTTGCTTGAGCTTCTGGATTTAGTCTCTGGGATGTTGAAGAGGTCACTGAATCTATTTCTTAAAATTTCTTCCTTATTATGTCATGGAGAGATGAGGTTGACCCTGTTTTTTCTTTTTATTTACAGTGTGCTGAAAGTCTCTCATCCTTTCATCCCTGTTGTCTAACATTACTCAGAGCTGCTAGGAGAGTCTCCATCACTTCAGGATATGGTATTATCAGCACACTGGTGACATCTATCCCGGGCCATACTGATCATGCTCTGAAAATTTCTTCCAGTGCCTAAAAACTATTGCCATCTGGATAGGATGAAATAAGCTGGGGCTGAATCCAAACAAGACTGAGTTAACAGAATAACAGAGTTGGAAGTGACTTTGGAGGTCTTCTAACCTAACCACTTGCTCAAGAAGGAAACCCTAAACCTTTTCAGACAAATCATTATCCAATCTCTTCTTAATAACCACCAGTGTTGGTTCTTGAGAAGGGGCACTATCCCTGAAGGTTTGTGACTTGGAGGCCCTTCTAGATTCAGAACTACTACTGTGTGGGCAGCTAAAGAATTGGGATGAATCAATTTTGCTTTGTTTCAGGTGATGTGCAAGTTTTGGTCCTACCTAGACTGCAAGGACCTGATAATGGCCTTATTTCTAAGCATTTGGGCTATGTTAATGAGCTTTACATGTTGCTGCCTTTGAAGGCCATCCAGAAATTACAATTTATACAAAACACAATGGCCTTCTTAACCTTAGGAACATATTACATGTGTGCTACATTGGTTGCCAAAAGGATTACAAAGTACTTGTCTGACCAGTAAATCTTAGTGATTAGTAATTGCATGGATGACTTTGCGAGAGAGAAGCTTTTGTTGGTCCCTCATACTGTACCTGTGAAGTGAGAGGGAAAGAGGGAGTGTTGCTGTTATTCTTGACTATAAGTCATAGTCTATAATTCTTCCCCCTCCACCTTTTGAATTAGTCGCAGTAGCTGACACACACTCTTTCTCTCTCTCTCTCTCTCCCCTCTTCCCCCTCTCTCTCCCTCCCTCCCTCTCTCTCTCTTGGTGGTCTTCAATTCCTGGTGATTCCTGGACTAGTCCCTGCAGTTTTCTTGCCAAGATTTTTTAGAAGCAGTTTACCATTGCCTACTACCTAAAGCTAAGAGAGAATAACTGGCCTAAAGTCACTCAACTGGCTTTGTGTCTAAGGCAGAAGTAGAACTCATATCCTCCAGTTTCTAGCCTGGTGCTTTAACCACTACACCAAACTGCCTCTACAAATGTGTGTGCGTGTGTATGTATATGTAGATATATCTGTATATGTATACCAACTAAAAAACAATTGAATTCAATAGGCCTTACGGAAGGTTTGGACCAAATGATTAGGCCAAATAGTTGTCTAGAATAAGATAGCTGTTCAAACTGATAGATGTCATGAAAAAAAGATTTCCTCAGGCACATGGTAGACTGAAGACTGCTTCATAAAAAATGGAGCCAATGATTGCAGCTAAGAATAAGAAGCTCCTTTGACCTGCTTTGGAGAAAGAGAAGATGTGAGATTGTCCACATTGTGCTCCCTTGATTGGTAGAAAAGAACATTTTTGATTCTTGTTCCAATCTCTGTCTGAGCCTGAAGGGAAGTTGACTTCACACTTCCTTTGCTAACCACTTTCAAAAATTGCTTATTAACTGTTTTAAAACAGATCATTTTTAAAATGACAAATCTAGGTAAGTGATTTCTATTATTAATATAAGAAAATAAAGCTGTATCTTTTTAACCTTAAAGGATTTAAAATAAATAGCAAGAAGCAAGATGAGGTTTTGGCTATAGAAAGTCTTAAATAGATTAAAATATTGAAATATTCAATTTTGAATATTTGAATTTGAAATTAATTTTAAAGAATAAAAGCATTTTTTTGGAAAAGAAAAATATTTTCCAATACTAGAAACATAACAAGATAACCAACTTATAATAGTTTTAGATATATTTTTGAGGAATTCACCAAGACCTTGAAACAATAATGTCAGCTGTGTGTTGTCATGAAGAGTCTGGTTCCAGAAGAAGTTGTTAGAGAAAATAATTTTCAACCAAGCTTAACTGATGTTATTGTGGAGAGAAACATGAACAAGAATTTGTCATTGGAATTTGTCATTTTTTTTGGATCCAAAACAATGAGAATTTAAAAAGTAAGAGGGAAATAAAAATGTCAGTCCCAGAGACCAATTGGAATAATTTCTTCTTGAACTTATAAAAGCAACTTCTTGAAGTTTGAAGAATTTCAAGACAAGGATCAATAATCATTTGAATAGATGAAAGAACAAGGTTGTTTTATTCAACAGGAAAGAACATAAAGTTGGCTATTTGAGGAGGGTTAAAAATCCCAGTGTTCCATCTGGACTGTCCAATCAGAATAGAGCTGGAAGGGACCTTGGAGGTCTTCTAGTCCAACCCCTTGCTCAAGCAGGAGACCCTATATCATTTCAGACAGGTGGCTGTCCAGTCTCTTCTTAAAGGCCTCCAGTGATGGAATATCTGAAGCAAGCTTTTCCACTGGTTAATTATCCTCACTGTTAGGAAGTTTCTCCTTACTTCCATGTTTCTTCTCTCCTTGATTAGTTTCTTGTCTTGCCTAGAAAACATGTGTATTAGATTTGCTTACAGTTTAGAATTAAGATGATGAATTTTATAGTTGTTAACTAATTTTTATTTTTTCTTTCTTTTTTGCTCTGTTGCACCTTTTATTCACTCTTTCTGTTTTTCATTTTTGTTTGTATTATCTCTTACTATAGTAGTTAAAACTTTTAATAAAAAATATTTTTATTAAATGAAAAGTGAAAACATTGTTACACATTTCAATGATATTATTATAATTTTACCACTCAAACGGGAAGAGTGAGACTGGCCTGGGTTAAATACTACACACTTTGAACAGATAAAGGTGTGCAAAATGGCCTTAATGAAATTTATAAGTGTGCTATGGACAGCAACCATAGAAATCTGAAATTGTTAAGCCCACTCTAGAATAACATTTACTTAGCAACAAAAATGACAATTGAACCAATCTGTACATTTGAAAGTTGCATACTAATAGCCCATGCTTCAATTTAGTTAAAATGAAGTACAAAGATTTAATATGATTAACCCTGACTGAATGATTTAATCCCAAAAGACATGTTCTGAGAAGTTATTTATATGAGAATTAGCTATTTTTGGTTTCTACATTTAAATATTATTTTAAGGCCCTAATTGGGGAAAACAATGACCTAAAATGATAGTAGAATGCAAATAAGGCCTTCAAAGTCAAGAGTGAATAGCAAGTTGATTGCTCTCTGGATGATTGCCAATACATTGGCAAAGGTTTCTTTGAATTTACAAAGCAGCTTTTTTCTTTTAGTTTGCTTAGAAACATGATTCTGTAATAGGCAAAGATTTCAAATGTATAAGTAGGACTTGATTATCCCAACAAGTGGCTTATGTGAAAAGAATAGGTGATAGTGTCAAGAGTGAAAATTTGGCAGCTACGTGCGTCTCTGTTTTCATTTTGCCATTAGACTAAGGGGGAAAGGTGTTGCTTTCGAATAGGTTAGTTAGAGAAATTAAACCTCTCCAGTTCTATGGAAGCTTGCTGAGAATCAGCAGCATGAAAACTTTTCAAGAACATTCTAACAGGTGTGAATAAGATAGCAGGTGTGAATAAGATAACTTGTTTACATGAGCTATGTGAACATCTGGGGGGTTTCGTTGGGAAAGCCATTGTTATATGCTATGGTCTGATGCCCTGGGACTTTAGAATTAGTTTTTCCTCGCCTTTTCCAGGCCATGCATTCAATAAACAGTAAGCTTTTCAGAGATGAAAATAATCCTGGACTTTTATTTGGATACTTGAGTTGGAGGTAGACATTAAACTAACTCTCATATGCTTTGTAGCCTATCTGGGTTTCTCTCCTAGGAGCACTGGTATATTGTGAATTCTGCAATGGACATGAAGACCAATGGATGGTTGCCACACGGAGAAGCTCCTCTCCTGAGGATGGTGACTAAAATCCAAATGGGAGAGACCAACTTGTTGGCAGGAGCTCACCTGAAGCAAAATGCTGGATCATTAGAGCCAACTTGAATTGCTGGAGGATGAAGAAATACAGAGGTTCCTTGTCCGGCAAGGAGTGGCCTCAGAAAGGTAGCAGAATCTGAGTTTCCTCTGGCTCTATCTGAGGCTTGGCCAATGAAGGTGTCCAAGAAGGAAGCAGAATGGGGAGAATCGGTGGACTGGAGACCCCGTGCACCAACTCACAGCCCTTCTGTGGAACAATTGAGAGAGAAGTTCAGGGGATTGGAGGTGCAAGGAGCTGCCCTGCCAAAGTGGTCAGTCTTGGATTCGGCTTGCTACCCTATTATCCCATCTCCATCTTTACGGCAGCCAGTAGCTTTGCTCTGGTCCAAGATGGCAGGTGTCACCCATGTGGGGGAGCAGAGAGACTGTGTTCCAGCCACTACTATCCTGATGAAAGTTGGGACACCACTTGACCCTTGGCCAACTGATCAGAGAGGGGCTCAGACAGCATTACCGGGATTATGTCTCCTACCCAGCTATGTACTGGTGAGGGAAGAGCCCCAGCCTCTTCCTTTTAAAGTCATGTTTGACAGACAACTGGAAAAGCTGGCTTATTTCCTGACCCAGGTGTGGAACTATTTAGAAAGGTATAGCGACAGATATCCTGATGACAGATCGCATGTGAATGTTATTTCAGCGAATCTGGAAGGGGAAGCAGCAGAGTGGTTGGTGTCTCTCTATGATGAGGCAGTCCCAGAGCTCCATGATGTGGATGCCTTCATATAAGAGCTACGGAATCAGTTTGAAGATCCTGCCAAAGCAAGAAAGGCTGACTCAAGCAAGGGAAGAGACTGGTGGCTGAATATATTTGGGAATTTTGTAGCTTGGTCACTCGTGTCAGAAATTGGCTGAAGCATATGTTAGTCTACCAATTTTGAGATGGGTTAAACAAGGAACTGTATTGCAACTGTCTACCCAGAGGGGTGCCCCATCTCCTCTGTGACTGGTACCAGTTAACTACTGAGGTGGAATTAGATTTGATGGATTACTGACAGCATACTGGTCAAAATCTTCAACCTCATCCTGTGGGTGAGAGATGGCTGGCCGGCTGAGGAAGCAAGAGTAATGTTACTGGGACCAAGAGAGAAAGAGACCCTCTCAGGGTATGGGAGTGTGTTTCTGAGGTGGTAAGGAGGGACACTGAGCTGCAGATTGCCTTGCCCCACATCCAATGGCAGCCCATTGCCCTCCAAGTAAGTCAAAGCCAAAGAAGCCAGAACCAAAAACCAAGGAAAGAACCAAAGTGGCTCAACAGGTTGTCGAAGTCTCTCCACCCTCTGGTGAAGGGGAGAAAACTCCTCTGACAAACCTGGACTATAGTAAAGGGGAGGTCTTATTTCTCCAATGACCTACCAAAGTAGAACTGTTTGTACCTTCTTCAAGAGTAAAGGAGACCCTTATTGCCCTATTGGACTCAGGGTGCACTAGATATGTAATCAGCTTGCCCATGGTAAAAAAGTTAGACTGTGGCTTAGAAAATTGAGGCAACCCATGGGGTTCAAGCAGTTAGATGGGTCTCTCACAGAGGGGGAACCTGCAACTTGCCTCACTGAACCAGTGACTATAAAGTTGGGCAAGCATACTTAAATTATTTGTTTTATAGTAGCCCCTGGAATGACTGAAAAGATTATTTTAGGGTTAGCCTGGTTGAAGAAAAGGATTCCCCCTAATAGACTGGAATAACAAGTGGCAATTGAGGAACAGAGCAGTCAATCAAGAAAAGCCACAGGAAGCGCTGGTTGTTGCTGCTTGCCAGTGGTTGAGAAATCGAAAGTGGGGGAAGGAAATACACAAAACCATCCCAGCAGTTAGAGCACACAGTGTGTGCCAAATACAGAGATTTGATGGAAGTATTTAGTGAAAAGGAATCAGATATACTCCCACGTCATTGGCCATTGGACTGTGCCATTGAGATAATACCAGATAATACCAATTTCCTAAACCCAAAATATATGCTATGAAGCCAAACAAAATGGAAGAGCTCAGAGGATTTTTAGATAAAAACCTGGCTCGGGGATTCATCCAACCTGCAAAATTGAAAATGGCTGCCCCTATTTTATTCAGGGAGAAGAAGGATGAGGGTCTTAGAATGTGTGTTGAATTATAAAAATCTCAACGCTATATCAGTGGGAAACATGTATCCCCTTCCCCTTATGAAAGATATGTTAGGATATTTGTCTAAAGGAAAAATGTGTACAAAATTAGATCTGAGAGAAGCTTAATATCAAATACTAATTAAAGAAGATCAGTGGAAAATGACCTTTAATTTCCCTTTAGGCTTTTATCAATTCAAAGTAATGCCATTTGGACTACAAGGAGCTCCTGCAGTATTCATGCAGTTGTTAAATGAGGTGCTACATGAGTAGATGGGTGCTGCTATATTTAGATGATATTTTGATTTTTACTGAAACTATGAAAGAATATGTACAATTAGTAAGGACAGTGTTAACAAAATTATTAGACAACCAACTGTATGCCAAATTATCAAAATGTGATTTTCACAAAATCAGTTTAGATTACTTGGGGTATCATGTTTCTGCCAGGGGCATAGAAATGGATCCAGGGAAAGTAAAGGCCATTTTGGAATGGGAAGCTCCCCAAATGCAAAGGCAGTTCTAAAGTTTCCTGGGATTTGCCAATTTCTACAGATAGTTCATACCCACTTTTACGCAGATTGCTTTGCCTATAACCAACTTATTAAAAATAAAAATAAAAATAACCCTAAACCCAGTCAGCCATTGAGCTCGACCATTGAATATCAAGCAGCAATTGAAAACCTAAAAAGACTGCCTGCTGAGAAACCCCTATTAAGGCACCCAAATCCAGAAAAGCCTTTTGTAATACAAGCAGATGCTAGTGAGATCACAGTGGGGGCAGTATTGCTACAAACAAATGAGAAGGGGGAGTTACAACCATGTGCATAAACTTCTCGGAAGCTATCGGATACTGAGAGAAGATGGGCTGTGTGGGAAAAGGAAGCTTTTGCGGTCTGCTGGACTCTCCTAATGTGGAGACAATTCCTGGAGGGTAGCAAAATTCCATCTGAAGTGTGGACAAATCATAAAAACGTAGAGACTTTGAAGACTCCAAGGAAATTGTCTCCTAAACCAGGGCTTTTCAACCGGTGGTACGCGTACCACCAGTGGTATGCGAGCACATGGCTGGTGGTACGCGTAGGACGGGTTGAAAAAACATGTAAAAAAAATGTAAAAAATAAATTAAAAAAAATTTTTTTGAATTTTTTTTTTTTTAAACAAGTGTAAAAGTGGATGAGGTGAAGCGGTAGCAGCACCGCAGAGGCTTGTGGCAAAGTCAGCTGGAACTGCACATTGCCTGGGTCCTACTGAGAGCCCAGGATCAAAGCGCGCAGCTCCAGCTGATTGGCGGCGGCCTTGGGGGTGGCAGGCAGCCTCACGCAGTCTTCAGGGGAGATTCCACCGGAGCTGTGTGACTCATTGCCTGCCCCCCCCGCCCCAACCCAGATGCCCTCACCTCCCCCAAGCGTTTTTTTTTACTCACCTGCTTTCAGCAGCATTCCCTTTCTCCTGTCCTTTTCGGCCTTCGCCATGTGTTTGTGAGACAAAAAAAAAAAGTTCCATGAGACTTTCTCACTTCTCGCGAGAAGTTAGAAAGTCTCATGGAACTTTTTTTTTTTTACCCACAAGCATGTGGCGAAGGCAGAGAAGCAAAAAGAGAAAGGGAGTGCAGCTGAAAGCAGGTGAGTAAAAAAATGCTTGGCGGAGGCAAGGGCATCTGGGCGGGGGCGCCAACCTTACACTGCATGGTGGCGGGAGGGTTAATGGTGGGCACGGGGGGCCCAGGAGGAGCTGTGCAAAGCAGGCAGAGGGGAGGCCGGGCAGATTGTGGGCGCCAGCAAGCGAGCGAGCTGGGCAGGGGCGCGGAATCGGCGTTCCTGAGCACATGCCAATTCGCGCCCCTGCCCATCTGGCTCGCTGGCCGGAGTGAAGGGGAAGCTTCTGTGCGGTGGCCGCTTCCAAGCGGCAACCGGGCCGCGCAGGGCTTCCGAGCGGCGGCCGGGCCGTGCGGGGCTTCCGAGCGGCGGCCGGGCCGTGCGGGGCTTCCCAGCGGCGGGCGGCTGCTGAGCGCGGGTGGCTCAGCTGTAGCTGCACACACCGAGCCTGGCGCATTCTCACCACACGGAGCGGCTGGCAAGGTGAACCAGCGACATCCAGGCCCTGCCTGCGCACGCGCAGAGGCTGAGGCGCATGCGCTCTCCTCTGCCTCTGCGCATGCACAGGCAGGGCCGTGATGTTGCCAGTTCACCTCACCGGCCGCTCCGTGTGGTGAGAATGCACCGCTGCCTGCCAAAACCAGGCTGGGATCTGGACGGTGTAACGAAGGACAATGGAAGGGAGGGAGGGAAGGAAGGAAGGGAAGGAAGGAAGGAAGGAGGGGAAGGACAATGAGAGGGAGGGAAGGAAGGAAGGAAGGAAGGAAGGAAGGAAGGAAGGAAGGAAGGAAGGAAGGAAGGAAGGAAGGAAGGAAGGGAGGAAGGAAGGAAGGAAGAAAAGGACCATGAGAGGGAGGGAGGGAAGGAAGGAAGGGACAAAGAAGGAAGGAAGGAAAGGACAATGAGAGGGAGGGAGGGAAGGAGGAAGGGACAAAGAAGGAAGGAGGGAAGGAAGGAAGGAAGGAAGGAAGGAAGGAAGGAGGGGAAGGACAGTGAGAGGGAGGGAGGGAAGGAAGGGACAAAGAGGGAGGGAAGGAAGGGACAATGGGAGAGAAGGGAGGGAAGGAAGCCAGGTACCCACCCCAGTCCCATCCCCCTCCACCAGAGACTCACGGATTCCCCCCCTCACAGGCACCCTGCAACCTGGGTGATCAGCTGGCCATGCCCCCCGGCCATTGATCACATGACCCTGGGACTGTGAACGTCATAAGTATGAATCAGTTGCCAAACATCCGAATGTAAATCACATGACCCTGGGGATGCTGCAACAGTCATAAGTGTGAAAAATGGTCATAATTCACTTTTTTCAGTGCTGTTGTAACTTCAAACAGTCACTAAGCGAATTGTTGTAAGTCGAGGACTACCTGTACTTTCTCATTTTTTCCTTTTTTTTTTTGGTCAAGTTTTTGATACCTTGCTGGGTGAGTGGTGGTACTCGGATATTACCTTATCCGAAAAGTGGTACAATGGGTGAAAAGGTTGAAAAGCCCTGATCTATATTATCTGGGCTAAACAATAGTTGAAAGCTAATTCCTAATAATTAATTTTCATTTCTCTTACAAATCTAAATCCTGGGTATTAAGCCAATTAATCCCTTATTTTTTTCATTTAACAACAATATTTAAATCTAGTAATCATATTTCCCTTCATCTAAAAATCTCCCTTTAGCCCATTAGTTGAGACTTTAGGATCCTCTATCATGAATAAAAAAAGACCCCATTTTTTTAAATCTAACGCTGGCTTTCTTTTTATGCCAACCAGGCTTCCATATCAATGCCTTTAGATCATCAGATACATCTCCCTTCATTCTTGCACATGTTACTTGAACCAAGGGAGACCATCTAGTTATCAATTTTCCAGAGAAGCTGGCCCATTTGTAATCATTAAATTGTTGTCCTGGTGGCTCATTCAATTCAGCTTGGTCTTCTTGTCCCTCAAGTTTCTGCTGGTTTAGGTAGAAAGTCATGTCCAGTTTTATGGTTGTTATTTGATTGTGTATGTTTTCAGTATACTGTACTTGTTGGTCTTTAGCACCTTCCATCTTGGTCTTGCTTTGTTCCGCTTTTGTTGCTTTTTGGGTTGTAGGTTCTTTAATTGCAATCAGGGTTTGTCTGTCAAATTTTTCAGTAGATTGTATTTGTTGATCTTTAAAGTCCTCTGTCTTGGTATTAATTTCTTCCACTTCTGTTGTTTTTTGGGTTGTAAGTTCTTTCATTCAGATCAAAGTTTCATTTTGTAGGTTTAAGCTAGCGCCTTTGTCTTTCAGTTTGGATTTAATTATCTCAGTAGCTTCAAGAATTTTTTCAAGTATAAGTTTATAATTAAGTTGTTGCTGGTCCTCCTCCATTTCTAACATAGTCATAGATGGTCCTTTAGTGAAGAATATTTATTAGATGAAAGTCAGTAAATGTTCACCTCCACAGTTCCTAAAATCCAATTTCACTGTCCAGCTGTTCTCTCAGCTTTTTATCTCTTTTAGATAATACCAAGGACAGATCTAGGCTGTGAGCAGGCTTCTTTATCAAGAATATTTACTTGCTGTACCAAACTCCACCACAAGATGTCCCCAGCAGCATTTAAAATCTTTTTCAGAACCAGGGCTAGGTTTTTATCCAGTGTAAGTTATTTTTCATCTTTTTTACAAGTAGATACGGTGACAGGTCCCCGTAAAAGTAGGAAATTTTTGGGTCCCCATATATCAAGGTAATGTAAATCCAGTTATTTAGTTGTTTTTTTTCCAGGGGTTTATTTACCCTAAGTAGTCAGACGCCGCCATTTTAGAGGGTGGGAAGAAGACGTTCCCTTCCCTCTCTCCTCGCAGGGGGAAGAAGTTTCAGAAGGCTTTTAATAGGAAAATAGTTGGGATACAAGAAGGTAGGGTCTCACCCAGTTCCTCCACGGTGCTTTCAAAGTTCTTGGTCATAGTTTTGGCCTCGGCAGGTAGCGGCTTAGTGATGGGCCATGTAAATGGCCAATCTTTTCCCCGTCGGTCCGAAGAGCTGACCCGTATCAAATGGAAGGGCTGCCACCTTTCCGCGATCAATCGGGAGGTCCTCTTCCCGCTTGTTGCCCCTCCAGTATGACTTTCAACTCTTTTCAGGGTCCCCCGGCGGGAGAAAACCAGACAGCGGAGGGAGCGATCGCCTTACACATCCGCCAGCGCCGTGAGCACAAACCGGAAGCCTATTCTATTCTATTCTATTCTATTCTATTCTATTCTATTCTATTCTATTCTGTTCTGTTCTATTCTATTCTATTCTATTCTATTCTATTCTATTCTATTCTATTCTATTCTATTCTATTCTTGATTGCATTATACTATATTTAAAAAGTATTTTAAGAAATGTATTAAATAAGAAGCTATGTACATTTTTAACAGATTTATAATTTACAAATTTAGTCAAATAAATTTGATTTATATAAGCAATTGCTTACAAGAATATGGTGATAAAAATGAGAATATATTCTCATATTGACAGAGGAAACTTAATTTATACAGAAACAGCACCTTTCACATTATTGATGATCAGATATTGGTTGGTATGTGTCAGAGCGTGTAGCTGCATTGAAAGGATGGAAACAGTCTATCTGTTCCTGTCATGCATCAAGAATTCTTTATCCAGAGTTATAGAATATATGAACAAGGGTAACATAACAATTTCTAATTATTGTTTCAAATTATAATCATGAATTGTTTGTCTATGCATAAGTTTGTAATAAAAATCATAATGGACATAGGAAATTCTTTGCCAGATCAGAGAAAAGTCCATCTGTTTCAACTTTCTCAACATCTGGTAATCATAGGTATATGCTTCTGAACTTAGGGTATCACTTTTTAATGCCATAGCTAAATATACTACTGTATCCTTCAGTTGTGCTGATAGCTGCTTACAAACAAATAGCCATCATCTTGTCTTCCAGAATACAATAGTATAAGTAAACTATGCAGTGGATTAAGATTAAGATTATTTTATCTTCACAAAATACTTCATATTTTTCTTTAGATATATATTATTATCCCATAGGTATTTGCCGGAGTGAATAAAAAAGCACATACAGTATAATAAACATATTACCAACTATGTAAACAATGTATGTGAAGGATGAGTGGTCAGCTAGAGTTCCCAAACACTTGTTTTCAAAAATTTAGGAAATAGACAACGTATTGACTGAGCCATAAAAAATCATGAGGTCTCAGATTCTCTTCTAAGGAGTAGACCAAATTCTTCAAAAATAAAATTCTAGGGAGATCAAGACTGAGAAGTCAAGGCCTAAATTTGATATTTTGACCATGAAGCACAAATGCAGCTATCAAGTCCAAGAAAGTATCACCAAGTTTAGTACAGAATAAATGGACAGAGAAGTCTCAGATAGCTTAAGCAGTGAGTCTTGGAAGTATTGCTCCATTCAGAGGTAGGTTGTTGCTCATAAATAAACCCAACCCTAGAATCTAAAACTGTACCAACTATGTTTGGGTAAAGACTAGCAGCTTCTGGAATTTAAATCTTAGTATATTCAAACATTGGAACACTGTGACCATATACCTATGAATGTTCTGTGCCCTGAACTTGCTTTGATAATGTTGACTTACTGCAAGAAACTCCAAACTGAACAACAAAGTAAAACAGATGACAATTCACCAAACAACAGAGATGGAATGAATTTCTTTTTACTTTTGTTTCTATACTCATTGTCTAGTACCTCATCTCACAAACTTTCGCTAGATCATTTATACTAGATTATATCTGGCCTGAAAAAACAGTTGACTAATATAGTAAATGTCAGGAAAAATATATAGAACACAGAATACCTAAGTCTTTGTGGCCATCTAATGGTCCCCTGGAATTTTGCAGCCTAATTATTGTAGCCTTAGTTTATACATAACTTAAAATAGCATCAGTTCTAATAATGATTTTTGGAGTATCCCTATTGTATAACTTTCTTAATTGTATCAATTATATACTTTACTACTTTTTGCCTTATAAAAATACTTGTAAACCATATAAGGAACATCTATTTCATTTCTTTCTCTTCTCCTCTCTCTCAAGCTCAGAAGTTGATGAATTCCTTATATCAGGAAATTTTGGAAAATCCAAATACTTTTGATTTGATCAGTCAACACACATATTGACATTCCTCAGAATTTCCCTTTGCCACATATAATTTTTTTCCTCAGATTTTTTTTTAACTTGAATAATTCTAGCCGTGATGGCAAATCTTTAGACTCAGCAGGTAAAAAATTTGAAAAAATACCTGGCTCTGCTGCATTGTCACATCCCCTCCCCAACAAAAGCGAAACAATTATATAGCTCCCATCCACTCCTCTCTAGCCACCTGAACAGTGGCACTCAGACCTAACACCAACACTGCCACTCAAAAAAAAACAACCCCATCTTGTACACGAGGCTCAGGGAACAGAGTGATTGCCCCTGTGGCGTAGTGCTCTCCAGGATTTTTCATATGTTGCTTATTTTAGGGTGGTGCTCTCTTTCTTTTGACAGGCCCCTGTGAACTACCCGAGGCTGCTTCAGGTCTTCAACAACTTCATCAAATAATATCTTTCAATTATCATGACCTATCCTCCATCTAAAGAGCTGCTGTGGGAAAAATAAAGAGGAGTTGGAATCATTGGTTTACATATTTACAATTGAAAGAAAGATTTAAATTAGATAAAAAGAACTATGGATTTGATTTTGTGAAAAATGAATTGGAAATCCTAGTGTGTGGTAGAAATGAACATATTATTGCTAAGGTTTATAAAGTGAACTTGGAGAATGAATATGTAAAGCATTGTATGATTTAATGGGCAAAGAAATTTGAATATAATGTAATGCGTGAACAATGGGAGAATATGTGGACAAAATTCACTTAAAATTATAATTTAAAAGAAAATTTTTAAATGATATACCGTTGGTATCTAACACCAGACAAATTGTCAATAATGTATAAAAGTACCTCAAATGAATGTTGGAAATATAAATGTAAAGAAGGAACTTTTTACCATTTATGGTGGACATGTGACAGAACAAATAAATATTGGAATAGGATTCACATCTTAATATAGAAGATTCTTTTCTTTTTTTTTTAATAACAAGTTTTATTATTTTTTTTTGTTTTACAACCAAGTGCTTAAAACTCATCGTGGAGATAGGGCACTCCATAGAACAAAGCAAAAGATACAATCATACATGTACAATTTAAATTACTTCTTTAAAGGTTCCCTCTCTATTTTATCAATCAAAAAAAGAAAAAAGAAAAAAGAAAAAAAACACAAAAACAAAAAACAAAAACTATCAATCATATTTTCACCCGTTTTCAGGCTTAACTAACTTTCAATTAACCTATTCCAATTTGGTCTTACATAAACATATGGTATATAATTCGGGTATTCATATAATATAAATTGTTTCTAACATATACCTATTATTCCAAATTCAATTTATACTTCTCAATTAAGTTCTATCTCTTATTCTATTCTATTTCACATACATATTTTATAAATGAACATAACTTTAAGTATTTTAAAACCATTACATTTTAGCCTAAAATAATAAAACAATAATTATTTCTATCATAGACATATAATATAGCTATTATATTTTAATGTTTCTCAACTATATTCTATTTCATATACTCTATCGAATATTTTTATAAATCAATCCAAATCTCTAAAAATTCCTCAATTGTTTCAATTTAGTCCACTTGATACATTGCTAGTTAACATTCAATTCTTGTGAGTAAAAATATCAGTAATATTTCACCAATCACAATCTAACTCCTTTAGTTTTAGATTTTCCAATTTTCTCTATTGCCATTCCAAACCATAATCAAATCAATAATTTACATCAAATGTTGACTCGGACCAAAATGACCTTAAGAATCTCAAAAATATTAGCTCAATCAAAGTCTCTAAAAGCCCTTTTTACCCATCAGATAAAATTTTAACTCTCATTTTTAAACCTAATTCTAGCTTTCTTTTTGTGCCAGGTAGGTTTCCACAGTAGGGCCTCTAGCTCCTCCCATCTTAGTGTTTGGCTATAGGCATTTTTCCACCATTGAGTCCAATCATAGTCTAATATAGAAGATTCTTAAAGTGAATATAAAAATAAAACCAGAGACTTTTCTCTAAGGCTTAATGGATAAAGAACTTGAAAAAGAAATGATATATATAGCACTCAGAAGGGCTTGCTAGGCATGAAAGCTAGTGAAGGTTTTTAGACGTCAGTATCAAGGTCATGCATTTCATTTGCAGACCTGTCTGTCTGGCTACTTTTGTCCCTTGAATCTTGGCTTGTTGCACTAAACATCAGATAACAATAATCAATATAGTTGGATCAATATTTTCCAACTTTCTGAAACAATTGTGAATTGCACCCCTTGGCGTCCTTTTCTCAGTATTCTGTTTTTAACATTGCTGGACAAATTTGAATTATAGGGATATTCTGATAATATTGCATATGTGAGTAAAAATAATTTACAAAGTTACACAAATTTACAAGTGCCATGAGTGCCTTGTAGCACTTTCTGATAATACTTTTTGTCATCTCATCTGGTTCTTCAAAACTTTTACTTTCTTTACTTCCTTTTTTCTGTCATTCTTCTACATTTTTAATATGGCAATACATCCTTAGATGATTGTATATGTCAGCTGTGCTCTTAGGTTTTTTTACTATATAATAGTCTGCTGTCCAAATTTCTACACAGATTAACTTGTTACAATTACTGATTTGAAAGGGTTAGACAAGGCCAGGTAGGATAAGACAAGGTTGGGGAGGGGGCTGAGGATTCTAAATCCCTTTGCTTTCTGCGACTATCCTCAGAGTCTGAATAAATTTAGATTACTTTCAAAACTGGTCTAAATGAAATAAACTAAATAATTTTGTTGGTAACAGACTACTTAGACAAGCAGAGACATCAAGGAGAGCATAGGGTCATTTTAACAATTCAGAACATTATAATAATGCCACCTACCATACAAAATGCTGGAGAATTGAATGTATTTATCTGAGGTATGGTTTTCAAAGGCTGACTCTGCCCTTAGAGATTTTCTGCATTATCACTTATTCCGAAGGGATCTCTTACAAAATAGTCTTTGGGAGCAGGACAGCAAGACAAACAATAGACTGGAGAAGAACTTTCCTCCTGCCCTATGATTCTGAAGGAATTGGGGGCAAAATGTCAGGGCACAGAAGATAGATGTCACTTTTCTTCATTTTCCTTCTCATGTCAACACATGATATTCTAATTTGGGCATTTTAATACTTCAGTCATATACTTTAGTTTTTTTCTCAGAACAGAAATGAGTGACTTCAATTATGTTTATAGTAAGTAAATGATTAATGAAATGCCATCTGCCTGATGGCTCCAACTATCATTTACTAATGGCTTGACATGGTGCATTACTCTGTGAAGACCATAGTATTATTGATATACAGTATGGGGAAATAACTTCATTAGTCAGTTTGAGCTTATTTTAATACATGCCAGATTACTAAAAAAATCCTTATTAGTTATGAACACCGTATGTGTCCTCTTTATCTCCATATGTTTATTCACATAGGCATACACACACACACACACACACACACACACACACATGTATGTGATGAATAGAATTCATTCCTCTTCTGATCTAAAGCTTATATGAGGTTTTGGGGTTTTGATTTTGACATGCATTGTGTCATCTGGGAATGAACTTTCAGAGAGGAATTACAAAATACACTCTAAAAATTAACCACAGGAATTTTGAAAAGGCTTTTTGATCTCAGATTGCCAGGTTGTATGAATCAATATACTTCTATGCATCTCACAGCCTGTGCATTTGATTGCTTAGTATATAAAGACTAAACAATGTTGCCAATTAATTTTGTTTTAATTGTTGATATATATGGAGTTGCTTTGATTTTTAAGCTATTATTTAAAGGATTTCACTTACTATTTTTCAAATCATTTTGGAATTTTAAAAGGTATATTTTAATTACTTGTTTATTTTTTTTAATTGCTGAGCTATTTCTTTTATAGCCATCCACACTTTGAAGTACTATTCTTAATGAGACCATCAATACTAATTAATTTTTAAACATACAGCAACATATTCACTCTCCATTTGAAGCAACTTGACTACAAAAGGATTAAAGCTGTCAGCATTAACTGTATGTATCTCTGTTACTCCATATATTATTTTTCAAAACCAGGTAGATGAACAAGGTGAAGTTCCTGTTCCATCAATAAGCAAAATACATGTATATGAATACTTAGACTTTTAATACATAAGCCTGTTGGTGAAAGAGTAGACTTATCTTAGGTGATCTACCAAAGTAGAAGAATCCCTGTAGAGATAGGCTGAAGGGGGGAAATCCCCAGTGCACCCCATGCAAGAACTAAAGATGGGAGCCTGGGCACACACACAGCAACAGGGGGAGGTGGCCATAGGACAAGAGGCGTTAGAGGACCAACCCACAGCAATGGGTATTCGGACACGAACGAGGCAGGCAAAGAGGGTGACAATGAGAGAGGCGATGATTCCCGAGCCTAGGAGCACACGGATGGATGCGCAACAACTAGAAACAATAGAGCCAATTGGGGCGGGGGGACCGGTGACACGCTCAATGAGCAGAGCGCAAAAACAGCTGGTCTTATAAGCAAGCTTCCGAATCTCCGGCATATATATATATATACACACACACACATACATTCTCTCTCAACCCAATTTACTTCACAGAGTTGTTGTTGGTAAAGTAGAAGGAGGAAGGAGTATTAGGTATATTCATCATCTTGAATATTTATAAAAATAACAAAGGCAGGCAAATAAATAAATAGTATTCCTACAGTCATGTGACTGTGGGACTCTGCAACAGTTGTAAATGTGTGCTGGTTGCCAAGCATCTGAAATGTAGTCATGTGACCCTGAGGGAGGGAGGTGTCACAAAAACTTTATAATGCCTCATAAAGTCCTCTTTCTGAGTCTCAGGGCTAGCTTTTTTTTTTCTTTTCATCTTTTTTTTCTATTCATCTAATTTGAGATTTTTAGATTTTATATAAAGATAGGCATACGTGGTTCAGTTGGTCAGTTCTGAAATATTTTTACCACTTCGCATGGTGTTTGTCAAAGATTTTATTTGCCCTTCTAGATCATCTAATATGGACACAATTGAAAGCTCATTAGAGATGAACTATTTCAGTTTCAACAGGACATATATTTTGCTTTTGAACATCCTACTTACTGTATGTGTAATTGCCTTTCTCATTTACAATGCAAATAATAATAACCTTTAAATAATATGCCTTTATATGGTATCATTTTCAGAATAACCTGATTTTAGACCTACTAGTCATCATTTCCTTGTTACTTTAATTTCTATTACCTTCCTGCTCACATTTTAAAGTCCTTGTACAATTTGTAGAATTCTCAGAATAGCTTGCATTAAACTCTACCATATTTTATTTTATTTTATTTAGTAAAAAGAAATTGCAAAGATTTTCCTAGGCTAAACTATGTAACTAATAAAACTTCAAAGAAATCTGATCAAAGAAATATAAGATAGTTTATATAAATGCTACCAAGTGATTGTACCTGATCTGAAAATTTTAGTATAGTAAAGATTTAAAAGTGTAATTGTTTCAGAAAGCAAATATTTCTCCCTGTAAAGCTTGTGACCATTTTTTTCTAGAATATTTGCTCAACAAATATCATTCTAGTTATACTGAGGATAAAGGATTTATGATCTTCCTGATATTAGATTCCAAGTCCATCTTTTATTGACCATTGGTCAGAGGCTGATGAAATCTATACTCCAGTAGCATCTGTAGGCCACAGATTATTCATCTACATTGTTTCCAGATTCTACAGAAATAAAAATACTGAAAAAGAATTGCAATTGTATCTTTAGAGTGATCTATCTCTTGTCCTCTATTACCCTTTCAGCATTGTTTTGCTAAATGACTTCAGCTGGAACTTAACAGAAATAATCCAGATCTGGGATTTGAATTAATGATTGATGAATTTTGAATGATGAATAGCTCTATTTTTGCTCTATGTCCACTCCTATCAAATATGGTATGAATTAGAAACCATCACAGAATACTAGACCAATGAATGATGCATCTTCCTCGCCAGATTCCCTCTCAAGAGAAATGAAGCTGATTTCATTGGTGGCTACTTTTAAATGAACTTACACTTTTTCTATATGATTTTGAATGGAAAATGGTTTATTTTGGTATTTCTTTTTTATCTATTTGAACATGCATTGTATTTTAATTGGCTTGGGATAAAAATATTTGAAATATACAGAATTTAATATACAATATTTGATATTGAATCCTTTTCATTTATTTATAGTATGATTTCATGAATGAATTTGGTAGAACAGCCATGAAAGCCTTGGAAAGGTTTTCAAATGTCCTGATACTGTATGTCTATTCCTACAAAAATCTGAACAGTGCAATAGCAATAGCACTTAGTACCACTTCATAGTGCTTTTACAGCCCTCTCTAAGTGGTTTACAGAGTCAGCATACTGCCCCCAACAATCTGCGTCCTCATTTTACCAACCTCAGAAGTATGGAAGGCTGAGTCAACCCTGAGCTGGTCAAAATTGAACTCCTGGCAGTGAACAGAGAGTTTTGCCTGCAATAGTGCATTCTAACCACTGCGCCATCACAGCTCTTTTTGTATTTCCTATGACATTCAATGGAAGGTCTATGGACTTTGAAGAAGCAGGGTAAAAAGTGTATTGATATTTTTAAACCTGATGCTCTAAATGTATTGGAGAGGATTCCTGAGAATATCATGGTTCACCAAGAAAACAAACAAGTGGATCATTCAGTGAATTAGTCCAAAGTTCTCACTTAAGGCACAAATGATCAAACCAAATTATCATACTGGGAACACGTTATGAAAGATTTGGTTCTCTGTAGAGAGTTCTAATATTGGGAAGGTAGAATAAAAGAGAATAGGACATCCAGCAGAAAGGAAATAGGCTCAGTTATAGTTGCAATGAAAGATGTAAAAAAAAAAAAAGATTAGGGACAGATCATGAAGAAAATCCATCTATGTGTTCACTATGAATTGACAAGCAAACTTTTATGTGAAAACTACCATCTTGAAGAACAGCTGGTATCCTCTCAAAGTAGACCAGAGCAAAAAATCAACTCCACAGGAAGACTACAACTATTGAAAGTTGTTATGTTAACAGATTCTTACAAGCCTGATTGTGCCATCCTTTCCCCTTGTAACCACACAGGTGTTTGCATGAGATGCTTCCAAATATTATAACCTATATTACACACACACAAATACATATACCTAAGTACAGACTAGCAGAGAGAATTTTAAGTAAAGTTACAGTGCTGAAGTATTGGAATATAAAAAATGCTAAGTATAAAACAGTAAACACTGCATGTTATAGTTTTATGCTTCTCTATAAATTTCTAGCAATCATTCCTTCTACTAGTTTTTATGCTTTCTCTTTCTTTAGATGATCTCTTAGATTAAATTGCAGCCTGCAGTCAATTCCTATTAATTCGAAATGATTTTTATACATAGATCACACTGATATTAATGTTATGTTTTTAGGACTAATTTGAGCAATTAGCAATTTCTTACCTCAATGCCCATATCCACCAATGGAAGCCAAATACAAAAATGATAATCTAGAGCCAGATACAATATTGGTTTACAAACAGAGACAATCTGTCAACCTCCAGCTCAAGTATCCAAATAAAAGTCCAGGATTATTTTCATCTCTGAAAAGCTTAGTGTTTATTGATTACATGGCCTGGTAAAGGCGAGGAAAAACTAACTCTAAAGTCCCAAGGAATGAAACCATAGCATATAACAATGATTTTGCCAGCCAAACCCCCCAGATGTCCACATAGTTCATGTAAGAATGTTCTCTTTATTATGGGACCCGTCTGCTATCTTCTTCACACCTGCTAGAATGTCCTTGAAAGGTTTCCATATTGCCGACTCTCAGCAAGCTTCCGTAGAACTGGAGTGGTTTTGTTTCTCTAACTAACTCATTAAAAAACAAAACACCTCCCCCCTTACTCTAAATGCAAGATGAAAACAGAGAGGCATGAGGCTACCAAATTTTCACATTTGACATGCTGCCCCCTTGACAGAAGAATGGATCTGGAAAAATAATAAAATAAAATATATATTTATATACATTGATAACTATGTCATACTAAATTTCCCTTTCCTCACTGAGGTCAGTTAGGGTATTTTAAATGGAATTTTCTTATTAGCCTATCTACTCTTAACATTTGTAATGCTGTATACTGCATTACTGTATGCTACTTCAGCAAATGGCAATAAGTCTGACCAATCATTCTGTTGATAATTTACATAGCATCTCATACTGTATATTGTTCTCTCGTTGCATTCACATGTTCAGCCGCACCATTGGTACTCGGATATAAACCGGAACTGAGACCGTGTGATGATCCTATTGATCAGATGAATTCTCTCCCAAATCATGCGGTGAATTGTACCCCTCAGTCTGATATGATTGGGTTAGGTACTCCATGCAGCCTGTAAATACTCTGCACAAACATTTTGACTAACTTCCTTGCTGAGGGAAGCTTTGGACAAGCTATAAAGTATGCTTGTTTTGAAAATAAATCAACGATTGTCCATATTGCAATATTTCCATCACTCTCCAATAATTCACTGTGAAATCCATTGCTATTTCTTCCCAGGATCTTTTAGGTCACTGGTTGTAATAAACCTGGGGTTTTCCCAGGCAACCACTTCATGGATGCACAAACTGAACAACTAGCCACATAGTCTTTTATATCCTTTTTCATTTTTGGCTACCAAAATAGTCTTTTCACAAGATGAAGAGTTTTTACAAACCCAAAATGACCGGCAGATTTTGCATCATGTGCTTGGCTTAACACCAAAGTCCTTTGGCTATCGGGGACATAGACTTTAAACCCTTTCCATGCCAGACCTTTTTTTATCATGACATCATTTTTATGGATTGAAACCAACTAACTTGTTCCATAGCCTCTTTAAATTTCTGCCTCAAAGGATCCAAAGTTAACCGGGGTGGTTTTCCCCTGCGCTGAACCCCTCGCACTGGTGCAGCAAGCTGGATGGAAGGGATTATAGAATTTATCATTTCTTTTTTTTACTTTTGCATTGAGGCATTCATGAAAGGGCATTAACTAAAAAAAATTCCTTTGGAGACTGAAATTAAACCGATTAAAATATTGAGCCCATCTGACTTGTTTAGGACAGGGCTTTTCAACCTTTTCACCCATTGTACCACTTTTCAGATAAGGCAATATCCGAGTACCACCACTCGCCCAGCAAGGTATCAAAAACTTGACCAAAAAAAAAGAGGAAAAAATGAGAAAGTACAGGTAGTCCTCGACTTACAACAATTCGCTTAGTGACTGTTTGAAGTTACAACAGCACTGAAAAAAGCGAATTATGACCATTTTTCACACTTATGACTGTTGCAGCATCCCCAGGGTCATGTGATTTACATTCGGATGCTTGGCAACTGACTCATACTTATGACGTTCACAGTCCCAGGGTCATGTGATCAATGGCCGGGGAGCGTGGCCAGCTGATCACCCAGGTTGCAGGGTGCCTGTGGGGGGGAATCCGTGGGTCTCTGGTGGAGGGGGATGGGACTGGGTGGGTACCTGGCTTCCTTCCCTCCCTTCTCTCCCATTGTCCCTTCCTTCCCTCCCTCTTTGTCCCTTCCTCCTTCCCTCCCTCCCTCTCATTGTCCTTTCCTCCCTTCCTTCCTTCCCTCTTTGTCCCTTCCTTCCCTCCCTCCCTCTCACTGTCCTTCCCTTCCTTCCTTCCTTCCTTCCCTCCTTCCTTCTTTGTCCCTTCCTCCTTCCCTCCCTCCCTCTCATTGTCCTTTCCTTCCTTCCTTCTTTGTCCCTTCCTTCCTTCCCTCCCTCCCTCTCATGGTCCTTTTCTTCCTTCCTTCCTTCCTCCCTTCCTTCCTTCCTTCCTTCCTTCCTTCCTTCCTTCCTTCCTTCCTTCCTTCCTTCCTTCCTTCCCTTTGTCCCTTCCTTCCTTCCCTCCCTCTCATTGTCCTTCCCCTCCTTCCTTCCTTCCTTCCTTCTTCCTTCCTTCCCTTCCCTCCCTTCCATTGTCCTTCGATACACCGTCCAGATCCCAGCCTGGTTTTGGCAGGCAGCGGTGCATTCTCACCACACAGAGCGGCCGGTGAGGTGAACTGGCAACATCACGGCCCTGCCTGTGCATGCGCAGAGGCAGAGGAGAGCGCATGTGCCTCAGCCTCTGCGCATGCGCAGGCAGGGCCTGGATGTCGCTGGTTCACCTTGCCAGCCACTCCGTGTGGTGAGAATGCGCCAGGCTCGGTGTGTGCAGCTACAGCTGAGCCACCCGCGCTCAGCAGCCACCCGCCGCTGGGAAGCCCCACGTGGCCCGGCCACTGCTGGAAAGCCCCGCGTGGCCCGGCCGCCGCTCGGAAGCCCCGCGCGGCCCGGCCGCCGCTCGGAAGCGGCCACCGCAAAGAAGCTTCCCCTTCACTCCGGCCAGCGAGCCAGATGGGCAGGGGCGCAAATTGGCATGTGCTCAGGAACGCCGATTCTGCGCCCCTGCCCAGCTTGCTCGCTTGCCGGCGCCCGCAATCTGCCTGGCCTCCCCTCTGCCTGCTTTGCACAGCTCCTCCTGGGCCCCCCATGCCCACCATTAACCCTCCCGCCACCATGCAGTGTAAGGTTGGCGCCCCCGCCCAGATGCCCTCGCCTCCCCCAAGCATTTTTTTACTCACCTGCTTTCAGCTGCACTCCCTTTCTCTTTTTGCTTCTCTGCCTTCGCCACGTGCTTGTGGGTAAAAAAAAAAAGTTCCATGAGACTTTGTAACTTCTCGCGAGAAGTTAGAAAGTCTCATGGAACTTTTTTTTTTGTCTCACAAACACATGGCGAAGGCCGAAAAGGACAGGAGAAAGGGAATGCTGCTAAAAGCAGGTGAGTAAAAAAAAACGCTTGGGGGAGGTGAGGGCATCTGGGTGGGGGCGGGGGCGGGGGGGCAGGCAATGCGTCACGCAGCTCCAGCGGAATCTCCCCTGAAGACTGCGTGAGGCTGCCTGCCACCCCCAAGGCCGCCGCCAATCAGCTGGAGCTGCGCAGTTTGATCCTGGGCTCTCAGTAGGACCCAGGCAACGTGCAGTTCCAGCTGACTTTGCCACAAGCCTCTGCGGCGCTGCTGCCGCTTCACCTCATCCACTTTTACACTTTTTTTAAAAAAAAAAAATTTCAAAGAAATTTTTTTTAATATTTTTTTTACATTTTTTTTTACATGTTTTTTCAACCCGTCATACGCGTACCACCAGCCATGTGCTCGCGTACCACTGGTGGTACGCGTACCACCGGTTGAAAAGCCCTGAGCTAATGAGTTCAGCCAGGATGTTAGCAGGGTTTTTATTAATCATATTAGTTGCAAGGGATGGTTTACAGAAGTTATGTAAAATAATAGAATAGAATAGAATAGAATAGAATAGAATAGAATAGAATAGAATAGAATAGAATAGAATAGAATAGAATAGAATAGAATAGAATAGAATAGAATAGAATAGAATAGAATAATAGAATAGAATAGAATAGAATAGAATAGAATAGAATAGAATAGAATAGAATAGAATAGAATAGAATAGAATAGAATAGAATAGAATAGAATAGAATAGAATAGAATAGAATAGAATGGAGCTGGAAAGGATCTTGGAGGTCTTCTAGTCCAGCCCCCTGCTAAAGCAGGAGAACCTATACCATTTCAGACAAGTGTCTGTCTAGTCTCTTCTTAAAAACCTCCAGTGATGGAGCACCCACGATTTCTGGAGGCAAGCTGTCCCACTGTTTAATAGTCCTCACTGTTAGGAAGTTTCTCCTTAATTCCAGGTTGCTTCTCTCTTTGGTCACTTTCCAACAATTGTTTCTTGTCCTGCCCTCTGGTGCTTTGGAGAATAGTTTGATGCCCTCTTCTTTGTGGCAGCCCCTCAAATACTGCTATCATGCCATCCCTGTTTCTTCTTTTCTTTAGACTAGCCAAACCCAAGTCCTGCAGCTGTTCATATGTTTTAGTCTCCAGGCCTTTGATCAATTTTAGTTGCTCTCTCTGAACTTTTTCCGAAGTCTCAACATCTTTTTTTAGTATGGTGACCAAAATTGGTTGCAGTATTCCAGGTGTGGTCTTACTAGGGTTTTATAAAGCGGTACTAATTGTCCACTAGGACTCCAAGGTCCCTCTCACAGTTATTGTTTTTGAGCCAGATCTTGCCTAATCTGTACTTATACCTTTGATTTTTCCTGCCTAAATGTAAAACTTTGCTTTTCTCCACATTAAAATCCATTTTGTTGGATAGGGTCCATTGTTCAAGTTTGTCAAGAACTTTTTGGATCCTGAGCTTGTCTTCTGTGGTGTTGGCTATTCCTGCCAGTTTAGTGTCATCGGCAAATTTGATGAGTTCCCCTTCTTTTCCATCATCTAAGTCATTTATGAAGATATTAAATAGTACTGGCCTAAGACGGAGCCTTGTGGTACCCCACTGCTTACTTCTCTCCATGTGGATGTGGTACCATTGAGGATTACTCACTGAGTATGATTTGTCAGCCAGCTACAGATCCATCTGGTGGTGATGTTGTCTATCCCACCTTTTTCTAGCTTACTAAGCAGCAGGTTGTGGTCTACTTTGTCAAATGCCTTACTCAGTGGTGGGATTCACACATGTGAACAACCGGTTCTCTGTGTGGATGCCACTTCCAGAAGTTCATTCTGGGCCTGGGCAACAAAAAAATAGCTACTGGTTCTGCCGAAGTGGTTCCGAACTGGCTGAATCCCACCACTGGCCTTACTGATATCTAAGTATACTATGTCCACAGTGTTTCGCTGGTCTATTAATTTAGTCACTTTATTAAAGAATTAAATAAGATGGGTTTGGCATGATCTGTTTTTAACAAACCCGTGTTGGCTACTAGTTATAACTTTGTTTGCTTCTAGTTGTTCACACATCTATTTTTTGATTATCTTTTCCAGGATCTTCCCAGGTATTGATGTCAGACTGATTGGTCTGTAGTTTCCTGGGTCTGTTTCCCCCACCCTTTCTTGAAGATGGGAACTACATCAGCCCTTTTCCAATCCTCAGGTACTTCCCTGGTGCTCCAGGATTTTTGAAAGATATGGTGCAATGGTTCTGAGATAACATCTGCCAGCTCCTTCAGAACTCTGGGATGTAATCTGTTGGGTGCCGGTGATTTATATTCGTCAAGATCGGATAGGTGTTCTCTTACCATTTTCTTGCTTATTTTAATTTTTTTTCTAGTTTGTCTTTTGCAGTAGTTTTTTTTGTATGTTGGGCTATAATTACTTTTTGTGTGAAGACTGATGCAAAGAATGAGTTAAGCAGCTCAGCTTTCTCCCTACTGCCTGTTACTTCCTTGCCATCTTTTCTCTTTAGTGAACCTACATTTCCTTGACTTTTTTCTTGTTATTAATATGTTGAAAGAAACTTTTTTTATTGTCCTTGATTTCTGCTGCAAGTCTTTGTTCATTCTGAGCCTTTGCTTTCCTGATTTCATCTTTGCATGTTCTGGCTGTCTGCTGATAATCAGCCTTAGTTATGTGTCCCTCTTTCCATTTTTTGTACTTGTCCTTTTTGTCTTTCAGTCTGTCAGAGAGAGCTTTGTGCTGCCATGCTGATTTCTTCTTGAATTTCTTGTTTTTATTTTTCAGTGGTATTGTGCTGGACTGGGCTTTTATGATCATATTTTTCAGAGTTTCCCACGCTTCTTGAGTTGTTTTCCCCTTTAGGATTTAAGACACTGGTTGGATTATTTTCTATTGCTTGTGTTTGCATTATATTGAATTTCAGTATGACGTGGTCACTTTCACCCAAGGTTCCAGCAACTTCAACTCCCTCTATCACTTCTTCTCTATTAGTAAGTAGGTTTGTGCAACCTGACGTTCCTCCATGTTTGGTTTGGTTTGGTCTGGTCTGGTCTGGTCTGGTCTAGTCTAGTCTAGTTTATGAATTTTTTTTCTGTGTCATTGAGTCAATGCTGATTTCCTAGTGATTGCTGGGACAAGTCCCTAAAATTTTCCTGGCATGGTCAGAAGTAGTTTGCCATTGCCTTCTTCCTAGGGCTGAGAAAGAAGGACTAGCCTAAAGTCAACCAGTTGACTTCGTGTCTAAGGTGGGACTAGAACTCACAGTCTCCTGGGTTTTGACTGATGTTTTAACCACTACACCAAACTGGCTTTATAACGCAGTATATAAACTATGTTTAGTGTTATGTATTGGGCCTTGCTGAAGTCATTCAGCAAGGCTCAGAAAGTCTGTAGAGAGGCTGGGCCTTGCTGAGTCATTCAGCAAGGCCCAGGAAGATTGGAAACAAGTTGCAGAGACCCGGACAGACCACATGTCTGCCCGGGACCGTTGCAGAGACCCAGACAGACCACATGTCTGCCCAGGACCCAGACAGGCTGTCTCCAGCCTCGTGCGCATGCGCGAGGTGGGAGAATAGCCTGCAGTCATTGGTTGAGCCTCCCCTTGCAGGGGGAATATAAAAAGGGCATGTTGCCATTATTTCTCTCTCTTCTGTTCTGGCTTCTGTTCAGTGCAAGTACCAAATAAAGAACATCTTTTTGCATCAACTGCCTCGTCTCCATGCCTGTGTTGAGAACAGAACATTGGCGACGAAGGTGGGATTCGCCGTGGGGAATCCCGAAGAAATAGAAGTAGGCCTACTCACCCAGGCTAGGAAGAAGCGCGGCATCCAGGAGGAGCAGCCGCCGGCCAGCATACATACGCTGGAGGCGGGCTTGGCTTCGTCGAACCCCTTCTTGATTCCTGACGGCGAGAGGCGTGGACAAGGCCATCTAGTTGAAGATGTCCAAGCTGGGCCATCTGGGCGAATTTGACATCGCGCATCCCGAACGCTGGAGCTCGTATGCAGCTCGCGTTGAGAATTACTTCCGAGTAAACAAAATCCAGGAAGACGGCCTGAAAGCGGCTACCTTACTTTGTGTGTGCGGGCAAGAGACATTTGAAATAGCGGAGAATCTTGTCGCACCGGCAGCCTTAGAATCAATCGCATATGCCGATTTGAAAAAGATGCTGCGAGAGCATTTCGAGCCCAAGCTCTCAATCATTGCGTGGAGGCATCAATTCAAACAGAGGGACCAACGGCCTGGCGAATCGGCTGCAGATTTCATCGCGGCCTTGAGACAGGCCGCACGCCCTTGTGCATTTCAAGACTTGGAGGAAAGGCTCCGAGACAGATTGGTGTGCGGGTTGCGAAGCCGCGAAGTACAGCAGAAACTGTTTGCGAAAACGGATGTCACTTTCCAAGACGCTCTCAGAGAGATCGCAGCAGAAGAAGCAGACGGAGGCGCCGTGAAGGCCTTGCGGTTGTCAAAGAGTCATCCAGTGACCGTCCCGATCCACCAGGAGGCCGCCCGTGAGGCTTCGGGGGAAGAGTCCGAGGAGGACGAGGTGGACAAGATCCAGCCAGCGACAGAGAAACGGTGACCGGATCAGAGGGGGCCACCGCCTGCATCCCCTCTATGTTTTGGCTGCGGAGGACGCCACCGGAGGGCTGACTGCCGGTTTCAATCCGCCGTCTGTCAAGCATGTGGAAGGCAAGGCCACATTGCATCGGCCTGCATGGGCCGCCCTAAGAACAGGTCCCCAGAATTGCCTCTGAAAGGTACCAAGGTCCCCAGCCAATCCAGGGTGGGTTTCTGCATGTCCCGCGGGGGTGTGTGTAAAACAGGGACTCACAGGCCCCTTATGACACAACTGCGCATGGTTGTTAAGTTGCCGGGAGTTCCCCTGGCCATGGAGCTGGACACAAGGTCTGCTCTTCCTATTATTGCTGCTGACACCTTTAATGCAGGTTGTTCCGGGGGGGCTCACGAGTCCAGCTCAGGCCCTCCAAGTTTTTCCTCCCTGACCTTCAGGTTTCAAGAGTCAGTGTGCAGGAGAAGGCCACGCTAAGAGTTCAGCGTAAGGAATGCGATGGCCGCCATTCCACGGTCTATACTGACCACAAGCTTTTGCTGGGGTTGTTACTACTTACAAACAATCCCCACACACAAGCCTTGCTGGGGTTGTTACTACCTACAAACAACCCCCCACACATCATACCTCCTAGAATGCTGAGATGGTCTATTTCCTTAGCTGCTGATGATTACACCCTGGTTCACAAACAAGGCACTGAGAGGGGCCATGCTGCTGGCCTGATTAGGTTACCTCTTAAACAAATAGAGGCAGACCCTGCTCCTGCTGTGCATATTCCTTTTATTCAGGACTTACCTGAATCTGCCCTCAATGCTAGGGATGTGGCTGCAGAAACTGCCACTGATCACACGCTTGCACGCGTGCTGACATGTGTGTTGTCAGGATGGCCTGACAAGTGTCCTGGTACTAATTTCCAGAGTTTCTGGCGTAGGAAGCACGAATTGTCCACATTCAAGGGGACTGTGGGGCAACAGAGTAGTCATCCCAGCCTCATTGAGGACTAGAGTATTGCTCTCTCTTCATGAGGGACATCCAGGAATAGTAAGGATGAAGGCGCTTGCGCGCAGCCATCTGTGGTGGCCTGGCATCGATAAAGACATCGAGGCCCAGGTTCAGGGATGCCAAGTGTGCCAGCAATCACGACCAGAAATGCCCCAGGCCCCTGTACATAGGTGGGAGGAGACACTCACTCCTTGGTCACGCGTTCATATAGATTATGCTGGGCCCTTTCAGGGGCAATTCTTCCTCCTCCTCGTGGATAGCCATTCCAAATGGCTAGAGGTCGTTCCTGTGTCTTCTACTACTACTGCCAGGACCATCCAGGTGCTCAGAGGAATCTTCGCTTCCCATGGCCTTCCTGATGTTTTAGTTTCAGACAATGGTCCAAAATTTACTTCTTCTGAGTTTCAGGCATTTCTCCAAGACAGCATGATCCGGCATGTCACATCTGCTCCTTTTCATCCTGCCACAAACAGGCTGAACGCATGGTGCGAACTACCAAAGACACATGCAAGAGAATCACTCAAGGACCCTGGCATCACAGGTTAGCTGATTTTCTTCTCACACACCACACCACACCATGCATGACTACAGGAAGAGCCCAGCTGAATTCCGCTGGGGGTCGCAGATGCATCACAAAGCTGGACAGGCTGCACCCAGACCGGGTGGCTGCACAGGCATCACGGCTGCAGGCACCTTGGGGACTCCAAGTGGTTTCATCAAATAAAGGGGTTACCTTAACACTTGGTTGTATGTATCATATCACTGTGAAGGAAAACCATCTCCTGCTTGTACCAAAGAGAATGCCTATGTTGTACATGTGTTAGTCACTGTAAAGAGTTACATCAGAGAAGTCATGGGGAAAACAAGGGTTTCACCATTGCTAAATGTATGATTCCAACTTAGAATGTAGCATTGTGTACCAACCATTGTTAAGGCTACAGATGCTAAACCCTGCATGTAATCCTCATGTAAGCATTCCTGCAAAATTTATACACTCTCCTCTTGCTCCTATGTTCAGGATATGTAAGTGATAGTGACACATTCTAGTCATAGGGCATTCATTCACTGGGAGGAATCCAAGTCCTTTGTCCATCTTGTGGCTCATTCTGACACCACATCCACCAGTTACGCTGGCGGCTTCCAGGGCACGGTTCCTCCCCTGGCTCCACTCTCGGGGGGGAGGGGGACCCCAAGTAGGATTGGGGGATCAGTCTCCCCACGAGGGTGCATCTTCTAATGATCCAGATGGGGGCCTTGCCACGGAAGGCTCCTGACTCTGGCAGCGGTCCTTGGCTAGGGACAGCTCCAGATGAGAGGGGTCTTGCCATGGAGACAGCTCCTGCCTCTGGCAGAAGTCCCTGGCTAGGGACAGCTCCAGATGGGGGATGTCCCTGGCTAGGGACAAATCCCCGTACATGGCCACTCAGGCACTCCTGCTGCTGGTCTTGGGCTCAAGGGACAATGCTCCCAAGAGGAGTCCCAGGGAATTCCGGGGAACTTCACCCTGCCAAGGGACAGGGGGAACTCAACCCCCCCAAGGAACTCTGGTGTTGGGTCTAGCGGATCCAGCCAGTCAGCTGGCAGGGGGAACACCTGAGTTGTTTGAGGGAAAAGCCCTGGGGTATTGAAACACCTAGCAGACACTCCAGGCACCACGCCTATTGTAACACCTAACAGGCACTCAAGCCACTTATGCCTATGCAACACCTACCTCAAATAAGCACAACTTTAATTAAAACCAGTCTGTTTCCATGCAGCAGAATGGGTTAAGAGTCCTCCAAGCAGTTACTGAAGATGGAGGTCTCTAAGGTGCCCCTATTGTAAATAAGCTGTATGCATAAAGGCCGGCTGGCCGATGTTATATTGTTGTGTATACTGTGTTAATCTCTTGTGAGTATTGTTTCATTCAAGAGGGGAGGGGTGTTATGTATTGGGCCTTGCTGAAGTCATTCAGCAAGGCTCAGAAAGTCTGTAGAGAGGCTGGGCCTTGCTGAGTCATTCAGCAAGGCCCAGGAAGATTGGAAACAAATTGCAGAGACCCGGACAGACCACATGTCTGCCCGGGACCGTTGCAGAGACCCGGACAGACCACATGTCTGCCCGGGACCCAGACAGGCTGTCTCCAGCCTCGTGTGCATGCGCGAGGCGGGAGAATAGCCTGCAGTCATTGGTTGAGCCTCCCCTTGCAGGGGGAGTATAAAAAGGGCATGTTGCCATTATTTCTCTCTCTTCTGTTCTGGCTTCTGTTCAGTGCAAGTACCAAATAAAGAACATCTTTTTGCATCAACTGCCTCGTCTCCATGCCTGTGTTGAGAACAGAACATTTAGTATTACAAATCCCATAATTCTTGGCCCTTTGTCATACTGGCTGATCTTTATTGGAGTACAGTCTGAAAGAGATGGTGAGCATTAGGTTGCTTAGAAGGGACTCTGGACTTTTGTTTTGAAAGCTAGGGAGTTTCTTAATCATAGTCAGAAGACAGAAGACAGGGCTCTTACTCATTATCATCCTTGAACAATGCTTTGTGAAGTAACCTGATTGATTAACCTCAGAGCAACATGGTGCATTAAAATCTAGGCTTGGATTTTCAAGTAATTCTAACTCTTCTCTGCCATCTAGCTGTCATCTGGATTTTCTCAGATATGGTAGCTCTACACACACACACACACACACACACACATACATACATACATACATACATACATACATACATACAGTGGTGGGATTCAAATATGTGAACAACCGGTTCTCTGTTTGGATGCCGCTTCTGGAAGTCCATTCTGGGCCTGGGCAACAAAAAATTAGCTACCGGTTCTGCCGAAGTGGTGCGAACCGGCTGAATCCCACCACTGCATGCATGCATGCATGCATGCATGCATACATACATACATACATACCAATAACAAAAGTCAGAGTGGAACTAAAAAGTCTTTTGGATCAGAACCATGTGTTTTATTTCTTTAGGTCATTCATAGGTTAGTATAATAATTGAATTTACATACATCCCTAGCTAATTATTTGCCCCACAAGTATAAAAGTTGTCTTCTATTATTACATAATCTCTCACTTACAGAAATTTAGGAAAATTAAGATGCGAAATTCACTTTAAAAAATCAGCATACCTAAGATTGAGCTGCATATTTTGCAATGCATTAAGCTGATAAGTAGGTAATAGTTTTGTTTAATATATCATAAAATAGGACTATAATTTTAACAATAACATTAATATGAGCCGTGGTGGCACAATGGTTAGAATGCAGTACTGCAGGCTACGTCTGTTGACTGCCGGCTGCCAGCAGTTTGGTAGTTTGATTCTCAATGGCTGAAGGTTGACTCAGCCTTCCATCCTTCCAACGTCGGTAAAATGAGAACCCAGATTGTTGGGGGCAATATACTGACTTTGTAAACTGCTTAGAGAGGGCTGTAAAGCACTGTGAAGTGGTATATAAGTCTAAGTGCTATTGCTATTGCTATTGCTATTAGTCCATGTGTCAGCCTTGTTAGACTAGCCCTCCCTGCATTCATTCTTCCCTGGATGTATAGCAAAGAGATTGCCAAGTAAGGAACATGACAACCTATAATAGTTAATTATTATTAACACATTTACTTTTCCTGTTTGGTGCTTCATTAAAGAGGACTAAGGATATGTTTGGAATTCAGAACAGAAAGGGAGACAGTCTGTTTGGACATCTAATATGGAAGAGATTGTGTGGTGCAATTCATATTTGGATTCTAGCTCCAGCTAAGAAGTAAGTAGCTATTTTAATTAACAGATCCATTGGATAAGTAGCAGTAATACCCCTAAACAAACTCGTCTATTGATAACCATTGGGAAAATAATATTTTTCTTTCCTTGAGAGCATATGTGGCAAACCATGGGCTTCAGTATTGCTGGAGTGAGTAATTTCCGAAGGAACAATTATGAATGACTAAAGTGCAATAGCTCCCTGAAGCATCATCACAATTTCTGCAGTGAGTATTTAATTATAGCCAGATTGTGCAACCTTAACATAGCCTGTGTCCTTGCCATAACCCTAGGCATGGGCTCCATTCTCCAACATATGGGAAAATTTTTCAAGCTGATTGCTCCAATCTGATTAAGAGAAGTTATGTAGCTGCCATTTATTCAGCATCTTGTTACCACACTCCCACAGCTGCTTTGCAACATATTCCTATTAAAGTCATTTTCTGCTGGCTCTTATTCCAGCATGTCTGCTGAAATCATTGTGCATTGTGACTCTATGGATAGTTTTGGGGGAGACATCACAACTGAAAAAGGATTGTTTCATATGTTATACTTCAGCATCAAACCTGAACTTCTGGAAAAAGATTTTCCAAATCATAAACTTGGTTTACAGCCTTATGGTTACCACATCATCATGACTATGTTCATTTCATGATGAAAATTAATTATGCAGACATAGGGATATAGATGTGTGAACAGGACATTGTTTTCTCTAGGGCTGACACTCTTGCCTCAGACAAAGGATTTGGGTGGACAGTAGGTAAGGAGTCCCTGCAGATTTTACTCTGCTACTCTGCTGACTATGGGGCCAGTGCTCATCTCTGTTTCAAGGCTATTGATCCAGTGCTATCCAAAGACATTTCCATGGCCATGTGGCCAGCATGACACCATGGAGCACTGTGACTTTCCCACCAGAGTGGTATCTATTTATCTATTTATATTTGCATGCTTTCAAACTACTAGGTTGGCAGGAGCTGGGGCAAGGACAGGAGTTCACCCTGTTGCATGGCATTCAGATCTTGAACCTGGGCTGCTGGCTTTCCAGCCAACAACTCCAATGTCTTAACCACTCAGCCATCATGCCACTCTTAGGGTGGATGGTAGAATTTGCATATCCTTCAATTCAGTGTCAACGTAGCCATCTGCTAGCCATCATTGTCATCTATGATAATATTGTGATAATATTGCTGTCAAGGTTCCGACTGATGAACCCAATGAAGTAAACATAGCTGAGATGATCCAATCACTAATGCAAAACTTTATTGAGCAAATCATATCGGCTCAGATGAAAGAAAAACCAGCTCTGACTAATTTGCACCAGAGCAGCATATTAAAAGTATAGAAACTCCATTCCCCCCTGACAGTGCAGATCATATTATTCAATTAAGCTTCAGATAATTATTATGAGAAAAAGTCTTCAACTCTCATAAACCATATCTTACATGACCTTCGTTCCCAGCCTCAGCATTTCACCAGCTGCAAGGTGCATTCCATTCTTTTTTTTTTAAACAAGTTTTATTGGTTTTTTAAATTTTACATCAAAGTGCTTAGGAAGCATCGTGGAGATAGGGTAATCAATCATCCAGAAATTAAAAAAACAATATAATCATACATGTACAATTCAGGTTAATTCTTTAAAAATTCCCTCTCTATTTCCCTCAATTGCTATAACATAATCAAATTAATACATTTCTAAATAGAATTCAATCAATCAAAAAAAATATCAATAATATTTCACCTATATCAATCCAAATCCTGTTTTTAAGCTTTACTAACTTACAATTACCATATTCCAATTTAGCCTTAAATAAACACATAATTTACATTACGGGTATCCCAATTTCCCTTTTTTCATGAAATAATAATTATTTCTAAAATAAACATATTATTCCAACCATTATATTTTTACATTTCCCAACTATATTCTATTTCTTATTCTATTCTATTTCAAATATATATTTTATAAATCAATCCATATTTCTAAAAAACCTTTTTAACTCATTAAGTAAAATTTAAATCCCGTCACAATAATTATACCTAAAACAAACATATTCCAAACAACAACAACAACAACAACCTTCTTACTTCATTTCACATCTATATTCTATTTCTTATTCTATTAACTCCTTGTTTACAACCTTTTCCATATTATAATTCCAAACCATAATCAAATCAATAATTTTCATCTCAATGGTATTAACTCAGTCAAAATCTCTAAAAGCCTTTTTAACCCATCAGATAAAATTTTAACTCTCCTTTTAAAATCTAATTCTAGCTTTCTTTTTGTGCCAAACAGGTTTCCGTAAAAGAGTCTCTAAATCATCAAATCTCAATATTTGATTATACGTAATTATCAACAATTCAGTCTGATCATATTTCTCTTCTCCTTTTTCCAATACTATCTGAGCTGTATTATCAGTTTTGTTCAATCATTGATTATCCATGTTGTCAGAGTTTTCAATGCCTCGTATTTGCAAATCAGTTCCTGTTGCTTTTGGCATTGTAGATGTTTTAATTGAAGTCAATCTTTGGTCTTCAACATTCTCAGTAAGTTGTATGTAGGATTGTATGATGTCTTCTTCTATGTTGATTTGTTCCTCATCTATTGTTATTTGAGTTATGGGGTAGCCAGTTGGAATCTGGAAGTCAATTTGAAGTTTTATAGTAAAAGCTTTTATTGTAGCATTCACTTGTTCAGTAGCTTTGTGCATTTTTTCCAGTATAAGTTTACACATAGATTGTGGATGAGATTCCTCCATCTCATTAAATTGTGTATGTTGTTGCATGCAGGCCTCTTTAGAGTTTATCTGTTCTTCCTCTGTTCTTCTTTGGTCTATAAGTTGATCAGTCAAAATTTGAGATTCAATTTTTAGTTCTGGAGTGTCATCTTTAGTGTTCATTCTAAAAATCCTTTGTTCCTTAAGTTCCAAGATTTTTTCCAGTATAAGTCCATAGCCAAGCTGTGGGTAAAACTCCTCCATTTCAGTAGTAAGATAATTAGTGGAGGTTATGTTTATTAACAGTCAACCAACATCCGCCTCCACAATTCTAATAAGCAACTTGACCACCCAGCTGTTTGAAATCTGTTATCTTTTCCCTTTGTAGTAATTTGTAGGTCAAATCCAGTCTCAAAAACAAAGGGAAAATACAATTGCAATGTCAGTTTTCACCACAAGGTGTCCTCAGTAAGCTGTAAGATCTTTTTTCCAAATTCCAATAAAGTTTTGTCCAATTAAAAAGTAAAAGTAAAGAAAGTAGAAAGGTAACAATATTCCCCAGCTTAGAAAGTAAATAAAGCAATAAAATTCTATAATAGAGATTTTTTCAGGATCCCCAAAATCCAAAAATAACAATAGTCAGTAAGGATTAATTATTATTTCTTTTCCAGAGCTTGTTTTCCCAAGTATCCAAACGCCGCTCTCTCAGAGCAGGGAAATAGTTCCAAAAGCTTTTCACAGGAGGATAGTTAGGGTATAGAGAGGGAAGGAAAGGTCTCACCTGGATCTTCCATGGTGGTTCTTTTCACTTAGATGTTCTTGTGACTTTCGGCTGGAGCAGCTAGATGATCGGCCATGTTAATGGCCTATCTTTTCCCCGTTGGCCCAAAGGAGCTGTCTCAGGCCACGGAAGGTGCTGCCACTCCTTCCGCAGTCAATGAGAGTCCTCCTCAGCGGTGGTTGCCCCTCCAGGGCAACTTTCGACCCTATCCAGGGTCTACCGGCGGAGGGAAACCGGCCGGCAAAGAGAAAAGACTCTCCGTGTGACCGCCAGCGCCGCAAACTGGAACCGGAAGTCTGCATTCCATTCTTCATTCCTCCCCCCTGGGTCCGTTGGCAAGCCAAGAAATAAAATGGCTGGAGCAGCATGAGGCTTCTTTGGAGCTTGACAGGCTGCCCCCTAGAAGTCGGAAGGAACCTGGAAAACAATAAGTTCACATTACTCCATGTCATCCCTTTTCTTGCGATGGTCCTGGTTTTTGGGGATACTTATTGTGGAACTTCTCTATTAAACGATCTGCCTTAATGTTATGGCTTTTGTCCATCTAGCCTCTGAGATCGGATAACCTCTCAACTGGATTAGGTACTGTAACTTCCCTTTGTAAATCCTAGAGTCTAGGATCCGTTTAACTTCATTATCAGGCCTGGGGCTTCTTTCTCAATTGGCCTCATTCTAGAATCATGGAAGAGATTCAGCAGGCTACAATAGAATACTGGGTGCACTTTACCCAATATCCTGGGTAGCTTTAACTCTGGTTACCATGACTGGTTGATGATTTTGACAATGTCTGTCTGTTTCTTTTGGCTCTCTGTCACCGTGTCTAGGGCTTTCTTTACATTGCTCCAGATACTCTGGAATGAGTCTACCCAGTCAGCTAAAATCCCTGAGGAGGGGGGCTCCTGAGGGCATTGGATTTCACTTTTCCTGGGTCCATTTCCACTCCTTCACATGACACCCTATAGCTGAGATAATCTAGACTGGTTTTGTGGAACTTGCACTTGGATAACTTGGCATACAGCTTAGTGTCCCAAAGTTTTTTCAACACCTTGCACACAAGTTTCACATGTAACTCCATCATCTCAGAATAAATAAGGATGTCATCCAAATACACTAGGACTCCTTTGTATAGGTGCTCATGTAGCACTTTATTAATTGGTTGCATGAACATGGCGAGGGCAACCTGTAGTCCAAAAGGTATCACTTTAAAGTGATAACATCCTAGCAGGCAGTTGAAAGCAGTTTTCCACTCATTGCCTTCCTTCACTCTCATTCGGTAGTACACCTCCCTCAGATCTAGCTTTGTGAACACTCTCTCCTTGGCTAAATGTCTGAGCATGTCTTTCATGAGGGAGAGGGGGTATATGTTCTCCATGCACACACCGTTTATTCCACGGAAATCCATGCACAATCTCAGCGACCCATCTTTTTTCTCTTTGAACAACACCAGGGTTGCCACTCTGGATTTTGCTGCTTGGATGGAGCCCCTAGCCAAATTTTTGTTGATGTATTCTTTTAGCTCCCTCATCTCCCTTGGGGTAATGGAATACATTTTTGGTTTGGGGAGTTTCGCCCCAGGTAGGATTTCTGTGGCGCAATCTGTGGGACGGTGGGGGGCAACGCATCACACTCCTTCTTACTGAATACCTCTATTAAATCCTGGTACTCCCTTAGGATAAGCTGTCACTCTGCTGCCTGTTTGGATGTGGCTTGGCCATGTTCGGGATTTTTCTTTGCCTCCCCTGGCAGTATGGGTCTGGCTCACTTTTCCCCTAGGGAAGTGGGATTGCTCTTCCCCACACGGTTCGCCTTCTTTCCCCAGTGGATCTTAGGTTTCCACTTGGTTAGCCAGGACAGCCCCAGTATCATTGCCTCGGCCATTTTTGAGGCAACCATGAACCGAATGGTCTCTTGATGGCTCCCTAGTCTCAGGTGCATAGGTTTGGTTAGGTAGGAGCGGGCAACCCCCCTACTATGGAGCCATTGACCTGTTCTAATTTTATGGGCTGGCACAACTTTCTCACTCGCAACCCCAACTTTCATATGGTCTGCAGGCTGACCAGACATCTGGTGCATCCTGAGTCTATGAGGGCCTCTACTAACCCTTTAACCCCCTAAATGGGGCACTACGATCTCACTTGGGCTGATAGAGGGCTGATGGTTTTACTTACCATTGGGCCATCCTCTCCCTTGCTATCGCTCATAGAGGTTCAGCTGCAAGTCCTCCATGGCCAGAGTTCCCTCCCCTTCGATGCTTGGAGGGGAGACCTCAATGACCTGGCGTGCTGCTCACATTTTCTCTTTTCCCTTGCTGGGTGGCTTTTTTGGTTTTGGAGGGGTCAGAGCCACCGGAGGTGCTCTGGGTATCAGAGCAGGCACATCACAGCCCGGTGTCCCTCCTGGCCACATCAGAAGCACAGGCCAGGTGCACACCTCAGGCTGTCAGCTGGGGCAGAAGATGATAGGGCAGAAGTCTTCCTACCCAGCGTGCGCTCCTCTTGGCTTCTTTACGGGTGAGTCCCAGGCCTCCTGCACCCTTTATCATTAAGGTCCAACTCCACATTGGTCACCAGCTGATACCAGTTGTGGAGTTGGTCTGGTATTCCTCTGGGCAAGCATGTTTAGTACAACTGTCAGTTCAAGTCATCTCTGAAGTAATGGGCGAGGAGTTGCTCTGGCCAGTGCCTTAATCTTCTTGCAATCCTCCAGAACTCTCAGATGTATTCTGTCACTGTCCTGCTTCCCTGCCTGATGTTGCGAACATTGGTCTCCGCTCATTGGGTCTGCATGGTTTCACCAAACCAGATCCTGAGTTCTCCCAAAAAACCATCAGGGTCCCCCAACTCGGGAGCTCCTTTGTCATGGAGGGCCATCACCCACTCCACTGCTTCTCCCTCAAGGTTCACCATGATTGCATCCACATGGGCCTCATCATTGTCATACATTGCCCCATGCCAGTCTAGATGTGACCACACCTTGTTCAGGAAGAACACCAACTTCTCTGGGTTGCCATCAAAGGTGGATTTGATTGGTGGGGGCTGTTGCAGCCATCCCATTGCATACAGGAACATCCACAGCTAGGCATCAAATATTTACAGCTGCATTGGTGGTTGACCAGCCACCCCAGGTAGTGGGGCAGCTGCAGGTTGAGGGCCGGCAGCCCCGAGTCTCAGAGTTGAACTAGGCTGCAAGGGAGTGGTTGGCTAGGGGCTAATTGTTCCCCCAGCAGCAGCTGCCATAACTCTCAGACCAGGCTGAGGCAAGGGGATCCATATGGCCACCACCAACTGACCAGACCTCATTTGGGGGGTTGGGTCCAGCCTAGGGGTTGGCTCTCCTCCTTGTACATCCATCTTCTGCTGAATCTCTCCCTCAGCTGCTCAACCGATTGACTGCTGCACGTTGTCAGATGCCTTCACTTCATTGGTCCTTCCTCTCTCTCCATCTGTAGGTTTGAGCAAACTTGGATCCCAAATAGGTCAGCGGGAACTCAACTTCAGTTGCCTTTAACACGCTTTCTCGCCACCTCTCCACTCCTGGCAGACAGATGACTCTCGTCACTCCAGTCCACTCCAGCATCATTGGCGATGCTAACTCCTCATTTTTCACTTTTGGGTGAGTTGCCGCCAGTTGGGCAATGGATTCACCTTGGGTTCCAACTGGGGTTCCATTCATCACCCTGTTCTTGGCTTTAGGTGGTTGCTCTCCCTTCTGCTCCTTGTCAGACATCTTCCCCTGAGTCTTTTCAGCCCCTCCAGAGTCAGCCGGGTGGGGTGCAGGAACTCAGGACTCCTCAACTGATTTAGGTTTAAAAGAGAGCTGGTTTAGTGTCAAGGTTCTGACTGATGAACCCAACGAAGTAAGCATAGCTGAGATGATACAATCTCTAATGCAAAACTTTATTGAGCAAATCATATCAGCACAGATGAAAGGAAAACCAGCTCTGGCTAATTCGCACCAGAGCAGGATATTAAAAGTATAGAAACTCCCTTCCCCCCTGACAGTGCAGGTCACATTATCCAATTAAGCTTCAGATAATTATTATGAAAAAAAGTCTTCAACTCTTGTAAACAATATCTTGCATGACCTTGGTTCCAAGCCTCATCAGCTCACCACTTACAAGGTGCATTCCATTCTTTCCCCCTCCTCCCGGGTCCATGGGCAAGCCAAGAAACAGAAATAGCTGGAACAGCATGAGGCTTCTTGGAGCTTGACAATTGCTGCTCCTGCATATCTGTATATCTACCATATTTCTATATTCCACTACAGTGGAAACCAGTGGAGATGATGAGCACCTATAGGTCACAGTGCTCAGTCTGAATGGCTATTCTTCAGAACTATAATGGTGGTTGAGGGCAGAATGTCAGAGTGAAGTACTAATTACTATTAATAGTACTAAGTATTTTTTAATAAATAAATAAATTAAAAATACTCATATATGTGAAACAGAGGTTAACAGGCTTAAGAAATGCAAGCTGAAGTACCAAAAAGTAAATGCTTTCATGAAAATTTAAATAAAATACCCTTTCAAATGAATGTTGGAAATGTAAGTGTAAAGAACGGACCTTTTACCATTTATGGTGGGCATGCGATAAAGCAAAGAAATATTGGAGAAGGATTCATATTTTAATACAGAAAATCCTTAAAGATGAAACCAGAAATTTTTCTTTGGGCTTAATGGAAAAAGACTTGGAAATTTTTTTTGGAACTTTGATCTTATATATGTTGACGGAAGCAAGTCTATTGTATGTACAAAAATGGAAGGACATTTCGATTCCCACTATGGATGAATGGCTACAGAAGTTGATGGTGTTGGCAGAGATGGCTAAATTGACTGTTTTGATTAAACAAAAGAATATAAGTATTTTTGTTTCTACATGGAGACTGCTTCTGGACTTTGTGCTTGAGGTGGGGGAAAAATGAAACCTTGATCTTGGCTTTTACTGATTAGATTGATTTGTTGTTATAGAAATGGCTAGTTTATACTATTACGGAAAAGTAAAAAGTTGAGGCTCGATGTTAATGCTTTATTCTACTGCAACAGAGGAAGTTGGAAGTCAATGTCTTTTTTTTCTTTTTCCCCTCTCCCCCTCACTTTCCTTTCCCTTTTCCCTCCCCATTGTGTCCTACTATTTGCTTTGTATTTTGTATTTTACTCTATAACCTAATAAAATGTATATAAAAAAAGAAAATGTAAATAAAATACCTTGGAGAGAAGAAAGCTGAGAACTACAACTCAATACTTAAACTTAAACTAAACAATGGGGACAGTGAGTTAATTGATACAGAACATTCCTGTCCCCAGCAATCTAAAAATTATAGGGTTATCAGTGCATGTAACATAGGGTGTGTGTGTGGACAAGAATATCAACCTAGCTGTCAAGCAAAATCAAGCTTTCAATAGTGAGTGCCACACCAAGTTCACTAATCAAACAGGTGGTAAGAAAATAGGGGAACACAGGCACCACACAGGTTATGTAGAAAGTAAACACAGGGTCAATCAAAAAAGACTCAAATGTCGATACACCAATGCACAGAGTATGAGCAATAAACAGGGTGAATTAGAAATTCAGGTAAATGAGGGCAGATGTGATATTGTTGCCATTACGGAAACCCACAAATGGAACACACAGCTAGAGGGATTTAAATTATTTAAAAGAAACAAACCAAATAAAAGAGGAGGTGGAGTTGCTCTCTATATAAGAAATAACTACATCTCTATGGAATTAGAGCACAACAATGATGAAAACTGTCTTGAATGCATTTGGGTCAATATAAAAGGGGGGGAAATGGCATTGCCATAGGGATATACTATAGGCCACCCAACCAAACAGAGGAAATAGATGAACGTTTTGCTAGTCAGTTAACTAAGGTATTTAGGAAGCATATCACAATAGTAATGGGGGACTTTAATTACCCTGACATCAATTGGGAGACAAACTCTGCACCAAGTGGAAGATCAAACAGATTCCTGACAAACCTAGCAGACAACTTTGTCTCCCAAAAAGTAGAGAAGGGAACTAGGGGATTAGCCATATTGGACATAATTCTCACTAACAGAGATGAAATGATAGAAGGTGTTGAAGCCACAGGAACCTTGGGGGGGAGTGACCATGCAATATTGGGATTCAACATTATGCAAGCACAAGCAATAGAACACAGTCAAACTAGAGTCTTGGACTTCAAGAGAGCTAATTTCAATAAACTTAGAGAGAGCTTGGGAAGGATTCCCTGGATGAGAATCCTCAAGGGGAAAACAATTCAAGAAGCTTGGGAAATTTTGAAAATAAAAGCCCAGTCTAGCACAATACCAATGAAGAAGAAAAATAACAGCTCTCAAAAGAAACCAGCATGGCTGCATAAAGAACTCTGATAAATTGAAAGACAAAAAGGACAAGTATAAAAAGTGGAAAGAGGGGCACATAACTAAGGCAGAATATCAGCAAATAGCAAAGATGAAGGGAGGAAAGCTAAAGCTCAGAATGAACTAAGGCTTGCAACAAAAGTCAAAAATAACAAAAAAAGCTTCTTTCAACATGTAAAAAACAAGAAAAAAGTCAAAGAAATGATTGGTCCATTAGTGGGAGAAAGTGGCAAGAAGGTGACAAGCAACAGGGAGAAAGCAGAACTATTTAATTCGTTTTTTGCATCAGTCTTTACACAAAGGGAAAAAACAGTCCAACCTATAAAACAGTACCGCAAAAAACACGTTAAGATAGGCAAGAAAATGATACGTGAGCACCTGTCCAGCCTAGATGAGTTCAAATCACCAGGACCAGATGGATTACACCCCAAGGTTCTCAAGGAACTGGCAGATGTGATCTCAGAACCACTGAACTATATCTTTCAAAGATCCTGGAGCACTGGGGAACTACCGGAGGACTGGAAAAGAGCTGATGTAGTTCCCATCTTCAAAAAAGGAAAAAAAAAATGGATCTGGGAAATTACAGACCTATCAGCCTGACTTCAATACCTGGAAAGATTCTGGAAAAGATAATCAAACAACGAATCAGCGAACACTTAGAGGCCAACAAAGTCATTACCAAAAGCCAACATGGGTTTGTCAAAAACAGATCATGCCAGACAAATCTTATTGCATTCTTTGACCAAGTGACAAAATTAGTGGACCAGAGGAATGCTGTGGATATAATTTATTTGGACTTCAGTAAGGCATTTGATAAAATAGTTGACAACCTACTACTTGATAAGATAGAAAAATGTGGGTTAGACAGCATCACCACCAGATGGATTCGTAGCTGGCTGACCGGCCATACTCAGCATGTAGTCCTCAATGGAACTGCATCTACATGGAGGGAAGTGAGTAGTGGGGTGCCCCAGGGCTCTGTTCTGGGCCCAGTGCTCTTCAACATCTTCATCAATGATTTGGATGAGGGGATAGATGGGGAACTCATCAAATTTGCAGATGACACCAAGCTGGCAGGAATAGCCAACACTCCAGAAGACAGGCTTAAGATACAGAAGGATCTTGACAGACTTGAACATTGGGCACTATCTAACAAAATGAAATTCAATGGTGAAAAAAGTAAGTTTCTACATTTAGGCAAGAAAAACCAAATGCACAGGTATAGTTTAGGAGGTACCTTGCTCAATAGTAGTAACTGTGAGAGGGATCTCGGAGTCTTAGTGGACAATCACTTAAATATGAGCCAGCAGTGTGCTGCAGCTGCTAAAAAAGCCAACACAGTGTTTTGTAACATTGCTGGAGTTATTGCAGGAAGCTGCAGTTTCTTGATGTATTTTGCAAAGTTTTTGGACATAGTTCCCAGTGCCCTGATGACAATGGATATCACTGTTACACGTTTCAACCATAATCGCGCAGTTTTGATAGCCAGGTTGCGATATTTCGTAATTTTTTCCAGTTCTTTTTCTTCGACTCTGGCATCTCCTGGTACAGCGATATCAATCAGCTGTATGCTTCGGTTTTCTACAACTGCGATATCTGGCGTATTGTGTTCCAAGTGGCGATCTGTCTGTATTCGAAAGTTCCACAAGATCTTCACCCTCTCATTCTCAACAACTTTTTGCACCCTATGTTCCCATGACTTTTTGGACACAGGCAAGTCGTATTTTTTACACAATGCCCAGTGGATTAATTTAGCAACTTGGTCATGTCTAGCTTTGTAATCAGTTTGCACGATTTTGCTGCACTCACAGATTAGATGTGAAACAGTTTCAACTTTGTCATTGCAAAGTTGGCAATTTGGATTGTCAGTGGATTTTTGTATCTTCGCTTTCATGGCATTAGTTTGTAGTGCTTTTTCTTGAGCAGCCAGTATTAAGCCTTCCGTTTCTTTCTTGATGGTTCCCATCTTAAGCCATGCCCATGTCAAGTTGTTATCACATTTTCCTTCAATGTTTTTCAAATGTTGTCCATGCAGAACTTTGGTTTTCCATCTATTTAATCTGTCATCCAGCCGTTTTTCCTTATATTCTGCCTTTGTTTCTGTTATTTTTATAGTGCTCTCTGTTTTCACAGCCTGCAGCAGTTTTTCTGTACTTTAATTCACATAGTCATTCAAACTTCATTTTTCTTCTTCTACAGTTTTTTTATTTTTATTTTATTATTATTATTATTATTATTATTATTATTTTTATTTTTATTATTATTATTATTATTATTATTATTATTATTATTATTATTATTATTATTATTATTATTATTATTATTATTATTATTATTTTTATTTTTATTTTTATTATTATTATTATTATTATTATTATTATTATTATTATTATTATTATTATTATTATTATTATTATTATTATTATTATTATTATTATTATTATTATTATTATTATTATTATTATATGACTCAAGCTTGCATGGTAGGATGAGGGTACAGATGAACTAATATATTCTGACTATAATAATGGCAGAATTATATCCCATTGTTTTTTCTGTCATTAATGTAAATACAGTATGAATGAAGCTTAGTATATGAGTTACATAGTTGTCTTATCCTTCTGTACTAGAATACACAAAAGATTAATTTTAATATTAATAAAATCATTATTGATAACTCTATGAAAATGCTGTTAAATATTTCTTTTCATTTGTGTTGGTCAGCAAAAATATTTAGATGACCTAAAATATTCCATCTCAAGTCTATCAAAGACTAAGAAAAGCAACATCTTATAGAAAGATGATGAATAACAATGGGCATGGGATTATAAAACTTTACTCACTTTATATTAATGAAGAAAAAATTCCTGTTTGAACATATATTTTAATGGGTAATAACAAGTCTCTTGACTTTAATGGGTAATAACAAGTTTCTTTCAACAAAGTGAGACTTAAGTTTGCACATTTTTCTTTAATATGATTTATCCCAGACACTGAATGTTCAGGATGAATAGGTATAGCTTTCAAGTTTGGCCCATTAAAGAAATAAATTAGTTTATTTACCATCACAGAACCATATTTTTTTTGTAGAAGAAATAAAGATGGGGAGACTTCCAGTTCCTGTGGCAGTGCCTGCGGTCAGGCAAAGAGTATGCTCTCTTTGCCGACCGGTTTCCCCCCGCCGGTAGACCCTGGACAGGGTCGAAAGTCGCCCCGGAGAGGCGACCACCGTAGAGGAGGGCACTCGCTGATTGCAGAGGGAGGGGCAACTCCCTCTGCGATCCGAGCAATCACCTTTGGGCCGACGTGGAAAAGATCGGCCAGTAACATGGCCGATCACTCAGCTGCTCTGGCCGAAAGTCACAGCAACATCTAAGCATAAAGACCCACCGTGGAAGATCCGGGTGAGACCTTTCTTTCCCTCTTGATATTTTACTCATTTCCCTGTGAAAAGCTCTTAGAAATTGCTTCCCCCCCCCCTTGAGAAAGCAGCCTTTGATCACTTGGGGAAAGAGCTGTGGAAAAAGAAAAAAATGACTAATTTCTATTGTTTGTTTGAGCGGCTGGAATTCGGAGAACCCTGAGGAAAAAGGAGAAGAGAAGGATCCTTGCTGTGACTCTCTCTCTCTCTGCCTGCTTGTTTTCAGCTTAAGTGGAAACCTTTAGGGAGGGGGGTGGAGTGTTCTTCTTCTTCCCCCCCTTCTGAATAGTGCTATCTACTTTAAAAACAAAAAACAAAAACGCTACGGCTCCTGGGTGAATTTATGTGGATTGCGCCCAGACGCTTGCATTTCTTTTGGAACTTGTTTGAATTTCTGCCTGCTGTTTTTGACTTTATAATACAAAGTATACTCCCCTGAAAAATGGATCTGTTCGCTCTAGGATTACAATATAATAATTGAGACACCAGTTGCTATTATTTATTTGGATTATAAATTAGATATTCATAATATTGATTGGGACTTTTGCTGTCTTTATTTTTGTACTTGATTTTTCCTATTTTTGTTTGGATTTTATATTTTATAAAATTGCAACTCAGCTTTTAAGTTGAAATTCTACTAAAAAAAAACGAAGAATGGAATCCCACTCACAGCTTAACTATGGATTTATATTAGAAAAAATCTTGGAAACAAAGGAGGAATTAAAAAAACATTTTAGAATGCTTCGGAAAAGGGAAATCCCAGAGTTAAAAACTGAAATTCAACTTATTGGACATGATACACAACTAGGTCTACAACTTAACGATATGGAGGAAACACATTTACAATCTATTGAAGAGGAAGATACTACATCTTATACACAAATGACAGAGACTTTGGATGACCAAAGGCAGAGTGCAATTAAAACATCTATAATTTTAAAGGCAACAGGAACAGACTTTCAGATACGAGACGTTAAAAATGCTGACAACATGAATAAACAACGAACAATCACCATATTGATTAAGACTGATTACATAGTGCAGACAACAGTGGAGAAAAGAGAAGAAGACTATGACTGGATTCAATTGTTGTATGGTCAAATATTATGGAAGGAATTAGAAGCCCTATTGTGGAAACCTGCTTGGCACAAAAAGAAAGCTAGAATTAGGTTTAAAAGTCAGAGCTAAAATTTTATTGGATGGGTAAAAATGGCTTTTAGAGACTTTGACTGAGATTCCTAAGGTTCAAGACTTTGATCCGGATGGCAAGATGGAAAATTGGAAAATCTAAAATTAGGAGTTGGATAGAGATTGGTGAAATATTTAACTATGATTTATAAAAATATTTGATAGAGTACAGGAAATAAAATATAGACACATTAATATATATATCTATATTAATATATATATAATAGGCATATTATAAGTCTATTTTAGAAACAATTATTGTTTTATCATCTCAGGCTTAAATCTAAAATGGTTTTAAAACAGAGAAGTATAAATTGAACAACTGGAATAATATCTATATCTTAAAAATAATCTATACTATATGGGTACCCGAATTGTATACTATATGTTTATATAAGGCCAAATTGGAATATGTTAAATTGTGAGTTAGTTAAGCCTGAAAACGGGTGGAAATATTATTGATATTGTGTGTGTGTGTGTTTTTTTTCTACTTGTTTTTTCGTTTCTTGCTTAGAGAGGGAAACTTTAAAGAAGTAACTCAAATTGTCTATGTATGATTATATTTTTTACTTTGTTGTATGGAGTGCCCTATCTTCACGATGAGTTCCAAGCACTTGGTTGTAAAACAAACAAAACCAATAAAACTTGTTATATATAAAAAGAAATAAAGATGGTGTAAGGACCCCCCTCAATTTACATCTTAAGAAGACAGAACTCTTGGAACAAGTTTTCCAACAGGAATCTTTATTAAGAAAAACTGACTGAAGGTGTGCTAGACAGGATCTGGGGAACCCCCCTGATCATTCAATGTTTTAAAGCGTTCCCAAGCAGTCCCACCCCACATTCCTTCCGGTCAATCCAAATTGGCAGATGGCTGGGTGTTAAATCCATCGGATCCCAAACGTTGCAATCTTCCCCCCTTTTTCCTTGCTGCCGGTAATAGGAGGCTTCATAGGGAGTGAGATCAAAGGCTGATGGCTGCATTGTTATTGTTAGTACTCCAGAGAGGGAAATCCACAGAGGATGTTTATTCGTAGATGATAGAAGGAATGCCAGCCATAAACCCCCGTGTTTACTCCCCCCCCTTTGTAGTATGACAGAATCCCAAAGAGAGTAAGAATTGGGTTTTCCCAGAGTAGATTAGTTAGAAATAAAATATAATTGGATTCTGACATCCGGCTCCCCTTAAAAATAAGAGAGGTCCACCTGTAGAGAAAACAAAACAGATATAAAAGTTAGTCTGGCTTGTTAGGATACTCTGTATGAAACTTCTTTAAAAGCTTCGGGGCTTTGACATCATGTTTATGGACCCACTCGTTGTGAGAGGCGGGGAGGTGCTTCCATGCTACTAGGTATTGAGTTGACCCATGATATTTTCTAGAGTCCAGGATTTCCTTTATTTCGAAATGTTGTTCCCCTTCTATCATGATTGGTGTTGGTGGGGGGGAATTTTTGGCCGTAAGGGTGACTGTTGTTCTCTTTTCAGCAAACTGCAGTGGAAAATTGGGTGTATTTGCCTAAGATTCTTGGGTAATTCTAATTCTACTGTTACCGGGTTTATGATTCTTTTAATTGGAAAAGGCCCTATATATTTTGGTCCAAGTTTTTTACAGGGTTGTATGGATTTTAAATATTTTGTAGATAGATAGACCATTTCTCCTATAATGAATGGTGTGGGCTCCACCCTTTTCTTATCTGCTTGTGCTTTGTATGCTTGCCTAGCTTCCTCTAGAGCTTTTCTCACTATTGGCCAGGTGTTTTGTAATTGTTCCATCCATTCTTTCAGTGATGGGATTTCTGGTTCGTTTGGGGTTAGTTCTGGCATGGGATTGAAACTTTGGCCGGTAGCTATTTGAAAAGGAGTGTAACCTGTGCTGGAGTTGACTGCATTATTGTAGGCAACCTCTGCAAACGGCAACAGGTCCGTCCAATCTGACTGCTGGAAATTTAGAAAACATCTTAAATATTGCTCAAGTACTCCGTTACATTTTTCTGATTGACCATTTCCCGGAGGGTGATGGCTAGACGTCAGTCCCTGGGTGGTCCCTAAAAGAGATAGAAATTCCTTCCAAAACGCAGATGTAAATTGCACTCCCCTATCAGATATGATGCGTTGGGGTGCCCCATGCAATCTGTAAATATGTTGCACAAAAAGTTTTGCTAAAGCTTTTGCGGTGGGGATCTTTTGGCAAGGAATAAAGTGAACCTGTTTGGAAAATAGGTCCGTGACCGTCCAAATGACAGTATTCCCATTGCTTTCTGGTAATTCCACTATAAAATCCATGGCTATTTCCCTCCAGGGGCTGAGGGATTTGCCACTGTTTGTAACAGTCCTGGTGATTTCCCTTGCAGCCTTTTTGCCATTGCACACTTTGGGCAGCTGGCCACGTAACTTTCTATGTCTTTTTTCATGGATGGCCACCAAAATTGCCGTTTAATTAAGTGTAATGTTTTTACAAATCCAAAATGCCCTGCTGATTTTGTGTCGTGGCAAAGTTGCATGAATGTGATTCTTTGGGTGGTCGGTATATATAACTTCTCCCCCACCCAAGGCAGTCCGTCTTTCATTGTGCACACGTGTTTATTTTTCTGGAACCATTCATCTGTTTCCAAACTTTTCCGGAATTCAATTCCGGACTGGCTGTCCAGCTGTGGTTTTAATTTAACTTGGGCTCTGGTAGTCACTGGCGCTGCCAGTTGTGATTCTCCCATGATCGGTTTAGAGTCAGTGGCTCGCGTGCTGTTATATTGGGGCATGCGAGATAATGCATCTGCCAGAAAGTTCTTTCCCCCCGGCAAATGATTGAGCTTAAAATAGAATTGGTGAAAATGCTGGGACCAGCGGGCTTGCTTGGGGCTGAGTTTTCTGGGTGTTTTCAAGGCTTCCAAATTTTTGTGGTCTGTCCACACCTGGAAAGGGATTTTATTGCCTTCAAGGAATTGGCGCCATGTAAGTAATGACCAACGTATCCCATATGCCTCTTTCTCCCACACGGGCCAGCGCTGTTCCGTTTCAGTGAGTTTCCTGGACGTATACGCGCAGGGTTGTAACATCCCTTCCTCATTTTCTTGTAATACTACCGCCCCCACTGCTACATCACTTGCATCCGTCTGTATTACGAAGGGTTTATCCATGTCTGGGTGCCTCAGTACTGGTTCGGCAGAAAAAAGCCTCTTTAATCTCTCAAATGCCGCTTGGCATTCCATTGTCCATTTTAGTGGCTGGCTAGGTTTCACTGAGGATTCTCCCTTCGTTTTTAGTAAGCTCGTGAGAGGCAGGGCTATCTGGGCAAATGAGGGGATGAATTGGCGGTAAAAGTTTGCAAAACCCAGGAAACTTTGCAGTTGCTTTCTTGTGCAAGGTGGTGCCCATTCTAATACTGCCCTGACCTTTTCTGGGTCCATTTCAATGCCCTGTGGGGATATGCGGTAACCTAGGTAGTCTATTCTTTCCTGGTGAAATTCGCATTTTGATAATTTGGCATATAGGTGGGCGGCTCGCAGTTTCTTTAAAACCGCTCTGACTAGGTTGACATGTTCCTCTTTTGATTCTGTGAGGATGAGGATGTCGTCAAGATAAACCAGGACCCCCTTAAATAGGTGCTCCCTTAGTACCTCATTGATTAATTGCATAAATACTGCGGGGCCCCCTTGTAATCCAAAAGGCAAAACTTTGAATTTGTAGCACCCCATTGGGCAATTGAATGCAGTTTTCCATTCATCTCCTTCCCTAATTCTCACGCGGTAATACGCTTCCCTTAGATCTAGTTTAGTAAAAATCTTTCCTTTCGATAGGTGTGATAACATGTCCTTCATGAGGGGTAGGGGGTATAGGTTGCTTTCACTGATCGCATTCAGGAGTCTATAATCCACACATAAGCGTAAAGAGCCGTCCTTCTTCTCTCTAAAGAGGACCGGAGCGGCCACCTTAGGTTTGGCTGGTTCAATGAACCCCCCTTCTAGGTTTTTCTTTATAAATCTCTCCATTTCCTCCTTCTCCTTTGGGCTCATGGAGTATAATCTGGGCTTTGGGAGTTTTGCCCCGGGCTTGAACTCTATGGCACAGTCCGTGGGTCGGTGGGGGGGAAGCTCATCCGCCCTCTCCTCACTGAAAACTTCAGCCAGGTCTCTGTATTCCTCTGGTATTTCTGGTAGCCCCTTTTCTTCACCCATGGACGCTATTTCCGTTTTTAATTTTGATGGATCCCCTTGGGGTTTTAAGTCTGTAGGGTCCTCCTTCAGGAAATTGATTTCTTTCGTCCTCCAATTTACCCAGGGGTTCCATTTTGTTAACCATTCCAGCCCTAGGATCATCGGGCATTCCATGCCTGGGGTCACTATAAACGTTAGGTCTTTCTCATGATTCCCCAGGGATAGGTGGATTGGTAACGTGGCTAGGGTAGCTGGCACCCCCCCTGCTATGGACCCATCTAACTGACCAAATGAGATTGGTTGTTCCAGCCTCCTCACTGGGATGCCCAGATTTCCCACTAGAGTCGGGCTAATTAGGCAGCGGGTGCAGCCAGAGTCTATTAAGGCTTTCACTTTTACAGCTTCGGGCATGGAGGGGGCTAATATAGTCACTGTCTTGAGGATGGGTGGGATGGATCCACTTACCAGTGGTTCACCCTCCGAGGTGTCATCTGAGGCGTCCACCGGCCCTGCGGTGTAGGCTGGGGCTCTTTCCTCACGATGGGTGGAAGTAGGGGATTCCACAGCTTCTATTCCTCTCATGGCAGATTCTTTTGACTTAGCTGGGGACTTCCCAGATTTGCTGGCCGGTGGTCTGTCTGGGTTGTGCTGGGGGGCTTTTGAGCGGCATTCTACAGCCCGATGCCCCTCTCTCCCGCATTTGAAACAGCCCATTGGTTTCTTGGCCATAGCCGATGGCTTTGCTGGTTCGCGCGTTGGTTCAGGCGGTGAGCAGCTCCATTGTTTTCCTCGGCGGTGCCTCTTCAGTAGGTCGATCTCTGCTTCCTCTGCCAGGACGTACCATTCGTCGAGTTGGTGTGGGTCCCCCAGGGGCAGGCAAGCGTCATATAGGTCGTAATTCAGACCGTCTTTGAAATGGCTAAGGAGGATGTCTTCCGGCCAGTTCAGCTTGCTGGCAATAGTTCGGAATTCTTGCGTATATTCAGCTACTGGCCGTCTGCCTTGCCTCATCGTTTTGATTCTTTCGCGTGCTTTGCGATCAGCCAGGTGGTCTTCAAATCGCCTTCTCAGAGAGGACATGAAACGGTTGAAGTCATTGAGCTCTGGGGCATTGGAATCATGCAAATTCACCACCCAATCGGCGGCCGGTCCATCCAGAGCAGATTGCACGATCCGGATACGAGCTTTGTCGCTAGGGATGTGTCGCCCGTGTTCCTCCATGTAGCCAAGGACTTGGGTTAGGAAGAACCCCAAGCGTGTCGGCTCCCCCTTGAATTTTGCGTCCAACGGCGGAAGTCTTTGAATGGAGCAGTGTCTTCTTCGTCGGTATTGTCTTCCATCTGGATTTCCTTCTGCAGGTCGGCAGGGGGTGGGGACTACTGGATCAGCGGATGTCCCCGGGGCTGCAGGTTCCAATTCCCCCTCAGTGTCTCTCCAGTTGCGGCTCCAGGAATTGGTGCAGTCGTGGGGTTCAGGATTCTCCTCTCCTAGGGAGCTGAGGGTTCTCTTCATCAAGTTGATAGCTTTCTCTAGGATCCAGTTCGAGTGCTGTGCCCAGCTTCCTTCATCTTCGCTTATGTGCAGGGATCTCTCCATCTCCTGCTTCCATCCTGGTTGGTTGGCCCCCCGTCTCAGGGTCACCTTTCTTGATTTCTTTTCCCACTCGCCTTTCTTTCCAACGCCCATTGACCACTGAGGCTTGTGGTTATGTGTCTCCACCTCCTCTTCTCCTGAGGAATCTGACCCTTCAGATCCGGATATTTGGCAGGTTTCCAGTTGGGGCAACGGCTCCCTCTCTGGGGGGCTTTCCCCCTTCCCTGCTTCGTCGTCTGACATGGTAATTTTTGCAAAGTCCCCCGGCAAGGTTCTTCCTTCCAGGTTGACTAATTTTGCAGATCCTGTCTAATGTAAGGACCCCCCTCAATTTACATCTTAAGAAGACAGAACTCTTGGAACAAGTTTTCCAACAGGAATCTTTATTAAGAAAAACTGACTGAAGGTGTACTAGACAGGATCTGGGGAACCCCCCTGATCATTCAATGTTTTAAAGCGTTCCCAAGCAGTCCCACCCCACATTCCTTCCGGTCAATCCAAATTGGCAATCCAAATCATTATTGATAACTCTATGAAAATGCTGTTAAATATTTCTTTTCATTTGTGTTGGTCAGCAAAAATATTTAGATGACCTAAAATATTCCATCTCAAGTCTATCAAAGACTAAGAAAAGCAACATCTTATAGAAAGATGATGAATAACAATGGGCATGGGATTATAAAACTTTACTCACTTTATATTAATGAAGAAAAAATTCCTGTTTGAACATATATTTTAATGGGTAATAACAAGTCTCTTGACTTTAATGGGTAATAACAAGTTTCTTTCAACAAAGTGAGACTTAAGTTTGCACATTTTTCTTTAATATGATTTATCCCAGACACTGAATGTTCAGGATGAATAGGTATAGCTTTCAAGTTTGGCCCATTAAAGAAATAAATTAGTTTATTTACCATCACAGAACCATATTTTTTTTGTAGAAGAAATAAAGATGGGGAGACTTCCAGTTCCTGTGGCAGTGCCTGCGGTCAGGCAAAGAGTATGCTCTCTTTGCCGACCGGTTTCCCCCCGCCGGTAGACCCTGGACAGGGTCGAAAGTCGCCCCGGAGAGGCGACCACCGTAGAGGAGGGCACTCGCTGATTGCAGAGGGAGGGGCAACTCCCTCTGCGATCCGAGCAATCACCTTTGGGCCGACGTGGAAAAGATCGGCCAGTAACATGGCCGATCACTCAGCTGCTCTGGCCGAAAGTCACAGCAACATCTAAGCATAAAGACCCACCGTGGAAGATCCGGGTGAGACCTTTCTTTCCCTCTTGATATTTTACTCATTTCCCTGTGAAAAGCTCTTAGAAATTGCTTCCCCCCCTTGAGAAAGCAGCCTTTGATCACTTGGGGAAAGAGCTGTGGAAAAAGAAAAAAATGACTAATTTCTATTGTTTGTTTGAGCGGCTGGAATTCGGAGAACCCTGAGGAAAAAGGAGAAGAGAAGGATCCTTGCTGTGACTCTCTCTCTCTGCCTGCTTGTTTTCAGCTTAAGTGGAAACCTTTAGGGAGGGGGGTGGAGTGTTCTTCTTCTTCCCCCCCTTCTGAATAGTGCTATCTACTTTAAAAACAAAAAACAAAAACGCTACGGCTCCTGGGTGAATTTATGTGGATTGCGCCCAGACGCTTGCATTTCTTTTGGAACTTGTTTGAATTTCTGCCTGCTGTTTTTGACTTTATAATACAAAGTATACTCCCCTGAAAAATGGATCTGTTCGCTCTAGGATTACAATATAATAATTGAGACACCAGTTGCTATTATTTATTTGGATTATAAATTAGATATTCATAATATTGATTGGGACTTTTGCTGTCTTTATTTTTGTACTTGCTTTTTCCTATTTTTGTTTGGATTTTATATTTTATAAAATTGCAACTCAGCTTTTAAGTTGAAATTCTACTAAAAAAACGAAGAATGGAATCCCACTCACAGCTTAACTATGGATTTATATTAGAAAAAATCTTGGAAACAAAGGAGGAATTAAAAAAACATTTTAGAATGCTTCGGAAAAGGGAAATCCCAGAGTTAAAAACTGAAATTCAACTTATTGGACATGATACACAACTAGGTCTACAACTTAACGATATGGAGGAAACACATTTACAATCTATTGAAGAGGAAGATACTACATCTTATACACAAATGACAGAGACTTTGGATGACCAAAGGCAGAGTTCAATTAAAACATCTATAATTTTAAAGGCAACAGGAACAGACTTTCAGATACGAGACGTTAAAAATGCTGACAACATGAATAAACAACGAACAATCACCATATTGATTAAGACTGATTACATAGTGCAGACAACAGTGGAGAAAAGAGAAGAAGACTATGACTGGATTCAATTGTTGTATGGTCAAATACTATGGAAGGAATTAGAAGCCCTATTGTGGAAACCTGCTTGGCACAAAAAGAAAGCTAGAATTAGGTTTAAAAGTCAGAGCTAAAATTTTATTGGATGGGTAAAAATGGCTTTTAGAGACTTTGACTGAACTAATATGCCTGAGATTCCTAAGGTTCAAGACTTTGATCCGGATGGCAAGATGGAAAATTGGAAAATCTAAAATTAGGAGTTGGATAGAGATTGGTGAAATATTTAACTATGATTTATAAAAATATTTGATAGAGTACAGGAAATAAAATATAGACACATTAATATATATATCTATATTAATATATATATAATAGGCATATTATAAGTCTATTTTAGAAACAATTATTGTTTTATCATCTCAGGCTTAAATCTAAAATGGTTTTAAAACAGAGAAGTATAAATTGAACAACTGGAATAATATCTATATCTTAAAAATAATCTATACTATATGGGTACCCGAATTGTATACTATATGTTTATATAAGGCCAAATTGGAATATGTTAAATTGTGAGTTAGTTAAGCCTGAAAACGGGTGGAAATATTATTGATATTGTGTGTGTGTGTGTTTTTTTTCTACTTGTTTTTTCGTTTCTTGCTTAGAGAGGGAAACTTTAAAGAAGTAACTCAAATTGTCTATGTATGATTATATTTTTTACTTTGTTGTATGGAGTGCCCTATCTTCACGATGAGTTCCAAGCACTTGGTTGTAAAACAAACAAAACCAATAAAACTTGTTATATATAAAAAGAAATAAAGATGGTGTAAGGACCCCCCTCAATTTACATCTTAAGAAGACAGAACTCTTGGAACAAGTTTTCCAACAGGAATCTTTATTAAGAAAAACTGACTGAAGGTGTGCTAGACAGGATCTGGGGAACCCCCCTGATCATTCAATGTTTTAAAGCGTTCCCAAGCAGTCCCACCCCACATTCCTTCCGGTCAATCCAAATTGGCAGATGGCTGGGTGTTAAATCCATCGGATCCCAAACGTTGCAATCTTCCCCCCTTTTTTCCTTGCTGCCTGTAATAGGAGGCTTCATAGGGAGTGAGATCAAAGGCTGATGGCCGCATTGTTATTGTTAGTACTCCAGAGAGGGAATCCACAGAGGATGTTTATTCGTAGATGATAGAAGGAATGCCAGCCATAAACCCCCGTGTTTACTCCCCCCCCCTTTGTAGTATGACAGAATCCCAAAGAGAGTAAGAATTGGGTTTTCCCAGAGTAGATTAGTTAGAAATAAAATATAATTGGATTCTGACAGATGGGAGAGTTGTCTCCAACCTATTGCCCTCCATATACATGTAATAATAGCTTTCAAAATTCATACCTAATATAGCCACAGGAGACACAATACTTCTGGGACATGTCTATGTGCTATTCTTTTCCATATCAGTGATCAAATTTTCTTTCTTTTATCCCCACACATTTAATTTTTTTGTACTGATTTTGTATTTTGTATGCTTATTAATATTTATTATTAATGACGACTGTGTCTGTTTCCTCTGTTTGTTTGCACAATGTGTTTTCATGGATTTATTCTCTGTCCAGAGAGTTGTGGTTATTGAGTGATTTAAAAGTCTATCCAATCAATAAAGATTTACTAGCAGAAAGCAGCCAACCATTTGGTTTCTACATGCTTGCTGAGGTCAGAAAATATTGTTGTTGTTAGTTGCAAAGTCGTGTCCGACCCATCGCGACCCCATGGACAATGTTCCTTAAATGGAGTCCATTTAAGCTCATGCCTACTGCTTCAGTGACTCCATCCAGCCACCTCATTCTCTGTTGTCCCCTTCTTCTATTGCCCTCAATCTTTCCCAGCATTAGGCTCTTCTCCAGTGAGTCCTTCCTTCTCATTAGGTGGCCAAAGTACTTGAGTTTCAACTTCAGAATATATATATATATATCTTTACAACAAATATGCCCAAACTTGCTTTGTTTGTGATGCTCTTAATGTCTCAGTATTTTTTAAGATGCTCTGTGGATTCCAAACTATTAATTGCAACTGAAAACAGTAAGTTTGTATTCTATGTTTTTGTTCATCCTTTCTTCTCATTTCTTCCCATTCTACTACAGCAACTTGTTAGAACTTGTTAGTGGCACAGTGGTCAGAATGCAGTATTGCAGGCTAACTCTGCCCACAGCCAGGAGTTTGATCCTGATTGGCTCAAGATTGACTCAGCCTTCTATCCTTCCAAGGTTGGTAAAATGAAGAGCCAGATTATTGGGGACAATATGGTGACATTTGTAAATCACTCAGAGAGCACTGTAAAGCACTATGGAACAATATATAAGTCTAAGTGCTATTGCTACAACCTATGATAAAAAGGGAAAGGAGTATGAACAAAAATACAAGGATGAACAAAATACAAGTTTATTGTTTTAGGCTATAATTAACTTATCAATTGCTTGACCAAATGAGGGGGGAACAACACTATGAAATAACAGAGTCAATATAGTAAGTCTGGTTCTTCCCAAATCCAAAACAAACACCCTATATGCATGCTGAATAGTGATACAAAGAAGATTAACAGCTGTTATAAACTCATCATTTGGCTTCCTCCATGATACAGGACCTCTGGGTGGAACTGGCAACCATCAGACATAGAAATTGAACCTGTGCTTAATACCAAGTATTTGACTTTGAAGCCTTAGTCTCTCCTGATCATTTTACTTCATAAATTAATGTGTTAATTGTACACACATAGTATCAACTATTAAGGAGGTGTGCTCCTGACAATCTCCAGCTGTGCATTTTCAGGGCAGAGAGTATTACTCGTTAGGATGAGCAGATTCATGGCATATTTAATATGCTCTTAGAACTAAAATTACGAAAGCTTTAACATTAGCAGCTGAGACATGTTTAGATAATAGCCTGCTTAGCAGGGGAAACTTGATACAGGATCAAATTGTCTGATGCATGATTGCTCTTTAAAGCCTATATCTTTATTGTGATATTTTAACCTAAGTTTTATTCATTTTTTTCTATAAAAAAAAAGAGAATGACCAAACATTTTAATAGAATCTTTGTTTTTGAATCTGCTTATAATAAACTCCATCTAGTTTGCAATATTTGTTAATAAATTCCATCTGTTCTTAATCCCATTGAATTTTAGGAACCATTTATTTGCATGGATTCTGACAGATAGAGATGAATAAAGCAGAACTCCAAGGCTTGCAAATTCCTCAAAGAACATGTTTATTAGTTACAAAGTATCAGCAGGTCAAAAGTGAAACCAAGTCTGGAGACACACATAACAATTCCCCAATACAAAATTTAAAAATCCCACCCCTAAAACTATGCAAGCAACTACGTTCCCCAATACATCTTCTCAGTGGGCTTTTTATGCAACACCCAGCCTGCAGTCTCGGGAGCAGCCGAAGACCTTGGTTCCCATGGGACAAAAGAGTATTTTGACTAGTGAAGTACCTGGGTAACCCCCCTCCCGAAAATGAGTAGGAAAAATGGCTGCAGCCATGCTCATTTGTAGAGTTGACAGTCTGCCCCTCTGAGAAAGAAAGAGTCTCCTGTAGGAGAAACAAAAAGCAGGTTAAATATTCCCTCAAGGCTTGTGAGGGTATTTATCGTAAAACTTTTTTTATTAATCTATCTGCTTTCAGGTTAGTACATTTCACCCATGTAGCTTCTGAAAGGAGATAGCCTTTCCACTGAACGAGGTACTGTAACTTTCGCTTGTACAACCTAGAATCAAGAATTTATTTTATTTCATAACGTGTCTCCCCCTCTACCACTATTGGACTCAGTGGCTTCTTTGGGACAGGTCTCAAAGAGGATTCTGACGCAGGTTTCAATAGACTGCAATGAAACTCAAAGTGAGATTTTCCCAACAATCGTGAAAGTTTCAATTCCACTATAATAGGGTGATGGGAAAAGGACCAAGGAATTTTGGCCCTAATTTTCTACTGGATAACTTTAACCTTAAATATTTCATTGAAAGATAAACTAATTGTCCAACATGAAAAGGTTTCTGAGGGGAGCGTCGTTTATCTGCTTGTTCCTTGTAAACCTTGGTGGCCTTGGTCAATGCTTCTTCACATTCACCCAAACCCCCTGGAAGGATGTCACCCATTGATCCAAGTCTGGGAAGTAGAAGGCTCCTGTGGGTACTCAGGCATGGGCAAAAATTCTCAACCCGTTAATATTTTGAATGGGGTGAGTCCAGTGCTACTGTGCACAGTATTGTTGTAGGCTACCTCTGCGAAAGGCAGGAGATCAGCCCAATTAGTCTGCTGATAATTTATATAACATCTGAGATACTGTCCCACCATTGTGTTAGCTTTCTCAGCAGCTCCATTAGTATTCGGATGAAAAGCAGATGAAAGCCTGTGGGAAGACCCAATCAGTTTAATGAACTCCCTCCAGAATTTAGCAGTAAACTGAACCCCTCTGTCAGAAATAATCTGCTTTGGGGCACCATGGAGTTGATATATGTGTTTTAAAAACAGCTTGGTTAGATTCTGGGCAGAGGGAAGTCCCGAGGAAGTGATGAAATGCGCCTTTTTTGGAAAATAGACCAATCACAGTCCATATTACAGTGTTTCCCTTGCTTTCAGGTAATTCCACTATAAAATCCATGGTTACATCCTCCCAAGGCTGAGAGGGTTCGGCAACTTGTTGCAATAATTCTGGGGGTTTCCAAGTCTCCAAGGCACAACTCTTAACATAACTCTCAATGTCTTTTTTCATTCCTGGCCACCAAAATTGCCTCCGCACCAGATGAATGTCTTTAAAAATCCAAAGTGACCTGCCTGCTTAGCATCATGACTCCATTGCAATGCTTGGAGTCTGAGGCCATCTGGGAGGTATAACTTAGAACCCTTCCAAGCCAGTCCCCCTCTTAGGGTTAAAAAAGATTTGTTATCTTTAAACCAGGCATCAGTCTCTAACTTCTCCTTCAATTCCTTTAGTAAGAGATTGTCAGGACCAGCAGGGGGTCTCTGTGTCTGCAATCTGGTTCTTATTTGAGAAGCAGATTCCGGCAGAGGAATAATGGAGTTAATTACTTCCTCTCGGTGGCTCTTGAACTGGGGCATTCTAGATAAGGCATCAGCCAAAAGGTTCTTATCCCCAGGAAAATATTTTAAAGTGAAATTAAAACAGTTGAAGTACTGAGCCCACCGAACTTGCTTTGGGGATAATTTACATTGGGTTTTCAGAACCTCCAAAGTTTTGTGATCAGTCCATACCTCAAAAGGTATTCCCCCCCCCTTCCAAGAAGTGACGCCATGTCAGCAATGCCCAACGAACTGCAAAAGCCTCTTTCTCCCAAACAGCCCACCTCCTCTCGGTGTCAGTTAATTTTCAGGAAGTGTAAGTACAAAGTTGTAACTCCCCTCTGTGGTTTTTTTTGTAAGAGAACAGCACCCACGGCCACGTCATTCGCATCGGCTTGAATGATGAATTGTTGCTCAGGTTCAGGGTGCTTAAGGACTGGTTCAGCTGCAAAGAGTCTCTTTAGTTTTTCGAACACGGCCTGGCACTCTAACGACCATTGCAATGGCTGACAAGGTTGGGGTTTTCCCCCTCCTTTTCCTGTTTTGAGTAAATCGGTGATTGGCATGGCTATCTTTGCAAAAGAGGGAATAAATTGATGATAAAAGTTGGTAAAACCCAGAAAACTTTGAAGCTGCTTGCGGATGCGTGGAGGTTGCCATTCTAGCACCGCTTTTACTTTGGCATGGTCCAACTCTATCCCCTCATTTGAAATCCGATACCTCAGATAATCAAGGCGTGTCTGGTGAAATTCACACTTTGACATCTTTGCATACAGATTGGCTTTTAACAGTCTCTTTAACAACTCACAGACCAATTTGATGTGTTCATCCATGATTTTGGTGTAAATAAGGATGTCATCAAGATAAACCAAAAACCCCTTGTATAAATGATCATGGAGCACTTGATTTATCAATTGCATAAACACAGCGGGGGGGGGGGGCTGCAGTCCAAAAGGCATCATTTTAAATTGGAAGCTCCCCAAAGGGAGTTTTCCACTCATCCCCCTCCTTAATCCAGATCCAGTAATAAGCCTGTCTTAAATCCAGCTTGGTAAAGATTTTTCTTTTAGCCAGGTGGGCTAACATGTCCTTCATCAGGGGGAGGGGGTACATATTTTCTATGTTGATCGTGTTCAGACATTTAAAATCCATGCATAATCTAAGAGACCCATCTTTCTTTTCCTTGAATAGCACGAGAGCAGCCACGCATGACTTGCCTGGCTGAATGAAACCCCGAGCTAAGTTTTTATCGATGTACTCTTTTAGTTCTTTCATCTTTCTGGGCGTCATAGAGTACATTTTTGGTTTTGGGAGCTTGGCACCAGGCAGAATTTCAACAGCACAGTCCGTAGCCTGGCATGGGGGGAGGATGTCACATTCCTTCTCACTAAATGCTTCCGCCAAATCATGGGGACCAGTTGAATCCCCGGCAATTTTTGGCTACAGTCTTTAGGGTTTCGTGAGGCTCCCCTTGAATCTCACTGATGGCAAGTGCCTTTGTTTTATCGTCAGTGCAGGCAGGAGGGGTTCTGCCCCCAGTCTTAATTTCCACATTCCCTCCTCCCACCAGTTGTTAGGATGCCATTTATCAAGCCATGCTAGCCCCAAAAGTACTGCTTTAGTCATCTTCAGAACCGCCACAAATGGATGCCAATGCCGACCCATTTCTAAACTCACAGGTTCGGTTAGGTGCGTGGCAGGGGTACCTCCAATGAGGGAGCCGTCGGCTTGCTCAAACCTCATGGGTAGGGGTAGTAGTTTAGCTCGGATGCCCAGTTTGAGTATGGGGAGTAAGTTAATTAAGCACCGAGTGCACCCTGAGTCTATTAGGACATTCAAATTCATGCAGGCACCTGTTTTGGGCACTACTAGCCTGGTGGGAATGGCAAAAGAAGGAGTGGGATGACTCACCATGGGGTCCTTCCTCATCACTGTTGTACGGTGCTGGCATCTGCTGTGGCTTGGATTGGGGTTTGGCTTCAAGCTCGGTGGGAGGGGAGGCTTCGACACCCGGGTCCTGATGTGCCTAGTTTGTTTTTTCTCTTCCCCCTCTGGGAGCTCTTCATGGTTTTACAGCAGTGACTGATACAGCCCTTGGTTGAGGGTGAGGAGCTGGGCACTCCACAGCATGGTGACTCATCTGACCACACCAGTAGCACTTGATTGGAGCTCTGACTGGTGCTTGGGAGATGCTGGTGGCTGCAGTGGCTTGGGAATGTCATCCATAAAGGCATTTTTCCTGGACACATGGTGGTTTGGGTTCGGTGGTGCTTGACTTTCTGGGGTGGTCCAATTCGATGTCTAGCACCACCGCCATGTGGTACCAATCACGCAATAGGTTAGAAAAATTTGAATGATGCAGGCTTGAAGCAAGTTGCAATCTAGCCCCTGCATGAAGTTGTTGATCAGTGACCATTCTGGCCACTGCCTCAACTGACTAGAAACTCTCCTGAATTCATGAACGTACTCCTTAGTGGGGTGACCTCTTTGCTTCAGGCGGTGGATCTCTTTCTCGGCCAGCAGGGCTCAGGATTCATCTTCAAGATGACCCCTCAGTTGCTCCATGAATAGATTAATGTCATGCAATTCAGAAGCCCCTTCATCATAGAGGTTGGTCACCCAGTCGGCTGCTTCCCCCTCTAAATTTGCCACCAAAGCATTCACCATCATAGCCCCATCCAGGTAGGCATAAGTGTAGCGATCTAAATGACCCCACATCTGGTTTAGGGTGGGCTTGATGGGAGGTGGCTCGAAGCTCGGTGGAGCCGCCTGCACCTGCTGCTGGGCTTGGGCGGCTTGCTGGTCCTGGAGATGTTGCCGAATCACTCTCCAGACTTCTCTTGGCTGGGCTCCAGGACTGGCATCCCAAGGCCATGGCAATGGACTTGGCTGGGATAAAGGGCTTGGTATCACAGCTGGTTAGGGGATGGGTGAAGCAGCATGGGCCCTGGCGGTTGGGCTGGAACTCTGGCAAGGTGGGGAGGAAGAGATGGGTAGTTCTTGGCATTTCCCCCCATGGCACCTACCTCTTGGGCAACAGGAATCGTATCCTTTACCTCTAGCCTGCCGAACTTCTCCTTCAGCTGTTCGAGCGAGGGGCTGTGGACTGCAGACTGAAATCTCCACTCTCCAGAGTCGTCTCATCCCATCGACCCTTTTCCTTTTTTGCTGTCTGCAGACGAAGAACCCTGGGACGGAGCAATAAGAGCCCTTCTCCAGTGGTTACAGGAGTGCTCCTGCGCTGAGGGGCAGCCTTAACTTGGTAGAGGTCCACTAGGGCTGTAGCTCCTTCCTGTGGTGCCAGCTTCCCAGGTTGGATCACCTGGTTTTCAGCCAAGCCCCTGCCAGTGATGCCTCCTCAGTGGCTGGAGCACCAGCCTGCGCTCCAACAGCCTGAGTCCTGTTGCAGCTAGCAGCGGGTTCAATTTTCTCTTCCATCTCGAATCTTAACCAAGTCAATACCGCTCTCCCAAAAGTGAGTGGGTAGGTGGTCAGCGCCCAGCACCCTGAGAAAATGAAGTTTTGGGAGACTTTGTTTAATGTCATGGTTCTGACAGACAGAGACAAATAAAGCAGAACTCCGAGGCTTGCAAATTCCTCAAAGAACATGTTTATTAGTTACAAAGTATCAGCAGGTCAAAAGTGAAATCAAGTCTGGAGACACACATAACAATTCCCCAATACAAAGTTAAAAAATCCCACCCCTAAAACTATGCAAGCAACTACGTTCCCCAATACATCTTCTAGGTGGGCTTTTTATGCAACACCCAGCCTGCAGTCTCAGGAGCAGCCGAAGACCTTGGTTCCCATGGGACAAAAGAGTATTTTGACTAGTGAAGCACCTGGGTAACCCCCTCCCTCCATTCTATGTGGCAATCGAAAATGAGTAGGAAAAATGGCTGCAGCCATGCTTATTTGTAGAGTTGACATCAGGACTACTAAAATGCCTATCTCAGATTCTCTAATTGTTTTCAAAAACTGTCCAGAAAAAAAAGCTTGCTACAGTATAGCTGTAGGGAAGACAAATGTGCAAATACACTGTACATGGTACTGATACTTTTCCCCCCCTGAACTTATGGTCATTTGTAATACATGTCACAGCAAGTATAGTGAGTGTATGAAGATCCATAAAATTTGCAACGATAAGCAAAAATAAAGCAGTAACTTCTATCCATTTCTATTTTTACCTAAATTATTAAAGGATGAATTTGGAAGAAGCTTAAAAGTTTCTAGAATTTTCTGGCCAAAGCATCTTCTTTATTTCAGCAAATGAAGTGCCCTGATATTCATCTTGGAGTGAAAAAGTGTATAACTGGCAAAACGTTTGTCAATTGCTTAAGAAACAGCTCCTGATTATAAGGCATGGAAGTATTTCAACTGCTCCCAAGTTCATCTCCTCTTGAAAAGTATGGTAGTATGGGGAAATATTTGCCCTTCACACTGTCATAGGGAGACAAGAATCTGCCTGGCAAAATCAAAAGGAATTGTTTCTTATTCACAACTATATGTTGATTTTTTCCCTTTTTACAACTTGACAGAAAGGGGGAAAAATGGGAGAGGGAAAAAGAAGGGAATCAGTGGAAGTAAGAAAGAGAAATGACCTGTGGAGACACAGATCTTATACAGTGTAAATCAACATGTGTAAGGAGAAATAATTTGCAGATAAATAATTAGAGGAACTTGACCCCAGAATTGGCCATGAACTTCTATAATGCAAATGAAAAATCAGTAACAGACCAATACACATTTGGAGACTTTTTATATTCTTCCAATAAGATAATTTTGCAACAGGCTGGTCTCCTAAGTTTTTTTTAAATATTCATTTTAATATGAACTTTAATACATTGACTAATTTGCTATTTAAAATCATAGAGTAAGCCTATACCAGTGGTGGCGAACCTATGGCACGGGTGCCAGAGGCGGCACTCAGAGCCCTCTCTGTGGGCACGCGCGCCATCGCCCCAGTCCTAGGCCTTCAAGCTGGGTTTTATAAAACCTTTTCGCTTTAGGCCTCTGCCGCCGTGTGCAAAAAAAAAAAGGTTCAATCAGTCAATTTCAAGTTCTCGTGGGGAAAAAAAAGATCTTGCAAAGTTGGAATTGATTGAACTTTTTAGTCCCACCCAGTCTGCCGTTACCCAATGGGCCACGCCCACCCAATGGGCCACACCCAACCAATGGGCCACACCCACCCGGCACTCGACAATGCATAAGTGGGTTTTGGGTTGCAGTTTGGGCACTCAGTCTTTAAAAGGTTCGCCATCACTGGCCTATACAATAGGTCAGAAGTATTTTTGTTCCCATTCCACATAATTTTTCCGCTTTAAATGCTATATATATATATATATTTGAAAATGAAAAATCTTTTTGTATTTACTGGGAACTATCACTGTTATAGTAATTGAATATGTGCAGAGAAAACTCTAAATACAATGACTGATCTTGCATTAAAGAACTCTGGGTTGGGGTTTTTTTAGTCTCTAATTCTATATAACAGTATTTGGACAATTTACACATATTTATACAGTTTGTCATCATTGTGCCCTTACAGTCTACAGTTACAAGATTTGCCTCCAGGCTTACTTCTTCCTATGCACAAGGCACCTTATCACAATACTATTTTTTAAAACAAAATTGAAACATTAGCAAAATATTTTAAAAGTTCATTATGAAGCAAAACTTATAAATTAATTGGAATCTATATAATAAAAACTAAAATTGATTCAGAGATGCAAATATAAACACATAGCTTAAATAAAACATTCGTGTGAAACCTTTGATTGGTTTCAACATAATTTCTGAATGCTAGATTAGAATAGAGCTGGAAGGGACCTTGGAGGTCTTCTAGTCCAGCCCCCTGCTCAAGCAGGAGAACCTATACCATCTCAAACAAGTGATTGTCTAGTCTCTTCTTAAAAATCTCCAATGATGGAGCACCCATGATTTCTGGAGGCAAGCTGTTCCACTGGTTAATTGTCCTCAATGTCAGGAAGTTTCTCCTTAATTCCAGGTTGCTTCTCTCTTCGATCAGTTTCCAACCATTGTTTCTTGTCCTGCCCTCTGGTGCTTTGGAGAATAATGTGACCCCCTCTTCTTTGTGGCAGCCCCTCAAATACTGGAACACTGCTATCATGTCTCCCCTATTTCTTCTTTTTTTAGATTAGCCAAACCCAAGTCCTGTAGCCGTTCTTCATATGTTTTAGTCTCCAGGCCTTTGATCATCTTAGTTGCTCTTCTCTGAATTTTTTCCAAACTCTCAACATCTTTTTTGTCATATGGTGACCAAAATTGGCTGCAGTATTCCAGGTGTGGTCTTACTAGGGTTTTATAAAGCGGTACTAATACCTCGTGTGATCTTGATTCTATGCCTCTGTTTTTAAGCCAGGTCTCACCTAATCTGTACTTGTACCTTTGATTTTTCCTGCTTAAATGTAAAACTGTGCTTTTCTCCACATTGAAACTCATTTTGTTGGATAGGGTCCATTGCTCAAGTTTGTCAAGATCTTTTTGGATCCTGAGTTTGTCTTCTGGGGTATTGGCTACTCCTGCCAGTTTGGTGTCATCTGCAAATTTGATGAGTTCCCCTTCAATTCCCTCATCTAAGTAATTTATGAAGATATTGAAGAGTACTGGGCCTAAGATGGAACCTTGTGGTACCCCACTGCTTACTTCTCTCCATGTGGATGTAGTGCCATTGAGGACTACTGGTTGAGTATGGTTTGTCAGCCAGATACAAATCCATCTGGTGGTGATGTTGTCTATTCCACCTTTTTCTAGCTTACCTTGGAGTAGTTTGTGGTCTACTTTATCAAATGCCTTACTGGAATCTAAGTATATTACATCCACAGCATTTTGCTGGTCTACTCGTTTAGTCACTTTATCAAAGAATGAAATAAGATTGGTTTGGCATGATCTGTTTTTAACAAACCCATGCTGGCTATTAGTTATAACTTTGTTTACTTCTAGATGTTCACAGATCTGTTTTTTGATTATCTTTTCTAGGATCTTCCCAGGTATTGATGTCAGGCTGATTGGTCTGTAGTTTCCTGGGTCCGTTTTTTCCCCTTTCTTGAAGATGGGAACCACATCAGCCCTTTTCCAATCCTGAGGTATTTCCTTGGTGCTCCAGGATTTTTGAAAGATGTGGTGCAGTGGTTCTGTGATAACATCTGCCAGCTCCTTCAGAACTCTGGGATGTAATCTGTCGAGTCCCTGTGATTTATATTTGTCAATGTCAGATGGGTGTTCTCTTACCATTTTCCTGCTTATTTTAATTTTTGTTTCTAGTTTGTCTTTTTCAGTGGTTTTTTGGTATGTTGGGCTGTAGTTTCTTTTTGTGTGAAGATTGATGCAAAGAATGAGTTAAGCAGCTCTGCTTTCTCCCTGTTGTTTGTTATTTTCTGCCATCCTCTCTCTTTAGTAGACCTACAGTTTCCTTAACGTTTTTCTTGTTGTTAATATGTTGGAAGAAACTTTTTTTTATTATCCTTGATTTCTATTGCGAGTCTTTGTTCGTTCTGAGCCTTTGCTTTCCTGACCTCATCTTTGCATGTTCTGGCTGTCTGCTGATAATCGGCATTAGTTATGTGTCCCTCTTTCCATTTTTTGTACTTGTCCTTTTTGTCCTTCAGTTTGTATGAGAGATCGTTGTGCAGCCATGCTGGTTTTTTCTTGAATTTCTTGTTTTTCTTTTTCAGTGGTTGTGCTAGTCTTGGCTTTTATGATTGCATTTTTCAGAGTTTCCCACGCTTCTTGGGTTGTTTTCCCCTTTAGGATTTTCATCCATGGAATCTTTTCTAGATTCTCTCTGAGTTTGTTAAAATCGGCTCTTTTGAAGTTTAAGACACTGGTTGGATTGTTTACTATTGCTAGTGTTTGCATTATATTAAATTCCAATATGGCGTGGTCACTTTCATCCAAGGTTCCAGCAACTTCAACTCCCTCTATCACTTTTTCTCTATTAGTAAGCATTAAGTCCAGTATAGCTTTATGTCTAGTTCCCTCCTCCACCTTTTGGATGACAAAGTTTTCAGCTAGGTTGATTAGGAATCTGTTTGATCTCCTGCTCGCTGCAGAGTTTGTCTCCCAGTTGATATTTGGATAGTTGAAGTCTCCCATTACTTCGGTGGTATGCTAGAACAGAGTACAGTGAACAGAATACAGAGTTTTCTGACCATGGGTTTCAATTTATAGAAATTATCAACCTTGATTGGGAGATGAAGTAATGCTATACTGAAAATCAGATAGTGATATTAATTTGATGATTTTTTAAAAAATGAGTAGGCTACTGGGTTCTTGCATTTTAGTTAGGTGATAGATATATGTCTTAGAGCATTCATTTGTCCAGAAGTTTGCAGAGTCATATTTTTTCCAATACAATACTATCAGTAGGCAATTCCTGCCATAGGCCTTTTTCAGTGAAATAAAGAGATGTGTGAAAGCAAACAGTAACAATCCCAGCACCAACTATGATCTTTTATCAATAAAGTAAGCCCAAAACACACTCAAAAGAAAATAAAAGGAAATTTTAAAGCAACACAAGAATAAAGTGGACTAGAAGAAACCTATTTCATGGGGAACAAAAACCTGGGAAACTGGAACACAGAGTTAAGTGAAGTAAAATCTGAAGTGTTGGTGTGAAATATTTATAAAAACAATCAGCAATTAATGCTAGCTGAAATATGAAACACAAATGAAGTTACTAGTAGAACAAGATAAAATACTATGCTATTGTAACCTTGTTTAAACATTTGAAGCTGCAGGTGACTTCCAGTTTGGAGAGGCTATTACCAAGTGTTTTTGTTTTTAAAACAGTAACACAATATTCTCAAGGCAACTGTGGATAGTGTTGTAATGTGAGCATGGTTTAGCATGCTGTGCATTTTTTTAAAAAACAACAACAACCCTACTTTATATGAAAATAGAACAGAAAAGGTCAAATGTGTAATGACAAACGTGGATTAGACTGGTCCATCCTTCTCTGCCATTACTAATAATATAATATATAGAATATTACTGTCTATAATATTAACTCTAAGAGGCTCCCATAAATCTCCATACCCATTAAATGCACATGTGAAAATGATCCCAAAGTGGGCTGATTAGTCTGGTCCATTTGCTGCTGAACAGGAAGGAGCCTTCTTCTCTTGGTTGCAGAATAACAGAGTTGGAAAGGACCTCAGAGATGTTTCAGTCTAACCCTCTGCTCAAGCAGGAGGCCCTATACCATTCCAGACAAGTGGCTGCCCAGTTTCTTCTTAAAAGCCTCCAGTGTTGGAGCATTCACAACTTCTGAAGGCAAAGCTGTTCCACTGGTTGATTGTTCTTACTGTCAGGAAATTTCTCCTTAGTTTTAGGTTGCTTCTCTCCTTGATTAATTACCATCCATTGTTTCTTGATTGATAGAGATGGTGTGTATCCAATTATCTTGTGACATGTTTTTGTATGAAATGCAGTTTTTATTTTGTCCACTACCTCAAACATTGCTGAGAAATTATCTTAGATAATGTACAAATAATAAAGTTTATAAACTCTATAAGTGAATACTCATTGCTAGACTACTGATTCTAATACATTCAAGTAAATAATATAACCCACAAAAATAAGCAGCCCTTAACCACCCACAATATATATTGTAATCTGCAAGTATAAATGGGTCAAATCTTGAGAAATGCAACTATGCACACATAGAGCCCTAAAAACAGAACTGTTTAGGAAATGAGTAATAGATACTTCTAAATAAACAAACATTCTTGCATTGGTAGTAACCAGTAGTACATTATTTGAATTGAATAAATTGAAAATAGAGAATTCTGCAGCTCAAACCCTTTGAACAGTTATCTGTGCAATTCTCTGCATTGTTCTCTGCACAAATATCTTATGAACTATCTTGGGATTTGCCTATGTATAACTACACATGACTCAGTCATCAGGCAGAATATATTATTTAACCACATGGGCAAGTCTTCTAGGATCCATCTGTCAATGAATTAATGACCCAAGAACATTTGTTTAGACTTTTTTCCACTAACAATTTCTCATGCAAGTTCTCACTGCAAAGATTAGGCACCCTTCATTAGAGGGTATGATGTCTTCACGGAGATGTCAGTGGGCTTGACCATCTCAATTACATCCATGAGATAAATTTGTGAACCAACTACAAAAGAATATATAAAACCAGATGAGGCATGACAGAATTAAAGTCTTTGCTCAAAGGCTCAGCTGTGGCAAGGAGCCAGCCATGCCTTGGCCTGTTGGGCCATACATATTGTCTTTACAATACAATTACATTGAGGGGAAAATGACTTCATGCACAAGGCATGTCCTAAGTATTAAAAATACCTCAACTGAAATGAAAAGGTCATACATTGTAGAAGGATAGAAAAAGAGGCAAGAGTGTTTTATTTTTATTTTAAGACTATATATATCAGCTATACTGAGGAAAAGCTAGGTCTCAGTTTCATGCCCTATGGTTTTTCTGATTGATCAGGAGACTTACAGCTTGACAGCATTTGGAAGGAACAATAAAGAAGTGATATAAAGCATGGGAATAAATTCTTATAATGAGATGGAAATGGTATAAAGTAGAAATGACCTGTTTGCTTGCTTTATGGTCCTCTTTAAAAACAGACTAGAACAAGGAAGAAAAAAATGTGTTGATGCCAATTGCAGTAGGTGACAAATGGTATACAGATTAAATGCTCTTTTCCCTATCATTTTAATATTTTTATTACAAAACTAACACATATTAATGAAACATATAGCAATTTATTAGCTGTTAACTGAATAACTCTAACATTTGATAAGGATCCAAAAAAGGGCACAGTATCTGGAATAAACTTACAAGTTTGTCAGGTCACTTTGAGTGGAAAAGAAATTTATATTTTGTTTTCTAAAATTGTCAGTTAAATGAGTCTATTGAAAACATTTCATTGTTCTATCTCTCTCCATGCATCAAATATCATCATTACAATACTATATAGTCAATAGAAGGTTAACATAGCATTGAATTGAAGGAATACAGAAAAGTGAAAACTATTGTACAATATTTTTAATTTCACATGCTGGCATAATAATGCTTAGGATCATCTAACACCAGTTAGAATTCTATGTAGAAAGCAAGATACCAGATGTTCAAGATAGTTTTAGAAAAGGCCAAAGAACTAGAGACATTAGTTGATAGTGGCTGGGTAATTGAAAAAGCCAAAGAATACCCAAATAATTCATTACATACTTTGTAGAAAAGTCTTCATTTGTGTCAACCATTGAAAGGTTGTAGAATGGGAATCCCAGAACATCTCATTGTCCTCCTCCAATGCAGAATAGAGTTCTAAGCCTATTCAGAGAACTGGAAACTATAGCCTGGATGGAACATGGCATCATGTTTGGTAAAGGATGGATACCAAGTTATACACTTTCTCCTTGAGAGGTCCTTGGTGCTCTCTTAGCTTGCTTGTTTTCTTGCAAACATTTCATTACCCTAACCAGGTAACATCATCAGTAATGATAACATTACCTAGTTAGGGTAATGAAACCTTTGCAAGAAAACAAGCAAGCTCAGAGAACACCACAGTCCCCTCATTTCAACCCTGAGCTACAAATATTCTCCTTCATTGGTATACTTTCTCCTTATTTATTTAATTTAAATATTTAATATATATTGAATGCAGATGGAAAAAGTCTCTTTGAGAGGTCTGTAATGTTGGAAAAAGTGGAAGGACACAGAAGAAGAGAGCAACTAACAGCAAGATGGGTGGACTCAATTACAGCAGTGATTAGAGCAATGTTGAAAGACTTAAAGGCAGACTGGGTCTATTTATAAGGTCACTAAGAACTGACACTGACTTAATGACACATAATCAATAAATCAATTAAAATGGAAAAATTATCTAATTTTTGATAAGAACAAAAGTAATGACCCTAGTGTTATGTTTCATAATATAACAACTGCAATTCGGGGTTCAACCAACTTTTTTATTTTACTTTTTAATACCTTATCTTCACTGCACATATCACCCTTAAATTCCAAGTGTTTGTTTATTTGGCTTTTTTTTTTTAAAAAAATATAACTAAGGACTTCAATAGAGTTTTTGGATTTAATCTCCTAACAGATGATCACTGAGTTTGGGATAGCAGGATTAGAGATTGGAAAAAAATCTGTTCTGAATACATTTACTGCATTTGTGGCTCTCTATTTTTAATCAAATCCTTCTTCCAAAATATTTGGTCAGTTTATTTATTTATTTATTAAATTTTTATGTTTCTTCCAGTTATATCTTGCTGAGATGTAGAACTTACAGTTTTATCATTTAGAGATGTGTAATTGGACATAGATATCAACAATACCTGTATTTGCTCCTTGTCTTGGACCCGGGTTTCCTAAGCTATTATTCATACTGCATTACTATATATCAGGACTGCTAACTTTTATAATCATATTCTTTACAAGCAATGTCACTATACACAATGACAGAAGACTGCAATTATACATATTTTGTTTAATAAAGTGAAATAATCTTTTTTATTATGCATTTTTTCTCTAAATATGCATTTTCAATAAAAGCTTGCCAAATAAATTTTTATTTTTGTATAAAAAGCTTAAACTGATAAATGATTCAAGACAAAAAGCCGACACTGGAAATAACACCTGCTCCAGCTGCATAGTCTTCATTTTGAAAAATCACAACATTTTATTTACAAAGACATCTGTGTTAGTGTCTAACCTGCCCCAGTTGGCCCCTCAGGAAAGTAAGACTCTTGAACCATTGAGTTGAATCAAAAGAACTTTTACTGAGAGAAACTGCTGCCCCCCCCCCGAACAGGAACATTAGTCCTGCAGAACAAAACACAATAAACGAGGAGAGAAGAGGGTTAAGATAACAGCTTATTTAGATTTATCAGGATATTGGTTATGAAACCATTTAAGAAGCTAGCATCTTTAACATGATGCTGGTCAACCCATTCATTCTGGGATTTGGGAAAATCCTTCCAAGCAACCAAATATTGAACCTTTTCCCGATGTCTGCAGAAATCTAAGATGTTCTTGAACTCAAAATGTTGTTCTCCCTCTATCATTAAAGGCTCAGGTGGCAATGGCAACTCAGGTTTGAGGAGGGAAGTGATCTTGGTTTTTAACAAACTGCAGTGGAACACTGGGTGGATTCGTTGAAGAGTTTTGGGCAAATCTAATTCCACCATTACTGGGTTAATAATACATTTGATGGGGAAGGAACCCACATACTTGGGTCCTAGCTTTTTTGATGGTTGCCGAGATTCTAGGTATCGGGTAGATAAATAGGCACAGTCACCAACATCAAAATTTTTCGGTTCCATGCGCTTCTTATCAGCTTGCTTTTTATAAGCTTCCCTGGCATCTGCAAGGGATTTTGTCATAACCAGCCAGGTATTCCATAATTGTGAGACCTATTCTTTTAAAGAAGGCACAGGAGGATCATTCAAAGGCAGCTTGGGCATGAGAGTAAAGTCTTGTCCCATAGCCACTTTGAAATGGGTGAACCCTATACTACAATGTACCGAATAGAAAATACTTCTTCTTCTTCTTGTGCCATATCCGTTATCGGACATTAGCGATCATGTTGGTGATCCTGTTTTTATCAGCAGCCGCACAAAAAAGTGCTGCTGAGTGTTGTCCAAACCAGTCCCTTAGATTTTGAATCCATGATGTTCTTCTTCTGCCTGGACCTTGTTTGCCTTCAATCTTTCCCTGGAGGATTAAATAGAGTATGCCATATTTTTCTGGGTGTCACATCACATGTCCGGAATATTCTAACTTCCGTTTTTTAATTGTTTTGATGATTTCCCTTGGCTTTCCCAGGCAGCTTATCACCTCCTCATTTCTGATCTCATCAACCCAGCTTATACGTAACAGCCGCCTGTAAATCCACATTTGAAATGCTTCAGGTGGCCTTCTGTCAGAGACCAACTCTCTACTCCATAGAGCAGGATAGAAAAAATATAACATCTGACAAGCCTGATTTTCAATCTTAGGCTTATGTCGTGACTGCAGAAGACCTTTTTCATTTTAAAGAATGCTGTTTGAGCTTTCTCTATCCTTGTCTTTACTTCAATGGTCATGTCCCAGCTTTTATGTAAATTAGAACCGAGGTGCGTGATCCTTTCAACTTTTTCTAATGGTATTCCTTCCAAATTTATTGGTGGTAAATTAACGGGTTGTTTGCTGATGACCATGATCTTGGTTTTTGAGGTGTTAAGCTTCAAGCCATATTTTTCAGATATTTCTGTAACTCTGTTGATGAGGAGCTGAAGGTCTTTATGCTTACTGGCAAGCAGAACTGTATCATCAGCATATCTTAAATTGTTGATCCAAACACCATTTACACCATCGATGTTCTCCAGTGCCTCATTGAACATTGACTCAGAGAAAATATAAAAATACAAAATACAAAAAATTGAAAGAGGGACATGTAACTAAGGCAGAATATCAGCAGATAGCCAGAATCTGCAAAGATGAAGTCAGGAAAGCAAATGCTCAGAAAGAACAAAGACTTGCAACAAAAGTCAAAGATAATAAAAAAAAGTTTCTTTCAACATATAAATAACAAAAAAAAAAGTCAAGGAAACAGACAGTCCACTAAAGAGAGAAGATGGCAAGGAAGTAATAGGCAGTAGAGAGAAAGCAGAGCTGCTTAACTCATTCTTTGCATCAGTCTTCACACAAAAAGAAACTATAGACCTACCAAAAACATAACTGTAAAAGACGGACTAGAAATAAAAATTAAAATAAGCAAGAAAATGGTAAGAGAACACTTGTCTGACCTTGATGAATATAAATCACCGGGACCTGATGGATTATGTCCCAGAGTTCTGAAGGAGCTGGCAGATGTTATCTCAGAACCATTGTATCATATCTTTAAAATATCTTGGAGCACTGGGAAACTACCAGAGGATTGGAAAAGAGCTGATGTGGTTCCCATCTTCAAGAAAGGGGGGGGGGGAACAGACCCAGGAAACTACAGACCAATCAGCCTGACATCAATACCTGGGAAGATACTGGAAAAAATAATCAAAAAACAGATCTGTGAACATCTAGAAACAAATAAAGTTATAACTAGTATCCAGCATGGGTTTGTTAAAAACAGATCATGCCAAACCAATCTTATTTCATTCTTTGATGAAGTGACTAAATTAGTAGACCAGCAAAATGCTGTGGACATAGTATATTTAGCCTTCAGCAAGGTATTTGACAAAGAAGACCACAACTTACTTTTTGGTAAGCTAGAAAAATGTGGGATAGACAGCATCACCACCAGATAGATTTGTAACTGGCTGACAAACCATACTCAACGAGTAGTCCTTAATGGTACTACACCTACATGGAGGGAAATAAGTAGTGGGGGTATCACAAGGTTCTGTTGTAGGCCCAGTACTCTTCAATATCTTCATAAATGACTTAGATGAGGGAATAGAAGGGGATGTCATGAAATTTGCAGATGACATTAAGCTGGCAGGAATAACCAACACCCCAGAAAACAAGCTCAGAATCCAAAAAGAACTTGACAGACTTGAACAATGGGCCCTATCCAACAAAATGATATTTAATATGGAGAAAAGCAAGGTTTTACACCTGGGCAGGAAAAACCAAAGGTAAAAGTACAGATTAGATGAAATCTGGCTCAGAAACAGTAACTGTGAGAGGGACCTTGAAGTCTAGTGGACAATCAATTAAACATGAGTCAGTGTGCAGCATCAGCCAAAAAATACAATCCCTGGTTGTATAAACAGAGGCATAGAATCAAAATCATAAAGCCTTTGTAAGACTTTGGAAAAAGTGCAAAGAAGAGCAACTAATGATTAAAGGTCTGGAGACTAAAACATATGAAGAACAGTTGCAGATGGGGATGGCCAGTCTAGAGAAAAGGAGGAGTAGAGGGGACATGATAGTATTTCAGTGTTTGAGAGGCTGCCACAAGGAGGAGGGGGTCAACTTATTTTCCAAAGCACCAGAAGACAAGACAAGAAACAACGGATGGAAACTAACCAAGGAGACAAGCAACCTGGAATTAAGGAGAAACTTCCTAACAGTGAGGACAATCAAGCAGTGGAACAGCTTGCCTCCAGACATTGTGGATGCTTCATCACTCTAGTTTTTAAGAAGAGACTGGACAGCCACTTGTCTGAAATGATATAGGTTCTCCTGCTTGAGCAGGGGGCTGGACTAGAAAACCTCCAACTCTATTCTGATTCTGAATTATTGTACTCCAATTAATGTACTCCACCTCTGCAAATGGTAAGGTCCAGTTGTCCTGTTGATAATTAATGTAGGACCTGAGTTCATGTGTTCGCACCCCCTCCATTAGTTTGGGGGTGGTGACTAGAGCTAAGCCCTTGAGCAGTCCCCAGAAGGTTTAAATACACTTGCCAGAACGTGGAAATGAAGTGCACCCCTATGGGAGATTATGCATTGTGGGGATTCATGTAGTTGATAGACATGTTGCAGTAGGCTCAGCCATCAGTTGGAGGAGCCCTGGGGTTTTCCCTTGCCACCGCTTGGCAAAGGCATAAGTTGGGCAATTTGCCACATAGTTTTCAAAGTCCTTCTTTAAGGATGGCCACCAAAGCTGTCTTTTAATTAAATGTAAAGTCTTTACAAAACCAAAATGCTCTGCAGTTTTTGAATCGTGGCTTTTACCCAGGACCAATAACCTTAGGCATTCTGGAAAAGTACATACAATTTAGCCGCCACCCAAGCTAGACCATCCCATATGGAACATTCATTTTTGTGACTTTGAAACCACTTATCTTCCTATAGTGAGGCTTTAAGAGCCACTGTTACATTGCTGTCTATCTGTGGCTTCCCTCTTGCTTGCACTCTGGTCATCACCAGGGCAGCCAGCTGGCACTATGGGATCAATGGTTTGACCATATCTGACTTGGTACAGTTATACTGAGGCATTCGTGATAGGGCATCAACCAGGAAATTCTTTCCCCCTGGAGGTAGCATAAAGCAAAATCAAACCAGTTAAAGTACTGGGCCCATTGGACTTGTTTGGGCGACAGCCTCTGTGGGGTTTTCTGTGCTTCTAGGTTTTTATGGTCGGTCCACACCTCAAAAGGCACCTTGCTTTCTTCAAACTTCACCCTGAAGGATGGGGTCTTGTGACTCTTCCTCCTGGCCAGGGCAGCCCCAGCTGGGGTAGCAGCTCTGGTGGTCCCCCTCAGTGCTGCTCCTATGGCTGCAGTGGTGGTGGTTGGGGTTGCCAAGCCATCCGGGTGATGGCTGTTGGTGATGCTCTCCAATCATCATCTTCTGTGGAGGCCTTGGCAAGGGACTCACATGCCTTGAGGATTTGGAAGGCATTCATCATGAACTTCATGGCTTGCTCCATCAGCAGGTCAGCATAGTCAGGTTCTCCAGCTGCCCCCTCATTGTCCTTAAGCTCTTCCAGCTCTGGTTTCCACTCCCATCACTGGGCTCTATGGCTACCTTGGGTTAAGGGTCACTCCCTTGGCCCTTCCTTCCCCATTGTCCTTCTTCCCAATGCCTATGGACCACCTGGGTCTCGATGAGTCAGCAAGGCCCCCAACCATCTCCGTCCATTCAGAGAGGTCCAGCCCGGGCAGAACCTGGGATGAAGCTTCCCCCCAGCAGTCAGCTTCCACCTAGTCACTGCCTTGAGCCAACATCTTGTGCATGATCCCCACAGTAGAGTGCTAGATCTCTTTGGGTTGACCAGTACTGCAGATTCCGCCTAATGTCAGACCTGCCCCAGTTGGCCCCTCAGGAAAGTAAGACTCTCTAATTCATTGAATTGAATCAAAAGAACTTTTATTGAGAGAAACTGGATGCAGTAAAGTCAGAAGGAATCTGAAGGTCCTACACAAATCATAAAGCAATTCTTTCAGTTTCCCAATCCCAACTCCCCGGACCAGTCCACTGGCAGCCAATGTGATGCCGAGAAGATGTTTTGAGAATGCTGAGGTGTTAGGCAGATAACAGATCACACTCAGGGCATGACGGCCTTGGAACCTGATGAAAACCAGCTGGAAAGGAGTCTGTCCTATCTCCAAAGATACTCCCCCTCCCTAATTCTCAAGTAAACAGTAGAAGCAGAAAAATCCCAAGCATGCCCTCCCCCTCCCCCCTTAGCATGATGGTAGGACACCAGAGTATGATGGTGGACCTGACAGTTAGCTTATTTCCCATCATCAGTTGCATATGAGATTCTGGGTCTGGGACATGAGTAGAAATGTAGTATTCTGGCACCATGAAAAGAATTGTTATTATATTGTGATTAATTCTTATACTGTATGAGGTTTTTTGGCATATTGTAGTATTATTTTTCTATTGCATTGGCTCTGGCTGTTGTTCCTTGGTACTGCTTAAAGTAATTTGATTATATTGATTTACAAACGAATAACTAAACAAATAAAGAGAGTTTGTTCTTTTCAGTGTTAATTACAATGAGATACCTTTCAGAACCTTTCATTTGTATATCTGTCATTGTAATGTCATAGTTGCTAGCCCTTGAAAATATGTCAGTTGTGAAACTTTGATAGCAATTAAAAATAGAGCAAACCCTGATGATGTATCCATAATTATAGTTCTACAGTTTTAATAAATCATAGCTCAGAACACACATATTGCTTGTACAAGTTTCTATCTGAGTTCCCAACATCTCCAGGCAAAGCTAGAAAAAATTCTTCCTGAAACCCCAGAGACCTATTGCCAGTCAGTTTCAACAATAATTAGATGTGTCTGTGTATTATGAAACACAATGCCTAGAAAGATAGGTCTATCATAACTTGACTGCAGCAATCCAGATTCCCATTATATGGCAGAAAAGAGATAAGGAAAATTCTAAATTGTTGTTGCTATCACTTTGTGCAACTTCACATCAAGGAACTTACATAGAAGAGACTTGGAAATCTACATGGTTGTAGTTGTTCACACATGGATATCATATATGGAGGTACCTTTTAGGCTCAAAAAGTCCACTCAAATCAAGAAACACCTAAGCAAATATAATGAACAAAAATGAATAGTTTCAAAAAAATTGAAGATCTAGGTTTTTTGACATCTACTTTGACTTTTGCTGAGGTGTATAAACTGTCATATGAATACCGTCTTAAAAATAGTAATAACTTTAATCAGAATTATAATTTCCTTAATTTCTTGCCTTGGCTGTTGGCTGCAATAGAGAAACCTAGAAGGCACCAGTTTGCCTAAGCCATGATAGAACTTAGTTTTATATACCTACTTATCTTAAATTGAGATTAACAATGAAGAAATGATTCAGATATTTGACCTTATGATCAGAATAAATGGAATGACTATTGAAAAGAGTTTCTCACCGCCTTTTTTCACTGCTTAATTTTTCTTTTCTTTTCCCCTTCCTATTCAATTCTATGTTCTCTCTATCCTTCTACTTTATTTCTATTCTTTGGTCTCTGGTGGAGATATTTTGGTTATAATGAGAAAGCTTATGATGCAAGCTAGAGGAAAGTTTCTAAAGCAGGCTAAGGATTCTTGTTCAAATTGTTAAATTTGATATTCTTGTGACAGTTATGTTATTTTCTTGCATGTTGCTATGTATTTTATGTATATGAAATCTTAATTGTCTTTATGAATATATTATTTTCAATATGAAAGGCTGGATAATGAATAGCACAATTAAAGTCAACTTCTGGACTGAGTCTAGTTTTTTCTTAATCCTCTGAACTACTAGATTCCAAGATTCAGTTCAAATTCTAATCAGATCAATAATTATCACTTCCATAAAGGTACCTATACCTTTACTTCTATCTAATTTTCTCCAAATGTACAGTATATGGCTGTAAGTCCTAACATTTTCATCCAGCATACCCAATGTCAAAAGCCCCCCACACAGAGAAGGAAATATTTTGGGGAATATTAAAAAGGCAGAATATTATATTTCCCCAAAGGATCTTAAAGGCAGAAAAGCAGGCCCAGTTTTTCTTAATAGCCCCAAACAGAAACTGAGCAGGCCAGCTCTGTAGAAATGCAAATTTTATAATCCCATTCAGAAAGACTGAGGCCCCATTCATGAGCAAATACTATCAAGCAGAAGCCCATTCCATTCAAGACAAAATATTTTGAAATCCCTTGCAGCAAAACTGATAGCTAACAATAGCAGAATTAGATAGAATTAGAACCAGCAACCCCTCACTTAAAAATCCAACACAGGACATAGCCATCAGCCACAGCCCCAGAGAAGCAGGACATGACCTTTAGGACATAATAGGATTAACCCACCACCATCAGAATACCAAAAGGACACACTCAAAAGCTCAGGTCAAAGTTCATGCCACAGGAACAGGAACAATTCCAAACACAAAAGACCGAGAAAGTATAAAAACCCACCACTCCCAGCTCCATGTGGTCAGCTGCCTCAGAACCACACTTCTATCTGGTTCTGCAACTCAATAAACTGGAACCTTCCTTCTAAGCAGCCTCCATCTTTATTTCCAGCATCTTAGCTTCCATTTTTGTTTACTCCCAGCTTGGAACTGGACCTGAGGATTTTTCTTTCTACAATCCCAGCAAGGGGCTTTCAGGCACTAGTGTGCCTGGCCACCTTCTTTTGGAGCTCATAAGGTTGATAGATTTGTTTAAAAATATAATTTTAATTAAATATGCATTTTTATTTCCAATAATATCCATGGACTCCATATAAACCACAGAGATATTCTAGTTAAAAAAAGGTAATTTAGATTGATAATGAGCATTTTTTTATATCACCACTAATTCATGGACCCAAATATTTTTATTTGGCATCAACCTGATGCTCTCTATCCCAATTATGGTAAGTGTGAAGTAGCCTAAGGAAAGAGCTGCTATGTCCACATAAATTGTGCTGACTATTGACCAAAAAAGGTATAAAGTCTTACAAACATTCTTTCCATATGGCTGGAATCTGTCCATCTGTCCATCTGTATTCTTGTATTCTGTATTCTACATACTCCCCAGGTTATTTTTTTGTTATTGTTTCAAAGGTTCAGATTGTATAACAGTTTCATTTGGTGCCCTTTTATAAGGGTTTTGGTGAGAATATAGGCATATAATACATTAAAAAATTATGGACTATAAACATGAGAGACTGAATATCCGTGTCAATTATTAACATGTGAATTCAATATAAATTCATTAATGTATTAATTCATATGCCAAGTCTATCAGTTAAAATGTGCAAAGAAATTGTGAAAGACAGTAAATTTGCATTCAGAATATATGCAAACAGTGATTTTAAATTTTATTTTACATTTTGTAACTTGCAAAAATAAATACTAGTTTGGCCTAGGGGATAAGTGAGCAAATAAAGGCAACCCTTTTCCTGAAAATAATACATAAACTCAGATTATAATTTTAAATAGCACTGCACTACATTAAAAAAACTGATACATTTTAATTCTCCCTCCCCAAAGGCCTTTTTACTGATTACAAACAAACCACCAAATGATTTTAGGCTCCAGTAAATTTCATAATGGGGGCATTTCTTATGAGAAGCAATACATTGAATCGCACTACCTCTATTGATCCAATGATATTGGGTAGCTCAAATCTCTAATATTGTACTTGAAAATATAATAATTCTGAAACATAAATTTTATATGAATAGGAGCAAATGTTGGAATCTTTGCCAAGAGGCAATTTATTTCTTTCCACACATTATTTCTTAATTCAAAATATATAACATTTCCAAGGGTCCAATTCTGTATACACCTCCTCTTGGAGTTGGATCATGCTTTCATGTGAGCAGTTATATATAGGATTGCAGTGTAAGAGAGTTTCAGCTGTTCCCTCCAGTGGTTAGAAGTTGCAGCACTACAGATCTGAGCTGCAAGAATCAGGATGATTCCCTTGATTGAAAATGAGTGGGAGTGTCTATATTTCTTTCCTGCCCAATGGAGGTCAACCAGATTTACAGCACAGACCTGGTAATCCTGTATGGAGGATTACGGGTGGGCATTAACTGTGGATGGCATAAAAATATAATAATAAATAAACAAATAATCTGTCCATATTTTCTATTTGTTCAATATCTAGAATTTTTATATAAAAGGATTAACATTTTGGCATATATTGTAATCATTGATCAATTAACATTATCTAAGTCTGTAATTGCAAAATATATTTGTCTGGTATAAGGTAGGCTTTGTCCTTTTGTGCAATTGCATTCTAGTGCCTAACAAGCTCCTTGGAACCTTGGACTCTGGAACCCATCGACAGGCAACAAGGATATGATCAACTCAGAGATCTTTCACAGAAGTAGCTTCTGGGGAAGACTGTTATAGAAACAACTATAGATTTGCATTTTGTGTTCATCCTGCTTAATGTTGTTGTTGCACTCTAATAGGCCTGATTTACCTCTGTTTACTGTGGCTGAGTGTACTTACAAGAAAGGCAAGACTGGTCATGCTGTGCAGAGGGAAAAATCAATATCTGAATGCTGCTGGAGTTCTTGAAATATTGACCATAGATAGCTACTACATAGACTGCAGTAATTGGGACAATGCCAGATGACATCAAGGGGACATAGAAAATTCTAGCTCTTTGCTGCCATCTAGTGGTGATTGCTTTTGCACAGTCCTAAGATGGTAGCCCTACCCTAGCACTCACTATGGGCAAGGTGTAAAAAAAGAGAGGAAGAGTTGACTCTACTTCAGGCTGCACATTATCTTTGGTTAGCCCACTTATCTGTATGTGCTTTGAGAGAGCATTCAGACAGGAGAAGCCTGATGCAAAATACTGACATTTCTAAGCATGAACTGATTTTCTCTTGTGAACAATAAGATCACCTGAACCAATACAATGACTAATAAAAGCACTCTCCCTTGTTAATTGCAAGCAGCAAAGCACTGCTCAGCTTGCCTGAGGTGAGCTGGATGTGACCAAACCAACCAGCCCATTGTTTGAGGCAGTCCCCAAGAAGTAGTTCCAGCCAGGGAAATCTGATCAGCTGGTGCCTGCTAGTTGATGCCAATGGGACCTCCCCAGCTGGCTGTCTGCTAGGCTCCCCTGAGTCAGGACAAATGGAGGTGGTGACAGGAAAAAAGAGCAGCCGCTATGCGGCAGGTGGCCCTGCTGAGGTAATCAGGATCACATTCAAATAGGAAGCCATCTCAATTTCCATCCCTGCGTCTGCCAGGGCCTCCCCGGAGCTGCCTTGTTAATGCTACTGGGGACACGTGGGACACATTGACTGCATTAATTGTCGCTGCTCATTCAGAGGTAGATGAATTATAATGTTACCACTCCAGGGTAAAGCAAACACCGATCATAACAATCATGTCATTAGTGTGCAGATGCTGGCTGCTCTGCTTAACCTTTTGTATCCTTTTTTAAAAAAGGCATACAATAAGTTATTTTTAATTGTTTCCCAGATAATTGATTTTTTAAAAAATGCTGTAAGTGATGGGTCATTGCTTCTGCAGATTGCTCAACAGCCAGGGAAAAAAAATGGGATAGAAACCTGCACACCAAGTTCCTTCAGAGCAGAAGGCTAGGATTTGATTTTGACTGGAGGTTTCTACGTTTGCTAAGGGACCAGTTCTGCTTGATATTGCACAGTACAATGTGGGTTGTGAGGAGACAAAGCAAAGCATTTCAAATGCACCCCAGTCCCAAACCAGAGCAGAACTTTTGCTTCTTTTACAATCCATATAAAATAGATTAAAGGAATGGAGTAGAGACACTCCCTCATGTGACCTGATTATTGGGAAGGGGGCTACTCTGCTGTTATTTGATTAAAAGGAATAGTTGCTATTGCCTATATGTTGAATGATGACATTAAATCCCGGTAGGCACACAGTTTCTCCAGTGCATGAGAGCATGATGTAGACCTCAAGACATTAAAAATTATGCATGTTTGTGCAGAGAAATCAGTTCTTCAGCTAAAGAATGCAGTTACAGAATTTTGAGCAATAATATCTTTGTAGTACATTTGGCACCAAAGAATTGAGGCCTTTGAACTATGGTGCTGGAGAAGACTCCTGCGAGTCCCCTGGACTGCAAGGCGATCAAACCGGTCAGTCCTAGAGGAGATCAACCCTGACTGCTCTTTAGAAGGCCAGATCCTGAAATTGAAACTCAAATACTTTGGCCATCTAATGAGAAGGAAGGACTCACTGGAGAAGAGCCTAATGCTGGGAAAGATTGAAGGCAATAGAAGAAGGGGACTACAGAGAATGAGGTGGCTGGATGGAGTCACTGAAGCAGTAGGCGTGAGCTTAAATGGACTCCAGAAGATGGTAGAGGATAGAAAGGCCTGGAGGAACATTGTCCATGGGGTTGCGATGGGTCGGACACGGCTTCGCAACTAACAACAAGTACATTTGGTCTTGAGTGCAAGTATAGGTTTAAATTTGAATTAGTATAATATTTTCTGTATGTTTTCATCTTCTCTTTGAAGATGATTTGGCAACTGCAGTTATTTCAACATTTTGCTGAATCTATGCAGTACAATATGCTAACATGCTTCATCAATAGTAGTGCCTTGGTTGATATTGATTTTATAAATTATATTAATATATTAAGGTTCTTTATGGTGTTGGGATCTAAATGCATTTAAATGTTCAACAGATGGAGGAGCCCAATGAAAAAAGTGCAGCAGAATTGATCTTTGAGATGGCATGAATAAGATTGTTCAGTTATCCTATTCCTCAGCTTCATTCACTGTGAATAGTATCTGAATCACTCTTTGTCCAGGACTTTCTGAAGGATCTCACCAAAAATGATATTTTCTCACCAAAAATGCTATATATACATACATATATACATACATACATACACACACACACACGTATGTATGTATGTATGTATGTATGTATGTATGTATGTATGTATGTATACATTGCTCCTATTTCTGCCTACCTACTTCCTAAAATTTAAATAATATCTTAGTTTCTTGCTGACAAATGATCTATCTCAGGAAAGGCAATTCAGAATATCAGAATATAAGATCCTAATTCCCTACTATAACAGGCTGCAAATATCTGGACAGACTCTGGAAAACATTAAAAAAATTAGAGTTTTCTGTATTTCTCTGCTACCCTCTAATAGTCATCCAGAATTCTGCTGCCCAGGTCAGACAGATATAGAAAAATACATTAGGACTACAACTCTGAGAATTCTCTCCTAGTATGGTCTGATGGACATATTTATTTTGAATAAAATGTGTTCACTTACCGCTGAGTGAGTTAAAAAACAATCCAATCTATATTGAATTGAGTGGACTAATTTTCATGACTGAATTTCTGATACCTCTGCCATCTATCAATTCCAGCACATCACATTTTTATGTCTCGGTTCCCCCAGTCCCCCACATTTGAATATTTGTCTGGTTAAAAATAAAAACTTTGTTCAGCTATAACTGGATGGGAATATGAGTATTTTCCTTCTAAGTGACCTCTATTAAATTCTATTAAATTCAACTAGCACCTAGGCTTGTTTTCTCTCTTTCTGTCTCTAAACAGATGGCATAAAATGAACCCATATGAAAATGAACTCTTATATGTAAAAGTATTTCCTGACATATTTAGAAGCAACAATTTTCTTTCTTAGTTTACCAAATGTTTGTCTTTTGTAATAAAACATGTATGATAGTTATACCTCTATCCACATAATCTGTGTGTGTTTCATACTTGAAATATGTGCTGAGCACAATCCTACTGCATTATGCGAATAAAAACTCTTATTATAAGATTCTTCAAGCAGAGATCATCTGGCAGGTAATAGCTATTAAAACATCATTTTCAGATTCTAATGAACTGCCAATTTAAGAACAAAACAAAACATATTTCAATATATATCAGACCTTTGAGGCAATTTTTTTAAGATCCAGAAGAAGACAATACATTTTAGAGATGATATAAGCTGCAATTTCCAATACAGGAATAGAAAGATTTTAATTAAATGTTATCTCACTGAATCAGGAAGTATTGTCTTAAAACTTTTCATATATATTTTAACATCTGGAGATTTAGTGCAAATACACAAATTTCTAATTAAAAGATGAAATGGGATGTCACATGATCTATAGCAGAAAATGGATTTAATTTAATATAATTAGGCATTCGTTTCTATTGTTCTCCTGAAATGAAAGAATTGGAATAATTCTCCCATCACATAAAATTCATCATGGATGTATTAAAATATGTGCATTTTTTTACCAACCTATTATAATAATTGCCACATTACCTTCAAAACAGAATGAATTGGGAAACAGATTCTCCATCCATCAAGTAATTCCAGATTGATTCTCACATTATGTTTCTATCCTGTGTTGGGGAGCCAAACAAGAATATTTGCAATTTGTCATTAAAAAAAAAAAATTCTAGTCCAGAAAGGGTCAAAAGTCACATTCTCTTTCAGATGCTCAGCATGTGTGCAAATTCAGCAGATGAAAGGCTTCTAAGTCTGAATCCCTCACACTTGGTCACAGTTGGCCAATAATGAAGCATTTTAGCTACTTCCAGTGTACAGAAAGATGCATTGATTGAACAGAACTATTATAATATGCCATTGAAGTATTTTTTTCTAGTTTTTTTAAACAGATTGTCTCTAATTCCGTTTTCTTAACTGTTATGCAAGAATAGTCTGATTAAAAGTGAAAGAAACACATGGCATCAGCAAAGTTAAATGAGACTTTGTGTATCAAACTGCTTAATTTTAAATATATATACTTAGTGTTTATGTATTTTATATAGTTTAGATTAGATGTGTATAGTGCAAAGTATAACTAAAAATATCCAACTGCTGGTAAAAGTATTTGTAATTTAGTCTCATAACAAATCAGGCCAAAATGGAAGGATATAATTTTAAATGTATAAATAAGACATTGTGTTTACTTAATGGTATTTTAAATAATATCCAGACTACATACAGTGGTACCTTGGTATTCAACTGCTTTGAAACTCATCAAATTTGGTACTCAATGCAATTTTTCCCCGGTACTCATTATTTATTTGGTATTCAACACACAAACTAGAACCTACTGGTATCAGCTGCCTTGTGATTCACTACATTATTTCTTATGGGAAAAAATGTTTGGTATCATTGTTTTTGGTACTCAAAGCACCTCCTGGAATCAATTAACAATGAGGTACCATTGTATTTGGAAATGTGTTGTTCATGCAACTATACCGTTTAACAATTGCTACATAATGTTTGCTTAGATTAATGGAAAGACATAGGCCAAGGCTGAGATATTTCCAGACCTTAAACACATTTCTCTTGGACAAGAAGCTAAACAATCTCCAGGAGAAACTACTTCTACTCACCCAGATAACTATTATAAGCTGATATAAAACTTGTTGATGTTTTTGACTAGAAAAACATATTGTTTAAAGGAGAACCAGTTATGGGGTTTTTTCTTGTCTTTCAGACAAACAAAAGTGCAGAATATAATTTTATAAAAAGACGAAGCTGTTATCTCACCTGCAGTAGACATTTGTACACTGAAAGGTGAAAAAGGATGCTTGGTAGAAGGAGGAAATCTATGTGAGTTCTCCAATTCATTTATGGGTTATACATTTATTTATTTATTCAGTTTATATGGTCACCTATCTCAAATAATGACTCTGGCTGAGGATATTTATAAACAATATAAAAACAATTATAACAAAATCATACATATCATATATAGCAGTTGAGAAATATGAAGCTCCATATTCTTGATTATAGCTGCTCTTGATTATAGATATCTTCCTTGCATAGAACTTGGCCATGTATTTTGATTCCAAGGGCAGATCTTCTCCATTGAGAAATGATTGTATATAGCCAGAAGGATAACATATTTTATTCTCAGACAAGCTCCATTTCATTTGATTATGTCCTGCAGTCTATTCCATCTCTTAATTTGATTGAAACATATCCCATACAGATAGTTCTCAACTTACAACCACAATTGAGCCCAACATTTCTGTTGTTAAGTAAAACAGTTGTTAAATGAGTTTTGCCCCATTTTACAATCTTTCTTGCCACAGTTGTTCAGTGAATCACTGTAGTTGTTAAGTTAGTATCATATTTGTTAAGTGAGTCTGGCTTCCCCATTGATTTTACTTGTCAGAAGATCGCAAAAGGTGATCACATGACCCCGGGACACTGCAGCCGTCATAAATATAAACCAGTTGCCAAGCATCTGAATTTTGATCATGTGACGCTGCAACAGTCTTAAGTGTGAAAAATGGAAATAAGTCACTTTTTTCAGTGCTGTTTAACTTTGAATGGTCACTTAACAAATGGTTGTAAGTCAAGGACTAACTGTAAACGTATTTCTCCAATTTTGGAAAATGTTGGAATTCTCATGGCACCAAGTCTGGATTCTATGCAAATGGTGTAAGATGATGAGAACTAACTTCACAATTCTGTTTAATTGTTTTTTCAAAGTTTTAAATGTTGCAGTGTAGCTTTCATTTTCATCTTCTAAAGCTTGCTTTAGGAGATAAAAATCTATTACATTTATTTATTTGTAAGTTGCCAGACTCTACATGGACCATTGTACTTGATCTTTTGTTATTTGACATAAGTGTCTCCTTATTATCTTGGTTATTATGGTCTTTCATACTTAATTTTAGATCTTGAGAATTGATCAAAATATTTAATCTCTGATTTATTGCACTTGAATCTTTCATTGTTTCTGTCAGCATACAAGGAACCCATCTTGTACAAATCTTCCAATATTGAAGAACACTGATAATGTGACCCCCACTTTCCTATTGAATGCCAAGCCTGACAGCAGTTTCCCTTCAAGTAATCAGCTATTTGTTCTTAATCAGTCCATCAGTCTTCTTCATCAATTGCTATCACAGTCATCTATTTCATTACTGATCACAGAAATTAGCACTCCCAGTTCTCCACCTTTCATGTATATGGTGGTGAATTTCATTTGACAGTCAAAAATTCAATTATAACACTTTGCTTAAAATGCACGGATGAGTACTCATTGCAAGTTTCCCTTTCACAAACAATACTAACACAATATTTTCTCACAGTAACTTTCCATCTCCTGAAATGAAAGAATGGGTATTAAAGGACACCCTAGAGCTTCTAGTGCACCAATACTGCCATCTATCACTAACTAATAATGATAGAGGCATTACTTTTCATTCAACTCTCATATGTTAAATACACTGTTTCTTACAATGTAAAATGGATAGAAAGCAGTAGCATTATCAAAATATAATGAACAGGAAATAAATTAATACTAACCAAAGGGAGTATTCATGACTGGAAACCATTCATCCATTGCCATGATAAGAGCCACTATGAAGTCTGCAAGTAGAATTAGAAGTGTGCCCTAACATCCAACAGGAATGTTAAAAGTCATTCTGCCTCTGATTTCCATCCACAATTATAAAAAGTGGAAAGGAAAGGAAAACATGCTTCACCAAACAGAAAGCACATAAACCAAGCTGTGGTGTGAGGATGTTTGGAGAGCCCCAAAGCAGTTTCTTAACAACAGTAACCTGTAATAGTCTGAAGAACTTTAGACCCATTGTATGGATTTAATTTAATTGTTAAACTACAAGCACAGTTATTAGGCTTTTACTTAGCAGTGGTATAATTTTTTTAAAAAAAGTCTCTCTGTTTTTCCACTGGCTGTAGCTTCCAATCACGCTGTGTCATTGAGTATAGGGACGCCTTTTGTGGATGGGAGAGGGTTGAATTCAAGCCTCTGGGCTGTAAGTGAAATTGGTGTGGGTTGTCTCCTACCTTCCAGTCTTAAAAACATTTGACACTTTGACATTCTCACTGATAAGAGGATCTGACAGAGGCTCATCAACAACAGGGCATTGTTATCAGCTTTGGCAGAAATCATAGCCACAGCCTGATGTGAAGTGAAGACTTGCATTTAGTACCAGGAGGGTGAATGCAATTCAGTGTCAGTTGTTCCCAGTGTGCAACTAGGAGAAAGGCAGGAAGTTACTTAAAGGACGTCTTTTTCCCACTTCCATCTCCATCATCTTGGAAATAGATTGCAAAATGTTCACAAGCTTTTCCTTTTTAAATGTGAAAGCAGAGATAAATGTCTCATTATTATACCGTACTTTAATTCAGCTTGGGAGAGGGGAGAGCAGGGGAAACTTATGCACTCTAGCATTTGGTTTTAGGTGTTGGTCTTTAAAAGTTCCACAATGGTTGCCTTGGACATCTTTCCACATCTTTTTCTTCAAGAATTTGGCTGCATTTAAGATAGGATTTCCACAATGTATTCTGCATAGCCCATCTGGAATGGGCATTCAAATTCTGTCTCAACCAAAATGATGGAAAACATTTTGGATAAGAAGGCTGTAAACAGTTATAACTGAAATGAATTCTGACAAGTCATAGTTGAATTCCTGTTGTTCAGAAACAACTACCCACTCTTTTGTTCTTTCTTCCCTACTTTTAAATGGATTTTGAATAGGATGTTTAATATGAGAGAATTCAAAAGTCCAAGATTGTAGGAAATTGAAGGGTTTATTGGGGCCAATCAAAGTGCCCTCATTAATGAATGCAAGTGTCTTGACAGCCCTTAAGGGTGCCAGCAAGTCAGACTCCAATACAGCATCCTAAAGCAAACTGAGGAGAAAAAATCCAGGAGAAGACAGAGGAAAAAAACCCACAAAGAGAAATTAACAGCAGGATTGGGTTTCTAGCACTGTTATTTATTTCGGATACTCAATAAATGGAGAAATTAAATACTTCCTTTCATTATCAGGTCAATGGTCTGAGGTGTTGATAAAAATGACAAATGGGATTTTTAAGTAACAAATGCCGAATTTAGCACCATTTTCTTGGAATAGATTAATATCTGCACAAATGCACAATGCAGAAAAACAACAACAGTAAGTTGTTATCTTTCCTCTTTTATTGGCAGAGGAGTTGGAAGGGATTGATTTGATTTAATTTAGGATAACTTAACAATTAAAAGAAAGCAGGGGTGCACAAACGGAGTCCTGGCTATTATTGTTGTTAAATCACCCTTTTTATTTTTTACAATGGGTCAACTCAAGATGGTGAACATACTCAATAGTCCTGCCCCCTATTTTCCTCACAACAATAAGCCTGTGAATGAGTTGAGCTGAGAGAGAGTCATTGACTCAAATAACCCATTAACCACCCTAGTTCTTCTGTGCATACAAAGATGTTCAGAGAGGAGCTAGTTATCTGCCACTTAACTCTCATACACCAGTTATCTGTTCCTGTTCCTAAATGTTAGCCTTTGATACAACATAGCATAATGTTATAACCTTTGGACAATTGAAATCAATGGCTTTTCCATTTCATAAACACGCTTCTTCAGATGTTTCACTTAAGATGAAAAGCCCAGACAAATCTGTAGAAAATACCTAAGTATGCCCTGGCCAGAAGTCCCTCTTTCCTAGACAGATCTTTTAATTTTCTCTGAATGGTGCCATAGGAAACACCTGCCCTGGGGTCTATCGCATTTTACCCAGCTGGTTTCTTTCATCCATGCACTGACTTTGGGTCAGCCTCACAAGCAGGTGTTTTCCCTCAGAACAGCTTTCCTGCCACAATTGGAGTAGATCACAAAGGCTGAACTTGGTTGCCAAAGGTCGAGGGTCTAACACAACAGCATCGGATCCCTTGGGGAACAGGTCTTACCAGATGTTCAATATTATTGAAGCTTATGTGCTGAAAATTGTGATAGAGTGTTCTCAGCATTTGAAATAAATTTAACAAGAATGAGTTTAAAAGCTGTCTCCCATTAGACAATGTCTGTTCAATGGACAGAAAGGTTAAAGTTAATTTGATCAGGCATGTATACTTTCTCCAAAATGGGAACACGTGTATTGAGAGGATTGGCCCCATTTGTTGCAATTTTGGGTCTCATTTTAAGAAAGGTAACGATATGCATATGGAAACAATTGATAAAAAGAAGTCATTGAAATTTCTTCTGTTAAAAAAAAGCCTTAATTAAATAATATATTTGCCAGGGCAGGCAGAAATGCAAATTAGAATGAAACCAATGATGAGATATTGTAGTGTTGGGTGTGTTTGTTTATGTGTATGAATTGTCAGTTGTTAGACTACAGGCTGTTAATTTACAACTTATTTTCCAAAGTATTATTTTACAAAGAGGGAAAAGGGTGCACACATATGAACAATTAACTTAGGGTAATGTTTTCATAACTGAATTAAGTAGGGCAGTTTATGAATAACTAAATAGAAGCTAGAAGAATATTTAGTAGTATTGTGCAAATGGGAAATAGGAATAGTGGGGGGGAAGCATAATAATACCATTATTTGCTTTTGCCAAAAGATATTAGAATAATTTTTAACACTTTAATTGATATTTGATTTACTTTAGAAAAGCCATAGTGAAGAAGTATTGAAGTATGAAAAACTTCCTGTTTCATTAAACAAAAAGAACAAATGCAAATAAAAATAATGCATTTTTGTCAGATATTATTTATTTACTAAAATATTTGTAAACTAGACAGCAGAGATATACGAGTAGTCCCAAAGATGCTTTTCATGAGGCAACTGGACTTTCTTGTTTTTCTTTGAAGACATTTCACTTCTCATCATCTCTGATTGGATGGTGAGGAATGGAAGGATTTATATTCCTTGCAGACAGCTGGTTATTTGCATTCTTTTAGAGAGTTGTTGAGGCCACCTGGAGGTTTATCTGTGTCATCAGGATGACCTGAGTAGTGCAAATGGGTGTGGAGCCTTCTTGGAACTGTTGAAAGGCCTGTGTTGTAGACTGGAGATAAATGAAGGATCTCTCCCCCTCTGTTGAGAGAGGGCTGTTCAGTTTTGACCTAAATGGCCTCTTTGATCCCTCTTTCAAACCAGCGATCCTCTGTCCAAAATGGGGACTTTGCTGTGTTCAAAAGAGTGGCCTTTGTCTTTTAAATGCAGATGGACTTCTGAATCTTGTCCTGATGGATTTGTTCTCCTATGTTGTGCCATGTGTTTATGAAGTGATTGTTTTGTTTCCCCAATGTACAGATCTGCACATGGCTCATTGCATTGTACTGCATATTACCACGTTGCTCAGTTTGTGTCTGGGTGTTTTATCCTTGGGGTGGACAAGCTTCTGCCTTAATGTATTCTTGGGATTGAAGTGTGCACGTATGTTGTGTTGGCTGAAGATCTTCCTGAGCTTTTCTGATATTCCTGCAATATATGGAATGAGTATGTTGCTTCGTTTATTGTTTTCTTCTTTGTCTGTTATGAAGGAGCTCCTGCTAGGTCTTTTTTGGGATTTGATGAAGGCCCACTTGGGGATAGCCACAAGTTCTGAGGTCTTCTTTAATATGTTTAGTTCTTTTTCTTTCCCATCTTTGCTGGTAGGCAAGCCTTCAGCTCAGTGGTGTAGGGCAGAGCTTTTCAACCTATTCACAGATTGTACCACTTTTAGGATATGGCAATATTCGACTACCACCAGTCACCTAGCAAATTGTCAAAAACTTGACCAAAAAAAGGAAAAAAGTGATAAAGTACACACAGTCCTCGACTTACAACAGTTTGCTTAGTTACTGTTCGAAGTTACAACGACATTGAAAAAAGTGACTTATGACCATTTTTCACACTTGCAGTGTCCCCAGAGTGATTGTCAGAATCCAGTTATACTTATTTTCTATCTACCTACTCTGATATAAAACCAATTCTTACTCCCTTCTGGATTCTGTCATACTATTAAGGGGGAGGAGGGTAAGCATGGGGTTTTTATGACTTTCACTTCCTGCACTACAAAGTAACCTTTTGTTGATTCTCTTCGAGAGTACTAACCATAACAATGCGGCCATCTGCCTTTCATCCTACTCCCTCTGAATTTCTCCCCTTTACCGGCAGCGAGGGAAAAGGGGGGAAAAATGCGACGCCTGGGATCTGGGTAGAGAGAGAATGAATGATGTGCCAACAGAGCGGACTGACCATATGTCTCCTGGACTTAACACCTAGAAGTCTGCAGGATTGGATCACCCGGAAGAACTGTGGGGTGGGGGCTGCTTGGGAACACTTTAAAACATCGAATGCTTGGGGGGGGGATCACTCAGATCCTGTCTAGCATGCCTGCAGTCGATTTCTCTTAATAAAAATTCCTGTTGGAAGAGATGTTCCAAGAGTCCTGATTTCTTAAGATGTAAATTGAGGTGGGTCCTTACAGTGATTTACATTCAGATGCTTGTAACTGATTCATATTTTATGATGGTCACATTGTCCCAGAGTCATGTGATCCCCCTTTGCAACCTTCTGATAAGCAAAGTCAATGGGGAAGCCAGATTCACTTAACAACTATGTTACTAATTTAACAATTGCAGTGATTCACTGAACAAATGTGGCAAGAAAAGTCATAAAATGGTGCAAAACTCATTTAACAAATTTCTCACTCCTCCTCCTTTTATATATTCTCTTCTCCCCCTCCTTCTTTTATATCCTCTCTTCTCTCCCTCTTTTTATATCCTCTTCTCTTCCCCCTCTTTCTTTTATATCCTCTCTTCTCTCCCCCTCCTTCTTTTATATCCTCTCCTCTTCCCCCCTCCTTTTCTCTTCACTGCACCTCCAGCTGATTTCTCTCCTCAAGGCTGCACTTCTCCATCTCTCTTTTGCTGTCCCCTTCTCTTTCGCCCATTGTCTTTTTTTTCTCTCCCTCACCCACCAAAACCAGCTTCTTTTATAGCCTCTCCTCTCTCCACCCTCCTCCCATTTCCTTCCGGGTGTGCCAGAAGTGCCGATCCTAGGACCTCAGTCTCACCCCTGCAGCCTTGCAGAAGCGCACGTTGATACTGGGGCTTCTGCTGAGCCCTGCAGCCCTGCAGAAGTGCCAATCAGCATGTAGCTGCACATGCCGATCCTGGGGCTTCTGCTGACTCTCCCTCAGGCTTGTGCAGTGCAGTGCTGCTGCTGCTTCAGCTCATTCCCCTCCCCTGCTACACTTGTCTAGAATGGTCGCATACCACCTGCCAGGTGCCAAAGTACCACCAGTGGTATGCATTCCACTATGCTCCAATGGGTGGTGAGAATCAAAATGTAAATATTGATGTCTGTGTGGGGGTTTTCTGTAAACTTCAGTGTTAAGGCTTCTGTCTTCCTTAATATGTACTGCACAATCCAGGAAGGCCAGACTATTTTCCTTATCATCTTCCTGTGTGAATTTGATGTATCTGTCCACCGAGTTGATACGTTTGGTGAACGCTTCCAGTTCCTGTGTTTTGATCTTGAGCCAAGTATCATCCACATACCTATACCATTGAGTGGGTGGAATTCCTGTGAAGGAGTTTAGGGCTTTGGTTTATACCTCTTCCATGTAGAGATTGGCCACAATGGGGGACCCAGGTTAACCTATGGTGCAGCCGTGTTTTTGTCTCTAGAAACCTTCATTGTATTTAAGATAGGTAATGGGCAGGCAGAGGTCCATCATGGCACATATGCGGTCTGGGCTGAGGTTCTGTCACCTAAGACACTGTCTTGTAGCAGTCATTTCTTCACTACCATGACAGCTTCAGTTGTTGGAATGCAGGTGAAGAAGGAAGTCACATCATAGGAAATCATGGTCTCATCTGGTCCAGTTTTAGTTTCCAAACCTTGCTGGTGAAGTCCTGTGAATTGTTGATGTGATGGGGAGTGTTGCCAATTACAGGAGCTAATAAAGTGGTTAGATGTTTTGCAATGTTGTAGTTGACAGACTTGATGCTGCTGACAATTGGTCTGAGTGGTGTTCCCTCTTTGTGGATTTTGGGGAGTCCATATATGCATGGCACGGCTTCCCCAGGTTATATGGATGATACTTGGGTCAAGATCAAAGTACAGGAATTGGAAGTGTTCACCAAACATATCAACAGATACATCAAATTCACATGGGAAGATGTTAAGGAAAATAGTCTAGCCTTCCTGGATTGTGCAATACACATTAAGGAAGACAGAAGCTTTAAAACTGAAGTTTGCAGAAAATCCCCACACCCAGATCAATATTTACATTTTGATTCTCACCACCTATTGGGGCACAAAAAGGGAGTTATCAGAACCCTACACCACCGATCTGTAGTTTTTAATCTGTGTCAAAACTACAGACCGATTTCGCTGCTTAATGTGGATTATAAAATTTTTACTTCAATAATGGCAGAGAGACTGAAAAAATACTTAGTTGAATTCATACATCCAGACCAAAATGGCTTTTTACCAAAGAGACAAATTAAAAATAACTTGAGTGATAATGGACGTATTAGAATATTATGAATTACATCCAGGGAAACAATTGGCACTAATATTTCTAGATGCCCAAAAGGCATTTGATAATGTTTCTTGGCAATTTATGATTCAGCAACTACAAATAATGGACTTTAGACAGGACTTTATAAATATGATAAAAACAATATATAATAAACAGACAGCCAAAGTGATCGTGAATGGAGATTGTACGGAGAGCTTTGAGATACGAAAAGGCACAAGGCAAGGATGTCCATTATCCCCATTATTATTCATTTGCACTCTGGAAGTTTTAAATAGAAATATCAGGCAAGATATAGAAATTAAAGGACTGGAGATTAAAGGCAAAAAATATAAATTACAAGTATTTGCTGATGATTTAGTATTTATTTTAGAAGAACCTTTGGAGATGATCCCTAAACTACTGGGAAAGATAGAACAGTATGGAGAAATGGCAGGATTAAAAATAAATAAATAAAAAAACTAAAGTAATAGTTAAGAACCTCACAGATAAACAAAAAAAACCCCAAATGTCAGAAAAGACAGAGTTACAGATAGTGAAAAAGGTCAAATATTTGGGCATACATCTATCGGCGAGATGTTCAACAATAAAAGAAGATAACTATATAAAGTTATTGAATCAAATAAAACTGGACTTGGAAAGATGGAGAAATTTGCAATTGTCAATATTAGGAAGAATCGCTACAGTGAAAATGAATGTATTGCGGAAAATTCTATTTTTATTTCAAACAATTCCGATAAAACTTGAAAAAAAATTCTTTCAAGATTTAAATTCATTAATTTTGAAATTTGTTTGGCAAGGAAAGAAAGCTAGAATCAAGATGAAAACATTACAAGATGCTAAGGAAAATGGAGGTTTTGGGTTACCGGAGTGGGCTCAGTATTATCAAGCATCTGTTTTAACATGGGTGAAAGAATGGATAACTCTCAGAAACAAAAGGTTGTTATATTTGGAGGGTCATGATCTACAATTGGGGTGGCACACTTTCTTATGGTATGGGAAAAACAGAGTTCATAAGTATTTCCAAAATCACTATATAAGGAATGCATTGTTAACAGTATGGGAAGTAAAAGTAAAATATACCTAAAAATTCCAGGGTGGTTGTCAACTATGGAAGCATTTGTACATCCAAACTTGGTAGACTTTGAAAAAATTTGGACATATAGAGATATTCTAAATTCTGGAGGGAATTTAAAATCTAAACAAGAACTGGAAAATCAGGCTATCAACTTGTTGTGGTGGGCACATTTATAAATGCAAAGTAGATATGAAAAAGACGTTAAACTATTTGGCTTTTACAAAGAACAAACTGTATTTGATAAGATTTTGTTAACTTCAGATGAGAAACTAATTAAGAAAATGTATAAATTTTTGTTAATCCTGGAAATGGAAAGTGAACAAGTTAAAGAAACAATGATAAGATGGCCGAAAAAAAATGGGTATAATATAGAACTAGAAAAATGGCAAAGGTTATGGGACAGAAATTATAAATTGACAATGTCAACTTCGTATAAGGAAAATTTATATAAAATGTTTTATAGATGGCACCTGCCACCAGCAAGACTAGCAAAAATGTTTAAAAATATGTCAGATAGATGTTGGAAATGTAAAAATAATTCAGGCACGTATTATCATGTTTGGTGGACATGTGATAAAGCAAAGAGCTATTGGAAAATGATACATACTTGGTTAGAAAAGATATTGGGAAAACATGTAAATTTTAAACCTGAACTTTTCTTACTAGGTATAATGCCAGAAAAGATTAACAAACAAAGCCTATATTTGATTTTACACGTCACAACAGCTGCAAGAATAATGTTTGCGCAATATTGGAAAAATGAAGGAATACCACCAGAGGAAGAAATAATTAAAAAAAAATACTGGAATGTGCAGAGATGGACAGATTGACTATGAGATTGAAAGAAAAAGAAGAAACAGAATATTATCAAACTTGGGACTTATTTTATCAATGGCTAGAGGAAAGAATGAAGGATTAGGAATTAAATATGTATTAGCATTTTTTAAACCCAGATAGCACGTTGGTTGAAAAAATATTATATGTATGTAAGAAAAAATCAATAAAACCTTATTAAAAAAAAAGAACCCTACACCACCGAACTGAAGGCCTATCTACCAGCAAAGATGGGAAAGAAAGAGAACTAAAACATATCAAGCAATACCTCAGAACTTGTGGCCATCCCAAATGGGCCTTTATCAAATCCCCAAAAAGACCCTGCAGGAACTCATCCATAACAGACAAAGAAGAAAATAATAAACAAAGCAATGTACTCATTCCATACATTGCAAGAATATTGGAAAGGTTCAGGAGGATCTTCAGCCAACACAATATATGTGCACACTTCAAACCCAAGAATGCACTAAGGCAGAAGCTTGTCCACCCCAAGGATAAAACACCCAGACACAAACTGAGCAACGTGGTAATATGCAGTACAATGCAATGAGCCATTCCACATTGGGGAAACAAAACAACCATTCCATAAACGCATGGCACAACATAGGAGAACAAACCCATCAGGACAAGATTCAGAAGTCCTTTTACATTTAAAAGACAAAGGCCACTCTTTCGAAAACAGCAAAGTCCACATTTTGGACAGAGAGGATCTCTGGTTTGAAAGAGGGGTCAAAGAGGCTATCTATGTCAAAACTGAACAGCCCTCTCTCAACAGAGGGGGAGGGATATGACTTCATTTATCTCCAGTCTACAACACAGGCCGTTCAACAGTTCCAAGAAGGCTCCACACCCATTTGCACTACTCAGATGATCCTGACAACACAGATAAACCTCCAGGTGGCCTCAATGACTCTTTAAAAGAATGCAAATGATCAGCTGTCTGCAAGGAGTATAAAACCTTCCATTCCCCATCATCCAGTCAGAGCTGAAGAAGTTTCTTGGGTGAGAAATGAAATGTTTTCCAAAAAAAACCCCCAAGAAAGTCCAGTTGCCTTGTGAAAAAATATCTTTAGAACAACTATGACCTGGATGACTGAGAATCTCCATAGATATATAAGTGAGTATCATCAATGTACTGATGTGTCAAGAGATGACCTCATTGAAAAGTTTTATGTTTGTGTTAACTAGTAATAGGGAGAGAGTAGAAAGCCATACCTTTCTTTCTACCCCACTCCCCTGAAATTGGAACTGTCAATGGAGAAAGGAAAACTCCTGTAAAACCATGTCCTCCCAACCCCTTACGCTAGTCCACGGGTCGGCAACCCGCGGCTCTGGAGCCGCATGCGGCTCTTTCAGCCTTCTACTCCAGCTCCTCCTCTGCCATTTGCAGAGAGAGAGAGACAGAGACAGAGAGGCACTTGCGCTTCCCCCCCTCCTTCCAGCAACTCCAGCTGAATAAGAATGTCCGCGGTGTGTCAGCTTGTCAGAGAAGAGCGTGGGGCTGGCTGGCCAGGTGAGAAGATCGGAGGGAGAGAGAGAGAGAGACAGAGAGAGACAGAGACAGAGAGAGACAGAGAGAGAGAGAGAGAGAGAAGGGAGGGAGGGAGATAGGGAGGGAGGGAGAGAGAGGGAGGAAGAGAGAGGGAGAGAGAGAGAGGAAGAGAGAGAGAGAGAGGGAGAGAGAGGGAGGGAGGGAGGGAGGGAGAGAGGAGAGAGAGAGAGAGAGAGAGAGAGAGAGAGAGACCTGGCTGGATTCTCAACCCAACCCCCAAACTCATATGTGGGTGGATTTTTTGGGGGAATCAAAGGGATCCCAGATTCCAGACAGGAAGAGAGTTTTGGAAGGGAAGGGAGGGAGGCGTGTGAGCCCACCCAGCCTGGGACACAACAGACACCCCCAGGCCAAATGCAGGGAAACTCCGAAGCCCTCCGATCCTTCCCAAAATGAAACGAAGGCAATTGATTGGTGGACGATGAGCAGACGGAGGTCCGAGGGAAAAAAGGGGATTTCACCCAGGCTGTTTTCGCGCGAAAACTCCAGAACCGGCTCTGCTGCTTCTGTGCCTCTGTGGGTTTAATCTCAGTCCAGTTCTAGTCTGGGAGAAACAAAGTCCCAGGAGTTTCTTTCACTCTTGAAACCGACCGGACGGTGGGCAGAGGCTGGGACAGCAGGCTCACTCCCGGCTGACCCTGGGAGCCCCAAACACGGAACCCCGGGGGGGGGAGCAAAGCCCCTGAGTGGCAGGAGGGATCTGGGATGACCAGTGCCCTCCCACCTCCCCTCCCCGGGGGTCACATCAATAAAAATGCCACAACTGATGAGGGTGCAAGCTGAAGGCTGCGAGGACAAACTGTGCAGAATGCTGGAAGAAAGAATGCTATGCCTTCCATAATACTGTGTTGATTCACAGATATCTTTTTAATAATAATAATAATAATAATAATAATAATAATAATAATAATAATAATAATAATAATAATAATAATAATAATAATAATAATAATAATAATAATAATAATAATAATAACAACAACAACAACAACAACAATAATAATAATAATAATAATAAAAACACTGTTTTAAATACATGAGAAAAAGAAAGAAAATTAAAAGAGAAAAGAAAAAGAAAAGCTTGATTGGTTCAAGCCAAGGCCCATCTTTCTCCTAATTTTCTCCTGTGTTTCAATCACTTTTCAAAAAGTTTTATTTGGAGAAAGAAAATTTCTCCTTTTCACTTTCCCTTTTTTGCCTTTGTGACCCACAATATACACAAATAAGCAAAATCCAGCAGAACATTCAAGGGGGAAAAGTGCAAAGTGTGAGGTGGCTGCAAAACCCAACAATTTTAGGCAGCATCAACACAAAGAGACATTTTTAAGGAAAGGGCAAAGGACCCCAATGAGGGGCAGCCATTTGCTTCCCATCACTGCCAGAATCCCCTGAAGGAAGAGCTTCTCCCCCCGACTGAAGACTGACAAACCCCAAATCCCCCTTTCGGAGCAGGGTGGACAGAAGAGATTTTGGGGGAATCTCAAGGGGGGCCTTTGGGGGGATTCAGTGGGAGATCCCCCCCAGACCACCCTCTGCCTGCAGCCGGCCAGCCTCCTTCCCAGCCTCAGGAACCGGCCATTCCTGAGGAAGGAGGTGGGAAGGGGTCCCACTACCTGATGGCAGCTTCTGCCCAGGATGGGGGGGACAGGGGGACCCAACTTGCCACAGCCAACTCAATGCCAGACAACTTGCCGCAGGATGTGTTTCTTATGACCTGAATTTTAGTTTTAATGTTTGTGAGTGTTTTTGGACTCCCTCCCCCAAATCAGGAACCTTCCCCAGTGTGAAGAGGGAAGCAATTTGGCTGCAGGTGAAGCTGAGTCTATTGCCAAAAAGGGGGTTTTAAGGGGGGCTTTCTCCCAGACCCCCAAAATTGGCTGAATGAAATTTCTCAGCCTTTGAATCAGTTTCTTCTCAAGGCAGAGGAAAGAGAAAGAGAGAGAGAGAGAGAAGGGAGGGAGGGAGGAAGGGAGAGAGGGAGAGAGAGGGAGAGAGAGGGAGGGAGGGAGAGAGAGAGAGGGAGGGAGGGAGGGAGAGAGAGAATATGAATATATGTGGTTGTCCTTACTAGACTTTTAGTAAAGAACGTTTAATGAAATATTTTGATGTTTTTTTTAATTAAGAGATGAGGTATGGGGATAATTTTATTATGAGTATTTTATTTGAAAGTAACCTTCCACCCAGCGTCTGTTTTTGTTGCATGCAGAAATAAAAATTTGTTTTCTTTGTAGCAGTTCATTGATTTCATAAATGCAACACACTATAGTTTTTTTATACATAGCATAAAGGTAAAAAAGGATATATGCAGTGTTATCTTCATTTTAGATGTCAAAAGGGTTTTGTGGCTCCCAGTGTTTTCTTTTCTGTGGGAAACGGGTCCAAATGGCTCTTTGAGTGTTTAAGGTTGCCGACCCCTGCGCTAGTCCATAAAAGTGCAATGATTAATGGTCTCAAAAACAATTTTAGTGAGGGCTACAATGGATGTATCATCCCAACCCAATTTTGTCAAAAAAATCATCAAGTGGAATTACTATAGTATTATAACCTGGTATAAACCCTGACTGAAAAGGCTTTAATTTCAGTTTCCTCCAAGGTTCTGTGGAGTTATAAACCATTTTTTCAACAATATTTTTCAAAAAGGAAAGGTTGGAAACTGGACAGAAATTGTCCAGTTCTTTTGAATCCAGTGATGGTTTCTGGAAGGGAGATCAGACCACCATTTCTTTCAAACTGGTTGGAACCATTGAATCCCCTCAAGAAAACATCCTTCCGGTGACCTCGCTGACTGTAGACCCAGGGAAAATTGCTCCGCTCCCCGGGTCCGAAATTTCTTCACTGGCGGGCCCATTTGGGCTAAATGCCACCCTGGAGGAGTGGCCACCGAAGGGCGAACCTTTGAGGAACGGGAGCCAGCGGTAGCCGGCTTACTGAACCCAAAGCAGCCCCTGGAACCAGCAAAAGAAAGGAGGATCGCATTTATGCGAGTCGCCATTCCCAGCTGATCGTCGGAGACAGAAAACAGCTGATTTGGAAGGCAAGCAGCCGGGACGGGTGAGACTATGCTTCTTTTCTCTTTATGAAGTGGACTTTATTGAAGCCTGTCTTTAATTCGAAGCTGGAAGCCTGAAGGGAGGAAGGAGGTGGATTTATCCCCCCCCCGTGTAAATGGCGGTTTAAGCGATTTTAAGAAGAACTGATTTGGATTACCTTAAAAAACTTTAATTGGAGAAATCATCTTACTTTTGGAAGGAGAGGAAGACTTAATAAGTGGGAAAAGTCACTCTGTTTTTTTTTTCCTGTTCTCTTTATTAACTTTAAAGAACTTTTAAACTGTGTTTCCACTTTGGATATTTTTTTTTCTTTTTTACCACCTAGCGGCTACATTGTAACTTTCCTTTCTTTGTTCTCTGATAGTTTTGTTTATTCAGCTGCAATACTTGGCTGCATGCCCAGGCACTTGGCTGCATGCCCAGACATCCTTATCTCTCTCAAAAGCTACTGAGAGGGAAGCTTTTTTTTCTGTCTGTGAGTGTTTGGTCTTTTTAGCTAGCTGTATATTCCTTACAGCAAAGGAAAATATAAGAGAAGAGAAATTATTTTTTGGTTTTTTTTTTCTTTTTTTTGTATTTGGGTGGCTGTGGAAAATAAATTTTTAAATTTATAATTAGATCATTTTCCTTTATAATATTTTTGTCTTTACATGACAATTTTTTTTCTTTTTTTTTTGGTTTTTCTTTTGGATATAAATATATCTTTTTTCTTTCTGGCCTTTTTGTCTGTTTTTTTTTGCTTTTTTTATTCTCCCTCCCTTTTGGATGGTTGTGGAAGTTTTTTGTTGTTCCTTTTTTTTTCTTTAACTAGCTTTTTGCTGGAATTATTAGTATTTTTTTCTTTTTTCCTTTTTTTTCTTTCCTTTCAAAGTACGTTTGCCTTGTCTCCTGATAATAGGAGGGCATTGGATTATAATTGGCCATCGGGCCCTCTGGTGGATTATAACTAGCCATTGGGCTCCTCAGTGGATTATAAATAAATACAACAATTAGAAGATGAGTGTCTCAAACTTGGCTAAAGGGGTGAAGAAGGGCTCTTCGGCCCCCGCTTCAACCTCGGTGAGCCCAGCCCCTCAAAAATCAATTACTACATTTTTACAACAGGAAACTCAACAAAAAGACACACAAGCGATACTCCAAGCAATTGCAGATTCCAAAATGGAAATGAAAAAAAATTGGATAAAAATTATGAAGACTTGAAAAGTGATCTTCTTAAAATGGATCAAAAAATGGAAACTTTCCAACAGGCGATGATAGACACTCAACAAAGAATGCAAAAAATAGAGGATAAGTCAGAAATGGTTGATCAGAAACTAGAAGCATTACAAGATGAGAACCAGAGATTGGCGCAAGTAAACGCGGAATTGGAAGACAGCATTGCTGTCATGGAGATGGAAAGGACGTCATACTTCTTGAGATTCCAAAATATCATAGAAGAGAAAGATGAGAACCTGTTAGAGTTGATGAGTGAGTTATTGGCGGAACGACTTGGAATGGAAATGGATCAAATGAAACAAGAAATGGATCAGGTTTTTAGAGTCAATTCAAGCTATGCAAGAAGAAATAGAGTTCCCAGAGAGGTCCACGTAAGATTCCTCAAAAGATCAACATGAGATGAGATTTTGAGAGCAATAAGAGACCAGCCATTGAAATATAAAGATAAAGAATTGGTAATTCTTAAACAGATCCCGAAGAGAATAAGAGAAGCATGAAGAGAATATCAATTTTTGACAAGGAAACTGCTGAATAAAGGAGTGAATTTTAGATGGTTGGTCCCGGAAGGATTATTAATCTTTTGGGACTCGAGAAGATATAGATTGGATACTCCACTTAAAGCAGAGGAATTTTTTAACAATCATAAAAGCTTTCTGGAAGAAGGCGATATCAGGTCTAAGAAACCAGAGGAAGAAGCAGGAGCATCGAAACAAACAGAAGAGGAAGAACCTAAAAAGACCCAATCAGAAGAAGATGTAAGACCCAAGGATCAGAGACAGATAACTTCTCCTAGAAGACTGAGATCCAAATACAACTAAAATTATGGAAGAAAATGAAATTTTTCCAACAAATATAAATGGTCTTAACTTCCCATCAAAAAGGAGTAAAATATTTTATAGACTACAAAAATTGAAAATGGACATAATTTGTCTTCAAGAGACGCATATAAAAGGACAACACTTTAGACTCTTAGAACAACCAAAAATAGGCAAACTTTATTTTTTGTCGGCATTGCAAAAGAAAAGAGGGGTAGCCCTTTATATAAAAGAGAAGATGAATCCAAAACAAATTTATGTTGATGATGAAGGAAGACTATTAATGGTGGAAATTATATGGAATCAAAAACAAATTTTGATGATTGCGATATATGCCCCCAATGAGAAACAAGACCAATTTTTTCAGCAATTATATGATAAATTAATGGAATTAAACTATCAAAATCTTTGTATTCTTGGAGACTTTAATGCGATAGCTGATGCAAAACAGGATTATAAGAGCTATAAACAAGGGAAAAAAGGGGGAAATACCTTATCTAATTCTTTTCTAAAGATGAAAGACGAATTAGGTATACAAGATATATGGAGAGAAATGAACCCAGATAAAGCACAATATACATTTTATTCAAATAGGCATAAATTCTGGTCACGAATTGATATGATATGGACTTCTTACGATTTAAAGACTATGATACAGGAGATTGAAATAGAACCTAATATTTGGGCAGATCATAATCCAATTAGAATGACATGGAAAGGAACTAGAAAGAAACTAAGATGGTGGCTGAACAAAGCTATACTGAAAGAAAAAGAATTTTTACAATTAGCAATGAAAGAAATGGATTTTTTTTAAAATAAATAAGAAAGAAGAAACCTCCATTCAAAATGTATGGGATACAGCGAAAGCTTATTTTAGGGGCGTGGCTATAACCTATGTTGCCAAAAAGAATAAAGAAAAGAAACAAACACAGCTTAGATTGAAAGAACAACTTAGTAACTTGGAACTGGAGCTACGAAACGATCCACAAAAGAAAGAATTTAAGACACAAATGGAATTAATAAAACACAAATTAAATTTACTGGAGATGGATATAAGGGCACAACAGATTAAACGATGTAAACAGAATTTCTTTGAAAATGCCAATAAACCCGGAAGATGGCTGGCATATAAATTGAAAAAAGAAAGAGAAAAAAGACTGATAAGTAAACTACAAGATTCAAAAGGCCAATTATACTGCCATAATGATGCAATTAAAGAAATTACTACAGCTTATTAGAGACACTTTATAAGACTGAGGTGGTTTCGAATGAGGCAATACAGGAATATTTAAAAGAAGCGGATCTTCCAAAGGTACCAGAGAATATGCAATACATACTAAATGAGAGCATAACAATGATGGAGATTACAGAGGCGATAAAAAGGCAAAAGAAGGATAAAACTCCGGGACCTGATGGTCTCCCTGCAGAATTCTATATAGCTTTACAGGACATTTTCAGCCCGATTTTGAAAGATCTTTGTAATGAAGCCTTTTCAGAGACAAAAATACCAAATTCATGGAAAGAAGCAAACATTTCTCTTATACCTAAAGAAGACACTGATTGTACACAAATTAAAAATTATAGACCAATATCGTTATTAAACGTGGATTATAAAATATTTACTACAATAATGGCAGAAAGAATGAAGAAATTTTTGATTGAATTTGTCCATTCAGACCAAAATGGCTTTTTACCAAAAAGGCAGATAAAGAATAATTTAAGGATTATTTTAAATGTGTTGGAATATTACGAAAACCATCCGGGGAAACAGTTGGCGCTTATATTTCTTGATGCGCAAAAAGCTTTTGATAATCTTAATTGGCAATTTTTGTTCCAACAGTTGAAGGAGATGGACTTTGGCGGAAATTTTATAAATGCAATTCAAGCAATTTATAATAAACAATCAGCAAGGATACTTATAAATGGAGATTACACAGATAGCTTTGAAATCAAAAAAGGCACAAGACAGGGATGTCCACTGTCCCCTTTGTTATTCATTTTTACATTGGAAGTGTTGGCTAGGAATATTAGGCAAGATATTGAGATTAAAGGATTGGAGATAAAAGACCAAAAATATAAACTACAGGCTTTTGCAGATGATTTAGTTTTTATTTTGGAGGAGCCATTAGAAACAGCTGTTAAACTCTTGCGGAAAATAGAGAAATTTGGAGAAGTGGCGGGGTTGAAGATAAACAGGGAAAAGACTAAAGTATTAACGAAGAATTTAACAGACAAACAAAAAATTCAATTTGCTAAAAAGACAAACCTTCAAATAGCTAAAAAAGTTAAATACTTAGGTATCCGTTTAACTTCAAAATACACAACAATAAAAGAGGACAACTATGAGAGACTACTAAAACAAATAAAAGTGGATTTGGAGAAATGGAAAAATCTTCAATTATCATTACTAGGAAGGATAGCGACTGTTAAGATGAACATTTTACCTAAGCTAATTTTTCTTTTTCAAACAGTTCCTGTTAAGTTAAATCAAAAATTCTTCGATGAATTGAACGCTACAATAATGAGATTTATATGGCAAGGGAAAAAAGCTAGAATTAAAATTAAATTATTACAAGATTCTAAAGACAGAGGGGGCTTTGGACTCCCGGATTGGAGACTTTACTATCAGGCAACTATTTTGCTTTGGCTTAAAGAATGGATTACACTGAGAAATAAGCGACTTCTCTATTTAGAGGGGCATGATTTGCAATTAGGTTGGCATGCATTTTTGTGGTATGAGAAAAATAAAGTACATAAATATTTTCAAAATCATGCTATAAGGAATGTACTGTTTTCAGAGTGGGAAAAAATTAAACATAAAATTTACATGAAAATACCTGAGTGGCTCTCGACAATGGAAGCCTTTTCCTATCCAAATTTAATTAATTATGATAAACTCGTTAGCTATAAAGATATTTTGGACAAAGACGGGAAACTTAAAGACAGACAAACTCTTCAGCAACAGGGTATTGACTTAACATGGTGGTCTTACTTGCAAATTCAGACAAGATATGAAAAAGATATAAAGTCTACAGGATTTTATAAAGAACAGACACCACTAGATAAAATATTGCTAAAAACAGATGAAAATTTGATTTAAAAACTCTATAAATTTCTGCTAAGATGGAAGATGGAAGAAGAGCAAGTAAAAGAAACAATGATAGTATGGGCTAAGAACTTTGGATATTCTATAGACTTAGAAGACTGGCAAAAACTGTGGGATCGAAATATAAAACTTACTAAAGCGGTTGCATATAAGGAGAATTTATATAAAATGTTTTACAGATGGCATATGACACCAGTTAGACTAGAGAAAATGTTTAAAAATGTATCAAATATTTGTTGGAAATGTAAACAAAAACCAGGAACTTATCATATCTGGTGGATATGCCCTAATGCAAAGAAATATTGGTTTAAAATCCATATATGGTTAGAAAAGATGACTAAGATACAGATAGAATTCAAACCGGAATTGTTTTTATTAGGAATATTAGGATCTAACAACAGAAAAGAGAATGAATATTTAATTTTACATATATTAACAGCTGCGAGAATAGCATTTGCCCAATTTTGGAAAAATGAAAAAATACCACCTGATCAGATTATTATTATGAAAATATTGGAATGTGCAGAAATGGATAGATTAACTTTAGAAATCAAAGAGAAAGAAGATACAATTTACTTTAAAACATGGGAAAATTTTTATCAATGGTTAGCAATAAGACAGAATGAAAAAAGGTGATGAAATTAAATAAGATAAATGATGTATTTTTTCTTTAATATTATTTTTTAACTTTTCTGTTAGATGTTTACTTTTAAATATAAGTAATTATAATTAATAAGCATTATATCGGTATTTATATGTAACTATATTTAGTTAGTAATATATCACTAATAGTATACTGATTATTGTTATTTACAGAATGAATGATATGTATTGGTTAAGTTTTTATCATTAATAGTGATAAATTTATTAATATAGCTTTTTAGTATTATGTTAACTATGCATATTTAATATGTATACCCGGACGATAGTCTGCTTGCTAAAGCGTTGATTTATTGTTGGGGGTAACCCCATTATTGTATCTACCCTTACCCCTAGTCTAATCCTTGTTTTTTACCCTATGTTATACCTTTACCTACCTTTCCCTTTTTATCCCCATAAGAATAATAATAATAAAAAAAGAAAACATCCACATGGTGTAATAATCAATGAGAATAACCTTGGGAGGCAGATTAAGAGACACAAGCTAGATAACCTTCATGATAAAATTATCGTCAGCCCACAGAAATAAAGGAGATTGTCAGAAGGGACACTCTGTAATTTTCTGGAAAATAAAAGTAAGGCAGGGAAGAAGTTTGTAAACTGCTGTGGGTGGTTGAGCGGCCTTATAAATTCATTAAATAAATAAAATAAGTGTGTCAGACTCATAAGGTTGTGTTACTGTAACCTTACAGTATAATAAAGGTAGTGTTAGTACTAACAGTTTGTGCTTCTTGCCTGTAATCCCTCAAAAAGCTGACACATGGACCCAGCCACATTCCATCTTCTGGGAGGCCTTGACAAATCAAGAGAGTCATGAATAAAAACCCACAATGACCCTGTCCATTTCATCAGGAAAAACAGACCCAGATATTTTTCCAGATATAAATGTGACTATGTGCCAGTCACCTCCATGGGGCCTGCACAGCTGGAGTCCATCTCTAAGTAATAATAATAATAATAATAATAAAGTTGGAAGGGACCTTGGAGGTCATCGAGTCCAACCCCCTGCTCAGGCAGGAAACCCTATACCATTTCAGACAAATGGCTGTCCAGTCTCTTCTTAAAAACTTCCAGTGTTGGAGCATTCACCGCTTCTGGAGGTAGGTTGTTCCACTGGTTAATTGTTCTAACTGTCAGGAAGTTTCTCCTCAGTTCCAGGTTGCTTCTTTCCTTGACTAGTTTCCATCCATTACTTCTTGTCCTGCCCTCAGGCGCCTTGGAGAATAGCTTGACTCCCTCTTCTTTGTGGCAACCCCTGAGATATTGGAAAACTGCTATCATGTCACCCCTAGTCCTTCTTTTCATTAAACTAGACATACCCAATTCCAGCAAACGTTCCTTGATATGCTTTAGCCTCCAGTCCCCTAATCATCTTTGTTGCTCTTCTCTGCACTCTTTCTAGAGTCTCAACATCTTTTTTACATCGTGGTGACCAAAACTGGATGCAGTATTCCAAGTGTGGCCTTACCAAGGCATTGTAAAGTGGTATTAATACTTCACGTGATCTTGATTCTATCCCTCTGTTAATGCAGCCTAGCACTGTGTTGGCTTTTTTGGCAGCTGCAGCACACTGCTGGCTCATATTTAACTGATTGTCCACTAGGACTCCGAGATCCCTCTCACAGTTACTACTATTGAGCAAGGTACCCCCTATACTAACCTGTACATTTGGTTTTTCTTGCCTAAATGTAGAACCTTACTTTTTTCACCATTGAATTTCATTTTGTTAGATAGCGCCCAATGTTCAAGTCTGTCAGTCCTCCTGTTCTTAAGACCTGTCTTCTGGAGTGTTGGCTATTCCTGCCAGCTTGGTGTCATCCGGCAAATTTGATGAGTTCCATCTATCCCCTCGTCCAAATCATTGATGAAGATGTTGAAGAGCACTGGGCCCAGAACAGAGCCCTGGGGCACCCCACTACACACTTCCCTCCATGTAGATGCGGTTCCATTGAGGACCACATGCTGAGTACGGCCGGTCAGCCAGCTACGAATCCATCTGGTGGTGATGCTGTCTAACCCACATTTTTCTATCTTATCAAGTAGTAGGTTGTGATCTACTTTATCAATGCCTTACTGAAGTCCAAGTAAATTATATCCACAGCATTCCTCTGATCCACTAATTTTGTCACTTGGTCAAAGAATGCAATAAGATTTGTCTGGCATGATCTGTTTTTGACAAACCCATGTTGGCTTTTAGTAATGACTTTGTTTGCCTCTAGGTGTTTGCTGATTCGTTGTTTGATTATCTTTTCCAGAATCTTCCCAGGTATTGAGGTCAGGCTGATAGGTCTGTAATTTCCTGGTCCATTTTTTTCCTTTTTTGAAGATGGGAACTACATCAGCTCTTTTCCAGTCCTCCGGTAGTTCCCCAGTGCTCCAGGATCTTTGAAAAATATAGTTCAATGGTTCTGAGATCACATCTGCCAGTTCCTTGAGAACCCTGGGGTGTAAATCCATCTGGTCTGGTGATTTGAAGTCGTCTAGGCTGGACAGGTGCTCACTTACCGTTTTCTTGCCTATCTTAACTTGCATTTCTATTCTGTTTTTTATGGCACTATTTTTGGTAGGTTGGTCTGTTTTTTCCCTTTGTGTAAAGACAGATGCAAAAAATGAGTTAAATAGTTCTGCTTTCTCCCTGTTGCTTGTCACCTTTTTGCCACTTTCACCCACTAGTGGACCAATCATTTCCTTCACTTTTTTCTTGTTTTTTACATGTTGAAAGAAGCTTTTTTTGTTATTTTTGACTTTGGTCGCAAGCCTTAGTTCATTATGAGCCTTAGCTTTCCTCACTTCATCTTTGCAGGCTCGGGCTATTTGCTGATATTCTGTCTTAGTTATGTGCCCCTCTTTCCACTTTCTATACTTGTCCCTTTTATCTTTCAATTTATCAGAGAGTTCTTTATGCAGCCATGCTGGTTTCTTTTGAGAGCTGTAATTTTTCCTCTTTGTTGGTATTGTGCTAGACTGGGCTTTTATTATCTCACTTTTCAAAATTTCCCAAGCTTCTTGAGTTGTTTTCCCCTTGAGGATTCTCATCCATGGAATCCTTCCCAAACCCTCTCTAAGTTTATTGAAATTAGCTCTCTTAAAGTCCAAGACTCTAGTTTGACTGTGTTCTATTGCTTGTGCTTCCATAATGTTGAATTCCAATATTGCATGATCACTTCCTCCCAAGGTTCCTGTGGCTTCAACACCTTTTATCATTTCATCCCTGTTAGTGAGAATTAGATCCAAAATGGCTAATCCCCTAGTTCCCTTCTCTACTTTTTGGGAGACAAAGTTGCATGCAGAAATAAAAATTTGTTTTCTTTGTAGCAGTTCATTGATTTCATAAATGCAACTCACTATAGTTTTTTTATACATAGCACAAAGGTAAAAAAGGATATATGCAGTGTTATCTTCATTTTAGATGTCAAAAGGGTTTTGTGGCTCCCAGTGTTTTTTTTTCTGTGGGAAACGGGTCCAAGTGGCTCTTTGAGTGTTTAAGGTTGCCGACCCCTGATCTAGACAATCTTTTCCCTTTTCTCTCATGTGCTACAGGGGAAGGAAAAGTAAAATATTGTCTATATTCCCTACAGAATTTTCCACTCTTTTCTGCTCTTCATTTAGAACACTGTCTTAGGCATATGACAAAGGGTAATCCTTTCTGTTAGAAATTTAGTAAAAGTATTTGATCACTGATATTGTTAGTCCATCTTCATTTTATACTTATGTCCACCTCAGAAATGTGTCTCTTTTTCATTGTACTAACCTGGGAGGTTCAATGTCAGTAGAAATATTGGCATAATTCAACTTATGTAAACAATTTACTTATCTATTTTTAAATTCTTTCTCCAGATTAAATCGGTGCTCTCTTTCTTTTACTATTGGGTTCTGCTTTGATTAAGAACCTGGAAACCATACTGGACTGTCATGATGCATGCATGTGTTTATGAAGTCAGCAGAAACTGAGTTCAGCTTGAAGAGATTATATTTTTACTGCTATTTCCTTTGTTTTTAGAAATAGCTCTACTTATAATATGTATTTCCTGCAATAAAGTTTGCAAGGGTCAAATTTTCTTCCTTATTCACATTTCCAAGCAGACACAAGAAAATTAGATAAATTAGATAAGAAGATAAGGTAATGAAGTTAGATAAGAAGATGCACTGAATATAATTAGGAAGCCATACTAACAGCCATCTCACAATGCCTCTGGAATCCTGCTCTTTGTATTGCTTTATTCCTAGATTTAATTCCTGAACCTCTTCCTCCCTCTTTTTCTTTTCTTTTTTTAATAAATTTTATTAATTTTTATAGGGTTAGGAATGACGTGGGATCGGGATTAGAGTTGGGGTTTTTCCAAATAACATTCTCAATATTTAGCAAACAGCATAATGTCTGGGTTCATGTGTTTAACAAAAAATAATAGATAATAGTTAATTATCATAAACAATATGTTAATTAATCGCTCGATTGTCTTCTTCTTACTAATATATATTCAAAGTTACATATCACATTCCTTTCTTTCTAACTCATGTTTCTAGCCATTGATAGAAATTATCCCATGTTCTAAAATACACCGAGTCTTCTTTTTCTTTTATCTTTAAAGCCAATCTGTCCATTTCTGCACACTCTAAAATTTTGTTAATTAATACTTCTTCAGTTGGTAAATTTTCATTTTTCCAATGTTGGGTAAATACAATTCTTGTGGAAGTTAGTATGTGTAGAATTAAATATATACAATCTTTCTCATTATTTGCTCCTATTATTCCTAAGAAAAATAATTCTGGCTTAAAGTCTATTTGTTTTTTAGTCATTTTCTCCAATCATAAATGTATTTTTACCCAAAATCTTTTTGCTTTTGGGCATGTCCACCAGATATGATAGTAAGTACTTGGTCTTTGTTTGCATTTCCAACACTTCTTTGAAGTATTTTTAAACATTTTTGCTAATCTCACTGGTGTCATATGCCATCTGTAAAACATTTTATATAAGTTTTCTTTATATGCCACTGCTTTAGTTAATTTAACATTTCTTTCCCATAACTTTTGCCAGTTTTCTAATTCTATATTATATCCAAAGTTCTTTGCCCATATTATCATCGTTTCTTTTACTTGTTCTTCCTCCATCTTTAAGTTTAACAGAAATTTATAGAGTTTCTTAATCAACTTTTCATCTGTTTTTAGCAGTATCTGATCAAATTCTGTCTGTTCTTTATAGAATCCCATTGTTTTAGCATGTTTTCCGTATCTCATTTGAATTTGCAGATATGGCCACCATGATAGATCAATACCTTGTTCTTGTAAATCTTGTCTATCTTTCAATTTTCCTTCAATGTCCAAAATATCTTTATAAGTCACAACTTTGTCGTATGTCAATGCTGCTAACATTGGATGTTCTTGTTTGACAACATATGGAGATGCAGCCTTTTTCTTTCTTATACTTTACTCGTAGAATTAGATGATTGGGTGAGGGGGAGGAATGTGATGGGAGTTAGTTAAACATACAATATTGTAAGAAGAACTGATAAGGGATGGCGGGAGAAAGACCTGGGCGGAAAGCCAGCACTTCAAACTAATTGGAGAATGTGATTTATGACTGTTAGTTGTGGGAGGGAATTGCACTTTGATCTATGTGCTGAAGGGAGGGGAAGTCAGATTCAGGCTTCAATTATGTACGTGCCGAAGCTATGCTGCTCAATTAAAGATTCTTTAAGGTAAACAATGCCTCAAAATTCTTTGAAGAGTTTCATCTTTCGGAACCATGACATCAAGCCAGAATCTACAAACTTTACAAACTTTCTAGGGGTCCTGTGCCCTAATCACTGTCCCCAGGCTTGAGGACAGCAGACAAAGATTCAGGAGAAGATTTCATCATGGAGGAAAAGCAATTACTTGAAGCCAGCAACCCGGCAGCTTCCCAGAGGGGGAAGCGACAGCAAATATGCAGGAAGCAGACTGGTGGAGAGCTACCAGGACGTCTGCCACTGAGGAGGGTGAGTGGGAATGTCTGTCTGCAGCTGGTAGCCAGTCTGAGGAGAGATTTGAAGGGCTAGGGCAGAGAAGCAGAAATCAACTCCTGCTGAGAGAAGCCTCCAGCCCCTCCTTTGCAGATCAGACAGCCTTCCAGCCCCTGAAATCCCCTGCCAAGGCCTCCAGCCCCACAGAGAGATAGAACCCCAGTCTGAGGCCCCTGCAGCAGTGGGGAGTTTGGCAGCCCGCGCAGGTGGATGGTCAGTGACCTCTGAGCTTGCAGCAGCTAATAGAGGCCTTGCAACAGCTTGGGGTGGTGCAGAAGCCAGGAGATCAGCAGCTGGTGGGAGGATGACCGCAGAAAGGAGGCTGGTTGCCACCCCCTAATGTACAGCAACCACTAAGGGGCCTGCAGATGATGGAGTTCCAACAACAACCCCCTCCGAGGCTGCAGGGGGCCTTACAGTGGTTGAGGATGCCACAGCTCCTAGCAGACCAACAGCAGGGGGAATGGCAACAGCCCCCAAATGTGCCACCCCTGGGAATGCAGCAGCAGCCAGGGTGGGGGCCCCAGCAACAACCGGGAGTGCAACAGCCATGGTGGGGGCCACAGCAGCTGTCGAGTCAGCAGCCAGATTGAGGCCAACAGCAACTGGGGGTGCAACAACCACAGAGAAGCTGATTTTTTTTCTCAACCAAGTGCGCTCTCATTTGAACCGCTGGGCCTATCTCTACCCAGACCCAACCGCTATGATCGATGTGATTGCGTCCGGCTTAGAGGGTGAGGCATCCGAATGGCTGAACAACTTATATAAAGAGCAAGCCCCCGAATTAGAGGACCCCCACCTCTTCCTCCTAGGACTGAGAGAAAGATTTGAGGACCCATCCATTGCCCTCAAAGCAAAAGAACAAATTCATAAAATAAAATAAGCCGGCAGGCCTGCCCTGGAGTATGTACGAGAGTTTCGCAAGTTAGCGAAGATAGAGAGGTGGCATGAGCAGTCCATAGTCCATAACTTCAGGGAAGGATTGGATGATCACCTCTGTCAGGCATGCATCTATCGAGCAGTACCTGATCAGCTGCAAGAATGGTACCAGGCAGCAGTAAGACAGCAGTAGGCCCGCTATAAGAAGCCTTTCCCACCTGAAGCCGAGCCGAAGCCAGAGCAACCCAAATGGCAACCACCCCCAAAAAAACTTCCAATTGCTGCGACTGCTGAATGACCCAGGCCACCTGCAGGCCCGCCAATCAAGTGCTTCCAATGCGGACAGCAGGGACATCGAGCAGCGAATTGCCCAGAGTAGACTGGGACCAGCAGCGAGAAAGAATCCTGCCCAGCAGCCAATGAGAGAGAAATCCAACTGGATCACACAGGAACCAGTTGCCCAAGTCACCCCCCCCCACACGCAGGAGGATGCCGGGACTAAGGCTGGATCCACCCCGCTCTACCCTCTTTCGACAGTGACGACGGAGATAACGACCTGATGGTGAGTCAACATGTCCCATCTTTTTCACAGCCAGCCAAACTCATAATCCCTAAGTCAGGAGCACAGACAGACTTAAAAGTGCTAGCCAATTCTGGATGCTCCTGATGCGTCATTAGCTTGCCATTTGCCATGAAAATGGGCATACGAGCAAAGCTGCTCTCCAAACCTGTGACGTTTGAGCAAGCCGATGGCTCCCTGATGGGAGGGACTTTAGTCACTCAATTAACTGAGCCCCTATGCTTAGAAATAGGAGAGCATTGGGAATTCATTCATCTCCTGGTGGCTCCAAAAATGACTGAGACTGTGATCCTGGGATTAGCCTGGTTGGACAAATGGAAGCCGTTTATCTGCTGGGAGAAAGGAATGAGAACTGTGAGGCTACCTATAGGGCCCAAGCCCCCTATTGATTAAACAGATGTTACAGGAAACTTTAGCCCACCCAATGAGCGAGCGCACGTGGCTGCCTCACTGCCACCAGGCGAGCCACTCATCCCCAGCGAGTACCGGGACCTGGCAGAGGCATTTAGTGAGAAGGAATGCGACACCCTGCCTCCCCAATGATTGTTCCATTGAACTGTTGCCGGGAGCCGAACTCCCATGACCAAGAATGTACGCCATGTCCCCCCTCGAAATGGAGGAGATGCAGCAATATGTGGACAAAAACCTAGAGAGGGGGCTCATTGAACGGGCCAAGTCTGCTGTGGGAGCCCCTGTGTTGTTTAAAGAAAAAAAAGATGGGTCTCTTCGTCTCTGCATAGACTATAAGTGTCTCAATGCTGTGAGTGTGGAAAATAAATACCCCTCCCCCACCTGGCTAAGGAGAGTGTCTTCACTAAATTAGACCTGAGAGAGGCATACTACTGGATGAGAATAAAGAAGGGAGATGAGTGGAAAACTGCCTTCAACTGCCCCATGGGGAGCTATCAGTTCAAAGTCATGCCATTTGGACTACAGGGGGCCCCAGACGTATTCATGCAGTTGATTAATGAGGTCCTACATGGTGTATCTTGATGATATCCTGATATAAAGCACGAATATGACTGATCATATAAAGCTGGTGAGAGAAGTGTTAAAGAAACTATCGAATTCCAAGCTTTATGTCAAACTGTCAAAATGTGAATTTCACCAGACCCGATTAGATTATCTTGGCTATAGAATTTCCAATGAGGGCATTGAAATGGACCCAGCCAAAGTGAAAGCTGTAATTGAATGGCAGCCCCCAAAGACTCGCAAACAGCTCCAGAGCTTCCTAGGTTTTGCCAACTTCTACCGTTAATTCATTCCCTCCTTTGCTGAGATTGCCCTACCCCTTACAGAACTACTCAAAACAGGCAAAGGAGAGGGAAACCATGACCGAGCCAATCACTAGCATGGACTATGGGCTGTCAAACCGCTTTTGAGAATCTAAACAGACTATTTGCTGTTGAGCCAGTCCTAAAGCACCGCTGCCCAGGGGAGCCCTTTGTAATTCAAGCCGACGCCAGCGATGTGGCAGTCGGAGCTGTATTACTGCAAAAGAACAAAAGTTCTTCCGCTCCTGCTTCATTATCGGCGAGCCCTGTCCCCCAAAAATCAATTACTACATTTTTACAACAAGAAAAGGTGGAACCCCAGTCTAAAGATATTCAAGCAATATTACAAGCAATCACAGAGATGAAAATGGATATGAAAATGGAGTCAGATAAAAATAAAAAAGAGTCAGACAAAAATTTTGAGGATTTGAAAAATGATCTTGTTAAAATGGACCAAAAAATGGATCAAAAATGGAAACCTTCCTACAGGCGATTATAGATAACCAACAAAGGATGCAAAAAATAGAAGATAAGTCGGTGGAAGTGGATCAGAAATTAGAATACCTTCAAGGAGAGAATCAGAGATTGGCGCAAGTAAATGTAGAATTGGAAGACAGCATTGCCGTGGCGGAGATGGAAAGGTCATCATATTTTTTAAGATTTAATAATAATAATAATAATAAAGTTGGAAGGGACCTTGGAGGTCATCGAGTCCAACCCCCTGCTCAGGCAGGAAACCCTATACCATTTCGGACATGTGGCTGTCCAGTCTCTTCTTAAAAACTTCCAGTGTTGGAGCATTCACCGCTTCTGGAGGCAGGTTGTTCCACTGGTTAATTGTTCTAACTGTCAGGAAGTTTCTCCTCAGTTCCAGGTTGCTTCTCTCCTTGACTAGTTTCCATCCATTACTTCTTGTCCTGCCCTCAGGCGCCTTGGAGAATAGCTTGACTCCCTCTTCTTTGTGGCAACCCCTGAGATATTGGAATACTGCTATCATGTCACCCCTAGTCCTTCTTTTCATTAAACTAGACATACCCAATTCCAGCAAACGTTCCTGATATGCTTTAGCCTCCAGTCCCCTAATCATCTTTGTTGCCCTTCTCTGCACTCTTTCAAAATGTTATAGAAGAGAAAGATGAGAATTTGTTGGAGCTGATGAGTGAGCTATTGGCGGAGCTGCTTGGAACAGAAAAGGATCAAATGAAAAAAGAGATAGATCAGGCTTTTAGAGTTAACTCAAGCTATGCTAGAAAAAATAGAGTTCCTAGGGAAATTCATGTAAGATTTGTTAAAAGATCAGTAAGAGATGACATCCTGAGAGCAATAAGAGATCAACCGCTGAAATATAAAGAAAAAGAACTTGTAGTTCTTAAGCAAGTTCCTAGAAGGATAAGAGAAGCCTGAAGAGAATATCAATTTTTAACAAAGAAATTGTTTAATAAAGGAATCAACTTCAGATGGTTGATTCCAGAAGGAGTGTTAATTTTTTGGGACACGAAAAGATACAGATTGAACACCCCACTTCAAGCGGAGGAATTTTTCAATAATCATAGAGAGTTTTTGGAAAGAGGTGAAGCGGAGCCGAAGAAACAAGAGATGAATGTGGCTGGAACATCTAAACAGATGGAAGAGGATGAACCTAAAAAGACACAAACAGAGGAAGATGTAAGACCGAAAGATCAGAGACAGAGAACCTCACCTAGAAGATTGAGGGCTAGAAATAATTGAAGTTATGGAGGAGATTGGAGTTTTTTCAATAAACATAAATGGTCTGAACTCTCCTTCAAAAAGGAGAAAAAGATTTACTAGACTACAAAAACTAAAAAAGGATATAATTTGTATCCAAGAGACACATATTAAGAGACAACATCTTAGAATTTGAGAACAATCTAAATTGGGTAAACTTTATGCTTCTTTGGCAATTCAAAAGAAAAGAGGTATAGCTTTGTATATAAAAGAAAAGTTGAACCCAAAACAAATCTATGCTGATGAAGAGGGGAGACTATTAATAGTAGAAATTACATGGAATCAAAAACAAATATTGATGGTAGCAATATATGCACCCAATGAGAAGCAAGACCAGTTTTACCAACAATTACATGATAAACTAGTGGATTTAAATTACCAAAATCTTTGCTTATTAGGAGATTTTAATGTAGTAGCTGATGCAATACAAGATTATAAAAGTTCCAAACAAGGGAAAAAAGGAGGAAACGTTCTACCAAAGACTTTTTTAAAAATGAAAGAGGAATTGCTCTTACAAGATGTTTGGAGAGAGATGAATCCGGAAAAGTTACAATATACATTCTATTCGAACCGCCATAAATCATGGTCAAGAATTGATATGATATGGATGTCTCAAAATTTGAAGACTATAATACAAGAGGTCGAAATAGAACCTAATATTTGGGCAGATCACAATCCACTTAAAATGATTTGGAAAGGAACCAAGAAACAATTAAGGTGGTCATTAAATAAATCTATATTGAAAGAGAAAGAATTTTTACAATTAGCAACAAAAGAAATGGAATTTTTTTAAAAAATAAAGAAGAAAGAAGAAACCTCTCTTCAAAATGTATGGGATACGGTGAAAGCATATTTTAGAGGTTTGGCTATAACATATACTGCCAAAAAGAACAAAGATAAGAAGCAAGTACAGTTGAGGCTGAAAGAAGAAATTAAAAAATTGGAATTGGAATTACGAATTGACCCACAAAAGAAGGAACTAAAAGCACAAATGGAATTGATAAAACATAAATTAAATTTATCCGAGATGGAGATGATGGCACAACAGATTAAACGATCCAAACAAAACTTTTTTGAAAATGCTAATAAACCGGGAAGATGGCTTTCATATAGATTGAAGAAAGAAAGAGAAAAGAGAATGATAAGTAAATTACAAGACTCAAAAGGCGAAATATATTGCCACAATGATACGATGGAAAAAATTGTTAAAGATTATTATGAGACATTGTATAAGGCAGAAGTGGTCTCTGAAGAAGCAATAAAAGATTATTTAGTTAGAGCTGATCTTCCAAAGGTGCCAGAGAATATGCGACATATTTTAAATGAGAAGATAACAATGATGGAGATCACAGAGGCAATAAAAAGAAAAAAGAAGGATAAAACCCCGGGGCCTGATGGGCTCCCTGCAGAAGTTTATGTAGTTTTACAAGAAACAGTAAGCCCGATTTTCAAAGAATTGTACAATGAAATCTTTTTAGAGACAAAAATACCAAATTCGTGGACTGAAGCTAATATTACCTTGATACCTAAAGAAGATACTGATCTTACACAAATCAAAAATTATAGACCAATATCGCTATTAAATGTGGATTACAAAATTTTTACTTCAATAATGGCAGAAAGATTGAAGAAATTCCTGACTGAATTTATTCATACAGATCAAAATGGTTTTTTGCCTAAAAGACAGATAAAGAACAATTTAAGGATTATTTTAAATGTTTTAGAATATTATGAACATCAGCCAGGGAAACAGATGGCACTTATATTTCTTGACGCACAAAAAGCCTTTGATAATTTAAATTGGCAATTTATGTTTCAACAGTTGATGGAAATGGACTTCGGTAAAAACTTTATAAATGCGATTCAAGCAATATATAATAAACAAACAGCAAAGTTCTTTTTAAATGGAAAATATACAGATGGCTTTGATATCAAAAAAGGCACAAGACAGGGATGTCCACTATCCCCCTTGTTATTTATTCTTACACTGGAAGTGTTGGCTAGAGACATTAGACAAGATATGGAAATTAAAGGATTGGAAATAAAAGAACAAAAATATAAATTACAGGCTTTTGCGGATGATTTAGTCTTTATTATAGAGGAACCATTGGAAACAGTTACTATACTTCTGCAGAAAATAGAGGAATTTGGAGATGTAGCAGGCTTGAAGATAAATAAAGAAAAGACTAAAGTATTAACAAAAAACCTAACAGACAAACAGAGATCTCAACTTGCAGAAAGATCAAATCTTCAAATGGCTAAAAAAGTTAAATATTTAAGAATCTATTTAACATCAAAATATACAACAATAAAAGAAGATAATTATGAAAAACTAATGAAACAAATAAAAGTAGATTTGGAAAAGTGGAAAAATCTTCAATTGACATTGTTAGGCAGAATAGCGACTGTGAAGATGAATATTTTACCAAAAATACTTTTTCTATTTCAAACGATCCCTGTTAAATTGGGTAAGAATTTTTTTGATGATTTAAATTCAACAATATTGAGATTTATATGGCAAGGGAAGAAAGCACGAATTAAAACTAAACTACTACAAGAAACAAAAGATAGAGGGGGCTTTGGACTTCCGGACTGGAGACTTTATTACCAAGCATCTATGTTACTTTGGCTCAAAGAATGGATTATGCTGAGAAATAAACGACTTCTTTATTTGGAGGGACATGACTTACAATTGGGCTGGCATGCGTTCTTATGGTATGAGAAAAACAAAGTACATAAATATTTTCAAAGACATGCCATAAGGAATGTGTTGTTCTCAGAGTGGGAGAAAATTAAACATAAAATATATATGAAAATACCAGAGTGGCTTTCAACGATGGAAGCATTTGCTTATCCAAATTTTATTAACTATGACAAACTTGTTACTTATAAAGACATTTTAGATAAGGATGGAAAACTTAAAGAAGACTAACTCTCTATCAACAAGGCATTGACTTAACATGGTGGTCCTATCTGCAAATTCAAACAAGATATGAAAAAGATGTAAAAGTAATGGACTTTTATAAAGAACAGACAGTATTTGACAAAACACTTTTGAAAACATATGAAAATTTGATCAAGAAACTTTATAAATTTCTATTAAATTGGAAGATGGAAGAAGAACAAGTAAAAGAAACAATGATAGTGTGGGTAAAAAACTTTGGATACTCCATAGACTTAGAAGACTGGGAAAAGCTTTGGGAGAGAAATATTAAACTTACTAAAGCAGCTTCATATAAAGAGAATTTATATAAAATGTTTTATAGATGGCATATGACAGCAGTTAGATTAACGAAAATGTTTAAAAATGTATCGAATATTTGTTGGAAATGTAAAGAAAAACCAGGTACTTATTATCATATTTGGTGGATGTGTCCTAAAGCTAAGAAATTTTGGTTTAAAATTCATAAATGGTTAGAAAAGATGACTAAAACACAAATAGAATATAAACCAGAATTATTTTTGCTAGGAATATTAGGATCTAACTATGGTAAAGAGAATGAATATTTAATATTACATGTATTGACAGCAGCGAGAATTGTATTTGCTCAATTTTGGAAAAATGAAAATTTACCACACGATCAGATTATAATTATGAAAATTTTAGAATGTGCAGAAATGGACAGATTGACATTGGAGATTAAAGAGAAAGAGGATTCAGTGTATTTTAGGACATGGGAAATTTTTTATCAATTTTTTATCACGTTAGAGCTAAATTATACTTAATTAGTAAGCTTTTATTTTATGACTATTTTTAGTATTAATGACTATAATTGTTTAGTATTGTATTAATTACTGTTATTCAATACGTGTACCCGGACGAGAGTCTGCTTGTGTAAGCGTTGGATTTTTTATGTGGGGGTAACCCCACTACTGTACCTATCCCTATCCCTACCCCTAATCCCATCCCTATCCCAACTCCACTCCCTAACCCCATCCTCTACCCGTATTATCTCTACCCTTCCCATACCCATAAAAAATTTAATAAAATATATTAACAAAAAAAAAGAAAGTTGTAAGTTTTTTCACTTTTCCAGATCCAATTTTATTTGTTTTAGCAGTCTTACATAGTTATCTTCTTTTATTGTTACACATCTTGCTGTTAGATAAATTCCCAAATATTTGACTTTTTTAACTATTTGAAGATTTGTTTTTTTGTTAGATAATTTTTTTGTTTTTCTGTTAGATTCTTTGTTAGCACTTTAGTCTTTTCTCTGTTTATTTTCAACCCTGCCACTTCTCCAAATTTTTCTATTTTCTCCATAGGTTTAGTGCTTGTTTCCAATGGATCTTCCAATATAAAAACCAAGTAATCTGCAAATGCTTGTAGTCCTCTTTTTCAAGTCAATAGCTATGGAGCTACTGTTCTTCAATTTTAATTTTCTGCTATTAGTGTTCTGCTTACACAACAGTTTGATGACATGAGCGTCAGGGACTTCCACTTCATCATCTTCAACCATACAGTAAGGTCTGTTTGGAGGATGCTTAATTTTGGCTCTGATTCATATGACAAATTTATATTCTAGGATAATCTCAGTTTGAAAATTGCATTAAAGCTTTTTTAAAGTATATATAATCAGGAAATAAACTACTGATATTTTAGTTTTTAAATCATTTGAGTTGTTGCACGAGATATTTGGGTGGCATTATATTCAATTAAAAAAATCATTTCATACTCCAGATGTGTTAGTGGAATCTAAAATGAAATGTATTTAAGTCTACAGTATTTTTGTTAACAAACAATTACACAGATTACATATTACATAGATTGGTAGTATGGAAGGACTTTGGAAATAGGAGTTGGAATAGCCATATTAAGAAACCAGTATGTTTAAGAATTTTAAAGAATATTGTGTTTATGATTTTAAGACAACACTAATTCAACAAAATATTACCATTTTTATATTTACAGGACAGAAGAGATATTATAGATATTGTTATTTATGGTGACAAAAATCAGAAGTCTGTAGCACAGTTTCTGATTAAGAAAGATTATAAAAAAGCACAGAGAGAGTACAGAGAATATTAAAAAGAGTTGGTTGTTAACCTCGATATATGTCAGTCTTACAAGGTAGACAAAGAAACCAACTCCATATGGTATATATCAGTACTACTTTTATTGTAAAGCTACAATGACTGAATCATGCATCTCTGACTGTGTTTTCTCTCTCCCTCACTTTATCCTTCTATGAACTAAGGAATGGCCTGTCTGTGATATTTTCCCAGATTAGTTTCTTGGTCTAGGCCAGGGGTTGGCAACCTTAAACACTCAAAGAGCCACTTGGACCCATTTCCCAGAGAAAATAAAACACTGGGAGCCGCAAAAAGTGCGCGCGTGTGCGGAAGGTGGGAGCTTGATTGAAGATTTTAATTTAAAAGAAATAGAGGCTGCTGTGCATGAGTTCTCTCTCTCTCTCTCTCCCTCCCTCCCTCTCCCTCTCTTTGTGTCCCTCCCTCTCTCTCCCCCCTCTCCCTCTCTCCAATCTTCTGCTCACCTGGCAAGCTGGCTTCACGCTGTTCTCCGACAAGCTGACACACATTCTTATTGGGCTGGCTCTCTCCTGCCCTTGGTCTGCCAGTCCTCTTCCCCCACTCAGTGTGTGTGTGTGTGTGTGTGTGTGTGTGTGTGTGAGAGAGAGAGAGAGAGAGAGAGAGAGAGAGAGAGAGAGAGAGAGAGAGAGAGAGAGAGAGAGAGAGAGAGAGAGCTGCTGCTTTCTGCTTTCCGCTGCTTTCTGCTTTCTGCTGCTTCCTGTGGAGATGCAGCAAAGGCAGGAGCCCCACCCAATAAGCTTGTCAGCTTGTCGGAGAACAGCATGAGGCCACTCTCTTTTTTACACACACACACACACACAGAGAGAGAGAGAGAGAGAGAGAGAGAAGGGAAGTGCAAATGCCTCTCTCTGTCTCTCTCTCTCTCTCTGCAAATGGCAGAGGAGGCTGGGAGCTGCAGGAGAAGGCTCAAAGAGCCACATGCGGCTCCAGAGCCGTGGGTTGCCGACCCGTGGTCTAGGCCGAAGTCCCACTTATCTGACCACAATATCCTCTATTGTATGTGAGAAATATAAAATGGATGACAGGGCACTTTTCGTATATTAGGGACTTGTTCTATTACTTTCCTCTTTTGATTTAATATCCATACAAGATATTACATATACCTATATATTCACATCTAAGTATTAAAAATATTAATATTGTTGGTAGATCATGTTGAAAAAGACAAATCACCAGCTATTTTGGTGTTGCATCAGCCAGACCACTTTGCATGCTTACTTTCTAGGAAAGGACAAAAGGAGGCAGGCTTTGCTATTAATTCACAGGTTTTGTTCATATTGCTGTTAAAGGGCAAAGTCCTAACTCAGGCATGAAACACAGCAAACTCAGGTAGAAACCCTGGAGGCATTAACCTGTCTTAAGCCTAGAGTTCAAAGAGTTCAAAACTCTTCTGGCAGATTTCCTATTGTGTATTGTGGTAAATGTCTCAAAGACAATTTTCAGTTATTTCTGCATGCAGACACAATAGTATTCTTACAATAGACTTTGTATGGTAGACAGAAATGCCATGAATCCACACATGAATATTACCAACTCGATAACAGGAGAGAATGCAACATCTTTCTCAACCTCTCCCTCTCCCCCACTCCAGCTTCAGTCTAAAATGAGTAAGACTATGCATACATTGGTATGGGATTATTCTATACTGAAATTTAAGATTTAGAAATTAGGTTGGTATGTGGTCTCAAATTTTACTAATTGCTATGGTATTCATTATTTCCACATTTTATTTACTTAGAGTAAGTACTTTGTTAAATACATACTAGAAAAGAAGCAACTTTCTAATTCACTGAATGAATGAAATGATGGCATTTGCCCTGCTCAACGATTCTTCAGCCTATAGACCAGCAAAGACATCAGAGATGAGAACAATGGCCACAAAATTGAATGCTTATCTCAGCCAACTCAAACAAAAAGACACATGATTCTAATTTACTGTCTGTAATGAACTTTGTCTCATGATTTTTCTCTGCACGATCATCATTCGTTATCCCATACATTAAGCAAGTAGAAACCCAAGACCATCAGGTCCCATAGGAATACCCTGAAATATATTCTCTGCTGTGTGACATATATATGGAAGATCCTGGGCCTCAGTAATCACTCCAAATGGGAACTGAGGACCAAAAATTATTGTTATATCCTAACCTGATGAAGCAGTTTTAAATTATGTATTGAAAACACAAATTGTGACTGTGTGAAGAACTATGCATTTATAAAGTATGGTGGGGGTGGGGGTGGGAAGTAACAAAAAAAATTACTCTTCAATGTTGGGCAATGAATACAACCCAAGATCTGTAGTCTCAGAACATCTATAATGCATATGCGTTAAGTTTCAGTTTTTATTAACCTAATGGGAAGACTAAGATTATTCTGTGCTGCCAAGGATTAATGATTTGTTTAAAAATTGGGCTAAATGATTCCTATAATAACATATGTTTTGTTGCCCCTTTTTCTCCTTTCTATTTGCGCCTCCCACATTTCTTTGTCTATTTTTTCTTTTTTTATATATGTATTAAAGCAATAGAATAAACAATATTTTTAAAAAACCCAATACATATGGAATCTTTTTTGTCCTAGTGAAATACTATCTATATTTGTTTTCTGGAATATTTATTTTCTTATTTAAATATGTACTCTATAACACACGAGTTTCCATATTACCTTTGGGTTATTTTGCTGGTTTAGAATTGCAAAAAGAAGTCTTGTTCTGAAGATGGCTGGTGAAATGTTCCTATTTTGAAGGAGATTTTGTCTGAACTAGTCATATGAATACATTCAGACAACAGCCACTTTTAACATTTTATATTTCTGGTTAAAGTTTACATATGCATATGAGAGATACCTATATTCATAATTATGTATGGAAAACAAGTATAACCCTTTCTCAAATACATAAATACTATATGTCAGGGGTGGCAAACCTATGGCACGCATGCCACAGGTAGCACGTGGAGCCGTCCCTGTCGGCACGTGGGCCATTGGCCCGGAAGGAGGTGGGGCCAGTCTCCTCCCTTCCGCCTCTCCACATACCACCCGCCGGCCTGGAGGCAGCCACCCGGACGGCCACTGGGTGACGGCAAGGAGACGGCCTGGGGCGGCTTCGGGCAAGGCGGGTGGCACTTCGGCAGGAGGTGAGCACGCCGCCATGGCTGAAGCTGAGAGAAGGCAAAGATCCGCGCCACGACAAAACCGGCCATTTCGGCATGGCACGGAACTTTGCCTCCAGTGGCAGCCAAGGCCGGCTCCGGGCAAGGCGGCCGGCGCTTCGGCGGCTCTACATCGGCGGCTGTGGCCGGGCCAACTCTGAAAGGAGCAAGCGGGACACCCAGTTGGGAAGAAGAGCAGGTGGGCAGGCGCAGATCTGGTCCCTCACTGGTGGGCCACCTTTATTTGGCCAAAGTTCTGCGGCAGGCGCCTCGCTCGTGGCCACTCCCCTTAAAGTGGCAGGCATCGCTGCCAGGTTGCTGCATGGCCAGGAGAAAGCAGCCGGAGGGCCGAGTGGTTCTGGCCATGCCTACGCTCCAGCCACGACCCCAGCTGTGGGGGGAGGCGGTGCTGGGCCGCAGAGCCCGAGCGACCAGCAGTGACGAGGGGAAACCGGGCTGTCTCCTTGTCGCCAGCCGGTGGCCATCTGGGGGTTCTGGGCATGGGCGGCTGTCCTGCCCTGCTGGGCGCCCATCCGTAGCCTCGTTCAGGAAGCCTCCAATGGGGGTCCATCCTCCGTCCAGAGCGAGGCTGCGGGCCAAGGACCATGTGGTGAAAAGAAGGTTAGAGTTGGACTTATCTGCTACTCGTGCGTGCGCCTTACTTGGAGGGGAAAATCTTCTCCAAAGGGAAAAGAAAGCACGCGTTTGCACTTTGGAGGAGGCAGGGGGAATGTGCCCATTTGCGCTTTGCAGAAGCTCGCTGTAGCATGGGGGGGAGGAGGCGCGCGTTTGCATTTTGGAGGAGGCAGGGGAATATAGTGCCCATTTGCGCTTTGCAGAAGCTTGCTGTAGCATGCGGGGGAGGAGGAAGATGCGCGCGTTTGCATTTTGGAGGAGGCAGGGGGAATGTGCCCATTTGCGCTTTGCAGAAGCTCGCTGTAGGCAGGGGGAGGAGGATGTGTTTGCACTTTGGAGAAAGGGAGAGAGAGGGGGAGAAGGAAGGAGGGGAGGGAGAAGGAAGGAGAGGGGAATGGGAAAGGGTGGAAGGCAAGGAAGGAAGGAAGGAAGGAAGGAAGGAAGGAAGGAAGGAAGGAAGGAAGGAAGGAAGGAAGGAAGGAAGGAAGGAAGGAAGGAAGGAAGGAAGGAAGGAAGGAAGGAAGGAAGGAAGGAAGGAAGGAGATGGGAATGAGAAGGAGGAAGGCACATGACCCTGGCGATGCTGCAACGGTTAGAAGTGAAAAATGGTAATAAGCCTGTCAGAATCCAATTATATTTTATTTCTAACTAATCTACTCTGGGAAAACCCAATTCTTACTCTCTTTGGGATTCTGTCATACTACAAGGGGGGGGGGGAGTAAACACGGGGGTTTATGGCTGGCATTCCTTCTATCATCTACGAATAAACATCCTCTGTGGATTCCCTCTCTGGAGTACTAACAATAACAATGCAGCCATCAGCCTTTGATCTCACTCCCTATGAAGCCTCCTATTACCGGCAGCAAGGGAAAAGGGGGGAAGATTGCAACGTTTGGGATCCGATGGATTTAACACCCAGCCATCTGCCAATTTGGATTGACCGAAAGGAATGTGGGGTGGGACTGCTTGGAAATGCTTTAAAACATTGAATGATCAGGGGGGTTCCCCAGATCCTGTCCAGCACACCTTCAGTCAGTTTTTCTTAATAAAGATTCCTGTTGGAAAACTTGTTCCAAGAGTTCTGTCTTCTTAAGATGTAAATTGAGGGGGGTCCTGACATTAGACAGGATCTGCAAAATTAGTCAACCTGGAAGGAAGAACCTTGCCGGGGGACTTTGCAAAAATTACCATGTCAGACGACGAAGCAGGGAAGGGGGAAAGCCCCCCAGAGAGGGAGCCGTTGCCCCAACTGGAAACCTGCCAAATATCCGGATCTGAAGGGTCAGATTCCTCAGGAGGTGGAGACGCGTAACCACAAGCCTCGGTGGTCAATGGGCGTTGGAAAGAAAGGCGAGTGGGAAAAGAAATCAAGAAAGGTGACCCTGAGACGGGGGGCCAACCAACCAGGATGGAAGCGGGAGATGGAGAGATCCCTGCACATAAGCGAAGATGAAGGAAGCTGGGCACAGCACTCGAACTGGATCCTAGAGAAAGCTATCAACTTGATGAAGAGAACCCTCAGCTCCCTAGGAGAGGAGAATCCTGAACCCCACGACTGCACCAACTCCTGGAGCCGCAACTGGAGAGACACTGAGGGGGAATTGGAACCTGCAGCCCCGGGGACATCCGCTGATCCAGTAGTCCCCACCCCCCGTCGACCTGCAGAAGGAAATCCAGATGGAAGACAATACCGACGAAGAAGACACCGCTCCATTCAAAGACTCCCGCCGTTGGACGCAAAATTCAAGGGGGAGCCGACACGCTTGGGGTTCTTCCTAACCCAAGTCCTTGGCTACATGGAGGAACATGGGCGACACATCCCTAGTGACAAAGCCCGTATCCGGATTGTGCAATCTGCTCTGGATGGACCGGCCGCCGATTGGGTGGTGAATTTGCATGATTCCAATGCCCCAGAGCTCAATGACTTCAACCGTTTCATGTCCTCTCTGAGAAGGCGATTTGAAGACCACCTGGCTGATCGCAAAGCACGCGAAAGAATCAAAACGATGAGGCAAGGCAGACGGCCAGTAGCTGAATATACACAAGAATTCCGAACTATTGCCAGCAAGCTGAACTGGCCGGAAGACATCCTCGTTAGCCATTTCAAAGACGGTCTGAATTACGACCTATATGACGCTTGCCTGCCCCGGGGGGACCCACACCAACTCGACGAATGGTACGTCCTGGCAGAGGAAGCAGAGATCGACCTACTGAAGAGGCACCGCCGAGGAAAACAATGGAGCCGCTCACCACCTGAAGCAACGCGCGAACCAGCAAAGCCATCGGCTATGGCCAAGAAACCAATGGGCTGTTTCAAATGCGGGAGAGAGGGGCATCGGGCTGTAGAATGCTGCTCAAAAGCCCCCCAGCACAACCCAGACAGACCACCGGCCAGCAAATCTGGGAAGTCCCCAGCTAACTCAAAAGAATCTGCCATGAGAGGAATAGAAGCTGTGGAATCCCCTACCTCCACCCATCGTGAGGAAAGAGCCCCAGCCTACACCGCAGGGCCGGTGGACGCCTCAGATGACACCTCGGAGGGTGAACCACTGGTAAGTGGATCCATCCCGCCCATCCTCAAGACAGTGACTATATTAGCCCCCTCCATGCCCGAAGCTGTAAAAGTGAAAGCCTTAATAGACTCTGGCTGCACCCGCTGCCTAATTAGCCCGACGCTAGTGGGAAATCTGGGCATCCCAGTGAGGAGGCTGGAACAACCAATCTCATTTGGTCAGTTAGATGGGTCCATAGCAGGGGGGGTGCCAGCTACCCTAGCCACGTTACCAATCCACCTATCCCTGGGGAATCATGAGGAAGACCTAACGTTTATAGTGACCCCAGGCATGGAATGCCCGATGATCCTAGGGCTGGAATGGTTAACAAAATGGAACCCCTGGGTAAATTGGAGGACGAAAGAAATCAATTTCCTGAAGGAAGACCCTACAGACTTAAAACCCCAAGGGGATCCATCAAAATTAAAAACGGAAATAGCGTCCATGGGTGAAGAAAAGGGGCTACCAGAAATACCAGAGGAATACAGAGACCTGGCTGAAGTTTTCAGTGAGGAGAGGGCGGATGAGCTTCCCCCCCCACCGACCCACGGACTGTGCCATAGAGTTCAAGCCCGGGGCAAAACTCCCAAAGCCCAGATTATACTCCATGAGCCCAAAGGAGAAGGAGGAAATGGAGAGATTTATAAAGAAAAACCTAGAAAGGGGGTTCATTGAACCAGCCAAACCTAAGGTGGCCGCTCCGGTCCTCTTTAGAGAGAAGAAGGACGGCTCTTTACGCTTATGTGTAGACTATAGACTCCTTAATGCGATCAGTGAAAGCAACCTATACCCCCTACCCCGCATGAAGGACATGTTATCACACCTCTCGAAAGGAAAGATTTTTACTAAACTAGATCTAAGGGAAGCGTATTACCGCGTGAGAATTAGGGAAGGAGATGAATGGAAAACTGCATTCAATTGCCCAATGGGGTGCTACAAATTCAAAGTTTTGCCTTTTGGATTACAAGGGGGCCCCGCAGTATTTATGCAATTAATCAATGAGGTACTAAGGGAGCACCTATTTAAGGGGGTCCTGGTTTATCTTGACGACATCCTCATCTTTACAGAATCAAAAGAGGAACATGTCAACCTAGTCAGAGCGGTTTTAAAGAAACTACGAGCCGCCCACCTATATGCCAAATTATCAAAATGCGAATTTCACCAGGAAAGAATAGACTACCTAGGTTACCGCATATCCCCACAGGGCATTGAAATGGACCCAGAAAAGGTCAGGGCAGTATTAGAATGGGCACCACCTCGCACAAGAAAGCAACTGCAAAGTTTCCTGGGTTTTGCAAACTTTTACCGCCAGTTCATCCCCTCATTTGCCCAGATAGCCCTGCCTCTCACGAGCTTACTAAAAACGAAGGGAGAATCCTCAGTGAAACCTAGCCAGCCACTAAAATGGACAATGGAATGCCAAGCGGCATTTGAGAGATTAAAGAGGCTTTTTTCTGCCGAACCAGTACTGAGACACCCAGACATGGATAAACCCTTCGTAATACAGACGGATGCAAGTGATGTAGCAGTGGGGGCTGTATTATTACAAGAAAATGAGGAAGGGATGTTACAACCCTGCGCGTATACGTCCAGGAAACTCACTGAAACGGAACAGCGCTGGCCCGTGTAGGAAAAAGAGGCATATGGGATACGTTGGTCATTACTTACATGGCGCCAATTCCTTGAAGGCAATAAAATCCCTTTCCAGGTGTGGACAGACCACAAAAATTTGGAAGCCTTGAAAACACCCAGAAAACTCAGCCCCAAGCAAGCCCGCTGGTCCCAGCATTTTCACCAATTCAATTTTAAGCTCAAGCATTTGCCGGGGGGAAAGAACTTTCTGGCAGATGCATTATCTCGCATGCCCCAATATAACAGCACGCGAGCTACTGACTCTAAACCGATCATGGGAGAATCACAACTAGCAGCGCCAGTGACTACCAGAGCCCAAGTTAAATTAAAACCACAGCTGGATAGCCAGACCGGAATTGAATTCCGGAAAAGTTTGGAAACAGATGAATGGTTCCAGAAAAATAAACACGTGTGAACAATGAAAGACGGACTGCCTTGGGTGGGGGAGAAGTTATATATACCGACCACCCAAAGAATCACATTCATGCAACTTTGCCACGACACAAAATCAGCAGGGCATTTTGGATTTGTAAAAACATTACACTTAATTAAACGGCAATTTTGGTGGCCATCCATGAAAAAAGACATAGAAAGTTACGTGGCCAGCTGCCCAAAGTGTGCAATGGCAAAAAGGCTGCAAGGGAAATCACCAGGACTGTTACAAACAGTGGCAAATCCCTCAGCCCCTGGAGGGAAATAGCCATGGATTTTATAGTGGAATTACCAGAAAGCAATGGGAATACTGTTATTTGAATGGTCATGGACTTATTTTCCAAACAGGTTCACTTTATTCCTTGCCAAAAGATCCCAACCGCAAAAGCTTTAGCAAAACTTTTTGTGCAACATATTTACAGATTGCATGGGGCACCCCAACGCATCATATCTGATAGGGGAGTGCAATTTACATCTGCGTTTTGGAAGGAATTTCTATCTCTTTTAGGGACCACCCAGGGACTGACGTCTAGCCATCACCCTCAGGCAAATGGTCAATCAGAAAAATGTAACGGAGTACTTGAGCAATATTTAAGATGTTTTCTAAATTTCCAGCAGTCAGATTGGACGGACCTGTTGCCGTTTGCAGAGGTTGCCTACAATAATGCAGTCCACTCCAGCACAGGTTACACTCCTTTACAAATAGCTACCGGCCAAAGTTTCAATCCCATGCCAGAACTAACCCCAAACGAACCAGAAATCCCATCACTGAAAGAATGGATGGAACAATTACAAAACACCTGGCCAATAGTGAGAAAAGCTCTAGAGGAAGCTAGGCAAGCATACAAAGCACAAGCAGATAAGAAAAGGGTGGAGCCCACACCATTCATTATAGGAGAAATGGTCTATCTGTCTACAAAATATTTAAAATCCATACAACCCTGTAAAAAACTTGGACCAAAATATATAGGGCCTTTTCCAATTAAAAGAATCATAAAACCGGTAACAGTAGAATTAGAATTACCCAAGAATCTTAGGCAAATACACCCAATTTTCCACTGCAGTTTGCTGAAAAGAGAACAACAGTCACCCTTACGGCCAAAAATTCCCCCCCCACCAATACCAATCATGATAGAAGGGGAACAACATTTCGAAATAAAGGAAATCCTGGACTCTAGAAAATATCATGGGTCAACTCAATACCTAGTAGCATGGAAGCACCTCCCCGCCTCTCACAACGAGTGGGTCCATAAACATGATGTCAAAGCCCCGAAGCTTTTAAAGAAGTTTCATACAGAGTATCCTAACAAGCCAGACTAACTTTTTTACCTGTTTTGTTTTCTCTACAGGTGGACTTCTCTTATTTTTAAGGGGAGCCGGATGTCAGAATCCAATTATATTTTATTTCTAACTAATCTACTCTGGGAAAACCCAATTCTTACTCTCTTTGGGATTCTGTCATACTACAAAGGGGGGGGAGTAAACACGGGGGTTTATGGCTGGCATTCCTTCTATCATCTACGAATAAACATCCTCTGTGGATTCCCTCTCTGGAGTACTAACAATAACAATGCAGCCATCAGCCTTTGATCTCACTCCCTATGAAGCCTCCTATTACCAGCAGCAAGGGAAAAGGGGGGAAGATTGCAACGTTTGGGATCCGATGGATTTAACACCCAGCCATCTGCCAATTTGGATTGACCGAAAGGAATGTGGGGTGGGACTGCTTGGAAACGCTTTAAAACATTGAATGATCAGGGGGGTTCCCCAGATCCTGTCCAGCACACCTTCAGTCAGTTTTTCTTAATAAAGATTCCTGTTGGAAAACTTGTTCCAAGAGTTCTGTCTTCTTAAGATGTAAATTGAGGGGGGTCCTGACAAAGCCACTTTATTCAGTGCCTTTGTAACTTCTAACAGTCACTAAGTTAACTGTTGTAAGTCAAGGACTACTGTACTTTATCACTTTTTTCCTTTTTTGGGGGGGGGTCATCAAGTTTTTGACACCTTGCTAGGTGATTGGAAAAGCCCTGTTAGAGTACTCGGATTGCAGCTGCTTTCTTGCAGTTATGTGGAATGGCGTGGGACCCACAGGTTTTGCAAAGTTAAATGAGGAAGTTGGTTACAGCTTATTAGGAAAGATAAAATAGACAACCAAGAATGCTTTATTGACCATTCTTCATCCAGATTTTATATCAGTTGCATCTGCTAGTACAGGCATTCTGCTTCAGATTTTTGTTATTTTCAGCATCTGACAAAATGAATGAGTACTTTTCCAACAACCTGTAAAATCCAAGACACTGTGCTTTCATTGTTTAATTCCCCCCTCATACAGTAGTGGCCAAAATTGTGGAAACCTTTTGGGAAAAGTGTACAGTAGAAATGCCACCTTTAGTTAAGTTTCCACCCATTTTTCTTCTAATTTCTTTATAACTGTAGCCTTGTTCACTTAATAATACTATTTTACATCGCTTTCTGGGCAACCAGCCAACTCTTTGCACCATGACTTTAATTTTATTACGTTTTACAAGCTCACTAAATGAAAGAACACCAAAAAAAACCCAACCAACTTGATAGTGATGACATAACACTGACAAATGTCCTCCTTTCAGCTTCAATACATGACATCAATAACTGACTCCTATTGTGATCTAATTGGCTCATTGCCAAAACAAGATGAGCCTCCTGCCAAATGCCCCACCCACCAGAGACCCCTGGATCTCCCCCAACCCTGCCCGGCCCCCACAGGGATCCCTCCTCAGGAGCAACATCGAGGTGGCCACGCCCACCAACATTGCCATGGCTACCATAGCTACCAATACTCCACTTGAACAGGGCTCTCCAATAACATTATGGCAGTCAACCAGGATCCGTGGGCTCCCAGCCTATCTCAAAACTATGAATATTGAACAGAATGAGGATGATAACTATCCTAGGGGGGAGGGGTGTTATGTATTGAAATATATAAAGTTGTGTTAAGCCTTGTAAAATGAAATTAACCTTTAGATGACCCTGACTGTTAACTCCAACTGTTTTGAAACTTTGAACATTCATATTTAGGCAGGATTTTCAAGTATGGTGATTGGTTTAGGCCCTGTGGGCTCAGGATATAATTACAGGCAATTGCCTGCCGTTTGTGTTGCAGTTCAAGTCAATAAATGGTGTTGTAACTATGCTGGTCTGTTCCTTGCCTACTGAAGCCCACTACACAATATAAAGTTTATATAGTTTGCCTTTATTTGCAGACTCTTTGTAAATTAGATGACAATGAAAGAATCTAAAAACATATGAAACATACTTAAAACATTTTTTTATATAATCGATGTATATGATTAATTATGTCAACATACTAGCTCAACCTCTGTGGCCTTCTCCAAGATAATCTAACCACAGCCTGGCTATTCATCACTGCAGCCATTGTTGTCCTAGTCCCGTCGTGGTGAACCTATGGCACGCGTGCCACAGGCGACACGAGGAGCCGATTCTGGTGGCATGCAAGCCATTGCTGGGCTGAGCTACTGCCTCCTCCTGTTCGTGCATGCGCAGCTCTCTGCACATGCGCAGTCTGGGAATAGGCGAGAGGCTATAAAAGTAGCAACTTTCGGCGGAAGCAGCATTTGCTGCAGACAGCGAGTGAGCATGAGCCAACAGCGCTAAGTTTCAGCGGCCGGCCACTCAGGGGAGGAGGAGGAGGGGCAGCGGGGCAGTAATGGCAGTGGCAAAAGGCGCAGGGGGCGGGGGGCTGCCTGCCTGGTTAAGCTGCCTTGCCTCGGCCTCGTGGAGCTATGGCGATGGTGAAAGGCGGCAAAAGGACCGGAGGGGGGGGCGGCCTACCTGATTATGCCTCGGCCTCATGGAGCTATGGCAGGGGCAGCAGCGCAGAGGCCGATTGCATGCATGAGCGGGACAGCCGTGCAGGGTAGAGGCAAAGACGAGCCTGGCCAGCCGCAAAGGAAACGGGTGGAAAAAGGTGAGCAGCGCGACTAAAAAAAAAAAAAGAGAGAGAGCGGGAACAGCGATGACCCAAGCTGGGAAAGGAAAACCGGGATCTCCCCGACCAGCACAGAGGGAGCATGCAGCCTGCCTGGCCTGCATTTAGGAAGGGGAAAAAAAGAAGAAAGAAAAAAGGGCAGAAATTCCTTCAGCATGCAATATAGTGCAATTATTGAGGCAATTGTACAGAGCCCGGCTGCTGCCACAAAAGAGCATAGAAGAGCATTTGCTCCAAATGCAGAAGAGCATTTGCTCCACTGTTTGTTGAATTAGAACAACGAGGAATGCAGATTCCTGAATCTCAGAAGGTGCTGTTGGTACTAAATAGTCTTGATGAAACATGGGCCATTGTTTCAGCTGTTTTTGAATGCAGACCAGAACAGGAATTAAGTATGGAAGGACTTAAAGCCTATTTGATTTCTGAGGAACAGAAATGCCATTTTAGAACAAGCCACGAGGAGGAATTCCTGAGGTGGGGGTCCAAGGAGGAGAGAGAGCAGAGCAGCAGGCTGCCTGTCTACAGTGATTGGATTACATCTCAGCAGAGAATTCTCAAGAAGAAACAACAGGAGAAAAAGAAATGCTTCATCTGTGGGGCTAAAACTCATTTAAAGAAAGACTGTTTACAAGGAAGAAAAACAGAACATGGCCAAGCTGTTGTTAAAAAAGTTAGCTATTGTAATAGCAGAGACAAATGGTTAATAGACAGTGCGGCTAGTCAAACAATTGTTAATAATTCTAAATTGTTTTCCCTTCATCGTCTATTTGCAAACAACAGTTGGTTAAATTAAATTTTCCACAGACCCCTCCTTCTTCTGCCAATAAATAATCCAAGGCTAACCTATTTTGATAAATTGCAGTCCTCATTTGGGTATTTTGTTTAGCCAACTTATTTAATGCTAGTGCTGTCTCATTAGTAATAATCTCCAGAACCGCTTGTAACCTAATAATGCAATTCAGCATATAAATTGGAGTCCTATATCCCCATGATCCATCCTCAGCCCAAGTGGAAGGTCCATATACCTGTATTATACGTTCAGGTGGCCATTCATTATCCTTCCAATTTCCAATTTCCAATGATTGTTTTCTCCTAGCTCCCTTCTCCTCATATACTGCTACTCCAAGTTTTTCCCCTTGAGGAATAGGAAGTAGGAAAAAACTAGGTTTTATATTTCCCAATACACATGAACCACACCAATTGCTAGGTAGGCTGGTATATGCAAATTTTCCACATATCCAATAAAATCCTTGCGGGGCAAACCATTCTTGGGATGCATTGTCCCAAAGCCCCTGTAAAACCGTGTTATTAAAAGGATTTTGTTCAATACTGTGCATGGTTCCCCAATTCTGAGTACTTGAGTCCCCGTAAGATCTCTGGGCCTCGCATACCATGGTTCCTACTTCCTCCTGGTTCTCGGAGCAGTTTCTCTGAAACCAGAAGTGACCTATAATGGATATAGTTAAAGCCCATTTTTGACTTTTCTTTGTTAATTTAGTAGTCCAAGTAGACGTAATATTAGTGTCTTGGATATCAATTTCTTTAGCTTCCCAAGACCATTGTTCCCCCATATTTGTTCCACCACATACATAACAATACATAACAATTCTTTACTCCCAGGGTGGTGGCTATCCTTTCAGCCAGATCTATAAATAGATTTTTGGTGAGAAAAGTGAGTCCCCAGGTATCAGGGTGATCGGCCTTTTCAAGCTCCTCATAAAAGGAGTGGAATAATTTTCTTTCTATTGGGGTCAGATTTTTCCTTGTTACCTTGATGGTGATGCGGGTGCTCGGGTCCTTTCCCGGACTCTCAATTCCCAATCCATATTCCTGTGATCCTTCATCAGGATCCACAAAATGCAAGGATGTGGGGGTACAATGGTCTTCTAAACAATCAGATTGCCCAACCCCCTTGGTTAAATTAAACCAACTGCTCTTCTCTGTCCACACCCTAGGTGGGCCCCTACCATCGGAGTACCAATATGTCTGGGAAGCCATGTAGGAGCTTCCTCTCTGTTGTTGGTCGTAAACATATATCCTTTGTGCGAGGTAACTCCGCTGCCAACTCAGGCTCCCACAGATGGTCCAGGGACTAAACTCCATGGCATAGCAGGCATCAAAGCAGGTTCTACTCTTGTGATTAGCAGAGGTACTGGTGTTCTGTCTTAATAATAATGATGTTAGATTCTTTCCACTTTGAGAGGTAAATATCTGAATGGTTGTTTGATATTTCACACTAGAGGGGTCAACGCATGTAACCCTTCCTGTTTCATTACACAGGGAAAATCGGGTGGTATTATGAACACACGTTCCCACCACCTTCTTGCAGTTCATCTGAGTATAATATGTCAGAGTTTTGGTTATCTTATTAACCATTTTGGTGATTCTAATGCAATCATTACAGTTATCAGAGTTATTTATTTGACCTTTGCATATGCTCCCAGACTCTACTACTCCCACTATAATCCATATTTTAATTACTCCTGTAACCAAGGTCATATTGAGGTCTAACATTATCCCAATTCTGTCCACCCCTGGAAAAGTACTTCTTCCCTTTCACTTTTGACACCACCGTCTGTAACAGGGGCTGAGATTGGTACTCGGGACACCAGTCTTTGATGATCACTATATCACACTCTTCTCCGCAGTCTCTGTGTATCAGTGCACAGTCTGGGCAATGGGTACAACAACAACAATTACACCAACATTTACAGTCACAAAACCAACACATTTAAAACTCCTCCCCCCTTTTCTAATGTCTCTATATTTTGCTTTTTCTTATTATCAACTTCAAGGGGTCAGGTTGAGGCATACTCTTCCACTCAGTTGGAGCATCTACTCATCTTTTTTTACACGGGTGTAGTGGGTCCAGCCTTTCTCTGCCGTTTGTACTGCTGTTTCGGATTTCAGAAGCACCTGGAAAGGGCCTTCCCACTTTGGAACCAGCTTCTCCTCCTTCCAACTCCGGATCAGCACTCAATCTCCAATCTGGAATCTGTGGACTGGAAACTCCAAGGGAGGTGTTTGTGCCAGCAATCCTTGTTTCCTGAGAAAATCAAAATATCTGGACAGTTTATGCACATATTACTTCCAACAGTATTCTAGAAACCACATTAGTTGTTGCATTACTACATGGGTTCTACATGGGTAGTAAAATCTACCTGAATGCACTGAAATGGCCCAAGGGCTGGAGGCTTCCCTCCCCCTTTTTGTTTCCTGATTGCTTGCCTATTTACCTTTTTACATATCAAGCATTTATCCACCACTTGTCTTGCTGCTGTATAAATTCCGATGCATCCATAATGCTTCAGGAGCTCATCCACCAATGCCTGAACCCCCCAGTGGCTTCCTTCATGTAACTTCTCCAATAATCCTCGTGCTATGGGTTTATTGATTACCTGCCTCCCATCTGGGATAAACCATTTACCCTTCTCTCCTTGTTGCCCACCTATCTGCATTATTTCTTTTCCTCTGTTTCTGAAAACACAGGGATCTCTTCTAGTGTTTTTACAATGGGTATTAAGACATTTATGCTTTCTTCATTTGCTGCCCTCTTGGCTTCCTCATCCACAATCCTATTTCCCACACTTTCAAAAGAATTGCCCCTCTGATGTGCACTCATATGGGTTATGGCAATTCTTTTTGGTAACTGAAGGGACTCCATTATCTGTTTGATCAACCCTTCATGAATCAATTCCTTTCCTTTGCTGTTAATTCCTCTTTCCACCCAAATTTTTCCAAAGGTATGGACCACCCCAAAGGCGTACTTTGAATCCGTATAAACAGTTCCAGCCTTGTTTTGTAACAATTTTAGGGCCTGATTTAATGCATACAGTTCGCAAGTTTGGGCTGACCAGTTCTTTGGCAGGCTGCCAGATTCTACCAACTCTTTGGTGTGTCCATTTATAATTGCATACCTGTTTTTCTTTAACCCATTCTCTACCCGGGAGGAGCCATCTATAAATAATGCCTCCCTGCCTTCTACTTCCCATTTTCATTACGTCTCTCTTTTACCCCACTTCTGGGTAACCCCCCCTTCTCCTAGCCATTCCTTTGTCTGTATTTACAAACAAATTGGTTAGTAAAGAGCAAACAAAGGAGCGCTTTACCAAAAACTCTGCTTGAGTTTGTTTGCATACTAATCTTTATTCAAAACAACATAGCTCATTTATAATCCCAAAAATTTTCTCAACTCCTTTGTTTTAAACAAGGGTTGAATTCCAATTCCTTCTTAGGTATTTTTTTTTCTATCAGTGTGTCCTGCACACAGACATAAAAATATAAAAAATTAAAACAACAACAACAAAAAGCAACTCCACACACAAACAAAATCTGGGTTACTGAAATAGTTTTGTATCAAACTCTAGTATCAACTCTTTGCTTTTAATATAAATTTAATTAACTCTAATTTAATCAGATTCCATTCAGATGGAAACAAATTTCCATTAAGTAGGTTAAAACATTCCCATCCACCCCTCTTTCCTCAAAACAGAATTCTAAGCAGAAAAAAAAATAGTTAAAAAGATCAACCCCCCCTTTCCTTTCTGTCTCTCTCGCTCTTAAAGCAACACAGCCAGAAAAGGCTGGGGGTAGGGTGTGTGTGTATGGGGGGGGGTTTGTGCCTGCAGACAGAGTTTGAAAAGGCATTAATACACTTCTGAACAACATTTGCAAACGGGAGAGAGTAGAACTATTAAAAAAATAGATTAGAAACACAAGTTATAATAGGCAAGAAAATGGTATAGGGTTTCCTGCCTGAGCAGGGGGTTGGACTAGATGACTTCCAAGGTACCTTCCAGCTCTATTATTCCTGCTAACTTTGGGGCTGTTCTTAAGAGGGGAGAGAGAGAGAGAGGGGGGGGGGAAAGAAAAACAAACAAACACATCTTTCTCACTCTGTTTGTTGGCCAGACAAACAGAGTGAGAGTATTTCCTTTTTGGTAGCTTCTTTTCTCTTGGGATTAGAAAAAAATAACAGTCACATTTACCTCACACACAAAAACTTTGACACACATATACATACCAAGACAAGGAAAACAGAACAGAAAAGGAAACAAAACTTTTAGTTCTACACATCCTGGTCATTCCCACCACAAATCTCAGCTAACTCGAATTAGAGAACGCAAGAATCTTAAACATACCACGTGGTTGCACAGAAAGATAGAGAGAGAGAAAAAGAGAATCTCTACTTCTTATTTTTCTTTTTAAGTAACTTTATTTAGTAAAATTGGTTTTCCAGCAAAGCCCTGAGCAAAGTCTATTTTGCTTTGCTTTGCTTTGCTTTGCTTTGCTTTGCTTTGCTTTGCTTTTGCTTTGCTTTGCTTTTGCTTTGCTTTTGCTTTGCTTTTGCTTTTGCTTTTGCTTTTGCTTTTGCTTTTGCTTTGCTTTTGCTTTTGCTTTTGCTTTGCTTTTGCTTTGCTTTGCTTTTGCTTTGCTTTGCTTTGCTTTGCTTTGCTTTGCTTTGCTTTGCTTTGCTTTGCTTTGCTTTGCTTTGCTTTTGCTTTGCTTTTGCTTTTGCTTTTGCTTTTGCTTTTGCTTTTGCTTTGCTTTTGCTTTTGCTTTTGCTTTGCTTTTGCTTTGCTTTGCTTTTGCTTTGCTTTGCTTTGCTTTGCTTTGCTTTGCTTTGCTTTGCTTTGCTTTGCTTTGCTTTGCTTGCCTAACCAGCTGATTGCTCAAATCCAATTCTTTCATTCACTCATTCCATTCCATTTGCACACAGCCTCTCCCTTTTCCCTAACAAAAGGTCCTGCGCTCTGGCCAAACCCCCATGCTTTCCAGGGTCTGCCATTCAAACAGATCCTTTTGGTGGCTAGGAAAGGCCAGAGAGAGCAAAATCCAACTGTGATTGGGAAAAGGGTCTTCTCACTCACACACAGAGACATACACACATTTCTCTCATTCCCCTTCTTTCCAAAGCAGTCCTTGAGCTCAAACTCAAAACTCCCTTTTCTACCCTGGCTCCACATGGGCAGGGCCTGGGAAACCCATCCACAGACACAAGGGGTCTGCTGCCAGCAAGATGGGGCTTATGTTTCCTTTTCCTGTTTGGGGCTACTCAATTTTCTCATCCTCCTACCATACGAAGCAGCACAAATTTACCATATCTTCTTTTGTTAAATTTAACTTACCGATCAGTTTATTATATGGTGGTTTCCCCCAGTTTTCTAACAATTTCCCTAATGGACTGTGGGGATCTATTTTTAGTTTTGTATTTTTCCTAATCTTTTTCACACATTTCTTCTCCTGGGACCCTCCCGAATTACTCAGGGTTGGTTTACCGCACAATTCTCTCATCCTTACCAATCTAATGAGACCATGGTTCGCTTCACCAAGCCTCTTTCTCCTTTTACTCAGGAGTCCACTCTCACTCCGCCTTGCCAGTCCTTCAGACCCTCGGGACATTCATACCTAGTGCATGTATGCCTTGCCAGTCTTCCAGGACCCTCGGGACATCCACAGCTTGTGTATGTCTTGCCAGTCCTTAGGACCCTCGGAGCATCTCTCACACACACCTCTCATAAATTTCAGACTCAAACTGTCCTACCCAACCCTCCCCGACCACCTAGGTTTTCCTTGGTTTACCCCAAGTTTTACTTACCTAGGTTCGTGCACGAAGTTGCCCGGTCCTTGTCCTGGTAATTCTCTGGTCCCCTCTCCTCAGTTCTTACCAATCACTATTTGGTCCGTGGGCCTGGATCCGTTTTGCTTCTTCGACATGCAACTATAACCTTGGACTATTGAAATCAATGGGGCATGCTGTCCTCAGTTGACCTCGCCTCCCAAAGATGCAGGAACAGATGCCTGAGACCCCACGTTTGGGCAGCCAATTGTTGGAAAACGTGATTAAAACACCAACAAAGTTGGATTGGTAAGAAAAGAGTTTATTCTGCAGAAAATAGAAAAGCGGTTTGCAAAGCACGGTGGATCCTGGTGAGAGACTTCAACAGGAAGCTCTAAACCCAGAGACCACACAAAAACATTCAAACTCATTATATACACTCCTATCGCGATGCCCCTGTCCCCTCCCCTTAGGTCCCATTTGAGAGGACCTCCGGGGGCACAATCTGTCCGAGCCCCCTAGCCAGAATACATCATCCCTCCCCCTCAGTTACATTGTTTAGAACTTCCCTCTGCCATCCTTTTGTCTTGTTAAGTGTGTCTTCTAGTCAAGCCTCTTGGAATCTAGTGCCTACGTGCAGGGCTTGGCTAATCCTTCTATTGTTAATCAATTGTAACCATTTTATTTTTAAACTTCTTCGTTTCTCACACCTGAAATGGAGCATAATTTACTGAGTGTCTCCAGTCTTGACAAACAAGGGTTTGAGATCACATTTGTAAATGGGAAATGTCTCATAAAAAGAAATGGGAAAGTATGTGCACAGGGCATAAAACAGGATAATCTTTATGTGTTGCAGGCACAAAAGGTTCAATGTGCCCAAACATTTGGTAATGTGGCACAGCATGATTCATGCATTCATCTCTTGCACAGAAAGCTTGGCCATGCCAACTTCAGAGTGTTGCATAGGATGCCAGAGTTTGCAGAGGGATTAACCTTAAAAGGGTGTAAGGCATACGTAGACTGTGCAGTATGTAAATCATCAAAATCTAAGGTATTCCCAGTAAGCAAGAAGAGCACAAGGCAGACAACAAAGGTTCTAGAGCTGGTACATGCAGATTTGGTAGGACCAATGCAAGCCAGCTTGGGAGGAGCCAGGTATGTGCTGGTCATTGTAGGTGATTTCAGCAGATTTGGTTTCTGTTATTTGCTGAAAAGCAAAACAGAGGTACTGCAGAAGTTCAAGCAATGGGTGAGCTTTGCAGAAAGAAGATATAGGCAACAGGTATGCCAGCTGCAAACTGACAGGGGTTCAGAATTCATATCAGCAAGTTTTCAACAGTGGTTGGGATAGCTAGGACATAGACGCACAAATCCGTACACAGCAGATGAGAATGGCGTGACTGAAAGACAGAATGGAGTCTTGCAGTCCATGAAAGACTCACTGCTGGAGGATTCTGGTCTGAGCAGGTCGTATTGGGGTGAAGCCATGTTGACTGCTAGTTATTTGGTCAATAGGCTGTGGAGTTCCTCTATAAATGATACTCCATATGCTGTGCTATATGGGAGAAAGCCATCTCTAACACATTTAAGGGTGTTTGGAAGCAATGCATGGGTGCATATTCCAAAGGCAATCAGGAGAAAAGGGCAACCAAAGGCTAGAAAGCTCAGATTTATGGGCTATGAGCCTGGCTCAAAGAGCTATCACTTTAGTGATGGGAGCAGAAGGATAGTAATTTCCAGATCTGCTAGCTTTGCAGAGCAGAATTAGGGCAGAATTGATGCCAATTCTGGGTATGATCCACTTAGTGACGGTGACTCAGTGATGGTATCAGTGTTCAGGGAGGAGAAGCTAAAAAAGGCAGAGAGCAATGGAACAAGGGGATTCCACCTGACAGGTATTCTGCTGGGAAAGTAAAGGTGTGTAATGGTATGAGCCAAGAAACTATCAGGAAGTATTGGCACTACCCAAAGTGGAGCAAGAAAACTGGAAAGAGGCTATGGACAAAGAAATGAAATCCATGGATGAACATAAAGTGTTCACCTCTATGACTTTGCCACAAGGTTACAAAGCTGTAGGATGTAAATGGAAGTGTTACCCAACAATGAAGTCCAATATAAGGCAAGATTTGTGGCACAGGGGTTTTCACAGAAGAAAAATGTGCACTATGATGAGGTATTTGCACCAATGGTAAAAAGTGAAACTAAAAGGTTGGCATTAGCATTGGCAACGGCACGTGGGCATAAAATTTGGCACTTTGATATAACCACAGCATTCCTCAATGCAGAGTTGGAGGAAGAAATTTACATGGTTCAAGCACCAGGGTATGAAAGTAAAAAGCCTGGCACTGTGTATAAACTGAACAAGACCATTTATGGGCTGAAGCAATCAGCCAGAAACTGGAACATCTGTTTAGATGTGGCATTGAAGGGTCTTGGGTTCAAGAGTTGTAAGGCTGATGGTTGCATATATACTGCAAGATTCTACAATGGGGATTGCCAATTATTAGCATTTGTGGATGATCTTTGCTTCATTGCAAAGGATCTGGCACAGGTGAAGGAACTTGCTAATCAATTGGAGGAAAAGTTTGAGTTGAAAAGTCTGGGTGAACTACAAAACTATCTTGATGTAGAGATACAAAAAACTGAGAAACATTCTCAGTCAAAGAAGGAAAATTGAACAACTGTTGGAGAGATACAACATGAAGGATTGTAATTCTGCTCCAACACCTATGAACATAGATTTTCACAACACTTTGGGCGAGGACAAAAGTGAAGCCTGTGATCAGGAGATATATCAGTCAGCAATAGGAAGCCTGTTATATCTGTCACAGTGGTCCAGACTAGACATAGCTTGTGCAGTAAGCATCTTAAGTCACTTTACTGCTGCACCAACGCAGTTGCATTGGATGGGTATGAAGAAAATTTTCAGGTATTTGAACAGAACTGTGAATTTGGGTCTTCAAATACAAAAAGTTAAAGTTAAAATGTTATGTTGACAGTGATTATGCCAATGATGTGCAAACCAGAAAGTCTAATTCTGGGTTTGTGATATTATTTGGAGGGACTTTGATTAGATGGAAGTCCAGAAAACAAACAACTGTTGCTATTTCTACTGCGGAGGCAGAATTTATTGCTCTGTCTGAACTTTGTTCAGAGGTAACCTGGTATGTACAGCTGTTAAAGGATTTAAACATAGAAGTTAAAGAAGCTGTAACAGTATTTGAAGATAATGCTGCTTGCATTAAAATGGCAACAGGTGACAGAGTGAAAAGTAGAAGCAAGCATGTGGACATTAAGTATTGTAATGTCAGAGAAGCCATCAAAAGTAAACTAATTTGCTTGCTTCATTGTTCTTCAGATGACAATCTGGCAGATGTAATGACCAAGCCATTGGGTGGAGTACACCATGGGAAGAGTATTAAATTATTTGGTTTTATGTCTATTCCAGTCATAAAGGGAGGAGTGTCTGTGTGTAAAAAATTATGAACTGGAATAGCCATAGCAATGAACCAGCCAATGGGAACTGTTATTTAACTGAGACACAGGATTGGCTGTGAGAATCAAGTGAGCCAGCCTAGGTCTGGGCGTGGTTTAGTCTCTCCCTATGTCCTGATCTCCTGAGTTAGTTGTTGTTGTTCTCTACCACGTTGCCAAGAACTGAATGAAACTGTATGTATCATGTTTATATATATTTTATAGATAAAGTTTTTCTAAACTACGCCTCCTGCTAATTTTGAATGTGTGCTTATTTTTTGGACTTATTTTTGCGCTGGAAAGCTGTAAAACTCTAACATATGGTTTTTTTTAAGTTTTATTTTTTATGTTTTAATTTTTGATTGGTAGCCATCCAGAGTTTGTTATAAGATGGGTGATTATACAAATGTTTTAAGTAAATAAATAGAAATAAATAAAGTCTAAACAACTTGCTGCTTGTCATCTTTCCACTTTTCTCAGAATAATGGGCTTGTCAAGGGCACTATGTTTTTGCATAGTGTGTCCAAAATATAATTTATATCTTGAATGAGAACTGTGGATCGATGTGTTCTATGATCCATTTATTTATTATTTTTGGCTACCAATAGTGTTCTCAGAATATTCTCATGAGTATTCTCCAACACCAAAGACCAAAAGCAGCAATACACTTTCTAGCCTGCATCTTCAAAGTCCGATTTTTATATTCATTAAGTGTCAGAGGGAAAACTATTGACCGCATGATTTTGATTTTTATAGGTATAGAGAAAAACATTACAGCATCACAATATCTTTTTTAAAACTTTCATTAAGTGCTGGTCTAAGGTGCAGCATAGTTGCTATCTATTCGTTTTTTCACCTTTGACCATGAATTGATTCTAATCAAGGTTGATTGATTCTAAAAGGCAGGAAACTATCCACTACTTCCATATCTCTGCTGTTAGTCCTAAATCTGTGTCTGTTATTGTTAGTTTGGTGTCTTTTATATATAATTTTAGTTCAATCTTTTTATATTTAATTTTAGACCTACTGTGCTCCTTGACTGTCACTACTAGAACTGGAAGTTCATTTGTATTTATCTGGGTAGTGTCATCAGAGTACTGAAAGTTATTGATATTCCTGCCATGTGCTTCTTCTTCTGATGCATCCTTTTAAGATATTTATTCAATATATAAATTTAACAAATAAGACAGTGTAGATTCTTATCTCAGTTCTTTGCTGACCTAGAGCCAATCTGTTTTACCATGTTCCTTTTAGGCCTTGGCTTCTTGTCCTATAAATAGATTTCTCATATATGTGCTATATATATTTATTTTGCATTGTTTTAATTTGTTTTTATGTTCTATATGCTATCCAGAGTCACGTGTTGAGGTGAGCAGCTATAGAAATAATAAGCAAATGAGATGTTCTGAGATTTCCATTTCTCTAAGCACATTCCATAAATTGCACATTTGACATAATTGGAAGACCCAGGGACTTCTTTTTTGCATTCTTTCCTTTTTTCAATTACCCAGCATGCAACAGCAATAATATTTTTGGTTTCTCACCTTTTTCCAAAACCAATATGAACATCTGGCAGCAACTTTCTCATGTAGGGCTCTAACCTAATCCCAAACATTATTTTATTATCATATGAAATTAAGGATATTGTACAATGGTTTGCATACTCTGTTAACTACTGTGTTTTCTCCAGATTTGCTAGTATAATTTGATTAGTACTGTTACTGATTCTTCTTTTGTTGTTTGCCATATTTCCATAGATTCTATCAATTCTTGTAGTCTTCCCACTTGATAATGCAGTGCAGATTCAACTTTATCTTCCCAATACTATAGGTTCTTGTAAGTAGCAATATCTTCTAATGTGTCCTGAATGTTGACAGTTCTATAGAACTGCAATATACTCCTGTCTTTCTCTGATCTTTTTTTAACTAGTTACTGTCCATTGGCATCTTTTAGCATACCAATTTGATACTGGAGATCTTTCTGAGCTTGGAAATCTTCTGGAAGGCTGTGCTCTCTGTTTTCATCTTTGATGTCTTTACAAATGACATTGGAAATCTTTTAATAGCTCTCTGAAATTCTTTGTTAAATTCTTTTCTGAGATTTTTGTCTTTCAGAGCTTTGCTTCTCTTCTTGGCAATTTCCATCATTTGCTTGTTTTCTACTTCTTGGTCTTTGGCAATCCCTTTTCATGTTTATCTTTAATGGCTTCTTTGATTTCATTGCACAATTCCTTTGGATGATTATAAATATTGTTCAGAATTTTGAAGCAGTTCCTGATGTTCCTCTTGAAAGTAGGAAGTATACACTCAAAATCATCTCATGGAAACTGCTTGGCTTTATTTTGTGTGCTAGGTGTAGTTTTAGTTGTGCAATCAAGGAAGAAATAAATGGATTGGCAGAAATTGGTAAATCATTTCCCTGGTTCATCATGGCTTCCTAGGCCATAGGGTCCAACTATGTTTTCCTCATAATTCCAGCTTTAGCATTTCAGTCTCCAACAGCAGGAAGCACATATTTCTTGTATTCTGGTCATGTTTTAGAGTGAAATTGTTTATAAATCTTGCCAACCACCTCTTCTGGATCAGTGGCTGGAGCATAAATTTGAACAGTCATATTAAAAGATCCTCCACAATATTTAGTTAGTGTATCCAAGTACTGTTTTTAAACTATCAAGTACAGTCTTTAATATACAACTCCTCACTATGGAAGCAATACTGTTTTTCTGTATATTTTGAATTATAATTGGTATACAGCAGGCCTTCACAATATATTCCCCATGGGCCACATACAGTCCACTAAGCAGCACTGTGTGGTCCACTGGTGCCTTTTGAAAACTCAATAAATGCATTGTCAGGGTATTGATTTTAACAGCTAACCAGCTTATGTAATGTAAGATTTAAGATGTAATGATGGGAATGAAGGAAGGGACAATGAGAAGGAAGGAAGGAAGGAAGGAAGGAAGGAAGGAAGGAAGGAAGGAAGGAAGGAAGGAAGGAATGGACAATGGGAGGGAGGGAAGGAAGGGACAAAGGGAGGGAAGGAAGGAAGGGACAATGAGAGGGAAGGAAGGAAGGAAAAAAGGAAGGAAGGAATGGACAATGGGAGGGAGAGAAGGAAGGAAGGGACAATGAGAGGGAAGGAAGGAAGGAAGGAAGGAAGGAAGGAAGGAAGGAAGGGACAATGGGAGGGAAGGAAGGTGCCCACCGCAGTCCCATCCCCTCCACCAGAGACCCACAGATCCCCCCACAGCCCTAACCGCCCTCCCCAGAGGCGCCCCACAACCTGAGTGACGTTGAGCTGGCCATGCCGCCACAGTCATTGACTTCGCTTGTCAAAAAGTTGCAAAAGGTTATCACATGACCCTGGGACACTGACCGTCAAAAGTATGAATCAGTTGCCAAGCATCCGAATGTAAATCACATGACCCTGGGGATGCTGCAACAGTCATAAGTGTGAAAAATGATCATGTCACATTTTTCAGTGCTGTTGTAACTTTGAACAGTCAATAAGTGAATTGTTGTAAATCGAGGACTACCTGTACTTTATCACTTTTTTCCTTTTTTTTTTTTTTGGCCAAGTTTTTGACACCTTGCTGGACGACTGGTGGTACTCAAATACTGCAGCCATTCCCACCCAGTGGGCCATGCCCACCTGACACCCAGCAATAAATAAGTGGGTTTTGGGTTGCAGTTTGGGCTCTAAAAGGTTCGCAATCACTGCTCTAACAGGTTATGGGCCCAGAGAGAGGACAAACCCAGTGAGAGCTTGACCCAGAGCAGAGGAGTTAATGCTTGTGGTTTGTCGTGGTAGCAGGCAACATGGACTCCATCAGCATAATGGGAGGAGGTTTCATAGTATGTCCTACCTCTCCTGGAGTCTGAAAATGGAGATGTACCTGCAAAGGGAGGAGTTGTGGATGATAGTTTCTGATCTGCAGCCCTGGATGATGTGGACCAGAGAAAGAATGAGAAAGCATTGGCCAGTGTCAGAACCCATATTTTATGGGACCTTTTTTCTTTCTAAATCCACATCTCATTCTCTTCTCTTCCTGGGTTCTGCCATACTCCTGGAGGGGAGGGGGAAGTGCTTGTGGGTTATTGCTTTGCTTTCCTCTATCACTACAATGTAACACTTTGCTTTTTCTGCATATATCTTCTGTGAACTTTCTCTCCCCTTGTTGTCAGCTAGTAAAAGGGGGGAGGAGAATGGAATGTACCTCCGGCAACTGGATTATCTCTGCAGTCACAAGGGAAGGTGCGAAGAGCCGACCAAACATCGCTGCAGCCACGGAGACAGCCTGATGTTATCTCCTTTTTCCCACAATGAACTTAACACCCTGGGATTGGCCTGTTTGAACTGACCGGATGAACTATCGGGTGGGGTTTTGCTTGGGATACTTTTTACCTATTGATCTGGTGGGAAACCCTCAGATCCTGTCTATTATGCCTGCTGTCAGCTTCTCCTAATAAAAGTTCCTTTTGGAAGAAACTGCTTCCATGAGTTCTGCTTTCTTAGGATGAGGTTTTGAAGTGGGCCCTGACAGCCAGCATAATCCTGAGTTTGGAGGATAGCCAGTTAATACACGTGAGGGGTCTCCAGTCTGCTAAAGAGTGCTGGGAAGCTTTGCACAGTGTGTACATGAGAGAGACTGTGAGCAGCAAAGTAATGCTGACAAGAAAGCTATATAAGGCCCAGCTGAAACCGGGAGAGAGCATATCTACTCATTTGCAGTCTGTTCTGTTCGCACAAGCAGACATTTGAGATGAGGCAGTTCACAACAAATGATGTCTTTTTATTGGTACAATCACTGAACAGAAGCAAGTGAACAATGGCAACAAGCCCTTTTATACACCCCGTTCAAGGGGATGCTCAACCAATGATTGCTGGCTATTCTCCCGCCTCGCGCATGCGCGCAAGGCTGGAGACAGCCTGTCTGGGTCCCGGGCAGACACGTGGTCTGTCCGGGTCTCTGCAACCGTTCTGCAGACTTTCTGAGCCTTGCTGAATGACTCAGCAAGGCCCAGGACACAACACCCCTCCCCCCTTGCATTAAACAACACTCCCTGTTGTTTAACAGCACGTACCCATGGCTGACCGGAACCCCAGTTATGAGGTCACCCTTACTCCGGGCAACCTATCTCCTGTTAGTTTTCCCGTAGTCCACGTTATTCCACGCTTTGAAAATATGGGCCTCACAGGGACCTCACATACTCTTGTAAATACTTAGGAGGACCCTTAACCCTTTCAGATCTTCGTGGAGCCAGATTAGGTATGGGTGTGATGCGGTGTGCAAGGAGAAAATCAGCTAACCTGTGATGCCAGGGTCCTTGAGTGATTCTCTTTAATGCGTCCTTGGTGGTACGCACCATGCATTCAGCCTGACTGTTGGTGGCAGGGTGAAAAGGAGCAGACGTGGCATGCCGGATCAAGTTGGCTTGGAGAAATGCCTGAAACTCAGAAGAGGTAAATTGGGGACTATTGTCTGATACTAAAACATCAGGAAGACCATGGGAAGCAAAGATTCCTCTGAGCACCTGGATGGTCCTGGCAGTAGTAGTGGAGGACACAGGAACGACCTCTAGCCACTTGGAATGGCTATCCACAAGGAGGAGGAAGAATTGCCCCTGAAAGGGCCCAGCATAGTCTATATGGACGTGTGACCATGGAGTGAGTGTCTCCTCCCACCTATGTACTGGGACCTGGGGCATTTCTGGCCGTGATTGCTGGCACACTTGGCACCCATGAACCTGGGCCTCGATGTCTTTATCAAGTCCAGGCCACCAAAGATGACTGCGCGCAAGCGCCTTCATTCTCACTATTCCCGGATGTCCGGAATAGTGGAGCCTGCTTGTCCAAGAGCCGGTGTAGTGGCTCAGCCACAGCAGCCTTGTTGGGGGAGAAATGAATGGTAAAAATTAAGGAGGCCCAGAAAAGCCTGAAGTTCAGTTTTTGACTGGGGACTAGGGGCCAGTTGGATGGCCTGGAATTTGGACTCTGCGGGGTGGATGCCTTCTGCATCAATACGAAACCCTAGAAATTCGGTGGATGTTACACCTATTTTGCATTTGTCTTGCTGGAACTTCAGCCCAGCTTGACGGAAATGCAGCAAGACAGCTCTCAGCCTTTCAGCCAAGTTCCCAGATGACTCTCCTGCAATGAGAACGTCATCAAAGTAGGGGAAGACCCCCAGAATACCCCTGAGCGTTCGCTCCATTACCCCCTGAAAGATGCCAGGGGCTACATTGACCCCAAACTGCAGCCTCTTTACTTTAAAAGCCCCTCTGTGAGTGACTATAGTTTGTGCCTCAGCTGTTGCCTCATCAACAGGTAACTGTTGATAGGCCTGAGCTAAGTCAAGCTTAGCAAAAAGTTTCCCCCCCTTTAGTGAGGCCAGAATGTGGCTCAGCACAGGCACTGGGTATGTGTGTTGCTGCAAGGCTTTATTTAGAGTGCATTTATAGTCTGCACATATTCTTACTTCCCCATTTGATTTCAGTGGGGTCACTATGGGGGTTTCCCATGGACTAGAGTCCACAGGTTCAAGAATACCTTGTTGGAGCAATTTGTCCAACTCAGCATCAATTTTGATCTTTAGGGCAAAAGGCACCCTCCTTGGCTTAACCCTGATGGGTGTAATGTTTGGATCCAATTTTAACGTAATGGGAGGCTCCTTGTATGAGCAAAGTTCTGGGCTGAATACATCAGCAAACTCCTTACAGACTCCTGTAAGGCTGGCTGTTTGCAGATGATTCAGACCAGTCACCTGGATCCAAAGTGCCTCGAACCAACTGAGTCCTATAAGACTCGTTCGATCACCCCGAACAACCACCACATCCAAGAATCCATTGAAATCCTTACGCTCCACTCTGAGCGTGGCCTCCCCCTTCACACTGACTTGCAAATTCTGAAAATCCGTGAGGATGAGATTGGAGGGCCTGAGTTTGACTCATGAGCCACTCCTGGAGCAAACCTTGTTAAAGGTGTCCACAGAAATAATGGAAAGAGTGGACCCTGTGTCCAGCTCCATGGCCAGGGGAACTCCCTGCAACTGTACATCAATGCGCAGCTTTTTCTTAAGGGGCCGGTGAACCCCTGTTTTAAACACCCCCCTACGGGACGCACAGAAGCCCACCCTATTTTGGCTGGGGACCTTGGTACTTTTCAGAGGCAATTCAGGGGACCTATTCTTTTGATGACCTATGCAGGCTGATGCGATGTGGCCTTGCCTGCCACATGCTCAGCAGACAGCAGAACGGAAACGGCAGTCGGCCCTTCTGTGGCGACCCCCACAGCCGAAACAGCGAAGGGATGCAGGCGGCGGCCCTCTGCATTCCTGCAGTCTTCTCTCCGCTGACGGTTGAAGTCTGTCCACCTCTTCTTGCTCGGAGTCTTCTCTGGAGGCCTCTCGCACAGCTTCTTGGTGGACGGGGACGGCCGCTGGAGTATTCTTTGTCGACCGCAAGGCCTTCACTGCACCGCCGGCTGCTTCTTCTGCTGCAATTTCTCTTAAGGCATCTTGGAACGTGACATCAGCCTTCGCAAACAGCTTCTGCTGCATCTCGCGGCTTCGCAACCCGCAAACAAGTCTATCTCGGAGCCTTTCCTCCAGATCTTGAAATGCACATGGTCTAGCAGCCTGCCTCAGGGCCGTGATGAAGTCTGCAGCTGATTCTCTGGGCCGCTGGTCCCACTGCTCGAACTGGTGCCTCCAAGCTATTACTGATAGCTTGGGCTCGAAATGCTCGCGCAGCATTTTCTTGAGATCGGTATACGCGATCGATTCCAAAGGTGCTGGGGCGACAAGATTCTCGGCAATTTCAAAAGTTTCTTGCCCACAGACACACACAAGGTAGCCGCTTTCAGGCCGTCTTCCTGGATTTTGTTCACCCGGAAATAGTTCTCAATGCGAGCTGCGTACGAGCTCCAGTGTTCCGGGTGTGAAGTGTCGAATTCACCGAGACGACCCAGTTTGGACATCTTCATGAATGACAGCCTCGTTGACGTCTCTCGCCACAAGGAAGGAGAAGGGGTCCCACGAAGCCAAGCCCACCTCCAGCATATGCGTACTGGCAAGCGGTTGCTCCTTCTGGACGCTGCACTTCTCTTCTCATTCAGGCCTTAGGTGAGTAGGCCTATCTTCTTTCTGTAGGCTTCCAAACGGCGGATCCCACCTTCGTCGCCAATGTTCTGTTCGCACAAGCAGACATTTGAGACGAGGCAGTTCACAACAAATGATGTCTTTTTATTGGTACAATCACTGAACAGAAGCAAGTGAACAATGGCAACAAGCCCTTTTATACTCCCCGTGCAAGGGGATGCTCAACCAATGATTGCCGGCTATTCTCCCGCCTCGCGCATGCATGCAAGGCTGGAGACAGCCTGTCTGGGTCCCGGGCAGACACGTGGTCTGTCCAGGTCTCTGCAACCGTTCTGCAGACTTTCTGAGCCTTGCTGAATGACTCAGCAAGGCCCAGGACACAACACAGTGCATGAGAAAGACATTCCTAGAGTTAGAAGAAAGAGGAATGACTTTTATTGAGGCACACAAGGTGTACGTGGTGCTCAGTTCATTGGACACTTCATGGGACATCCTAGTGACCAGTTTAGAGTCCGTGCAAGAGACTTGACTGGCTGGTTGTTGGAGGAAGAACAGAAACAGCGGGAAAGGCAGCAGAGAGGGGGTGACAATGCACAGACCAGGCCTAAAATTGCAATGTCCAAAGATGCTAGTAGAGCAGCCAAGAACGTTTGCATGGTGAAATGCTGCTTCACGTGTGGTTCTACAGAGCATCTCCAGAGATGCTGCCCTGAGAGGAGAAACAGAGGAGCAGTGAAACATGATCATAGAACTACACAACTGACATTTTCCTCGACAGCAACTTTAATGGAGTAAAATACCTGGTTGTTGGACACTGGGGTGAGTCAGCATATTGCAAATGACCCACAAATGTTTTCAAACCTAAGACCAGCTAAACAAACATTTGTTAGCTTGCCAAATGGACAACAGTCTGCTGTTAAAGTGGAAGGTAAAGTTGATGTACCTGGCATTGGAGAAACTTTGGATAATATGTTAGATGTACCAGAGTTAGACCATAATTTACTCAGTATTTTGAGGTTGGATAATATGGGGTATGAAGTAATGTTTGTAAAGGGTCAATACACCATCAGGAAAGGTGGGAGAATTTGTGCACAAGGTGTTAAGCGAGACAATTTATACGTGTTAGGAAAGAAGCAGGATGGTTGTGCATGAACACTTACAAACACTCCCACACATAATAATTGCGTACATTTATTACACAGGAGGTTAGGTTATGCAAGTTTTAGAGTGCTGCAAAGGATGCCAGACCTAGCTGAGGGACTTAAAATTAAGCAATGCAACACATATTTAGATTGCTCTATTTGTAAGGAGTCAAAGTCCACCAGAGTGTATCCTGTAAGTAAGAAAAGTTCAAGACAAACAAACAGAGTTTTGCAGTTAGTGCACGCTGATTTAATTGGTCCTATGGTGCCCTCTCTAGGAGGAGCTAGGTATGTATTAGTCTTAGTAGATGACTACACCAGATATGGGTTTTGTTATTTATTACAGAGCAAAACAGAAGTTCTTCAACAGTTCAAGCAATGGGTGAACTTTGTAGAGCGAAGATATGGCCATAAAGTATGCCAGCTGCAAACAGACAGGGGAACAGAGTTCATGTCTGACAACTTCCAAAAGTGGCTGAGGAACTTAGACATAAGGCATAGACGTACAAATCCATACTCACCAGCAGAAAATGGGGTAGCTGAACGTAGGAATGGCATTTTGCAAACCATGAAAGATTCACTGCTGGCAGATGCAGGAATGAGTAAAATGTACTGGGGGAAGCCATGAAAACAGCCAACTATTTAGTAAACAGGATATGGAGTGTTGCTATCAATGAAACTCCATAGTTCCTGTTATATGGAAGAAAACCTTCCTTGGTTCACCTAAGAACATTTGGTAGTTATGCCTGGGTGCATATTCCCAAAAACACCAGAAGGAAAGGACAGAAAAAGGCCAGGAAACTTAGGTTTGTTGGATATGAGCCAGATTCCAAAGGGTATAGATTCACAAATGGAACAAAGAAGGTTGTGATTTCAAGGTCTGCTAGTTTTGCAGAACAAAACAATTGGGACAGGGTGCATGCTAACACCGAGGTGTTCATGCCAATACGTAGTGCTAGTTCTCAGGAAGGAGTGGCTACACAAAGCCCAATGAAGGAAGAACAGAAAGCAGGTCAGAAATAGTAGAAATAGAAGAGGTAAAGAAAGAAATAACAGAAACACAGGAACAGATCAGGAGATATGCCTTAATTGCTACATTCAGACCTCCTCAGTATCATTACTGAGGAGGTCTGAATGTAGCAATTAAGGCATATCTCCTGATCGGTTCTCAGCAAGTGGGGTTAGAGCATATAGTGTAAGGTATGAACCCCATAATTACCAAGAGATGTTATCATTGCCTAAAGTAGAACAGGATAAATGGAAGGAGGCTATGGACAGAGAAATGGAATCTATGTACGTGCATCAGGTGTTTACCCTTATGAGATTAACAGAAGGACAAAAGGCCATGGGGTGTAAATGGGTATATAAAAAGAAGGTTTTACACAATAATGAACTGCAGTATATGGCATGGTTAAAAGCTGTTTAGCTTTAAATGGGAGGAGTGTCAATTTATTGATTTAACAGCTAACCAGCTTATGTAATGTAAGATTTAAGATGTAATGATGGGAATGACTCAGCAGGATCTGTGTCTCTTTAAGAGCCTTTGTATAAAGGGAAGGCTCCGCTGATGTGTTTCTCTCTTCTGTTTCCTGCTGTAACTGTGGTTTGTTGGATCCTGATGTATTAGCACATGTATGTATATTGTTCCTGGTGTATGATATTGTAGTAGATAGTGTAAGATAAACCATCATTTAATATAGACCACTGTTTACTATGTTTACTCCTGGGTTATCTCGCACAATAAGACTGTGCATGCTCTAACATGCACTGCCACCAAATGTCACTGCCACCAGGAAATGTCTGTTGCCTTGAAAGTCATACTGCCAAGTGCTTCCAATATCTCCCTAGCATTGTTGGTTCCACCACTACTATTGCATTAAAAGCTGCTGAACAGCTGATCTGCATGCCAACTATTCATTTGTGGCCTGCAATAATTTTTAAGTTACCAATTTGGCTGTTCCCTTCTATAAGCTGTTCAAACTTGGTATCTCACTTTAATGATGCCTGAGATGTAAATATATAATTGATTTATTTCAACTTTCAATGTGTTGAGTTTTTCATATGCATATACTTCTTACGCTCCATGTTCCAAATACAACTTTGCCTTTGCAGCTTTGGATTTTCTTTCCCATATGGCAAAATTGGTAGCTAGACATTGAGAAAATTTTAATCTAGTCACATCATAAACACCATTAGGACTGTCAAATACTGTCAGCATTTTCTCAGCTATAGGAAGGAAACATATTGCTGTAGTAGCATATTGAGTGCCATCTGACCTGAGGGGCCTATCTTCCAGCAATATATCATTAAGCCCTTTTTTATTGTCTATCCATGTAATACAGGAGTCGTTTACCATTGCTTTCTCCCCTGTAATATGAAATGATGCCTTTGCTGTTGTCACTAAAATGATCTTCTGCCTTCCTAGATTTTCACTAAGCAATATAGGTGCCTGCTTGTTTTAGCTGGACAGCTGGGATGATTTTGTCACAGGAAGACAGCATAGCAGAACTTAAGTGGAAGAATATACATAGATCTAACTTGAATTTAATTCTTCTTCTGCATTTATTTGTTTTGTTAAACCGTGGGTGTCAAACTTGATCCCATCACATGACATATCGTGACGTATCATGACATTTTTTGCCTTTGTGGAGCCGGGGTGGGTGTGGCCTGCTCATGACGCATCTGGCCTGTGGGCCACCAGTTTGACACCCATGTGTTAAACCTTTCTTAAATGTAATATAATAAATGTTATATATATATTTTCCCAATCTAGTGCCTTCTATACGTATTGGACTTCACCGCTCAGAATTTCCAGTCCCAGTACTAGAAAGTTGATCTACACAAGGAAACAACAGCCAATGACTTAATAGCCAGCCATCAACATCTCAATCAACATCTAAAAAGCCACATACAACAGGCATTATATAAATACCACACACAGAATAGCCCAAAACACACCATCTACTAGAGAGAAATTCCCCGAGGGTGGGCTCCAGCACGAGTCTGAAAGCTTGGAAGATTAAACCTCTGATTCAAGTGACCAACCCAGATTGGATCCTGCAAAGCTGATATAGTTCATGATTCATTGAGAATACCTTTTTGAGAATAACTTTTTGTTCCCAATTATTTTAGTCAAAGACTTGTCACCATTCATCCCTCTCCCTCTCTTTCTCTCTTAGATTGTCTAGCTAAAGAGTCTATATCTACAGTTTGCTGAGCATGCAGATATCTCCACTCATTGAATAAGTCTTTTTTTTTAAATATGTTTTATTGATTTTTAACATAATCACCTTAATATTTGGTAAACAGCGTGTTGTTTGGGTTAGTATTTAAAAAACAATCATAACAATTAATTTCTATAATTCTATAGTCCATATAATGGCTTTGCTTGATTTTCTCTTCTTCCAATAATATTCTCTTTTGCCAACCTTAAATTAATACAGTTCTTACTATTTGAATAAATGACAATTAAATATAGACATTTTTCTCATGTTTCTGCAAATAATAACCACATCAATATAAAGCTTCTTTTCTAATTGCCTCATCATAGATACTGTTTATAGAATTCTTATTTAAATTTGTTTTCCCCACAATATTCAAAGCATTCTTACTGGTTAAGATTTTCTCAAAATTAGTTACACTTAAGTATTTAAGTCTTTTTTCTCATACAAGCCACCCCAACACTTTTACATTTCTCATATCTTCAAAAACAAACAAACAGAGAAAACATTTCTTTTCTATAAACCATCCCAACATTTTTATATTTCTCATGTCAAAAAACAAAACACAAAGGAAAAAAGAAACAAAAAATACTATGTTACTTGAGGAGTTCATCCCTCTTAAACTAATCTTCATTTATATCCAAATTCTTTCTATTTCTTTAACCATATTCAAACAGATGTTTAATTTTTAAATATTCCTTCTGGTAAAACCCATCATCTAATTTCTTAATTCTCACTTTAGCCTTTTTTTTTTTTTTTTGCCAAACATGTTTCCTGATCAATATGCTTTGCTGAATCAAAGAATCTTTCCATAATCTTATAAGTGTTGTTGCAGGTACAAAAGGCAAAACAGGTAAGATGTTTTTATAGGAAGGTTTCGCCCCTTTGTATTCATTGAGAATCTTTTCCTTTCTTTCTTTCTTGATTTTATTTATCATTTTTTGTCTCTCAAGTTCTTGTAATTCTCCTGGCAGAATCCATTTTGTCAAATCTTTTTTTCTTGTCCTCAAACTTATTTTGTAATCCTAGGGTATAGGTTACTTTTTCCATGTCCAGTATTTCCTGTACGTTTTTTTCCCATCTGGGTTAAGTCATACTTTCTTCTATTGTTAAGTTCCATCTTGAAATCTGTCTCCTCTGTCTCGTATTCAGTTGTCTGTTTTTTCTGCTCATTCTCTGTTTTTATTTTCTGAGATTTTTGTGTTGTAAAGTTAAATTGGAGATGTGTTCCTTTATATTTTCAGTTATTTTTAATTTCCTCGTGGTTTGAGATCATTGTTATTTGGATTAGTTGCAACACAGCATAGATCTCCTTCTGGAAAGTATTTGTTTTTTCTTGGTATATTCTTTCTGCAGATCTCTGGTTTTCCATGATAGCTAAAAATCAGGTTTTTCCTTTCTCTGCAGACAGCTTTAGAGTCACAGTTGAGTTGGTATTTGTAATCCAGAAAGGTCAAATCTTTTTTTTTTAGAGTTTAGAATTCTCACTTTGTAGATAGCCCAAAATGTTTTTGTTCTTTTTTTTGTCACAGCTGTTCTCTGTTATTAAGACATTGAAGGTCACCAAAACCAAGTTATCTTTTCCTGTAATAAAGCAACTACTGTTGTAGATATATCAACCCATGGGCATATAACAACTGATTTAACTGGTTCTAAGATGATTACTTTGATATAACTGTTTATTTGGTGGCTTTGCTTCCAGTTTTTTGAAGGGGAGACTAGGAAGGACCCAAGACAACCTTTGGACGATCGTGATAGATGGAGAAGGGAGCTGGATACCTGCAATTCTTGGTAAGGAGCAATCAGAAGGTCTGGTCTCAACACAATTTCCCTTCAGTTGCTCATCTTTCTTAAGCATACCTTTAATTGCACTTTTTGGAGCTTTACAATTTCTTGATTTATGACTAGTTGACATTTGACCTATTTTATAACCCCTTGCTGGACTTTTACAACTTCTTTTTTCTGCTCTTTGTTTACTGTTAAATACAAAATTATTATTATTTAACCATAAGGAGTGTGTTTACATTTACATTTACACAGGATTATACTATAAATATTGCTTTTTCTAGCTTTTTTCTTTTTTAAAAAGAGCCTTGATATTTATCTCTTAATTTTTGATGGGTTTTATTTGAAAACATAAACAAAAGATTTGATGGGTCAATAACAGTTTAGCAAACCCAAGATGATATCCAAAAGGAGGAAATAACAGTTGGGCCTGATTTGCAATTTGAGGAATTGGAATTTGATCTGTTGCAGTCAGATGTGAAGAAAGGGTTTGGTTTGCCAAAAAAGACTGAAAGGATATGAATATAAGAAATTCCAAGATAATGGATATGATGAAAGATGGACTTGACTTTCTTGGCAAGAGGAATGCAGTGTTGTCAAGGATAATTATTCAACAATAGATGTGGTAGAGATATTTACAACAGAGACTTATGAACTTTGGAAATGAGATACAATTGTTGGTAAAGTTCCCAATTAAACACCAAAGGAAAGGTTTCACTATTAAGAACCAAATGAGGGTATTTGACCCTGGACTCAGAGATAATGATTGTGGTGATTTGTGATAAATAGGAAACCGTGTAGATTTTCTATGAGTAAATTACAATAACAGACTGTTAACAGGGTGCTTTGAAATTTAACTTTGCTGTTGTTTAACTTGTTAACTATTTTTTCTTTCACTTATGTGTACAAAGACCCTACTTACCTTCACTGTTTTTCTCCAGTTGCTGACAGGAGCAACCAGTCTTCTTAATGGAGGCTGTTTTGCATCATTCTCCAAGTAGGCTCCATTCTCATGATCATTTGGAAGCCGCCTTCTCCAAATCACATGATTTGAAGAAGGCTTCCAAAGCACTGTGAGAATGCAGCCTGCTCTCACAATCCTTCAGAAGCCTCCTTCTCCAAACTGTGCAATTAGCAGATTCTAATAGGCCTGCTGGCCAGCTGAGTAGTGGGAAATAGGTGGATGGAGGAAGTTGCAGCATCCCTGTAGGGTGGACGGGCTGCCAAGCATCTGAATTTTGATCACATAACTATGGGGGCATTGCAACAACTATAATTTGGCACAGGCCATAATTCCTTTTACTAAATGCTGTCACAATTTTGAATGGTCACTGACCAAATGGTTGCACGTTGAGGACTACTTGTATCATACAAATGCTTTCTTGAGGTGAATTCTTATCACCATTGCCAACACCATCATTTTGTGGTGCACAAAATCCAGATCATAGGAAGCAAGTCTATACAAGTAGTCCTCAACTTACAACCATGATTGAGCCCAAAATTTCTGTTGTTAAGCTAATTATCACAGTAGTAAGAGTGATAATTATTAAGTGAATCACTGCAGTTGTTATTCAGTAACATGGTTATTAAGTGAATCTGGCTTCCCCATTGACTTTTCCTGTCACAAGATCGCAAAGGTGATCACATGACACTGGGACACTGCAATTGTCATAAATATGAGTCAGTTGCCAAGCATCTGAATTTTGATCACGTGACCATGGGGATGCTACAACAGTCGTGTGAAAAACTGAGAAAAAACTTTTCTCAGTGCCGCTGTAACTTTAAACAGTCACTAAATAAACTATTGTCAGTCGAGGACTACTTGTATTCTTCCTTTGTGAACTATTTATCTTTCCATCTCTTATACTATATTCCTTTATTGTATTTAGAACTTTTCTGAGCTTTTTACATAGCTTTAGATTCCTTGTTTAGGTATTCCAACATTACATAGTCACTTTTCCCAACATTCCTCTTACCCTGCTATATTTAAGGTATACATTGCCAGTTTCTTAAGTAACTTAAGTGACTAAGTCTTCACTATCAGTAATAGCAAATAAATTGCTGATACCTTTCTCCACCATCTGAAGGAGAAAATTGTCAGCACTACAAATGAAACATCTCTTAGGAAGACCATGCCTGATTGAGTGCCTCTCTGGAACGTTGTGACCAATTAAAGTTCCCCATCAATCCTAGTAGATACTAATAACAATATTTGATTAGTTTTAACTGCTGTTGTATATTTTCTTTTTTTAAAAAAAGTTTTATTAGTTTTTATAGAGTTAAGGGTAGAATGGGATCAGGGTTGCGATTGGGGTCTAGGTTAGGGTTGGGGTCAGGGTTGGGGTTGGGACTGGGGTTTCCCCAGGTAGCATTTTCAATATTTAACAAACAGCATATTGTCTGGGTACATATATTTAAACAACAATAATCGATATAGTAGTGATAATAATAAATATGGTTAATTACCTTAGGCAATATTAGTTAATCACTCTATGTCAGTGGTGGCGAACCTATGGCATGGGTGCCAGAGGCGGCACTCAGAGCCCTCTCTGTGGGCATGCATGCCGTCACCCCAGTCTTAGGCCTTCAGCTGGGTTTTATAAAACCTTTTCACTTTAGGCCTCCGCCGCTGTGTGCAAAAGAAAAGTTTCAATCAATCAGTCAATTTCAACTTCTCGCAGGAAAAAAAAAGATCTTGCGAAGTTGGAATTGATTGATTGAACTTTTTAGTCCCACCCAGTCTGCCGTTACCACCACAGCCATGCCCAATGGGCCACACCCAGCCAATGGGCCACACCCAGCCAATGGGCCACACCCACCCGGCACCTGACGATGCATAAGTGGGTTTGGGGTTGCAGTTTGGGCACTCGGTCTCTAAAAGGTTCGCCATCACTGCTCTATGTCATCCTTCTTGCTGGTATGTATTCAAAATTACATATCACATTCCTTTCTCTCTGAATCGTTTTTCTAGCCATTGATAAAAATTATCCCATGTTCTAAAGTAAATTGAATTTTCTTTCTCTTTAATTTCTAAAGTCAATCTATCCATTTCTATGCACTCTAGATTTTTTTTGATTAATACTTCTTCAGTTGGTAAGTTTTCATTTTTCCAATATTTGGCAAATACTATTCTTGCTGCTGTTAATACATATAATATAAGATATCCACTCTCCTTCTCATAGTTAGCTCCTATTATTCCTAACAGAAACAATTCTGGTTTAAAGTCTATTTGTTTTTTAGTCATGTTCTCCAACCATGAATGTATTTTAACCCAAAACCTTTTTGCTTTAGGGCATGTCCACCAGATATGGTAATAAGTACCTGGCCTTTGTTTACATTTCCAACCATTATTTGGGGTATTTTTAAACATTTTCGCTAATCTCACTGGTGTCATATGCCATCTGTAAAACATTTTATACAAGTTTTCTTTATATGGCACAGCTTTAGTTAGTTTAATATTTCTATCCCATAGTTTTTGCCACTCTTCTAACTCTATAGTGTATCCAAAGTTCTTTGCCCATATTATCATTGTTTCTTTGACTTGTTCTTCTTCTATCTTTAGATTTAGCAGAAATCTATAAAGTTTCTTAATCAACTTATCATCTATCTTTAACAATACTTGATCAAATTCTGTCAGTTCTTTATAAAATCCCGTTGTTTTCACATCTTTTTCATATCTCGTTTGAATTTGCAGGTATGGCCACCATGTTAAATCAATGTCTTCTTGTTGTAGATCTTGTCTATGTTTCAGTTTCCCTTCATTATCCCAAATACCTTTATAAGTTACAACTTTATCATAGTTAATTAAGTTTGGGTAAGCAAAAACTTCCATTGTTGAAAGCCATTCAGGTATCTTAATGTAAATTTTTTCTTTTACCTTTTCCCATTCTAAAAGAAGTGCATTCCTTATAAAATGGTTTTGAAAGTATCTATGTATTTTATTCTTTCCGTACCACAGAAAGGCATGCCAGCCAATCTGCAGGTCATGCCCCTCCAGGTACAATAGTCTTTTGTCTCTAAGCATTATCCATTCTTTAAGCCATGTTAAGATAGTTGCTTGATAGTACAACCTCCAGTCTGGGAGTGCAAATCCTCCACTATCTTTAGCTTCTTGTACCATTTTCAATTTAATTCGTGCTTTTTTTCCTTGCCAGATAAATTTCAATATTATTGCGTTCAGTTTGTCAAAAAAAGCTTTTCCCAGTCTTACAGGAATCGTTTGAAATAAGAAGAGTATTTTCGGTAAAATATTCATTTTCATTGTAGCTATTCTCCCCAACATTGACAATTGAAGATTTTTCCACTTTTCCAAATCCAATTTTATTTATTTTAACAATCGTGTATAGTTATTTTCTTTTACTATTACACATCTTGCTGTTAAATAGATTCCCAAGTACTTAACTTTTTTAACTATTTGAAGATTTGGGTTTTTTTGTAAGTTGGCTTTTCTGTTTTTCTGTTAAATTCTTTGTCAACACTTTAGTCTTTTCTCTATTTATTCTCAGACCTGCCACTTCTCCAAATTTTTCTATTTTGTCCAGCAGTTTAGTACTCGTTTCAAGTGGCTCTTCCAGTATAAAAACCAAATCGTCTGCAAATGCTTGTAATTTATATTTTTCGTCTTTTATCTCAAGTCCTTTAACTTCTGCATCTTGTCTAATATTTCCATTCAATGCTTCCAATGTTAATATAAATAGCACCCTTGTACCCTTTTTAATTTTAAAATTTTCTGTATAATCTCCATTTACAATTATTCTAGCGGTCTGTTTATCATAAATTGTTTGGATCGCATTTATGAAATTTTTTCCAAAGTCCATTTCTACAAGCTGCTGAAACATAAATTGCCAGTTTACATTATCAAATGCTTTTTGTGCATCAAGAAATATTAACGCCATCTGTTTCCCTGGATGAATTTCATAATACTCTAGCACATCAAGAATCGTTCTTAAGTTATTTTTTATCTGTCTTTTAGGCAAAAAGCCATTTTGGTCTGTATGTATAAATTAGGTCAGAAACTTAATTCTTTCTGCCATTATCGAGGCAAAAATTTTATAGTCTACATTCAGTAATGATATTGGTCTATAATTTTTTATTTGTGTCAGATCGGTATCTTCTTTAGGTATTAGAGTAATGTTAGCTTCAATCCACGTCTTTGGTATTTTAGCCTCAAATAGAATTTCATTGCACAGTTCTTTCAAAATCGGACTTAATACATCCTGTAGTGATGTATAAAATTCTGCAGGTAGTCCGTCTGAGCCTGGAGTCTTATCCTTTTTTTCCTTTTTATGGCTTCTATAATCTCCATCATTGATATTTTTCCATTTAATATGTTTCGAATGTTCTCCGGAATTTTTGATAGGTCTGCTTTTTTTAAGTACTGCTGTATTTTTTCTTTGGGGATTTCCTCTGCCTTGTAAAGTATCTCGTAATAGTCTTTAATGATTTTTTTCATTGTATCATTTTGGAACTGTAGTTCTCCTTTTAGATCTTGTAGCTTATTTATCATTTTTTTTCTTTTTCTTTTTTCAGTCTATATGCTAGCCATCTCCCTGGCTTATTAGCGTTTTCAAAGAAGTTCTGTTTAGCCCGTTTAATCTGTTGAACCATTATTTCCATCTCGGCCAGATTTAGTTTATGCTTTATTATCTCCATTTGTTTCTTAAGTATTTTCTTTTGCGGATCTGTTTGTAGTTCTGATTCCAGCTTTCTGAGTTCTTCTCTCAACTTTAACTGTAATTGTTTCTTTTATTTATTCTTTTTAGCAATGTAGGTTACAGCCACCCCTCTGAAATATGCTTTAGCCATGTCCCATACATTTTGAAGTGATGTTTCTTCCTTCTTATTTATTTTAAAGAAAAAATCCATTTCCTTTGTCGTTAGTTCTAGAAATTCTTTTTCTTTCAGTATAGATTTATTCAGGGACCATCTTGGTATTTTCTTAATTCCTTTCCAAGTCATTTTTATTGGATTATGGTCTGCGCAAACATTGGTTTCTATCTCCACTTCTTGGATCATCGATTTCAATTCCGAAGATATCCTATCATATCAATTCTGGACCAAGATTTATGTCTATTTGAATAAAATGTGTATTGCAGTTTCTCTGAATTTTTCTCTCTATATATATCTTGGATACAGGATTCTTCTGTCATTTTTAAAAACGCTTTAGGTAGTATATTTCCTCCTTTTCTCCCTTGTTTAGCGCTTTTATAGTCCAGAGTTCCATCTACTATTGCATTAAAATCTCCCATTATACAGAGATTTTGGTAATTCAAACCTAGTATTTTTTTATATAGTTTTTGATAGAATTGCTCTTGTTTATCATTTGGTGCATATATTGCTACCATCAATATCTGTTTTTGATCCATCATAATTTCCACCATTAGTATTCTCCCCTCTTCATCCGCATAAATTTGTTTGGGGTTCATTGTTTCTTTAATGTAAAAAGCGATTCCTCTTTTCTTTTGAGATGCTAATGCAAAGTACAGTTTACCAATTTTTGGTCATTCTAGCAGTTTGAAATGTTGTCTCTTAATATGTGTTTCTTGAAGGAAAATTATATCCATTTTTAATTTTTGTAGTCGTGTGAAAAAATTTCTCCTTTTTGAAGGAGAGTTTAGTCCATTTATGTTTATTGATAGAATCCCAGTCTCCTCCATCTCTTTCAGTTATATCTAGGTCTCATCTTCTAGTCGATCTTATCTGTCTCTGGTCTCTTGGTCTTGCTCCTTCTTCTGAGTATGTATTTTTATTTTCTTTCTCCTCTTTTTGTTTGACCACTCCTTCAACTGCCGTTTCTTCTTGTTTCTTTGGTTCAGGATCGCCTCTTTCCAGAAAGGCTCTATAGTTGTCGAAGAACTCCAGTGCTTTGAGTGGTCTGTCCAATCTATATCTTTTCGTGTCCTAGTAGACTAAAATTCCTTCTGGAAACAGCCATCTAAAATTCACTCCTTTCATCCACCACTAGATGTCAGCACCAGTCAGTAATAGACAACTCTATATTCATGATTTAAAAGGGAAATCTTAACAGATTCCACTGATTTCAAACTTATCCAAATTAAGTCTTATATTCATTTTATTTCAGTATATTTCTGTCCCCCCTGAAAAGTTTAATTTGCCGCTTCCATCTGTAGGAAGGTGGGGCAAAGATCCCCCCCTTCTCACTTTCGGAGGCTTTTTGCTTCTTGGGGTTTTTCTTTTTTCTTTTTCTTTTTTTTCCAGGAAATCAATTTTCAAGTAGAAGAGAAAAAATCACTGTTCTTACCCAGTTCCAAACATGTTGTTTACAGTCAGCTTAAAGTAGTGCTTTTGGGCTTCGGCTGCTTGTAGCTTGGGCTAGACTCTGAAGTTAAGCTAGCCTTTCTCATGCTGGTTTTTGGAAGGCTTTTACCAAACTGATCGGATCGACTGCCATCTCTCCATAATCTTCTTTATTGCCTCTACAGGGCAACTTCAGGCCCATTTAGGGTCCCCCTAGCAGGCAGAATTCGGCCATAGGGTGTGGAGCCCCACGATCCCTCGGCTGCTGCGCTACTACACAAAACCAGAAGCCCTCATCGAACAAGTCTTGAATATAACATTGGAAACAGAATTAGTCACTCCTGAATATATTGACACTCAGAAAGTTAAGATAAGAGACCTAGGACAGCATATGCTTTAACATTTAGGGACCAGGCTCCTTCAATAGCATGAGACTTATTTACAAGTAGATTATAGATTAGCCCTGTAACCATTTGTAATTTAGAACTTCTATTGTCTATATTCAATTTGGCATAGTCATTATTCTATTATGCTGAAATGTAGGTTTCAAGCACTATGACACTTAGCATAGTGATCCAAACATGTTTCTGCAGATACATAGGTGTGTGATTCCTACATCCTCTCTCTTCAGAGGTTATTTTTGAGGTTATTAAAATGACTGCTGTTTTGGGAGTTCACCCCGGGCGTCATGGCGACACGGATGAAAGAAACCGGAGCTCCGGTTTTGTAGTCTGATTTTGCTTCGTCTGGAGACCCAAAGAGGTCAGAAAGTCGCCTTGGAGAGGCAACAAGGAGGAAGGGAAACCTTGGGACTTCAGAGCCAACGGCGGTTGGCCCAAATGGACCAAGGAAACTCTTCAAAGAAGCGAGAGAAAGGCTGCCAGCAAGTACGCAGACAGCCCAAGCCACAGACAGCTGGGGAAAAAGCGAAGAGCCATGGCAGCGCCGCCGAACAGCTGACTGTCAACAACGTGTTTGATTTGGGTGAGATTCTTCTTTATTTCTCTTCCCTATGGACTTTTAAAATATAATTCCCTGAATTGGATAACTTTTAAAAGTAAAAACCCCCAGGAAGACTTGGGAAGAAGAGAGTTAAAAGCGGCGAGAAATCTGGAATGGGGGAACAAAATTAAGGAACATAAAAAATATGCAGAAAAGATTCGAGACTGATTGAAAAGGAAAAAAATGATAATCTGTTGTTAGCTAATTTTTTTGATTTGGGAAGATTTTTTTACTTTGTTGTGAAAGAGCATTTTAAATATAAGTTTTATTACTGGATAGAGACACTATAACTAATGAGGACATCCAGTGGTGAAGGAAGATACTACAATAATACAGAAAAAATCAGAAAAGACCTTGAAACAACACCTGTGCTAAACAAAGAACATCCTGTGTTTCTACAAAAGAAAAAACAGATTTTTTAAACTACATATTTCAACTTTAGACATAACTATTATAGAAACTATTTAGAGACAGTTTTTTTCTTTTCTTTTCTTTTTTCTTTTTTTCTTTAATATTTTTTTAAAATTTTATTGAATACAAAAGATTAAAAAACCATTGAACATAGTGTATCATCATTGACATATATCTTTGTCTAGTCATTCCACATTATACATATGTTTTATACATTTCAAATATTCTTCCTCTATTTACATCCCTTCTAATGACCTTCCTTCTTTTTTTCCTTCCATTTGTAGAATTTATTCCAACTTAAATAGTATTCTGTTTCCTCCTGATTTTTTAATTCTTTAGTCATCTTATCGAGTTCTGCGCAATACAAAATTTTCCTTATTAACGCATCTCCGCTAGGCACTTCAGTTACTTTCCAGTTTTGAGCAAACAAAATTCTTGTCACCGTTATCACATGTATAATTAGATAAATATCATCTTTGTTTATATTTTTTTCTAATATTCCAAGTAATAGCATCTCTGGTTTATATTGAATCTTTTGACCCATCATTTCTGTTATCCAATTCCAAACCCTCTCCCAATAAACCTGTGCCTCTTTGCAAACCCACCAAACATGAAAAAAGTACCCTTTTCCCTTTTACACTTCCAACAGAGTGGTGAGTAGCCACTATACATTTTTGCAAGCCTAGCCAGTGGAAGGTGCCATCTTTGTTGTTAGTTGCGAAGTCATGTCTGACCCATCGCGACCCCATGGGCAACGTTCCTCCAGGCCTTCCTGTCCTCTACTATCTTCTGGAGTCCATTTAAGCTCACGCCTACTGCTTCAGTGACTCCATCCAGCCACCTCATTCTCTGTTGTCCCCTTCTTCTATTGCCCTCAATCTTTCCCAGCATTAAACTCTTCTCCAGTGAGTCCTTCCTTCTCATTAGGTGGCCAAAGTACTTGAGTTTCAACTTCAGGATCTGGCCTTCTAAAGAGCAGTCAGGGTTGATCTCCTCTAGGACTGACCGGTTTGATCACCTTGCAGTCCAAGGGACTCGCAGGAGTCTTCTCCAGCACCATAGTTCAAAGGCCTCAATTCTTTTGCATTCAGCCTTTCTTATGGTCTAACTTTCACAGCCATACATTGCAACTGGGAAAACCATGGCCTTGACTATACGTACTTTTGTTGGCAGGGTGATGTCTCTGCTTTTTAGTATGCTGTCTAAATTTGCCATAGCTTTCCTCCCCAGGAGCAAGCATCTTTTAATTTCTTGGCTGCAGTCCCCATCTATGGTGATCTTAGAGCCCAGGAAGATAAAATCTGTCAGTACCTCCATTTCTTCCCCATCTATTTGCCAGGAATTGAGAGGGCAGGATGCCATGATTTTGGTTTTCTTAATGTTGAGTTCCAAGCCAACTTTTGCACTCTCCTTCTTCACCCGCATCAAGAGGCTCTTTAGTTCCTCTTCACTTTCTGCCATTAGAGTGGTATCATCTGCATATCTTAGGTTGTTGATATTTCTCTCAGCAATCCTAATTCCAACTTTTGATTCATATAGCCCTGCCTTTCTCATGATGTGCTCTGCATATAAGTTAAATAGGCAGGGCGACAGAATACAGCCTTGCCGGACTCCTTTCCCAATTTTGAACCAATCAGTGGTTCCGTGTCCAGTTCTCACTGTTGCTTCTTGACCCGCATATAGGTTTCTCAAGAGACAAATAAGATGGTCTGGTACTCCCATCTCTTTAAGAACTTGCCACAATTTGTTGTGATCCACACAATCAATCCACACAGTCAATGAAGCAGAAGTAGATGTTTTTCTGGAACTCCCTAGCTTTCTCCATGATCCAGCATATGTTGGCAATTTGATCTCTAGTTCCTCCGCCTCTTCGAAATCCTGCCTGTACTTCTGGAAGTTCTCGATCCACATACTGCTGGAGTCTAGCTTGTAGGATTTTAAGCATAACTTTACTTGCATGTGAAATGAGTGAAATGGTGCGATAGTTTGAACATTCTTTGGCATTGCCTTTCTTTGGAATTGGAATGTAAACTGACCTTTTCCAATCCTGTGGCCACTGTTGGGTTTTCCAAATTTGCTGGCAAATTGAGTGTAGCACTTTTACTGCATCGTCTTTTAAGATTTTGAATAGCTCAGCTGGAATATTGTCACCTCCGCTAGCTTTGTTGTTGCTCAGCTTTCCTAAGGCCCATTTCACTTCACATTCTAGGATGTCTAGCTCGAGGTCAGTGACCACCCCATCGTGGTTATCAGGGATGCTAAGCTCGTTCTTGTATAGTTCTTCTATGTAATTTTGCCACTCTTCTTAATCTCTTCTGCCTCTGTTAGGTCCCTGCCATTTTGGTCCTTTATCATGCCCATCTTTGCATGAAACGTTCCCTTCATATCTCCAATTTTCTTGAAGAGATCTCTGGTTCTCCCTATTCTATTGTTCTCTTCTATTTCTTTGCACTGTTCATTTAAGAAGGAATTCTTATCTCTTCTAGCTATTCTCTGGAATTCTGCATTCAATTGGGTGTATCTTTCTCTTTCTCCCTTGCCTTTCGCTTCCCTTCTTTCCTCAGCTATTTGCAAAGCTTCCTCAGACAGCCATTTTGCTTTCTTGCATTTCTTTTTCTTTGGGATGGTTTTAGTTGCTACCTCTTGTACAATGTTGCGAACCTCCGTCCATAGTTCTTCAGACACTTTGTCTATCAGATCTAATTCCTTAAATCTATTTGTCACCTCTACTGTATATTCATCAGGGATATGATTTAGTTCATCTTATAGAGATTTTCCTTATAAGTTGTTGCAAATGTAATTTTGCGATTGCGTTCCCAAATTTGCTGCCATTGGTCCAAGTTTATAGCGTGCCCCAAATCTATTGCCCAGGTAACCATCGTTTCTTTAACTTGTTCCTCATATAATTTATATTCTAACATATATTTATATATTTTTTGGATTTGTTTTTTCTCCGAGCCTAATAGTATTTTATCAAGTCCCGTATCTTGTCTATTAATTCCCCATTCTTTCTTGTCTTTCGCGTATCTTGCTTGTATCTGAAGATAAGACCACCATTCCAAAGCAATCCCCTGTTGTCTCAACTCTTGCCTCTGCTTTAGATATCCTTCCTCTGATAGGATATCTTTGTATATGATAACCCTATCTTGCCTATAGAGGTTGGGGTATATAACTGCTTCTAATGGTGAAAGCCAGCCTGGAAGTTTTGTGTAGTGTTGGCATTTAACTATATTCCAACTTTTTATAAGTTCTTGCCGGACTTTATGCCTCAGAAAGTATTGATGGTTCCTGTTTTTATCTGTCCATAGGTGAGCATGCCAGCCCTGCTGGAGGTCATACCCCTCTAAAAGTAAGCATCTTTTATTTTCCAATATAATCCAATCCCTAATCCATGTCAGGGCCACAGCTTGATAATACAACTCCCAATCCGGGAAACCTAATCCCCCTCTCTCTTTAGCATCCTGTAGGGACTTTGGTTTTATCCTTGCCTTTCTTCCTTGCCACACAAAATCTAACGTTAACTTATTCAACTCTTTAAAAAATTTTTATCTAATTGGATTGGAATATTTTGGAACAAAAAGATCATTTTAGGCAAAATATTCATTTTCACCGCTGAGATTCTTCCTAGAAATGAAAGATGTAAGTTTCTCCAGTGGTCTAGGTCAACTTTTATACGTTTAACTAATTTTTCGTAATTGTCCTCTCTAATTGATGAACAACGTGCTGACATAACAATTCCCAAATATTTTATTTTAGTAACTACTTGTACTCCTAGTTTTTCCCCCAGATTTTCTTTTTGCATATTAGTCATGTTTTTTGCTATGATCTTTGTTTTATTTCTATTTATTTTCAAGCCTGCCACCTCTACATATTCCTCCAGTATTTCAAAAAGCTTCTGACCTGATTGCACGGGATTTTCCAATATAAATACTAAATCATCGGCATATGCTTGGAGTTTATATTTTTCCTTCTTAATCTCAAGCCCTTTAATTTGCTCTTCTTGCCTTACAGTCCTAGCTAAAATCTCCAATGTATATATAAACAATAACGGCAAGAGAGGGCATCCTTGTCTTGTACCTTGCTGAATATTGAATTTGTTAGTGGCCTCACCATTAATTATAATCTGGGCATTCTGTTTGGAATATATTGCAGCTATTACATTTAAGACGTTTTCTCCAACATCCATAAATTTCAGTTGTTGGATCAAAAATAGCCAATTAACATTATCAAATGCCTTCTGTGCTTCCAAAAATAAGAGTGCCAGTTGGCAATCACTATGTAATTCATAGTATTCCAATACATCTAAAATTGTCCTTATATTCCGCTTAGTCTGCCTATCTGGGAGGAAGCCATTTTGATCACAATGTATAAAGTCAATTAAATAGTTTTTAAATCTGCCATTATTGACGCAAAGATCTTATAATCGACGTTTAGTAAGGAGATAGGCCTGTAGTTTTGTATCTGTGTTCTTTCCGCATCTTCTTTTGGTATTAATACTATATTTGTCTCTGACCAGGATTTAGGTATTTTCGCTTCAGTTAAAACGTCGTTGAAAACTTCTAATAGGTGTTGGTTGAGTGCATTTTGATGCTCTTTATACAGTTCCGCTGGAATTCTATCTGGGCTGGTCGCTTTGTTATTTTTTTGTTTACTTATAGCCGTACTTATTTCAATCATACTTATTTCCTCATTTAACAATTATATCTTATTTCTAGCTATCTACACTGAGAAAACCCAATTCTTACTCTCTTTTGGATTCTGTCATACTACAAAGGGGGGGGGAGTAAACACGGGTGTTTATGACTGGCATTCCTACTATCAACTACAAAGAAACATCCTCTGTGGATTCCCTCTCTGGAGTACTAACAATAACAATGCGGCCATCAGCCTTTGATCTCACTTCCTATGAAGCCTCCTTTTACCGGCAGCATGGAAAAAGGGGGGGAAGATTGCAACGTTTGGGATCCGATTGATTTAACACCCAGCCATCTGCCAATTTGGATTGACTGGAAGGAATGTGGGGTGGGACTGCTTGGGAACACTATAAAACATTGAATGATCAGGGGGGTCCCTCAGATCCTGTCTAGCATGCCTTCAGTCAGTTTTTCTTAATAAAGATTCCTGTTGGAAGAAACATTCCAAGATTTCTGTCTTCTTAAGATGTAAATTGAGGTGGTTCCTTACATTAGACAGGATCTGCAAAATTGGTCAACCTGGAAGGAAGAACCTTGCCGGGGGACTTTGCAAAAATTACCATGTCAGACGATGAAGCAGGGAAGGGAGAAAGCCCCCCAGAGTGGGAGCCGTAGCCCCAACTGGAAACCTGCCAAATATCCAGATCTGAAGGGTCAGATTCCTCAGGAGAAGAGGTGGTGGAGACGTGTAACCCCAAGCCTCGGTGGTCAATGAGTGTTGGAAAGAAAGACGAGTGGGAAAAGAAATCAAGAAAGGTGACCCTGAGACGGGGGGCCAAACAACCAGGATGGAAGCAGGAGATGGAGAGATCCCTGCACACAAGCGGAGATGAAGGAAGCTGGGCACAGCACTCGAACTGTATCCAAGAGAAAGCTACTGTATCAACTTGATGAAGACAGCCAGCTGTCCAAAGTGTGCAACTTCAAAAAGGTTGCAAGGGAAATCGCCAGGATGGTTACAAACAGTGGCAAATCCCTCAGCCTCCTGGAAGGAAATAGCCATGGATTTTATAGTGGAATTACCAGAAAGCAATGGGGATGCTGTCATTTGGACGGTCACGGACCTATTTTCCAAACAGGTTCACTTTATTCCTTGCCAAAAGATCCCCACCGCAAAAGCTTTAGCGAAACTTTTCATGCAACATATTTACAGATTGCATGGGGCACCCCAATGCATCATATCTGATAGGGGAGTGCAATTTACATCTGCATTTTGGAATGAATTTCTATCCCTTTTAGGGACCACCCAGGGACTGACGTCTGACTAGGTTGACATGTTCCTCTTTTGATTCAGTGAAGATAAGGATGTTCTAAATAAACCAGGACCCCCTTAAATAGGTGCTCCCTTAGTACCTCATTGATTAATTGCATAAATACTGCGGGGGGCCCTTGTAATCCAAATGGCAGAACTTTGAATTTGTAGCACCCCATTGGGCAGTTAAATGCGGTTTTCCATTCATCTCCTAATTCTCACGCAGTAATACGCTTCCCTTAGATCTAGTTTAGTAAAAAAAATTCCTTTCGAGAGGTGTGATAACATGTCTTTCATGAGGGGTAGGGGGTATAGGTTGCTTTCACTGATTGCATTAAGAAGCCGGTAGTCCACGCATAAGCGTAGAGAGCCGTCCTTCTTCTCTCTAAAGAGGACCGGAGCAGCCACCTTAGGCTTGGCTGGTTCAATGAACCCTCTTTCTAGGTTTTTCTTTATAAATCTCTCCATTTCCTCCTTCTCCTTTGGGCTCATGGAGTATAATCTGGGCTTCAGGAGTTTTGCCCTGGGCTTAAATTCTATGGCACAGTCCATGGGTCGGTGGGGGGGAAGCTCATCCGCCCTCTCCTCGCTGAAAACCTCAGCCAGATCTCTGTATTCCTCTGGTATTTCTGGTAGCCCCTTTTCTTCACCCATGGACGCTATTTCTGTTTTTAATTTTGGTAGATCCCCTTGGGATTTTAAGTCTGTAGGGTCCCCTTTCAGGAAATTGATTTCTTTCGTCCTGCAATTTACCCAGGGGTTCCATTTTGTTAACCATTCCAGCCCTAGGATCATCGGGCATTCCATGCCAGGTGTCACTACAAACGTTATGTCTTCCTCATAATTTCCCAGGGATAGGTGGATTGGTAATGTGGCTAGGGTAGCTGGCACCCCCCCTGCTATGGACCCATCTAACTGGTCAAATGAGATTGGTTGTTCCAGCCTCCTCACTGGAATGCCCAAATTTCCCACTAGTGTCGGGCTAATTAGGCAGTGGGTGCAGCCAGAGTCTATTAAGGCTTTCACTTTGACAGCTTCAGACATGGAGGGGGCTAATATAGTCACTGTCTTGAGGATGGGTGGGATGGATCCACTTACCAGTGGTTCACCCTCCGAGCTGTCATCTGGGGCGTCCACTGGCCCTGCGGTGTAGGCTGGAGCTCTTTCCCCACGATGGGCGGAGGTAGGGGATTCCACAGCCTCTATCCCTCTCATGGCAGATTCTTTTGACTTAGCTGGGGACTTCCCGGATTTGCTGGCCAGTGGTCTGTCTGGGTTGTGCTGGGGGGCTTTTGAGCGGCATTCTACAGCCCGATGCCCCTCTCCCGCATTTGAAACAGCCCATTGGTTTCTTGGCCACAGCCGATGGCTTCGCTGGTTCGCGCATCGGTTCAGGCGGTGAGCGGCTTCATTGTTTTCCTCGGCGGTGCCTCTTCAGTAGGTCGATCTCTGCTTCCTCTGCCAGGACATACCATTCATCGAGTTGGTGTGGATCCCCCCGGGGCAGGCAAGCTTCATATAGGTCATAATTCAGCCTGTCTTTGAAATGGCTAAGGAGGATGTCTTCCGGCCAGTTCAGCTTGCTGGCAATGGTTCGGAATTCTTGCATATATTCGGCTACTGGCCGTCTGCCTTGCCTCATCGTTTTGATTCTTTCGCGTGCTTTGCAATCAGCCAGGGGGTCTTCAAATCGCCTTCTCAGAGAGGACATGAAACAGTTGAAGTCATTGAGCTCTGGGGCATTGGAATCATGCAAATTTACCACCCAATCGGCGGCCGGTCCATCCAGAGCAGATTGCACAATCCGGATACGGGCTTTGTCGCTAGGATGTGTCGCCCATGTTCCTCCATGTAGCTGAGGACTTGGGTTAGGAAAACCCCCAAGCGTGTCGGCTCCCCCTTGAATTTCACGTCCAGCGGCGGGAGTCCCTGAATGGATCGGTGCCTTCTTCGTCGGTATTGTCTTCCATCCAGATCACCATCTGCAGGTCGGTGGGGGGTGGGGACTACTGGATCAGCGGATGTCCCCGGGGCTGCAGGTTCCAATTCCCCCTCGGTGTCTCTCCAGTTGCGGTTCCAGGAGTTGGTGCAGCCGTGGGGCTCAGGATCCTCCTCTCCTAGGGAGCTGAGGGTTCTCTTCATCAAGTCGGTAGCTTTCTCTAGGATCCAGTTCGAGTGCTGTGCCCAGCTTCCTTCATCTTCGCTTGTGTGCAGGGATCTCTCCATCTCCTGCTTCCTTCCTGGTTGGTTGGTCCCCCGTCTCAGGGTCACCTTTCTTGATTTCTTTTCCCACTCGTCTTTCTTTCCAACACCCATTGACCACCGAGGCTTGGGGTTACACGTCTCCACCACCTCTTCTCCTGAGGAATCTGACCCTTCAGATCTGGATATTTGGCAGGTTTCCAGTTGGGGCTACGGCTCCCACTCTGGGGGGCTTTCTCCCTTCCCTGCTTCATCGTCTGACATGGTAATTTTTGCAAAGTCCCCCGGCAAGGTTCTTCCTTCCAGGTTGACCAATTTTGCAGATCCTGTCTAATGTAAGGAACCACCTCAATTTACATCTTAAGAAGACAGAAATCTTGGAATGTTTCTTCCAACAGGAATCTTTATTAAGAAAAACTGACTGAAGGCATGCTAGACAGGATCTGAGGGACCCCCCTGATCATTCAATGTTTTATAGTGTTCCCAAGCAGTCCCACCCCACATTCCTTCCAGTCAATCCAAATTGGCAGATGGCTGGGTGTTAAATCAATCGGATCCCAAACGTTGCAATCTTCCCCCCCTTTTTCCTTGCTGCCGGTAAAAGGAGGCTTCATAGGAAGTGAGATCAAAGGCTGATGGCCGCATTGTTATTGTTAGTACTCCAGAGAGGGAATCCACAGAGGATGTTTCTTTGTAGTTGATAGTAGGAATGCCAGTCATAAACACCTGTGTTTACTCCCCCTGCCCCTTTGTAGTATGACAGAATCCAAAAGAGAGTAAGAATTGGGTTTTCTCAGAGTAGATAGCTAGAAATAAGATATAATTGGATTCTGACAGGGGAATTGCTCAAAGATATTATGAAAACTTATATAAGAGGAGTGAGGGACAAAGTACAGAAAAGATAATAGAATATCTGGAAAAGACAGATACACCGAAGATACCAGAGGAAATAAAAATCATGTCAAATGAGGAAATAAGTATGATTGAAATAAGTACGGCTATAAGTGAACAAAAAAATAAAGCGGCCGGCCCAGATGGAATACCAGCGGAACTGTATAAAGAGCATCAAAATGCACTCAACCAACACCTATTAGAAGAATTGGGTTTTCTCAGAGTAGATAGCTAGAAATAAGATATAATTGGATTCTGACATCAACTTAAAATCCAGGAAAGAGATGGAAAATCAGGGTATCGATTTAACATTGTGGTCACATTTACAAATGCAAGTCAGATATGATAAAGATATTAAACAGTATGGATTTTACAAAGAACAGACTATGTTTGATCAGACATTATTAACTTCTGATGAAAAGTTAATCAAAAAATGTACAATTTCTTATTAAATTTCAAAATGGAAGATGAACAAGTAAAAGAGACAATGATAGTACGGGCAAAGAATTTTGGATATAATATAGACTTAGAAAAGTGGCAAAGTTTGTGGGAAAGAAACTGTAAATTGACAATGTCAGCTTCATACAAAGAAAACTTATATAAAATGTTTTATAGATAGCATTTGCCACCAACAAGATTAGCAAAAATGTTTAAAAACATGTCAGAGAAATGTTAGAAATGTAAACCCAAACCAGGTACTTATTATCATATGTAGTGGACATGTGTTACAGCAAGGAGATATTGGACAATAATCCACACTTGGTTAGAAAAAATGTTAGAGAAACACATAGACTATAAACCTGAATTTGTTTTACTAGATATAATGCCAGAAAAACCTGATAAGCAAAGTATATATTTGATTCTACATGTGATAACAGCAGCAAGAATTATATTTGCACAATATTGGAAGAACAAAGAAATACCACCAGAAGAAGAAATAATTAAAAAAATATTAGACTGTGCAGAAATGGACAGACTTACTTTAGTTGAAAGAAAAAGAAGAAACAGAATATTTTCAAACCTGGGACCTATTTTATCAATGGTTAGAGAAAAGATTTAGGGATTAGGAATTTAATTTGTATTAGTGAATAAGATACTCAGACAACACGTTTTTGTTAAATAATTATTATTGAACTCTGTTAAAAAAATAATAATAATAAAACTTTAAAAAAAAACTACTGTTTTGCCAGTTGCAGATGTTACACTGAAGTGGTAGAAAAGAGCTATTCATTGTTCACATCCCCCCCACCTTCCTATATTTCATCAGAACGAGAAACACAATCTTTCAAGCAGAGAGATAAATGAGTTCCAGATGTGTTTACCATTTCTGTAACTCACTATGGGGATTTCCTGCTTCTGGCATTATACAGGGAGCAGGAAAATAGGAAGTGCTGCAACCATCTTCTTTATTATCCTGCATTTTTTAAATAATATTTTATTAGTTTTCTAATTTTACATTTAAGTATCTTGAAAGAAACGTGGTGACTGGGTTAATCAATAGTTCAATAACATACATAAATCTTTACTACAAATCTCAAGTTACAACATCAAATATTTCTTCTCTTTTTCCCTTAATATCTACTATCACATATTAGGCTAATACAGTTCTTATTATATCAACTAAGTAAAAACATCATTATTACATTTATCAATAAATTTTTAGCTTATATATATCTTAATTGTGTTTACATTAAATCTTTATAGACAATCAATGTACTGTTATTAGTTTTCCCCCAATCTTTAATTTCCCATCAATATTCAAATTATCATTTGATATTTATAATTTCCAAGCTTTAGGTAACCAAAGTTTCTCTTATCTCAATTCATAACAAAATCTAATATTCGAAATACACATCGTATCCATTTGAGTATAGTCTTATTCTATTTTCTAAAAGTTATCTATTTTCCACCATATTAAATCATCTAATTAATAATACAGTATCCCCTTCAATAAATCAAAACCATTATATATATTGTCTGGGTTAACCAATAAATCAAACATAATCATATTTTTTTTTCATTTGGGTCTAATTTTTAAATATTAAACAAACAGAATCCTTATTTTCAGCTGATTTCCAAATATTTAAATTAAATGACCAAAATTCCCCTTATCTCAACTTCTCCCTTTTTCCCTTTTGATACCAAAGTCTATTAGTCTTGTTATACATTTTACCTATTCAATTATAATGATACTTTATTTTCTAAAAAATTTCTATTTTCCACCATATTCAGCCCTCTGATTAGTAATATGAAATCCCCTCTAATTAATCAAAACCCTAATTTTCTTCAGCCTTACTCTGGCTTTTTTCCTTTGCCAACTGGCCTTCCATGTCAGTGCTTTTAAATCATCAAATAGATCTTCCTCTATTATTATATATATTATTTGAAATAAGAGAGACCATTTAGTTGCCATTTTTTTTGGAAGGACTAGCCCATTTGTGTTCATTAGATTGCCTGCCTATTACTCCAATTTCCCATGATTGTCCTGATATATTTATCTTCCATTCAATCTGTTCTTCTTCCTGCTCCTCAAATTTCTTCTGATTTATATAGAAAGTCTTTTCCATTTTCAGTGTTGTCACTCCCTTTTCTGGATTTTCCATTGGCTGGATTTGCTGGTCAATTGAGTCCTCAGTCTTAGTATTTGATTGTTCCACTTCTGTTATTTTCTGCATTGTTAGTTCTTTGGTTGAAGGCAAGATCTGGGTTTAAATATCTAAGCTGGCATCTTGTTCCTTTATGTTGCATCTTATTTTGTCACAAGCTGAAAGAATGGTTTTGTGTATTGCTTTCAACATGGAAAGGATCTTTTCCTGATCTTCATCCATATTCTCTTAATAATGTGTTAAGTTGAAGTCTTTAAAATCCAATGTTAAAAATATTTTTATAACTAGGTAAGGGACCTCTATTTCACGTATTATAGGTGGTCTTTATAGTGGAAGATATTTGTCAAATAAAAATTTATAGTCCAAGGTATTCCATAATCTTGTGTAATAACAAATGTTTCTCATATAAAGAAATAGGAAAGCAATTCCTATTTACATTCATAGTTCAAGCAGGCCAATTATGCCACCCAGAAATTCTCTTTACAGCTGAGTTTCTCACAGGTGGTATCTATCAAGGTCGAAAGAGTTTTATCTGAAGTCTGGGCTTCAAGCCAAGTCTCTTTTAGGCAATAACAAGTTGTAATACCATACTTTGCCACAAGATGTCACCGATGCTGTTTAAAGTTTTTTAAGTCCAAACTTTTAATAATATTTTTTCCAGTTTAATTTTTTTTTTTAAGATAAAAACAAAGGTCTCCAGTAAGAATAAGAAAACTTTTGGTCCCCAAATTTCAGAAACATATAGATCCAATTAGATTAAAATTGTTCTTATAGGCTTTAACTCCCCTGGGTAGTCAGTCGCCGCTGTTCTTACAGGGTGGGGTGGAAATTCCCTTCCCTCTCTCCTCACAGGGGGAAAAATACTTTGGGCAGTTTTTGCAGGAAAAAAAAAATACTTAAGGTCTTAAAGAGAAGATCAGATCTCACCCAGTTTCATCCACGTTGCTTTCAAGGTGCTTGATGGTAAGTTTGATTTCGGCTGTCAGCAGCTTAGTGATGAGCCATATTGCTATGGCCAGTCTTTCCTCCGCCAGTTTGGAGGGCTGCCCCGGATCAAGCGAAATGGCTGCTGCCCTCCTGCGATCAAGCGGGGGTCCCCTCCTTGCTTGTCGCCCCTACAGGGCGATGTTCGACCCCTTCCAGGGTCCCCCAATGGAGCAAAATCGAACGCGGAAGACAGAGCTTGCCTTCCAACATCTGCAGGGGACACAATGGCAAACCGGAAGTCTATTATCCTCCATTTTTGTAGAATGGAGAATGGAGAATGCAATCCTTGGCACCTGTGGGTCCTTGGAAATAATGACTGCTATTTAGTTATTGTCCTATGAAAAACTGTCCCATAATGCATAAAATATTTTCATCTGTTTTTCAAGATTATATTGGTCTTTGAGTGTGTGTATGTATGTACACCCACATTTAGGACATGGAAGTAAGGTCTGTGGATTTCCTATAAGAATTTTTCAGTATTTGCTGTAATCAAAAAGAAACAATAGTAAAATACCAGTGATATGAACATCATGATTCTAAGGGTTTATTGTTAGATTTAGAATATATTATATATTACATAAAATATGTTGTAACAGAGGTGAGGAAATGCAATTAAAATAAAAATGACACACTAACTGGTATTTCTGAAGGCAATTTTTCTAGAATTTAAATGGCGACCTCAGTGGAAGCCATAAATATAAAATTCATGTGTGTTTTGCTTCCTGAATATGATTACCTATCACGAGGTTTGTAGTCTAAATGAAATTCTGTATGAAGCAAAAAATGATAAAATAGCATAAAGTGGCTTACTGCCCTACAGGATACATCAAAGAAAGATATTTTTTCTAATTTTAAATTAGAGTCTTGTAGAGCAGGGCTTTTCAACCCGTGGTACGCGTACCACCAGTGGTACGCAAGCACATGGCTGGTGGTACGCGTAGGACGGGTTGAAAAAAAATTAAAAAACTTTTTTGAAAAAAAAAAAGTAAAACAAAAGTGTAAAAGTGGATGAGGTGAAGCGGCAGCAGCGCCGCAGAGGCTTGTGGCAAAGTCAGCTGGAACTGCACATTGCCTGGGTCCTACTGAGAGCCCAGGATCAAAGCGCGCAGCTCCAGCTGATTGGCGGCAGCCTTGGGGGTGGCAGGCAGCCTCATGCAGTCTTCAGGAGAGATTCCGCTGGAGCTGTGCGAGGCATTGCCTGCCCCCCCCACCCCGCCCCGATGCCCTCACCTCCCCCAAGTGGTTTTTTTTTACTCACCTGCTTTCAGCAGCATTCCCTTTCTCCTGTCCTTCTCTGCCTTCGCCACGTCCTTGTGGGTAAAAAAGAAAAAAAAAGTTCCATGAGACTTTCTAACTTCTCGCAAGAAGTTAGAAAGTCTCATGGAACTTTTTTTTTCTTTTTTACCCACAAGCACGTGGTGAAGGCAGAGAGGCAAACGAAGGCAGAGAAGCAAACGGAGGGAGTGCAGCTGAAAGCAGGTGAGTAAAAAAATGCTTGGGGGAGGCGAGGGCATCTGGGCGGGGGCGGGGGTGCCAACCTTACCCTGCATGGTGACTGGAGGGTTAATGGCGGGCGTGGGGGGGCCAGGAGGAGCTGTGAAAAGCAGGCAGAGGGGAGGCCGGGCAGATTGTGGGTGCTGGCAAGCGAGCAAGAGGGCAAGGGCGCCAATCGGCGTGTGCTCAGAAACACCGATTCCGTGCTCCTGCCCAGCTCACTTGCTTGCGCTTTGCTGGAAAACATGCCGCTTGCTAATTTAGCAGAAGCACGAATCAGCTGTAGCCTGCGCTGATCCTGGCGCTTCTGCTAAATTAGCAAGCAGCATGTTTTCTGGCGAAGCGCGAGCAAGCCCAGGATCGGGGCGCGCAACTACAGCTGAGTCGCGCTTCTGCAGAGCAGCCCAGAAGAAGCGCAGATCAGCTGTAGCTGCTCTCCTGCCCAGCTCACTTGCTCGCGCTTTGCCGGAAAACATGCCGCTTGCTAATTTAGCAGAAGCGCGAATCAGCTGATCCTGGCACTTCTGCTAAATTAGCAAGCAGCATGTTTTCCGGCGAAGCGCGAGCAAGTGAGCTGGGCAGAGCTCTCCTCTGCCTCTGCCTCTGCGCGTGCACAGGCAGGTTTGGCATGTCGCCATGGCCACCGGCAGCACAGCCGCCAGCCGCGCTGGCAGCCTGTCCCTCTCCAGCGAAGAAGAAGCGACGCGAGGGCAGCTGCCCGCCGCTTCTCCTTGGCTGCAGCCGGGAGCCCAGCACAGCCGCTGTTCTTCCGTGGGGGGAGGAGAGCGCAGGCAGCGGAGGAGAATTCTGGGAGTAGAAGTTCACACATCTGGAAATTGCTGTGATGGGCTCCCGGCTGCACTGAGCGCGACCGCCGCTCCTTTTCAGAGGAAACAGCCAGGGAGAAGCGGCGCGCAGGAACCGCAGCAGCCGCCCTCGTGCAGCTGTCTGGCTCAGCAACAGCGGCGGTGGCGGCAGCCGCAGCCAAACTCCAATTGCCTCCTCCGGGCTCTTTTATGCCCTCCCCACTCCCGTCCGGTGAAGGTCGGTCAGGACCCCTGCAAGCGAGCCAGATGGGCAGGGGCGCGAATCGGCGTGTGCTCAGGAACGGCGATTCCGCGCCCTTGCCCAGCTCACTTGCTTGCTTTCCGCTTGCTTTCTATCTATCTATCAACAGCTTTTGATGCCTTTCTGTGTCTTCTGAAGTTTGTTTGTCTGCTGCTTGGGACAATCTACTCCCTTGTTTGAATCTGCTTAATTGTAATTTCCTTGATTAGCTACAGTTTTCAAGCAGTTATAATCTCTCTTAACCTCGATCTATTTGATTTCTCCAGAGTTTCTTATTTCTTCCTGTCAGTTGTAATATGTTAAACATCAAGATCCTTGGCCCCCAAATTTTAATTACCTTACTTTTCATAGCAAATTTCTGCCAATTTGAATCAAAGGGACGGGTCCTTAGCACTCTCTGAGCTTTGTTGCAAAGAAACAAAAAAACCTCTAAGATCCTCCCTATACTGACAGGGCAACGTTAACAGCAAACCCCATTCCCTACTAGCACTGCTGATGTTACCTAATTTGGGTAATGAAACATCTGCAAGAAAACAACCAAGCTCAGAGAGCACCAAGGATCCCTCATGTCAACCCTGAGCTTTAAATACTCCCCTTTATCAGTTGAATCAAAGTGTTATTCTTTTCAATATTTCTCAACTTTACTGCACCCTTCTGGGTTGCATTGTCATTATCATCATCTTAACTTTATTGCAGTCATTAACCAGAACAAAAGAATTGGCATTCAAATACTCAGAATATCCAAAACTAAAGTGACAAATTCAGGATAGTTAAAAAAGTACTACAGATATACAACAAGATGAAATTTAAATATGCAATCTGGATAATATGAACTTGGAATAGCACTAGAAAATATGAATACATGCACAAATACATATGCATATTCATATACATTCTCCCTCTTCCTTTCTCACAGACACACAAACACACAGATACACATACACACACGTAGCCCGCTGATCCTGGGGCTTCACTTAGCAAGCAGCATATTTGCCCTTCAGAGTATAAACAGTAACATGCCTATTGAAAAGTTTGGTTTCCCTCCTGCCCACTCACAATGGTAACAGCTTTTGGGGTGTCTTTTATGGGAGGTTGTAGTTCTTACACAAAGGCTGAGATTTCTTGCACCAGAATCTTGGCATGCAGTTTTTGCACCTGTTCCTGTATCAAGAGATTTAGTCATTCCTTTATATTGGACTTAACACTGCTCACCTTAATTATTACAGTGCAAAAGGAAAGTGATTCAGCAAAGGAACCACCATCGAAGAAATTAAAACTGAGTGATGGAGGGAGGGAGGGAAGGACAATGAGAGAGAGAGAGGGACAATGGAAGGGAGGGAGGGAAGGAGGAAGGGACAAAGAGGGAGGGAAGGAAGGAAGGAAAGAAGGAAGGAAGGAAAGGACAATGGGAGAGAGGGAGGGAAGGAAGGCACCCACCCCAGTCCCAGCCCCCTCCACCAGAGACCCACGGATTCCCCCCCACAGGCACCCCGCAACCTGAGTGATGAGCTGGCCACACCCCCCTGGCCATTGACTTCGCTTGTCAAAAAGTTGCAAAAGGTGATCACATGACCTTGGGACACTGTGAACGTCATAAGTATGAATCAGTTGCCAAGCATCCGAATGTAAATCACATGACCCTGGGGATGCTGCAACAGTCATAAGTGTGAAAAATGGTCATAAGTCACTTTTCCCAGTGCCATTGTAACTTCGAACAGTCACTCAGCAAATTGTTGTAAGTCGAGGACTACCTGTACTTTATCATTTTTTCCTTTTTTTGGGGGGGGGTGTCAAGTTTTTGACACCTTGCTGGGTGACTGGCGGTACTCGGATGTTGCCTTATCCTAAAAGTGGTACAATGGGTGAAAAGGTTGAAAAGCCCTGTTGTAGAGCATATTTGATGTGGTAATCCTATCAGGATATTTGTTTTTATTAAATTGTCTTCATTGAATGCTTCCTATTCCTGCTGTATAGAAAAAGTCACAGAGTTCCATATGAACTCAATAGATATGTGAATAATCACCACAATCTTCCATAATTTTCCTTTTCATTTCATTCTTTTGCAATGAAATCCCTAAGTTGGCATGAAGCCTGTGTAAACAAGGCCTGTGAGGTCAGATATGAGAGGCTGCCATAAAGACGAGGGTGGTCAACTTATTTTCTAAAGCACCAGAAGGCAAGACAAGAAACAATGAATGGAAACTAATCAAGAAGAGAAGCAACCTGGAATTAAGGAGAAACTTTCTAACAATGAGAACAATTAACCAGTGGAAAGCTTATCTTCAAAAGTTGTGTTGCTTCATCACTGAAGGTCTTTAAGAAGAGTCTGGACAGCCACTTGTCTGAAATGGTGTAGGACACAGGTGTCAAACTCGATCACGTCACGTGATGTATTGTGACACATCGCAACATTTTTTTACCTTTGCAGAGCTGGGGTGGGCATGGCCTGCATGTGATGCATCTGGCCCACGGGCAACCAGTTTGACACCCCTGGTGTAGGATCTCCTGCTTGAGCAGGGGGTTGAACTAGAAAACCTCCAAGATCCCTTCCAGCTCTATTCTGATTGAAATGTAACAATTCTAAGAAATCTACTTCTCTCAGAAGTTTCCTACTGCTACTCCTCTGTACCCCTCAGCTGGTTTCAATACAGCTTGCCAAGATTTCTTGTAAAAGGAATTTGATAGAAGTCTCCTCTTCCTGTTGATACTTGTCCTCACAAGGCTACAAGTTCAAAAGAGTTCTCCAACTTTCTTGAGATTGGCCTATTTTGTTCCTTAAGGCAGACAAATAAATTGGACCTTCATTCAGCCGAACTGAAGATGGTTAACATAGAAAATCCTACAAGCACTTTTCATCTCTCTAACAAGGAGAATAAAAATTTAGTAGAACACAAAAAAATGTGCTGCCCTTAAATGATACCAAAAGTAGCTGCCTCACTTTGTATCATGGAACAGTTGCTCTACTCTGAGCTTAAAAGATATTTGCTATTTATAAACAGGAAGCCAAAAATCCCATTTAACTCATTATCCCAGATAGTTTTTGTAGAGCATGTATGTCAGGGAATTGTGCAGCCGGTGTACAAATGGAGTCAGATCTACTGACACGAACCAGTTTTATATAAATAAATATATTTACGAATGTGATAATCCTAGACCAGGCCACATACAAAAATGCCAGAGAATTTCTAGAAGCCTGACAATCTGACAAATCAGCCATCAATAGACACATAGACATTAACAACATCTATAGACTATGCAAAAGAGACAATCAACCAACCCAAAAGAAAAAAAGACTCCAGCACTTCCCCACCAGTAATCAGCACTCAGATCAGGATAGATTAACTCCAAGATCAACTTCAGACCAACAATCAAGTAAACGATACCACAATCAAGAAACTGCCAAAGAGCCATTAGTAAACAGCCCAACCAAAGAATCGCTAAGACCACCCCCACCCACCCAGACAGGCAAGACACCAAAATATAAACCAACAGCAAACAGCACTCCTTACTAGCTCTGATGATGTTACCAAGTTAGGGTAATGAAACGTCTGCAAGAAAACAAGCAAGCTCAGACAGCACCAAGGACCCCTCAAATATATTTACTGTAAATAAGATGGGCAAACTGGAGCATTGTCAGGTAAATCAACACAGGAGGAACATCTTGAGGTAAATCATAGAGAACACACAGGGCACACAGAGAAAAAGGCAGGAAATAAGGAAACTCCCCCTTTACTCTCACAGCAATCAGTTACGGCTCAGATTCCTTCATGTAGTGGCCATCTCTCTTTAACCAATTAGCTATAACTGTGTGTTCTTACTCATTGTCCAATCCTTCACTGTTCTAGCTATTTTAAATATCTTAACAACATAGGTTCCAGTTTTCCGGTGAAGCCAACAGAGCTTCCTCATCATCAATATTGTTGCTCAGTGTTTCCACCATGTTTGGTCCAGCTTTTCAATCATTCTCTCTCTCTCTCTCTCTCTCTCTCTCTCTCTCTCTCTCTCTCTCTCTCTCTCTCTCTCTCTCTCTCCCTCCCTCCCTCCCTCCCTCCCTCCCCCCTCCCCCCTCTCTCTCTCCAGTTAATTTTCTCAGTACAAAACAACAGAAATTATTATTGCTATTTCATATTAATATTATATTACTGAAATGACCAAGGAAAAAATTATCTCCTAAGTTGTAAGGCTACAAGTTTGCAATTTAGCTTTCCCCTTTTTTTGCCAAGCAAATTACTTTCTAATATACAGAACTCTATTTTATTAAGATACAGTAAATGAGAATAAGTAAAAGTTCAGCTGTTGTTTCAGATCTTGGTTTCTTTTTATTCCATTCTTTAAATGAATCTCAGTTCTCTGAATAGGAATTCTAGTTTGTTTAAAATTCTTTGCCCCAGAATTGCTTTTCCATTAATACATAATTTAAAATTCCTGCAAGAAAGGGTATTCTACATTTTTCTTGAATAAAATATTTTTGAGTATCTAAATATTGTTGTCCCTATTCTTATGTAATTTCATTTCCCTCTTCACCCAGGATATAAGTTGGTATCCAAGTGCTCCCTGTACAACTTTTCTTCATGTCTCTATTTAAGACAATGAGGCCTTTCCTGAATGTGTTTGACTACCTCTTGCATCTATAGATAAAGGCATGCCAGGCATGAACTTATCTAACTATTATAACTCAAATATTGAACACTGTGAAGTATATATACTTTTACTTTCAATTGAAAACATTTGAAGCTACAGCTGCTTTGCCCCAATTTTTTACTTTCCTAGGCAGTTTTCAAATGAGTTTATTATTATTAGATTGGCTCTTGTCATCACTTCTTTGCCATCTCTTGTAGGTGCCTCCCGTGGTCATTGCTGACTCTAGGGCCCCTTGTTGTCAGTTTTTTAGATTAATGACATTCCCATTCTACTTAACATCTAAAATATTTATGTTTGCCATTGACAACATGTCTCTGTAAGCTACTGATCTCTTTTCTTTTTCTTGAAAATGCATGCGTGATAAAGTAACTTCATAATATAGCCTCCTTTCTCTTTACTTTTAGACAGACACCATTGTACATTTTCACCCTAGGCAATCAAATTAGTCAACATGTCCAATTTGGTTATTTAGCCTTGGATGCTGAATATTTTTATCATGGCAAAAATACATATAAAATGCAAACTAAAAAAAGTTCTATAAAGGAATATTTCTGGTGCAAAAATATTATGTCACCAGTGGCACCTCAAGAATATGTTTAGAAGAAGGCAATACAGAACACTGAAAATTGGAAGACATTTAATAATATATGTCAATATAATAAATATATAAATAAGTGAAAAAGCTAGAAGGGCAGATTAAAAATGAAGACAATTGCTTTGAATTGCCATTGAAATGGTTAAATCAAGAATTATTGCTTATATAATGCTTTTAGGAAATATTCCATAGGCCAGCTAATAAAGTGTTTTTTACTGGACCCTAAAATGCATCTTCATTATTAGGAAGATCAAAGTGGTATCTAGATATAACAGGAAATTAGCAATTAATTAGAGCTGCATTGTTGATATATTTTCTACTTTCCTTTTCTATTAGTCTCCAAGCATGTATAGCACATGGTGATTTATTATGATGGAATATTTAGCCAGAGATCTCAATCTTTCCTTTACAGTACCTAGACAATGTGTAGGTAATTTTGTTCCAATCATCATCTCCTAACAAGTCACAATTTGTGGGATGTGGAAAATAGAGAACTGTTTACATCACATTGTTCTCCTTGGAAGTGTGGGAAGTCAGCCCCCCCAGAGAAAGAAATATTAAAAGGGCAGAAAATATATTTCCTCAAAAGATCTTAAAGAGGCAGAAAAGCATGCCCAGTTTTTCTGTCTCCCTCCCCCACGCAGAAACCAGCTCTATAGGAATGCAGATGTAAACCATCAGGAAGGTCGAAGCTAGAAGCTTAGGAAGACAAAGACTCCTAAAATCTACATACCCCACCCAAACTCTAAGACAGGACATAATAGGATTAACACAGAGATACCAAAGGGCACACTCAGACTCAGATCAAAGTTCATGCCACAGGAACAACTCCAAACAAAAGGCTCCAGAGGGCATAAAAACCCACTCCCTACATGTGCTCACTCTCTTTTCTGCCAGGGCCATCTTTTTGTCTGGCTCTCCTCTTCAATAAACTGCAACCTTCTTCCTAAAGCAGTCGCCATGTTTATTCCCAGCTTGGACTGAACCACGATGAAGACTTTTCTTTCAACAGAAGAAAAGCAAGAAGAAAATGCTGAAAAATGATGGTTTTCTAGTATATACCTTTGCTATGTCATCACTTTTTACATTACAATACTTTTATAAAGCAAGACAGCATTATTTTCTCAGATTTATAGACCTTAGTGGAAGATGTCTATACTTCTTTTCTTTTTAGATGGCTATTGAAAAAAATCCATTGCTTGTTTGTTTGTTTCAGGTTATACATCTCAGCCTCATGTCCCTGGGTAGCAAACAGCAGTTAAAAACATAAAATAACAATAATATCACAAATATAATTCTTTTGCAAAGATAAAAATCATTCCAGCATCAACACAACCATCCCCCAGGTTTTGTCACATTTCTGACTCCCATGCCTGGTAGCATAACTAGGTCATCAGAGCTATCTCAAAGGCTATTACAGTTGAGACTAATCTAATCTCTAGAGGGATGTTGCTCTGTCAGATGCCATGACAGAAAAGTCTGTTTTCCTAGGCACTAAATGGCACTCTTTAATGTATGGGATCTGTAGCATGCCTTTTCTGTGGGATCTGATGGGCAGGTAGACACAATTGATGAGGGACAGTTCCTCAAATAATCCAGAATGATGGCACAAAGAGCTTTATAGGTTATTATCACCATTGAAATGAACCCAGAAGCACACTGTCCACTAATGCAGCCCAGAGAGGAGAGGTGTAACATGTGCTGATTAAAGAGCATACATACAATAACTGCCCATACTTCTGCATTTTGCACCTGCTTCACTTTCCAAATATTATTCAAAGGAAGCCCCATGCAAAACTCATTGCAATAGTGTCAACTCTACAACAAACCTGGCTGCAGCCATTTTTTTCATTCTAGATTGTCACAAGAAGGGGAGGGGGAAGATGATATTTAGAATAGAATAGAGCTGGAAGGGACCTTGGAGGTCTTCTAGTCCAGCCCTCCACTTAAGCAGGAGAACCTACACCATCTCAGACAGGTGATTGTCTAGTCTCTTCTTAAAAATCTCCAGTGATGGGGCGCCCATGATTTCTGGGGATAAGCTGTTCCACTGGTTGATTGTCCTCACAGCCAGGAAGTTTCTCCTTAAATCCAGGTTGCTTCTCTCCTTGATCAGTTTTCAACCATTGTTTCTTGTCCTTCCCTCTGGTGCTCTGGTGAACAACCTGACCCCTTCTGCTTTGTGGCAACCCCTCAGATACTGAAACACTGCTATCATGTCTCCCCTATTTCTTCTTTTCTTTAGACTGGCCAAACCCAAGTCCTGCAGCCGTTCTTCATATGTTTTAGCCTCCAGGCTTTTGATCATCTTAGTTGCTCTTCTTTGATTTTTTTTTAAACTCTCAACATCTTTTTTGTGATATGGTGACCAAAATTGGCTGCAGAATTCCAGGTGTGGTCTTACTAGGGCTTTGTAAAGTGATACTAGTACTTCACGTGATCTTGATTCTATGCCTCTGTTTATACAACCCAGGACTGTATCAGCTTTTTTGGTTGCTGCTGCACCCTGCTGGCTCATAGTCAAGTGATCTTCCACTAGGACTCCAAGGTCCCTCTCACAGTTACTGTTTTTAAGCCAGGTCTCGCCCAATCTGTATTCGTGCCTTTGGTTTTTCCTGCCTAAGTGTAGGACTTTGCTTTTCTCCACATTGAAACTCATTTTGTTGGATAGGGCTCATTATTTGAGTTTGTGAAGATCTTTTTGGATCCTGAGTTTGTCTTCTGGGGTGTTGGCTGTTCCTGACAGTTTGATGTCATCTGCAAATTTAATGAGTTCCCCTTCAATTCCCTTATCTAAATCATTTATGAAGATGTTGAAGAGTACTGGGCCTAAGACGGGACCTTGTGGTACCCCACTGCTTACTTCTCTCCATGTGGATGTAGTACCGTTGAGGACTACTTGTTGAGTGCAGTTTATCAGCCAGCTACAGATCCATCTGGTGGTGATGTTGTCTATTCCACCTTTTCCTAGCTTGTCAATTAGTAGGTTGTGGTCTACTTTATCAAATGCCTTACTGGAATCTAAGTATATTACATCCACAGCATTTTGCTGGTCTACTCGTTTAGTCACTTTATCAAAGAATGAAATAAGATTGGTTTGGCATGATCTGTTTTTGATAAACCCGTGCTGGCTACTAGTTATGACTTTGTTTGCTTCTAGTTATTCGCAGATCTGTTTTTTTATTATCTTTTTTAGGATCTTCCCAGGTATTGATGTTAAACTGATTGGTCTGTAGTTTCCTGGGTCCGTTTTTCCCCCTTTTTTGAAGATGGGGACCACATCAGCCCTTTTCCAATCCTCAGGTATTTCCCGGTGCTCCAGGATTTATGAAAGATGTGGTGCAGTGGTTCTGAGATAACAGCTGCCAGCTCTTTCAGAACTCTGAGATGTAATCTGTCGAGTCCCGGTGATTTATACTCGTCAAGCTCGTGTAGGAGTTCTCTTACCATTTTCTTGCTTATTTTAATTTTTGTTTCTAGTGTGTCTTTTGCAGTGTTTTTTTGGTATGTTGGGTTATAGTTTCTTTTTGGGTGAAGACTGACGCAAAGTATGAGTTAAGCAGCTCTGCTTTCTCCCTGTTGCCTGTAATTTCCTTGCCATCTTCTCTCTTTAGTGGGCCTACAGTTTCCTTGACTTTTTTCTTGTTGTTAATATGTTGGAAGAAACTTTTTTTGTTGTCTTTTATAACTCTTGTGGGAACCAAGGTCATTCCCATGCCGGGGGAAGGAGGGGAATCGTTGAGTCAGAAAGCCCGCCAAGGTGTTCTATTGGGTAGTATGAATAGATGGGTGGGAATTGTTACATTGTAATACTTTGATTCTTGGAGGGAAAGTTTAGGTCTGGTTTCACTTTTGAATGTGCCAATATTATGTATCCAATAAACATGTTCTTTGAGGAACTTTCCTGATTTATTTGGTCTTACTGATTTTAACCTTAACAAATAGTCTATTTAGGAAGTGACAAAGGCGTGGGTGACTGTGAACAGAGCTTCTCAGTCATGTAATAGGCACAATTGGCAACTCAAAGCTGTGCAAAAGTCCTCATGGCCATCACCACTATCCTATTTAGTATGTCCTTTTCCATCACTTTGGAAGTTTCCAACAGTGAAAAATCACTTTCCACATTGCCACAAAATAATAATAGAACCAAAAGAGCCTAGCTGCATCTTTCATTGCATGACATTGAATTCATCAGAGGGGAGAAAAAGTGTATCTGAGAAAGACTTGTCATGATTATAACTTCAAAGGAATTCAGCTCTAATCTTTTTGAAAAGTGAAATCATTTGAACATGGCATATAAATTAACGTTGACCCTATGAGTAGAAAAAAAAAGACAAGAAAAAGAGGAGAAGAGTAAGCTAATAAAATGGCAAATTTACCAATCATAAACAAAAAATGTTATTGTTTGAAATCCCTTATTTCATTTAGTAATGCTGAACAAATGAATAATATTGCAAAATTCCAGTGATGACTTGGACAAGTAGCCATGTCTCCACCTAAATCCAGGCTTAGTTAATCATAGTTCTTTCCAATTCTATATCTTCTGTTCAACTACCCTCTTCACTGCCAAAGTCCATGTCATAACCAAAGAAGAAAAACCTTGCAATGACTGAAGCAAGCTTACAATTTCATGTCTCCTGGCCCATTGCTATTGTGTTTATAATCAGAAGAGCTGCAAGGGAACAAGAAATTAGTATTAATATAGGGCACCCTTAGTGTTATCAGAAGTCCATTAATGCTCTCTGCTAATAGTTGCCTTTGACTCTAGGCTGGCATTTACATCTCATCCACAAAATAATTTCAATCAACTCAATTTCTGGAACCTATGCCCACATAAAAAAATTCCTATCTATCTATCTATCTATCTATCTATCTATCTATCTATCTATCTATCTATCTATCTATCTATCTATCTATCTATCTATCTATCTATCTATCTATCTATCTATCTATCTATCTATCTATCTATCTATCTATCTATCTATCTATCTATCTATCTATCTATCTATCTATCTATCTATCTATCTTCTTCAGAGCAGCACAGGGAACAGAAGTCAGTGTAAATATAAGGCAACATTTTGGAAGATTATGGAACTAGCTCTGTTTATTTTATAGATCTCTGCTGTAAGACATGCCAGCTCAGTTTATTTACTATTTATTATTAAATGTGCATTTGCCTGTTCAGCTGATATTGTCTCACGGTTGCTTAGAACATATTTACAGTACATGAAGCAAAATAATAAATAGCCTCCCCCAACTGGGTGTCTTCCAGATGTACAGGACTGCATTCCTCACACTCGAGCAAGCCTGACCATTAAATTCTTCAGTTCTTTCCCAATATCACTGCATCGGTGGTATCAAAAGTATCTCTTCTCTATGTCAGTTACTTCAATTCTCTGAACTCTTCGGCTGAAGTGGATCATATGGAGCAAGACAGGGAAATGCTAAAAGTTTGAAGGGGAAAAAAGATGAAGCAGAATGCAGCAGATAAGTGTTCAAACTGTTGTAGACCTGGGGGAGCAGGCGTCATTTCTTTTTAACATCTCACTCTTCTACTAGGTATATTGCTTACTAGGAAAACTACATTTCTTTGCCTTTTAATAAAAAAATTACTGAAACACAGCTGAAACGGGTCTTTTTTTTAAAAAAAATTAAACACTTCATGTCTGTTTTCAGTTCTGTTTTGAACCTTAGATCTTCCTTTTCTTCTTTTTTCATCATGTTTAAAGTGCTACATTTCATTTCTTTGCCCTGATAGTGAAAACCAGCAGCCTTTATCTAGTACATCTTTAGATCTGTCTAGAATAAAGAGGTGAGGTTTCTTTCTTTGCATCTTCTCCTTCTCTTTTTAATATTTCTTTGGAATGGAAATCCTAAATTTGGTGACCAAATCATAAGAGCAATTTTATGGCATATGCAATAATTTAGGACTAAATGAGCAACATATACTCATATATACTCATATACTTGTTTTGTGATAAATAAGTAGCTGCTAAACTTGGTTCCTTGTTTTACCTAAAAGTGCTACAATATTATTAAGTCATTAATATCATATTTGTTCATGTGTATCAGGAAAAACATTTATAAATTGATAAGTCTGATTCATATCATGAACAGAAGTTTTTGATTTTTGCAAGATAAATTGGAGAATGAGGATTTCCTGTGACATATAGGTTGTATGCACTATTCATAGTAATATTTTAGAAGTGATGTCCTAGGAAGATTACTTAATCATTGGATGATACTGTATTCAAATTATATAAATGGGACATTTTTTTAAAAAAAGTTCCTTTGATCTGCATTATTTGAAAAAATAAGACCTGGAACCTTTATAATGAGACCTAGGGCAGGAAGAGAGATATTTCTAGGAGGATATTTTAATACATCTGAATATGCCCAAATTCATAGTGCATTTCCAAGTATAACAGCTCTAGTGGCTTTACTGGATATTTTTGTTTGTAAGGAAGGAAACAGTCCTAATGAAATAGGATCCTGGTTAAGGTGCTCTAACCTACTAGAGCTGTTATACTTGGAAATGCACTGTGAATTTGGACATATTCAGATGCATTTAAACAAAGTTGAGATGTGAGTTCACTGAATGTGCACAAATGTTATTTTATTCTAATCCCTTTAACAGAATAACAGAATTGCAAGTGACCTTGTGACCTTGGAGGTAGTCCAACCCCCTGCTCAAGGGTTTTAAAAATCCTTGTCCTCCAATTCACTAAAAATTGGCCTAGATATTAATTTGTCATGTTAGTAATGGCAGGTCTTAAGGATATAAGCTCCATCCAATAACTAAACTTTCAACTGTTAAAAGTAACAAGAGTAACAAATTTAAAATATGGTTCCTTTCTCCTCCTGAGTTCTTGCTCAAATTCATATTTTTGAAGAACAAGTTTCTAGAACAAAGCCATTGACATCTCTATTCAAATAATGAAGAGTTGTGGGTTTTCTACCAAAACCTTGGTCTTTTTAAAAGCAGTTGTTTTGAATTATTTAATTGAAAGGCAGGGCTAGATGAATCAAAAGTTGGAATTAAGATTGCCGGGAGAAATATCAACAACCTAAGATATGCAGATGATACCACTCTAATTGCAGAAAGTGAAGAGGAACTAAAGAACCTCTTAATGCGGGTGAAGAAGGAGAGTGCAAAAGGTGGCTTGAAACTCAACATTAAGAAAACCAAGATCATGGCATCCGGCCCTCTCAATTCCTGGCAAATAGATGAGGAAGAAATGGAGGTAGTGACAGATTTTATCTTCCTGGGCTCTAAGATCACCACAGATGGGGATTGCAGCCAAGAAATTAAAAGACGCTTGCTCATGGGGAGGAAAGCTATGGCAAATTTAGACAGCATACTAAAAAGCAGAGACATCACCCTGCCAACAAAAGTACGTATAGTCGAGGCCATGGTTTTCCCAGTTGCAATGTATGGCTGTGAAAGTTGGACCATAAGAAAGGCTGAGCGCAAAAGAATTGAGGCCTTTGAACTATGGTACTGGAGAAGACTCCTGTGAGTCCCTTGTACTGCAAGGTGATCAAACCGGTCAATCCTAGAGGAGATCAACGCTGACTGCTCTTTAGAAGGCCAGATCCTGAAGTTGAAACTCAAGTACTTTGGCCACCTAATGAGAAGGAAGTACTCACTGGAGAAGAGCCTAATGCTGGGAAAGATTGAGGGCAATAGAAGAAGGGGACGAGGGTGGCTGGATAGAGTCACTGAAGCAGTAGGCGTGAGCTTAAATGGACTCCAGAAGATGATAGAGGACAGGAAGGCCTGGAGGAACGTTGTCCATGGGGTCGCGATGGGTCGGACACGACTTCGCAACTAACAACAAAGGTCCCTGTCCCTTACTTGAACTTGACATACCATATCAATCTAATCAGATAACCCAAGCGGAGACTTCTTGATCAAGCAGCACTTTATTTGATCAAATTAAGCAGCTGGGTGGCCAACAATCAGGAACACTGGCAGAGTTATGTCCAGAAGTGCCACACATTAGAAAATTGGTAGCATTGCTTTATAAACTTTGTTAACCAATGAAAATCAGACAACAGAGCCATTACATCATAAGAAAGACATCAATCATTCCTGTACACTCCCTTATTCCCTCTTCAGTATATCCCATCAATGTACATGTTTCCCAAGCTTGCATGAAATTTCCCTGGTGCAAAAGCTGATTATAAAAAGCAAGAAAGCAACAGTTAGACTAAACAATTTCCCTTTGTTCCAGAACCCTTCAATAATAAATTATTATTACCTACTGGGGCAAATCAAAGATGAAATACAATTAATTATTAGCCACTATCATCTAATATTATTATGCTGTTTAAATGCTAATAATAAACCAGAATGCATTTTGAGTAAAATATAACTTTGCTCTAATCATTCATTACCTTTCATGAATGTCATATTGCAGATACAATAGGTAGCATTCAAAGTGACAATCAGTGTTACCTTCAGGTATATTATAATCATAAGAGGACCCCAATATATATACGCAGAACAACATTTTAAAGATAAATTAGAGAATGAGCAATGCTTCACAATATAGAGCATTGATTAAAAATAAATACTAGAAATACAGGTATCTTATTTTTATCTTATTGAAACAATGCAATTACTTTTATATGTCTAATACATTAAGGTTTTAATTTGCCTACCATTTTCCTCTATCTAAAGCAAGTATGATTTGTACCTTGTTATTACATCAAAGACCTACTTTATGCCACTCAGGATTGTGGCTACTATGCTTAATAGATCATAGCTAGATGGCTTTCTCAGCAGCACCAGAAACTTGTAAAATAGAGAGGAAACAAATATGTTGAGATGGGGAAAAAAGCAGTCAAAACCTTCCCTTCCAAAATTGTGACTGCAATATTCATACTACCTTCACCACTTTATAATATGATTGTACTTTTGAGAAAGAAAAAGAAAGAAAGAAAGAAAGAAAGAAAGAAAGAAAGAAAGAAAGAAAGAAAGAAAGAAAGAAAGAAAGAAAGAAAGAAAGAAAGGTACTTTGTTGCCTGAGGCAGAACAGCAAATGGTTCTTTCCCATACATTCATGTATAAATGACATGCACAATAAATGACACAGAAAGTGTATATGTTCCTGTTGTACTTATTTTAGTTTTTTAGCTGTATTTTGCTATAGAAAACACACCACTGTCTTCATATGCTTATTCCCTTACAACTTTCCCTAATGAACACTTTTTTCTATGCTTGCGCTATTTATAATTTATTTGATAAAATGCGACTTTTCAAAATATAGATTGATTTGTAACTTTCTGAAAATAGAGGTTGATTTCTTCAGTTTATTTTCAATGAGCATTTTTAGGAAAAGAAAAGGTGAGGATTGGATTTCATCCACTGCTACCACTTGTGGGTAGCTGATCGGAATATAACATCTTATTTTGTGGAGGATTTGTCTTACACTGCTAGATGGGCCACAAATCATGAATAGTGGGCAAGGGCTGGCATCATACTGAATTCAACAGTTAGGCAGGATGGAACACAGGGTAACAGAAGAATACAGATTGTCAGACCTGCCCTGAAGTCTTTTCATACCTTTAATTCTCCACTATTCCACTATTACAGTTCAAAGAGTGGAATGTTGGCAGATATGAATTATATTCTTATTTCTTCCTCATTGTCCACATGTTCAATTTTTAAATGTGTTGTTTCAAATAGGAAGTGGCCAACAGTGCAAAGTGCACCATACTTCTGAGAGTTACATGTATATGCGTGTTTGTGTGTGTATATTGAGATGTTAATATAGAACTTTATTTATGTTATCAGCATTGAGATATCCTTCCTCTGTGAAATGACAATTTTATCTCTATTTAGAAAAAAGGAAATTAGCTTTTAAATGGAAAATCCAAAGGAAATTCAGTGATGGTGATGACTCTTAGTAGGAGCCTTAAATATGTTGTAAAACCAAAGGTTGGCATAGAAAGGAATTCTAGGTCTCAGCCTATTAACAGGCATCTCTAAGACACACATAAAAAGTAGAGTTCTATTGGCAAACCTTTCTGTTAATTATTCTCAATTTTTTCCTTTTTATACCATCATCAAATCCTGCAAGAACAAATTAAAAAAGACTTCTGGTTTTGCGCGGTAGTGACCGGTCATGGGCTTGCAGATTCTCCGCACCCCCGCAGCTAATTTTGCCCTGCCAGGGGACCCTAAATGGGTCTAAGCTGCCCCAGAGAGGCGATTCTGGAATGATGGCAGTCATTCCGTTCAACTTGGGGAAAGCCTTCTAACCCGACAGGAGAAAGGCTGGCCATATTTCATTGACCAGCCCAAGCTACTTGCAACCAAAGTTCAAAAGTACTAACCAGCACAACTGTGAACAATGTGCTTGAAACTGGGTGAGGAATTTGATCTTCTCTTTTCTATTCTATATTTAATTTCCTGGAAAAGATCCCCAAGAAGCAAAATACCTCTGAAAGGGAAGGAGGGGGATTCCCGCCCCACCCTTATACTAACAGAAGCAGCAAATTAATCTTTTTATGGAGGATCAAAATATATGGAAGTGAAATAAATATAAAACCTGAAATTTAAAACTTAAATCTGGATAAATATAAAATTGTTGAATGGTTAAGACTCTCATTCTAAAGATAATTGTTCATTTTGGAAATTGAAAAACAAATAGATGCTGACACCTAGTAGTGGATGAAGACTATGACAGCTATGACTTTAATATAAGATTTGGCAAAACCTGGAAAAAGTTAATCTGTGTTTGTGACCTTCAAAGCTTTAACAACAAAGAACAGCTGTGACAAAAAAAAAGACAATCTGGGCTGTAGACAAAGAGAGAATTATAAATTTCAGAAAAAAAACTTTTTTTAACTATTTGGATTACAAATAACTATTTAATTGGGACTCTAAAGCTATTTGTAGAGAAAAGAAGAGAAAAAAAATCAAATTCTTGGCCAATGTCAGGGCCCACTTCAAAACCTCATCCCAAGAAAGTAGAACTCGTGGAAGCAGTTTCTTCCAAAAGGATCTTTTATTAGGAGAAGTTGATAGCAGGTATACTAGATCTGAGGATTTCCCGCTCAGATCGATAGGTAAAAGTGTCTCAAGCAAAACCCCACCCCATAGTTCATCCGGTCAGTTCAAATAGCCCAATCCCCAGGTGTTAGGTTCCTCATGGGAACAGGGAGATAACATCAGGCTGTCTCTGGTTGTAGCTGCAATGTTTAGGCGGCTCTTCACACCTTCTCTGGGAGTGCGGAGGTAAAGCAGTTGCCGGAGGTTGCATTCCATTCTTCCCCTCCCTTTGCTAGCTGACAGTAAGGGATGGGAAAGTTCACAAGAAATAATTCAAGAAAGCAAAGTGTTACATTGTAGCGATAGAGGAAGTCAAGGCAATAACCCTCAAGCACTCCCCCTTCCCCCCTAGGAGTAGGGCAGAACCCAGGATGAGAGGAGAGTGAGATTCGGGTCAGGATGAAAGAGGAAAAGATAGGAAAAAGCAGGGGGGGGAGGAAAGGATTGGGGAACCCATTGATATGGGTTCTGACATCCTGCCTCCCTTAAAAAAAGAGGTCCACCTGTGAAGAGATAAAGATAAATGCACATAGGTTAGTTGGGTTTGTTCAGGTACTCTGTGTGAAATTTCTTCAGCACCTTTGGAGCGTTAACGTGGCATTTGTGGACCCACTCATTTTGGGAAGGTGGGAGATGTTTCCAGGCTACTAGGTATTGGGTCAAGCCATGGTATTTCCTGGAGTCTAGAATGTCTTTTATTTCAAAATGTTGTTCTCCCTCTACCATGATGGAAGGGGAAGGGAGAGCAACAGCTGGTCTTAAAGGTGACTGTTGCTCTCGCTTTAGGAGGCTGCAATGGAAAATGGGTTGGATTTGCCTGAGTGATTTTGGGAGCTTCAATTCCACCATTACTGGATTTATGATTCTAATGATGGGAAATGGCCCTACATATTTTGGTCCTAGTTTCTTTGATGGTTGTAGGGATTTTAGGTATTTGGGTCATTCCATGTCAAGTGGTCTGATTTCAGAAAAGTGCCCTGCTCGACCACCACGGATTTTGATGAAATTTTGTGTGAACATGCACACATGTCCCCAATGAACATTGGTAAAGTGTTACATTTGCCGATGCAATACTTGCGGAGATATAGTCATTAATTGACCCCATACCGCAGCCTTCTACAGTATGACTCTGAGATTCCAGCAACTTTGAGACATAATATCTCTGGCAATATTTTGTTGAGAGAAACAAAACTTGGACATCTTGTAAAACTTTTTGTGCTCTATTAAACAAAATAATAAACACATTCTCATGAGCGTTCTCCATCTAGATAATTTGGAGCAAAGTTGGCCGAAAATATTGCGGCTCAAAATAAAGTTTAAAGTTTGACTTTTTATATCTCTGGAAGGAAAGGTATGATAAATGTGAAACTTTGCATGTAATAACTTAGCAACACAAGGTTTTCAAATGTAAATTTTCATTCTCCTACTGCTTTCCAATAGTTTACAAATTGAGTGTAAAATTGTCATTTTTTGTAAAAACACCAAAATAGGGTATTTTCAGTCTGCTTTTACAAAAAAAGACCTTCTGGAAACTCTGTTAAATCTTTCTCATTAGAGCATGTTTCAAACCCCCTAAAAAAGTAGGGTTGGTTTTTCATCGCTGATGTATAAAGCCCTAAAAATAGGGACAAAGTTGAGGACATTGCTATGGCAATGTCACATGTATTCTATTATTTTTTTGTCTTGTTTGTTTTATATAGACATCATTACTATTATTATATTGCATTGGTCCATGGTGACATTGTCACTACCAGTTCAGGCACTTGAACCAGCAACCCCATCGCCATAGGGGTGCCGCCCAATAGCCGTGCAACACCAGCCACGGGTGGGTTTCTTGGTTCAGGATCCCAAGCTTGTAGTTTGGTTTCTTCCTCGAGGTTCCAAAGCCTTGTGTGGGTATCTGTCCAGTTCCCAAGACAATGATTGGGCAGCTTATCCTAGGTTCCCAAGCCCAAAGTGGGTATCTTATATGGTTCCCAAGCCGAAGTCCGTACTGTTCGTATGAACTGCCAAATTCCAACAATCGCTTATTTATTATTGAATTTATGCACCCACGTTCTTTAGCGTCGCTTTTGGGAATTGATACTGTCGACCTGACGACATAACTGAGTTCACAGAATTTGGAGAAACCAATTTCAGTACCATATTTGTTTCGATATGCCACATACAGTTCTTTCAGATTGTACAGTAGCAACCACTTTTGTTTGTGAACCTTGACGCCATCAAGCTGAACGGAAACACAATCCTTTTTGCTGGGGCACATCCTGCTAAATTCATCATCCTCGTAGAAATCTCAAACTCTGTCGGCGATTTCCTTTGGCAGCGGTTTGCCAACTTTTGCATCTGGTAGTGCACAAATGCTTCTCTCTTTTATTTTTCTCGCTGTTTTAATCATATGTTCTGAAACGCCAAATGTTTTTGCTGTCACCGGTATTGACCAACTCTTTGGGGCCAAAGTCAATAATTGAACTTTCGTCGATCTAGTGAATTTTCGTTTTCATGTCTTCGATTAGGTCAGTGTAATCCTGGCATGACTGGCATTCCTGAGCAGCAGACTCACTAGTTTGCCCAATATCTTCAGCTGCTACTCCAGCGGCTAATGTTATTTTGTCTGCTACCACTTTCTGCACACGTTAATTTTTCGTTTCACATAGCCAGTTTTATCCCTACTGCTCAACTTACGAATTTTTAATGGAGAATTCCCTAAATCGGTCAAACTTTGATTAACAGTGTCTGAAATGTCCATATCGTAATTATCCAATGACGAAGAGTCTGCCATGCTTTGGACCATGGAAACATATTTGGCTTTACACTTGGAACAAATCTTTTGACCCAGCTTCACATTGGTTTTCGCCACTTTTGTTAAATCATTGGACATGGCTAGATCAACTTTCAACAGCCCATCTTTAGCTATGTGATTTTGTTTGTCAAATGGGTTGCAGCCACACAAGGCTTTGGAACCTCAAGGAAGAAACCAAACTACAAGCTTGGGATCCTGAACCAAGAAACCCACCCGTGGCTGGTGTTGCACGGCTATTGAGCGGCACCCCTATGGCGATGGGGTTGCTGGTTCAAGTGCCTGAACTGATAGTGACAATGTCACCATGGACCAACACAATATAATAGTAGTAATGATGTCTATATAAAACAAACAAGACAAAAAAATAATAGAATACATGTGACATTGCCATAGCAATGTCCTCAACTTTGTCCCTATTTTTAGGGCTTTATACATCAGCGATGAAAAACCAACCCTACTTTTTAGGGGGTTTGAAACATGCTCTTTCTAATGAGAATAATTTAACAGAGTTTCCAGAAGGTCTTTTTTTGTAAAAGCAGACTGAAAATACCCTATTTTGGTGTTTTTACAAAAAACATCAACTTTACACTCAATTTGTAAACTATTGGAAAGCAGTAGGACAACAAAATTTTATATTTGAAAACCTTGTGTTGCTAAGTTATTACATGCAAAGTTTCACATTTATCATACCTTTCCTTCCAGAGATATAAAAAGCCAAACCTTAAACCTTTTTTTGAGCCGCAATATTTTTGGCCAACTTTACTCCAAATTATCTAGATGGAGATCACTCATGAGAATGTGTTTATTATTTTGTTTAATAGAGCACAGAAAGTTGTATAAGATAGCTAAGTTTTGTTTCTCTCAACAAAATATTGCCGGAGATATTATGTCTCAAAGTTGCTGGAATCTCAGAGTCATACTGTAGAAGGCTGCGGTATGGGGTCAAATAAATGACTATATCTCTGCAAGTATTGTGTCAGCAAATGTAACATTTTACCAATGTTCATTGGGGACATGTGTGCATGTTCACACAAAATTTCATCAAAATCCGTGATAGTCGAGCAGGGACCCCCAGACCACTTGACATGGAATGACCCATTTGGTTGATAGATAAACCATTTCTCCTATTTTGAATGGCTCCGGCTCAGTTCTTTTCTTGTCTGCTTGCATTTTGTAAGCCTGCCTAGCATCGTCTAGCGCTTTCCTAACTACAGGCCAGGTATTTCTTAACTGAGCGATCCACTCTTTAGGGAAGGGATGGCTGGTTCGTTGGGTGATAGTTCTGGCATGGGGTTGAAACTTTGGCCGGTGGCTACTTGGAAAGGGATGTAGCTGGTGCCGGAGTGAACTGCATTGTTGTAGGCAACTTCGGCGAATGGAAGTAGGTCAGTCCAGTTTGGACTTAAATATTGTTCAAGTACTGAGTTTGAACGTTCTGTCCCACCATTCGTTTGTGGGTGATGACTAGATGACAGTCCCTGGGTGGTCCCTAAAAGGGACAGGAACTCCTTCCAGAACTCTGATGTGAATTGCACCCCCCTGTCCGATATCATGCGCTGAGGTGCCCCGTGCAGTCTGTAGATATGTTGAACAAAGAGGTTTGCTAAGGTTTTGGCGGTTGGGATTTTTGAGCAGGGTATGAAATGCACTTGCTTGGAAAACAGGTCTATCACCACCCAGATAACTGTGTTCCCACCGCTTTCTGGTAACTCCACTATAAAATCCATGGAAATTTCTTTCCATGGTGCTGAGGTGCTTGCTACCGGCTGCAGCAGCCCTGGGGATTTTCCTTGTAGCCTTTTTGTTGCTGTGCATGTCGGGCAGCTGGCTACATAACTTTCAATGTCCTTTTTGAGAGATGGCCACCAGAATTGTCTTTTGATTAGATGCAATGTTTTCACGAACACAAAATGGCCTGCCGGTTTTGTGTCATGACATAGCTGCATAAATGTAAGTCTTTGGCTTTTTGGTATGTATAATTTCTCCCCCACCCAGGGTAGTCCATCTGTGATGGTGCATAGGTTTTTGTGGCTTAGGAACCACTCATCGGTTTCTAAGGCTTTCCTGAATTCGATCCCTGCTTGACTGGCTAATGGTTTTCTCAGTTTCGCTTGCGCCCGGGTAGTCACTCGTGCTGCTAGTTGCTTTTCAGGCATGAGAGGCTTTGTAACGCTAAATCTGGTACTGTTATATTGGGGCATGCAGGAAAGTGCATTGGCTAGGAAATTCTTGCCCCCTGGCAGATGTTTGATTGTGAAATTGAACCGGTGGAAGTGTTGTGACCACTGGGCTTACTTAGGGGTGAGTTTCCTGGGTGCTTTTAGTGCTTCCAGGTTCTTATGGTCAGTCCAGACTTGAAAAGGGATTTTATTCCCTTCAAGGAAATGTCGCCAGGTGAGGAGCCCCCACCTCACTGCGTATGCCTCCTTCTCCCATACTGCTCACCGTTGCTCTGTCTCAGTGAGTTTTTGGGAGGTGTATGCATAGGGTTGCAATGCCCCTTGTTCATTTTCTTGCAACAGCACAGCCCCCACAGTTACATCGCTGGCATCTACTTGTATTACGAAAGGCTTATCTGGGTTGGGGTGCCGCAGGATGGGTTCAGCCAAAAAAAAGTCTTTTTAGTCTCTCAAAAGCGGCTTGACATTCCACCATCCATTTTAGCGGTTGACTGGGTTTCAGTTTATCTACCCCTTTGATTTTTAGTAAATTCATGATTGGTAGAGCTATCTGGGCAAATGAGGGGATGAATTGGTGGTAGAAGTTAGCAAACCCCAGGAAGCTTTGTAATTGCTTTCTTATGCAGGGTGGTGCCCATTCCAGCACTGTCCAAACTTTTTCAGGGTCCATTTCTATGCCCTCGGGAGAGATACGGTATCCTAGATAGTCTATCTTTTCTTTGTGGAATTCACACTTTGATAGTTTGGCATAGAGGTGAGCGGCCCACAATTTCTTTAGGACGGCTCTAACTAGTTTCACGTGTTCTTCCATGGTCTCCGTGAAAATGAGGATGTCATCCAGGTAAACCAGGACCCCCTTGTACAGGTGCTCCCGCAGTACGTCATTAATCAGCTGCATGAAAGCTGCTGGGGCTCCTTGCAATCCAAAGGGTAGGACCCTGAATTGGTAGCACCCCATGGGGTAATTAAAGGCAGTTTCCCACTCGTCTCCTTCTTTGATTCTAATGCGATATTAAGACTCCCGCAAGTCTAATTTAGTGAAGATCTTCCCTTTTGAGAGATGGGATAGCATGTCTTTCATTAGGGGCCGGGGGTACAGATTGCTTTCGCTTATGGCATTCAGGGCCCTATAATCCATGCATAGACGAAGAGTCCCGTCCTTCTTTTCCCTAAACAGGACTGGAGTGGCCACCTTTGGTGATGCGGGCTGGATGAAACCTCTCTCTAGGTTTTTATCTATGAACCTCTGCATCTCTTGCAGCTCTGCAGGGCTCATGGAGTACAGTCTGGGTTTTGGGGAGTTTTGCCCCGGGTTTAATCTCTATCGCACAGTCTGTGGGTCAGTGGGAGGGCAATTCATCCAATCTTTCCTCACTGAACACTTCAGCAAGGTCCCAGTATTCCTCAGGTATCTTGGGCAATTCCTTTTCCTCTCCCACAGCTGCTGAGGGGTCGTACGGGGCCCCCTGGATCGGCGGGTTTTGCTGTTCTCCCTTTGGGAATCTGCGCTCTGCTGTCTGCCAGTCCACCCTGGGGTTCCATTTTGCTAGCCATGCCATGCCCAGGGTTACCACAAATGTTATAGTCTCTATGTGGTCTGAGTTGGACTGGCAACGTGGCTAGGGTAGCTGGCATCCCCCCTGCTATGGACCCATCTAATTGACTGAAAGAAATCGTTTTTTTCACCCTCCTCACTGGAATGCCCAGGTTTCCTACTAGCGTTGGCAATGTGTGCACCCAGAGTCAATCAGTGCCCTTACTTCTACAGCTTCGGGCATGGAGGGGGCTAGTATGGTTACTGTCCAGGTGAGGGGCACGATGGGTCCACCTACCAGGGGTTCATCCTCAGAATTGTCGTCTGACAAGTTGGACGCTCCTGCGGTGTAGGCCGGAGTTCCCTTCCCTCATTGGGCAGTAGGGGGGAACTCGACGGCCTCGGTGCCCTTCATGGCAGGTTCTCGGGGCTTGGCCGATGATCTTCCGGACTTCCCAATTGAGCCCAAGTCCGACTTCTCGAGTGGAGTGCATGAACGGCATTCTGCGGTGCTGTGTCCTTTTTTTTCACATCTGAAACAGCCAGTGGGTTTCTTTGTGGTGGGTTGCTGTTTTGCGGTCTCATGGAGTGGTTCAGGTGGTGGTTTTCCCCAGGGCTTCCCTCTGCGGTGTCTCTTTGCCAGGTCGATCTCAGCTTCTTCGGCCAGGATGTACCACTCCTGCAGTCGGTGCGGGTCTCCTTGGAGAAGGCAGGCATTGTAGAGGTCGTAGTTCAGGCCATCTTTGAAATGACTGAGCAAGATGTCTTCTGGCCAGTTCAACTTACTGGTGATGGTTCGAAATTCCTGGGTGTATTCGGCCACCAGGCGTCTGCCTTGCTTCACTGTTTTTATTCTCTCCCAAGCTTTCCGGTCTGCCAGCAGGTCCTCGAACCTGCGTCTGAGGGAAAACATGAACTGATTGAAGTTCAGCAGCTCCGGTGCATCAGCATTGTACAGGTCCACTACCCAGTTGGCGGTGATACTGTCCAGAGCTGCCTACACAATGCGGATTCTGGTGCGGTCAGTAGGGATGTCTCGGCCATACTCCTCCATATAGTTGAGGACCTGGGTCAGGAAAAATCCCAGGCATCGCAGCTCCCCACGAAACTTCACATCCAGTGGTGGGAACTTCTGGATGGACAGCTGCCTTTTCTTCCTCCTGTGGCATCTTCCCTCTCAGTCACCAGCTGTGGTGCGACGGGGAGTAGGGGCTGCCGTAGCGACTGCAGCGGGTTCAGTTGTCTCGCCGGATGTACCTGGAACCTCAGCTTTGGGCTCACCCTCGGTATCTTTCTTACTGCAACCCAAACAGATGGTTCCAGCACACGGGTCGGGCCTCTCCTCCTTGAGGGAGTTGAAAGCTGTCTTCATCATATCAATCGCCTTCTCAACATCCAGCTCAGATGTCCAGAATGATCTTCCTCATCTTTGCTGAGGTGGAGGGATTTTTCCATCTCCAGCTTCCACCCTGGTTGGTGGCTACCCCAATGGAGAGTCACCTTCCTCGACTTTTTCTCCCAGTCGTCCTTCTTCCCAATGCCCATCGACCACTGAGGCTTGTGGCTGCGCACCTCCACTACCTCTTCTTCTGATGTATAGGAAGTTTCGGAGCTGGACAATTGGCAGATCTCCGACTGGCAGGGGAGTTCCCCTTTCATGGTGGATTCTTCCTTCCCTGCTCCCGTATCAGACATGGATAATTTTGCCAAAGTCCCCCGGTAAGGGTCTTCCTTCTGGGCTGACTGTTACTGCAGATCCTGTTTAATGCCAGGGCCCACTTCAAAACCTCATCCCAAGAAAGTATATCTTGTGGAAACAGTTTCTTCCAAAAGAATCTTTTATTAGGAGAAGTTGATAGCAGGCATACTAGACAGGATCTGAGGATTTCCCACTCAGATCAATAGGTAAAAGTGTCCCAAGCAAAACCCCACCCCATAGTTCATCTGGTCAGTTCAAATGGCCTAATCCCCAGGTGTTAGGTTCCTCATGGGAACAGGGAGATAACATCAGGCCGTCTCTGGTTATAGCTGTGATGTTTAGGAGGCTCTTCGCACCTTCTCTGGGAGTGTGGAGATAAAGCAGTTGCCGGAGGTTGCATTCCATTCTTCCCCTCCCTTTGCTAGCTGACAGTAAGTGATGGGAAAGTTCACAAGAAATAATACAAGAAAGCAAAGTGTTACATTGTAGCGATAGAGAAGGTCAAGGCAATAACCCTCAAGCACTCCCCCCTCCCTCCTAAGAGTATGGCAGAACCCAGGATGAGAGGAGAGTGAGATTCGGGTCAGGATGAAAGAGGAAAAGATAGCAAAAAGCAGGGGGGGAGGAAAGGATTAGGGAACTCATTGATATGGGTTCTAACATCCATCATCGATCAGAGACATGTAGAAAGAACATATCAAGAAAACATAAATACTCCACTGGAGGAGATATGTAGTATCCTGCAATTAATTCAAACAACAATGATTTTAAACCACAAAGAAATCTAAAATAACTTTGAAAATATAAACCAATCTATTTCCAAGTTAACTCTACAATAAAAAAATTCCCAGAAAACAACAACAGAGAAGGAGCAGATAAAACAGAAAAATGCATACAAAATTGAGAATAGAGACTTAAAAATGGAACTTAACAAAACAAGGAAACATGACTTAATCTTAGTGGAAAAAAATTCACAAAAATTGGAACAAACAACTTATCTCTTATGACTACAAAATAAATCTGAGGACAAGAAAACAGATTGGATAAAATGGACTATAGAGATGTCAGGAACATCGGAGAGAAAGGAAATGATAAGAGAAGCAGAGAGAAAGAAAAAGAAAAAGATTTTCAACAAACATGGAAAGGCAGAAGCCCCGTACAAAGACACTTCATCTGATTTACTTTTTATATCTACAGCAACATTTACGAACATGCGGAAAAATCTTTCGACTCAGCAAAATACATTGATTAAGAAAGATACTGGGCAAAGGAAAAAGATCAAAGTGGAAATCAAGAGAATAGATGATGGGACTTACCAGAGAGAATACATAAAAAGGAAACATTTGTTTGAATATGGTTAAAGAAATAGAAAGGATTTGGAATATATATATCATTTTAAGAGGGATGAATCCCCTAAATAATATAGTATGCTTTTTTCCCTTTTTTATTCTATTTCTTGATATGAGTAACATAAAAAAGTTGAAATGGCTTAGATAAAGGAAATGTTTTAGATATTTAAATGTGATTGAATTTAATAAAATTATAATGGATAAAAAATGTTTTAAATAAGAGTTAAAGGACTAGATGACTAGAGAAATATTTAAAAATTAAACATAATTTTAATTATGGTTAAAAATAACAAGAAACCTTGGAAACAAATATATATTAGCTTAGGAGGGATATATATTTTAAGTAGTATGTTATTTTTTATGTTTCTTTACTCTTGCTCTTCTTTCTTTTTCTTTACTGTTTTATCTATTCATTAAGAAATGTAAAAGTGTTGAGATGGTTCATTGAGGAAATCCTGGCAGTGTTCATAAACCTCTATTCTGTAATAGAGTGAGCTGTATCTTGTCCAAAGTCATCCAGTCTGTGACTTGGGTGGATTCAAACCCAAATCTCCTGACTTCTAGTACAAGATATTAACCACTGCACCACATATTGTTACTGTTTTAAATCTTAACAATTCACATTTTTGTACTGCCCTCCAGTTTATTGCACTTTTATTTTTATAACAGCATATCTGGAGAGCAGCAGTTTAGAGAAGATTAACCTTATCTAGATTATTCTTTACATATTTCCCTTTTTTACATATTGAATAGAGGACTAATATCTGAAGGTTTATTGAACTACATATCACCAGAAATAGAGATATTGCAGTTACTTCTGAATCTGCCTTTGTCTTTTGGATTATGAAGGGGCTTTGATTCTGTTTCTTCTATTGGCCAGTCTGGTGTGGGGATAAATGGGGAGATTAATGGTCAGCAACTCACTTTACCATTTGTACTCTCAGTGTTGACTGCAACTATGTGGTCAATGGTAGGACTATGCACAATAAGATTATGTACTGTAAATGGAGAAAGGAAATTATTTGAACAAGTGATGATCAATGTTAAGAATTATAGTTTTGGGGACAGACACACCTGTTTCTACCTATGATTTATTAAAAGAAGAACAATTATTTGTTTTATCCCTTTGGCGAACTGGTATGCTGCTAGTTAGTAGAATAAGCAGCACTATACTATTTCTCAGGTATGTAAACTCAGATTGCATTTTTCACATTTTCTGCCATAAAACGTATTCTAGATTTCCCTTAAGATTTTCTTTATTTATGACATTTTCAAGAATTGTCATTTTTCTTATTCCATGGTCAAAAAATAAGCTCAGAAACAAGTGCAATAGTCACACTGCACTAATCTCTATAGGTAGCACTGTTTATAGCGGTTACATCATTAAATATATCACATTCATGGAGAGCTAGTGCCTGAACATTTTGAAGCATCATTTGTACTCTACAAAATCAGTCAGAAATCTAGGCTAGCTAATGAGATTCCGGAGATTTTAGATAAGACCTGCAGCTTCTTTAGCCAGAACACTAATCTGGACACAACTGGATTAATTTTGGGACAATTTCTCAGGTAGGCTCTACAGCTTTAAAAAGCTAACAGCTGTAAATAAAGTGCCAAGAGATGGGAAGCAACTGTTGCTAAGGAATGTCTAATTAGCGATGTGCATTAAATAGAACACTTTTTTCATGCAAAATAAGTGACTAAGAGAGAATGAATGGTACTTAGAACTATTATAACAATTTTATTAAAAATCTAATCTCTCTCAAAAATGTACAGTAGAAAACATACAAAGAATCAGTTATTATTAACAAAGACTTCCTAATGTTTACTGCAACATATATTTGTGTATGGCACTGTTTCTGAAGGTATCTAATCAAATCAATATAATCAACTCATCATTTAAACACTGTGAAATCCAAATGCGTTTTTGTGTCAATATGAACACTGCTGACAGGCAAAAGTTGTTATCAGATAAAAGCATGAAAGATGGAAAGTCATATTGAGAATATTAAGGTTTGTGCACATCTTCACTTTTACATTTTTTACAATCTAAATCACAGTGGAATGCAAGTTCTTTGATGCCTGTTAGATCCACTTTTTATGAGACAGAATTTTTAATATTAGAAGTTGGATAGTACCAAGTAACTTCTGAATCCCAATTGATGGGGGAGGGGTAACCTAAAGGCATTCAGTTAAAAGAAAACTATGAGTCTTCTGACAGATTTTTTTTGCTATACTCTACACTCATTTTGTTTTCTTCATCAAAACTTCAATTTTCATCTTATAATTGCCTATCACTAGACAATTGCCTAGCCACAATAAACAGTCACAAATAGTAATGTATAGTAGCCTTTTGTAATTCAAAAGCCTTTACTGAAAGGAATACAAAGGGTGGGTTCAGTCTGCTTTGATAAAAACCTTCTTTGAAGAAAAGAAACATATTTATCCAATGTATTGTTCATTTGGTCTACATGAATGGGGAAAAAATCTGTTCTGTTAAATGGATCTGTGTTAAAGAATTCCGTACACAATTAATTTTACATATGATTGCTGTATCTTGTACTGTATATATTACAAAACCATATACAATATAAACTCCAATTACTGAGTTCATTCATCAAGTTAAATTGTAATGTTCACTGAGTTTTGGTGTGCAATCAGCCATTGTGGTTGGTAAACCAAGATTTATGGCCTAGCATGTTGAGTGAAACTTAGTAATTGTGGCTTAATTAACAAAACACAAAACAATAGCTTAACATAGTGTGTGTAATAATAGTTTTGTGGAACTAGAAATTACATAATACAATTTGATTTCATAACAAACAGATGTCAAAATATGTTTCACTATGTAGAATTACAGTAAAATTGTATACTATCAGTAACTGAGTCAGCTTATAGTTCTTAAATGTTATTCAACAGACTTATTACAACTTTGGTTTGTTACTTTATTATAGATTATACGATTTGTGGAAAGCCTGTGAATATTTTCATTATCAAAAAGTCAATATTAGTAATCTTTGAAAAATATGTCTATATTTAGTTATACAATTGGCAGTAAGGATCAACAGTTAATTATATTTTATCTATCTGGGGGAAAAAACAATTTGTAAATGAAAAGAAAAAAAGTAGAATAATATCACAATACAGGTAGTCCTTGACTTATGACCACAATTGAGCCCAAAATTTCTATTGTTAAGCAAGACAATTGTGAGTGAGTTTCTTGCCATAGTTGTTAAGCAAATCATTGCAGTTATTAAGTGAACCATGCAGTTGTTAAGCGAATCTGGCTTTCCCCCTTGACTTTGCTTGTCAGAAGCCAGCTGGGAAGATTAGAAATGATGATTGCATGACCCGGGGGCAGTGCAACTGTCATAAATACATGCCAGTTGCCAAGCACTCAAATTTTAATCATGTGGCCATGGGGATGCTGTAATGTCATGTGTGAAAAATGGTCATAAGTGTGGAAAATGGTCATAAGTCACGTTTTCAGTGCCGTTTTAACTTCTAATGGTCATTAAATGAATGTTGTAAATTGAAGACACTTGTACATTATTATAACAATAAAAGAAAAAAGTCTGTAAACATTTCAAAGTAAACAAAAATGTATTTATAAGATCTAAGTATTTATCAATATTAAGAGGGAAAAAAACGATAACAAATCAGGATTAAAGAAATATAAGTTTGTTTGTTGCTAACATTTTAATTACACGTAATCCTCAACTTACAACTACAAATGAGCCCAAAATGTCTGTTGTTAAGTGAGACAGTTGTTAAGTGAATTTTGCCCCATTTTATGATTTTTCTTGCCAGAGTTTTTAAGTGAATCACTGCAGTTGTTAAATTAGTAACACAGTTGTTAATTGAATCTGACTTCTCCATTGACTTTGCTTTTCAGAAGGTTGCAAAAGGTGATCACATGATAGCAACCATCATAAATATGAGTCAGTTGCCAAGCGTCTGAATTTTGATCATGGGGATGCTACAGTGGTTGTAAGTGTGAAAACGGTCATAAGTCACTTTTTTCACTACCTTTGTAACTTTAAATGGTTGCTAAATGAACTGTTGTAAGTGGAGGACTATCTGTACTAAATTAATCCCTATTTCTCTGAAGACATTTAATATTGGCACAGATTTCATAAAGTAATATTTTTTTAAAAAAAGCAAGTTAGGGATTCATGTATTTAAAGCTCTTCTGCTTTTTCAATAATATATATATGCTTGTTACAGCAGTTATTCAGATTTTATTATTTATGTTGCCAGGGCCAGCCTTAGGCTAAACAGATTCTGGGTGAAGAAATCTTTTTGAATGCTCTCTCCTTGCTATCTCCATCTTGGCCATCTTACAGTTTTCTTTGTTTTTCTTTTTTTCAGAATGTGTTTTTGTGTGCTATTAAATATTACAATATTTAAAGTACATGTAGATTGACTCTAAGTAAAGATGTGTTCCATCATATTTTACCTAGAACAAATTACAGCAAACTAAAAATATAAAAAAGGATTAACCATCTGAATCTAACTATCTAAAAAAAAAACCACCCTATTTTTTGTTTAAAAAATCGGAGTTGCTGCTTTTTCTATCTGTTTACTGCAATCCATCTAAAGTCTTACTGAGTATCAATTCATGGGATTCAACTGCTCCTTCCCCTTCACCTTAGTCTTCTGCAATTTTTATTTTGTATCTCCTTATAAAGATAGTGCATCCTGTAGAGTGTTTCTCTGCTGTTTCTCAGATCTGCCCCTCAGCTGTATGCAACTACCACCAAGAATTGCTAAAGTTCATGACAATCTTTACTGCTGCTCGTATGAGATGGGAGATACACTAAATATCAAAGCTGAGATAGGTCTACTATATCCATTACTTAATTATATAATACATTGGATTCGATCCAGAGATGTCCTTCATTCTGTGAATATAGAGGCAGATTTTGGAAAACAATAACAGGGTTGTCTTTTTTTTCTTGTAGTACTTCTTTAGTTTCTGAAGTCAGAATGCTTTGGATGTAAGAATAGGAATCAGGGAAAAAATGCCCTCTCTCTGGAGAATTTTCCAAACTCAAGAAAAGTTCTCCCTTAAAAATTATGCTTCTTAAAATCAAATCATATGAAGCAATTGTGGGGAGGGACAGCAAGATCAGATCTTGCTCATATTCTTTCCTTACGGCTAAATTGATCAAATGAAAAATTCATATCACTCTGCCTTATTGTTTTGCTTTAATTAATTGCATGCTAGCTTAGCCTTGACTGGGATTCCTATGTGCATGGAAATTCTTACATTATTACCATTCCTCTGTGGGTGCATTAAAAAAAAAGTTGATGACAATAAAGCTTTTTTTTTAAAGTCATACTCAGAAACATAAAGTTTTCTTTTAAAAAAGTGGGGGGGAAACAATTTCGTTTCAATTTTCCCCACCCCATGCATGGTGGCCTTGATCTTAATTCTACCATTGTGTAGTTACTATTAAGTAAAATTTTAAAAAGAAGAAAAATAATGTATGAATTTTATGAATCACCCAGGTGGATCTTTGGAAAGCTTGGGACAAATAGGTCACTGGGCCTTTCAAATATTTGCTCTAATTGAGGGGTGTTAAACTGCCGGCCCGCAGGCCGGATGCATCATAGCGAAACCATGTCCACCCCATTGCCGGCAATGGCAAAAAAGTCATGATACGTCGTGACATGTCATGTGACATTGTGAGTTTGACACCCCTGCTCTAATTCAACAAAACTCTCTTTAATGATACACTAATATATGCTAATTGCATGAGATTCTCTACAATTTACATGCTTGATACCAGCAGCTTAGACTTTTATCAGTTGTATACATAAAAAAAGATATCCATGTTTCTCTTGCTACTATTTTGCTAGCTGACTAAATTAAGACTGCTCTCTGATCACCAAATGAGTGGTCTTTGTGGGATCAAGGAAGTGTGTGATCAAACAGAGCATCCAGCTCCTTTGACAGGTTAGAAGCTGAGTTCTTCTTGTATCTGACATCAGCAGCAGGAGGGGTGGAGCTGAGGGAGGGAGTGCATTTACACTGGTTGCCACGGAAACAAGAGAAATTGCAGATCTGCTACATAAAATGTAATCAGATTTGGACTGGAATCACAGAATATCTGAAAAGCATTTTATAGCCCTCTCTACCATATAGTAAAAAGGAATGAATTTATTCTGGTTTTTATGGATACCTGAATCTGTTTTACATAAAACACATTAATTCAAACTGTTAAGATAGAGACTAAAAAGAGGATGGCAGCCTTAAAGGTCTTTCAGCTGCTTTTTTTTTAAATTCTTTTGGCTACCTGGCCTTGCAGATATTGTTCTTCTACACCAAAAGTTCCTGTTTCTGAAGAGTCCCACTTCACAGACATTAGGAAACATGAGACACATTGCTTTAAGCAGGTGCAGAGACTTAATACTGTTGGAAAAACCCAACCCTGTTCCTCCTGCTTCAATCACTGAGGACATATCTGGTCCTTAGGACAGAGAGAAAATGTGAACTTTGGTGGGTTTTATTTTGACTTGGGATAGGGTGTAGCATCTTACAAGCTAATCAAACTCTGCAGAGCAAATGTATTCTTTCAGTTTTGTTCATTAATGATCCTGGAGGAAGAAGTAGAAGTTAATTTATTATTTGGTGAAAGTTTTGCTTCTCTGGGTTCAGCTGAAATGGGTTTGCCGAAGCCATGGGTTATTGAAAATTGAAAGACGTTGGCTTCGTTCTGCCGTCCTTTCCACACAAAGCATTAGAATTAAATAGGACCAAAATGCTTATCTTTGCAAAGTACCTAAAGTCCATTATCTGGAGGCTGAATAGGTAAAATATTTAAAAACCTAGAAATGTTTTTTCATGCCTGTATTAGTCCAAGAGCAGATTTAGAATATGTGCTACAAAGTGTTCAGAAATTAAATATGGCAATGCAAGATATTTTTTAATCCAAAGGTTTACTATTCTGCCAGCAATTAAACTATAACTAAAGCTCAAATGCCATTGCTTTATGGCAATGGTGGCGAACCTAAGGCACGGGTGCCAGAGGTGGCACTCGGAGCCCTCTCTGTGGGCTGTGCCGTTGCCCCAGCCTTGCCTCCCCCCACGACCCCCTCCTCACCAGAGGCCCCCCTGGAGGAGAGTCGCCCTCGAGCGTGGCCCACGTGGAGCCGCGCAGCCAAGGACATGGCAGCCAGGCAGCATAGACAAGACTCTGCCCTCGCGCCCCATTGCGTACAGTTGATGCTGCGGGGCGCGGGCAGAGGGCATGGCCACCATGGCGCTGCTGGGCTATCTGGGCGATCTGCAGCGGGCCCTGGAGGCAATGAGTGGCCCTGTGGGCAGGCGGGGTGGGGGCAGGGCAGGGGTTGGAGCAGGGGTGGGGCCAGTTTTTAGGCACTCGGTCTCTAAAAGGTTCGCCATCACTGCTTTATGGCATTTGGGGTCCTACAATCACACCATGATTTTGGAGTTTCTATAATTCAAGTGTGGGAAGAATCCAGAGAAAGAAATATGTTGGGAAATATTAAAAAAGCAGAATATATTTCCCCAAAGAATTTTAAAGGCAGAAAACAACCCCCTCCCCCAGTCTCTCTGCCCCAAACAGAAACCAGGTCTGCAGAAATGCAAATGTGATAATCTTGTCAGAAAGATTGGAGTCAGGAAACTGGGATTAGAAAGATAAAGATCCCTAGAATCAACAATCCCTCACACCAAAAATCCAACAGTCATCAGCCACAGCCCCAGGGAAGCAGGATATGACCTTTGGGACATAATAGGATTAACCCACCACCATCAGAATTCCAGAAAGGCACACTCAGACTCAGGTCAAAGTTCATGACACAGGAACAACTCCAAACAAAAGCTCAAGAAGGTATAAAAGTCCACCACTCTCTGCTACATGTGATCAGTTTTTCCAGAGCCATCTTTCTGTCTGGCTCTCCTCTTCAATAAACTTTCTAAAGCAGTCTCCATTTTGATTATTCCCAGCTTGGACTGGTTCCTGATGAAGATTTTTCCTTCAACAATTTGGCACCCAGGATGGGACTCCAAGCTAACCTCTCCAATGGACTGAGACTGGTAAGCCCCATCTTGCCGGCAGCAGACCCCTTGTGTCTGTGGATGGGTTTCCCAGGCCCTACCCATTTGGAGCGAGAGTAGTAAAGGGAGTTTTGAGTTTGAGCTCTGTAATGTACTGAGTTGTGTTGGACAGCAGGTGCAGGGCGGGAGCCAGGCGAGGCTAGCGGCCACGTGGTTGCTATGGAGCCTGGATGTCTGGCAGCCCGGGCAGGCTTGCTACTTTAGCGCAGGAGAAACCCCGTGCTATGATTGGTTAAGATTACCCAGAGCTCCTTGTATAAAAGGGCGGAGCCAGTTTTGTTCTCTGTTCTGTTCTGTTTCTGTTTCCAATGAATAAACCTTGTTGTTGTTTAATCTCGTCTCTTCGATGTCTACCAATCTAAAGACAGAACAAGCTCAAAGGTTGCTTTGGAAAGAAGATGAGTGTTCTGTTTCTTGCGTTGGTAGGCATTGAAGAGGCAGGACTCAACAACAGGTACTTCTTTATTTGCAGCTAAACAGAACTAAGGACAAAATGGCTCCACCCCTTTTTATACATTCAGCCTGGGGCATTGTCAGCCAATGAATGCAACGTATTTTCCCACTCAAATGCATCCTAGTCAGACTTGCAGACAGCAAGTCTGGCCCAGCAGGCCACGTGGTCTGCTAACTGTTTCAGGGCAGCTTCCTGCACCTGTTCCCAATTAAGCTGAGTACATAACGCCCCTCCCCTCTTGGTTCAGGAGCAGATAGTTGCTATTTTACAATACTCAAGTGTTCCCAACAATATACAGTATACAAAAAACTGTCAATACTACACAACAGGTCTTCCCATTACAAGGAACATACACAAACATCTCAAATGCAATTAAATACGTAAGCATTTACATTTGCACAGACAAAAACCTTACATATTCTCTTAAATATTTCGGTGGGCCTTTGGCCCACTCCGATTGTCTCGGAGCTGCTGCAAGCGCCCGATCTGCAAGCTCGCCTGCCAGGCTCGGCAGACTGGGACTTTGGGACCCGTTTGATACGGGTGAACCCGGATCGTGAAGGCTGGCCTGTTCCGGTAGACCCGAGCCTTTGTCCATTTGACTTTGGCTGGCCTGTTCCGGTAGGCCCAACCCAGAGTTCTGCGGTGGGGTGAAATTCCCCTGATCAGCGTAAGCAGCCGGTTGGAAACACTGTCCCATTGGCGCAAGGCCTAAGGTAGAAACTGCGTGGAAAGCCGATTTAGCGCAACGTCCCATGGACGTGGTGCCCGAGTCAGACGTGGTGCCTGAGTCAGGAGCCACCTCGTTGGAAAACCCCCCCATTCGGTGAATGCAATGTCCCGCTGTTGCTGAGTGGCTACGTTTCACGATGTAGATCGTGGGCCTCTTCCCCCCGAGAGCAGAGTAAGGAGCGGAAGAGTGGCTAGGCAACCTCCATCACAGCTGGTCAATGTGCCTACGTAGCACGTGACCATCCTCCAATGCCACTTCATAGGAAAGTGGCCCCGTAACCTTGCAAACCACAGCTACCACCCACAGTTGTCCTGGACCATAATTGCATGCCCAAACCGGATCACCCACTTTCAATTGCCTTGGTGCCTTTGGCTGTGATACCTGTGCAGCAACCCAATCTGGGTGTAATCTATCTAGCTTGGTGATAAGACAGCAACCCCAGCGGAGCTCAGCTGGGCTTTTGCCCGTGGACATGCACAGTGTTGTGCGGTGGCAGAGGAGGAAGTCTGCCAACTTGTGGTGCCAGCTGCCCTTGGTAATTCTTTTCAAGGCTTCTTTTGTGGTGCGAACCATGCGTTCCGCTTGACCATTCGAGGCTGGGTGAAATGGTGCCGATGTAGCATGCTGAATCAGGTTCGCCCTTAAAAAGGACTAAAACTCCACTGACGTAAACTGAGCTCCGTTGTCGGAGACAAGGATGTCCAGGAGGCCATGTGTGGCAAAAATGCCACGAAGCACCCTAATGGTGATGGCAGTCATCGTAGTGGACACTGGAACAACTTCCAGCCACTTAGAGTGACTGTCCACAACAATGAGGAAGAGCTGCCCCTGAAAGGGGCCAGCGTAGTCGATATGGATCCTCGACCAAGGAGCATGGATGGTTTCCCATCTATGGACGGGAGCCTGTGGCATTTCTGGCCGGGACTGCTGGCAAATGTGGCACCCTTGGACCTGGGCCTCGATGTCTTTATCAAACCCAGGCCACCAAAGGTAGCTACGCATGAGCGCCTTCATCCAGACTATGCCCGGATGTCCCTCATGCAGAGAAACAAGGACTCCAGTCCTCAGTGAGGTCGGGATTACTACCCTACTTCCCCACAGTATACAACCCTTAAAGGTGGATAACTCATGCTTCCTTTTCCAGAAACTCTGGAATTCAGTGCCAGGACATGTGTCAGGCCATCCTGTGAGCACGCAATTCAACACGTGTGTTAGCGTGTTATCGGTAGCTGTCTCTGCAGCTACATCCCCTGCATAGAGGGGAGACTCAGGCAAATCCTGGATAGACAGGACATGGTTGGCCGGTGCAGGGTCAGACTCTACTTGTTTTAAAGGCAATCTACTAAGGTCGTCTGCATGGCCCATTTCTTTGCCCGGTTTGTGAACCAGGCAATAGTCGTAAGCAGAAAGGAATATTGACCATCTCAACATTCTAGGAGAGATGATTTGGGGTGTCTGCTTGTTCATTGTGAACAACCCCAGAAGCAGCTTGTGGTCAGTGGAGACTGTGAAATGGCAGCCATACAAAAAGTCGTGAAACTTCTTGATGCCAGCCACGATGGCCAATGCCTCTCTATCTATTTGGGCATAATTCCGCTCAGCAGCAGACAGAGTCCTGGAATAATATGCTATAGGGACTTGTGTCCCATCAGCCCTGAGGTGACTTAATACTATAAGGGGATGCATCGCAAGCTATGCTAACTGGCAAATGCTCATTGAAATGAGCCAACACTGCATTGGAAGACAACAAAGCTTTGACCTCAGCAAAACTCCTTTCGTGGACACTTGTCCACTTCCATGGGGCCTGTTTGTCCAAAAGCCAGTGTAACAGCTCTGCCACTATGACCTGGTGAGGGAGGAAAGCATGATAGCAATTAAGAAGCCCCAAGAAGGCTTGAAGCTCTGCCTTCATTTTGGGGCTGGGTGCCTGCTGAATCGCTTTGAGCTTGGTTTCAGCAGGGTGGATGCCTGTGGCATCTATGCGAAACCCCAGGAATTCTGTGGAAGTGACTCCAATTTTGCACTTCTCTTGTTTGAGTTTCAGCCCCGCTTCGCAGAAACGCCGCAAAACAGCCCGGAGCCTGTCAGCCAGGGTTTCGACTGAATCCCCTGCGATGAGGACATCATCGAAGTATGGGAATACACCCAGAATATTTCAGAGCGTGAGGTCCATGACACTCTGGAAAATGCCAGGGGCTACATTTACCCCGAACTGTAACCTCTGCACCTTGAAGGCTCCTCGGTGGGTCAGTATCGTTTGGGCCTCTGCCGTGGCGTCATCCACTGGCAGCTGCTGATAGGCCTGAGCCAAATCTAGTTTGGCAAAAATACACCCTCCCTGTAGAGACGCCAGAATATGGCTGACTACAGGCACCGGGTAGGAGTGCTGCTGGAGAGCTTTATTTAATGTGCATTTATAGTCAGCACAGATTCTGACTTCTCCGTTGGCCTTAAGTGGTGTGACAATGGGGGTTTCCCATGGACTGCTGAAGCAATTTATCCAGCTCAGCATTGATCCTTTGCTTGAGAGCAAATGGCACCCGACGAGGCTTAATCCTGATTGGTGCTATTGAGGGATCTAGCCTTAAAGCAATAGGAGGCCCCTTGTATGCCCCTAACTTTGGGCTGAAAACATCAGCAAACTCCTTACACACCTCTGCAAAGCTTGCCGTTTGCAAATTGTTTAACCCCGTCACCTGGATGCCTAGCGCATCAAACCAATCGAGTCCAATCAGACTCGTGTGGTTGCCCTCGACAACTACGACGTCCAACGGACCCTCAAAATTCCTGAATTTCACACTGAGTGTGGCCTCCCCCTTGACGCTGACTCGGGAATTCTGGAAATCAGTCAAGAGGAGATTCGACAGCCTGAGCTTAACTCGATGGCTGCTTTTACAGCAAATCTGTCCCAGGGTTCTTTGAGAAATTATGGACAGAGCGGAGCCCATGTCCAGCTCCATGCCTAAAGGAACCCCCTGTAGTTTGACTTCAAGATGAAGCTTTTTCTTCAATGGCCGGTGGGCACATGTTCTAAACACGCTCCTTCTCGTCGCGCAAAAACCCACCCGGTTCTGACTGGGGACAACTGAGGCAACTCTTCCAATGGACGGTCTTTTGTGCGACCCAAACAAACAGTGGTGATGTGGCCTTGCCTGCCACATGCCCGGCAAGTTGCGGTGCGGAACCAGCAGTCGGTGTGCTTGTGGCGGCCTCCGCATCCGATGCACTGAGGAAGGAAACTGCCTTCTCATCATGCCTGTGGGGCCTTCTTTCTTGCGGTTGCTGTAACCGATCAACCTTGTTGTCCGACTCGGAGTCTTCAACCCTCTCGGCGTTCTCTAGATGGACAGTGTCTGAGCAAGGAGGGTTCCTGGAAAGTCGCAAGGCTTGCAGCTTGTCGCAGAGCAGCGATGAAATCAGCAGCGGTCTCTCCAGGACGCTGGTCCTGCTGTTCAAAAGCATGTTGCCAAGCTATGACCGAGAGCTTCGGCTCAAAATGTTGTTTGAGCATTCTTTTCAGCTCCGCATAAGTAATGGACTCCAAGGTTGCCGGAGCAACCAGGTTCTCCACAATATCAAAAGTTTTCTGACCGCAAACGCACAACAGCATCACAGCCTTCAGTCCGTCCTCCTGAACCTGGTTGACTCTGAGATAATTTTCTACCCTAGCAACGTAGGAGCTCCAACATTCTGGATGCTTGACGTTGAATTCAGAAAGATGACCAATCTTTGCCATGGTGTAATGTTGGCGGCCTTATCAATGCCTCGTGCTGCGCAGGCTTCTGAAGTGGTTCCAGGATGACTCCTTGTGGTACTCTCCTCCAGCGATTCCAGACTGGCAGGCAGAGCGAAGGAGGTTGGAACGCCGTACTTCTCAGCGACTTCAAGGCTTTCCGTGGTGAGTTAGCGCTTCACTTTTGCAGCAGCACGATCCCACCTTCGTCACCAATGTTCTGTTTCTTGCGTTGGTAGGCATTGAAGAGGCAGGACTCAACGACAGGTACTTCTTTATTTGCAGCTAAACAGAACTAAGAACAAAATGGCTCCGCCCCTTTTTATACATTCAGCCTGGGGCATTGCCAGCCAATGAATGCAACGTATTTTCCCGCTCAAATGCATCCTAGTCAGACTTGCAGACAGCAAGTCTGGCCCAGCAGGCCACGTGGTCTGCTAACTGTTTCAGGGCAGCTTCCTGCACCTGTTCCCAATTAAGCTCAGTACATAACAGTGAGTACTTCTAAATTTTAACTTTAAATCCCAGGGGAGTGAGAGAAATGTGTGTATGTCTGTGTCTTGAGAGTGAGAAGACCCTTTTCCCAATCACAGTTGGATTTTGCTTCCTCTGGCCTTTCCTAACCACAGAAAGGATCTGTTCAACCAACAGACCCTGGAAAGCATGGGGGTTTGGCCAGAGCACACGACCTTTTGCTAGGGAAAAGGGAGAGGCTGTGTGAGATGGAATGGAAAAGTGAATGAGAGAATCAGATTTGGACAACCAGCTGGTAAGTTCCTGTAAGCAAAGCCCAGGTCTGGGAAGGAGGTGCTCATGGTTGCTGCTTGGGAAAAAGGCAAGCAGATCCTCCCGGACTCCTCTGAGTCCAAAATAGGAAAAGTTGTGAATAAAAGTGTAGTTGTAAGTAGTTGTGAAAAGCTGGTAGAAGGAGGTGCCCATACCTGCTGTTTGGGGACAACAGATCCTCTCAGACCCCTTTTTGGTCTGCAAATTGAAGGCAGTGTTCCCATTAAAGGAGGGTCCCTTACTCTGCGTTGGGAACCAGAATCCTCCTGGACACTTTTTAGTCCGAAAACTGATAGGCAGTGCGGTAGGGATTTTGCCATGAGGGAGACCTAGCTAGAGCCAATTGAACCCACATCTGAAGGGAAACAGGGGAAGCTGTAGCTCGAGGGTCATATCCGGATCCCCTCTAAGTGATTTGTTGATGGCATGGGATGAGAGGCAAGTGCCCATCTTAGCCAGTATGAAGAAAAAATGATAAAGGGAAATTTGTGAAGAATGGGTTTTGCTCAGGGCTTTGCTGGGAAACCAATTTGGCTAAATAAAGATACTTAAAAGGAAAAGGAAAATAAAATATAGGAATAGTGATTTTCTCTCTCTCTCTTTCTATGCAACCACGTGTTATGTTTAAGATTTGTGCCTTCCCTAATTTGAGCTAACTAAGATTTATGGTGGGAATGACCAGAATGTGTAAAACTAAGAGTTCTGTTTCCCTTTTCTGTTCTCTTTTCCTTGTCTTTGTGTGTGTATGTGTGTCAAAGTCTTTGTGTGTGAGGTAAATGTAACTGTTAATTGTCTCTAATCCAAAGAGAAAAGAATTTTAAAATTCTGCTAGAAATTCTGCTTAAAATAAGCTACCAAAAGGAAAAAACCCTCACTCTGTTTGTCTGGCCAGCAAACAGGGTGAAAAGAAATGTGGTTTTTTTTCTTTCTCTCTCTGTACTTTTAAGAACAGCCAAAAGTTGTCAGGAGAGAATGTTTTAAGTTCATCTACAGGAAAAGTTTCGTTCTTCATTTTCTGTATGTGTTGTAAATGGGTTTCATCTATCTATCCCAGGGGTTGACAACCTTAAACACTCAAAGAGCCATTTGGACCCCTTTCCCACAGAAAAGAAAACACCGGGAGCCACAAAACCCTGCTGCTCCCCCCCCCAGCACTCTACCGCTGCTGCTGCTGACCTCCTCCTCCCGTGTGGAGCACCCTGCCGCTGCTACTTTCTTCCTCTACCCCCCCCCCCGCGTGGAGCGCGCCCTGCCACCACTTTTCCTTCCTACCTCCCCCGTGCAGAGCGCCCTGCTGCCACTGCTTTTTGCTCCTATCTCCCTCACACGGAGCACACTCTGCCACCACTTTTTCCTCCTACCTCACCCATGCAGAGCGCCCTGCTGCTGCGGCTTTCCCCAGCAGCAAAGGTGGAGTTTGGGAGGCAGCGGCAGGGCATAGCCCAGGCATGGCCCAGCAGCAAAGCTTGTCCTTCCCACTCAAGAAGCCCTCAGTGGCTCCTTGGCTCCATCCGAGTTGAAGAAAGCAGAGGCGCAGCAGCAGGATTGCTCTCAAACCATAAGAGCCAGGTGCACTGCTCACTCGTATGCGCCCACCTTATTGAGAGCAATCCTGCTGCTGCGCCTCCACTTTCTTCAACTCGGATAGAGCAGAGTGAGAGGTGAATGAGGAACAGAAGAGCGGTGAGGCTTTGTGCCAGCCAGACGGCCAGGTGAGCGGTAAGTCGGGCGATGGTGGCTGGCTGGCTGGGGGGATCATGGCCACTGGGGGGGATCTGCCAAGCCTCATGGAAGCAGCATTGACAGCTCCCCCCACCCAGCCCGTTTCCCCGGCTCCATACAAGATGCTTGGCAGAACCAACCCCCCCCCGCACCCCCGATCAGACCCACACGGCACCTTCTTTCCAACTCCGACACGGTCTTCCGTCATTTCCTCCGCCACCGTGTGCAGTCTTACAAACAAAAGAAGTTTGTGGGCAGTCCCACAAACTTCTTTTGTTTGTTGGACTGCCCACAAATTTCTTTTGTTTGTGGGACTAAAAAAAAAGTTCAATCAACCAATTCCAACTTCGCAAGATCTTTTTTTTTCCATGAGAAGTTGGAATTGATTGATTGAACTTTTTTTTTAGGTGGTGGAGGACTGGGAGCTGCAGCGGAGGGATGAAAGAGCCGCATGCAGCTCCAGAGCCGTGGGTTGCTGACCCCTGATCTATCCTTTTCCTGAAACATGAGGTATGTCTAGCTACAAGAGCCTCATGACCTCAAGTTTGCTTGTGTAGGGAAATGATCTTCTTCTTAAGTTACTTTTCTTATCCTATCACTAATCAGTGAAACTACTATGGAACTAATCCTGGAACACATAAACATTTATTTTCAATCTCTAATGTGGTATTTTTATCTAAATTGTGCATTGGTAATGTTGGGCAAAATGCTGTCATGATGTTTAAATATTCTGAAAACAGCTATAAAAGGTAGACTCTCCTGCCCCTGGCAAATTGCACACCTTAAAATATTAGGGTTTTAAAATTATTTGGAGCTTTTAGCATTCTCAAGCTGCCCAACATTTTCAAGTTGCAAGTCCTTAAGTCCTCTTTAACATGTTGCAAATATTCAGTTTCAAAAGTGAGACTTTTTTTTGTTGTTCTCTTGCCAGAATCCAGCCTCTCTTTTGTCCTCATCTGTGGTGTCCCCATTTTGTCTGCTTATCTGTTTCTTGAACAACTGCAGTAATGTCTTTTCAAAATCTGCCTGCAAGCTACCCCCCATCTACTTTTCCATTTCTTATCTTCTGTTCTCCATGCCTTTGTCTGCCTCTCCTGAGAGAGTCCACCCAGAAAGGGGGGAGGGGATCTTGTTCTCATGTCTTTCAGCCTGCACAGATGACCCCTGCAACCCTTGGAAGCAGACCACACTGACCCAGATGCTGCCTCCATTCATTTGAGCCATGGAATTGGGTTTTGATCCAGCCATCCACTAGAAAGTCACCATGCAACCAGAGTGGAACAGATCTTCCCAAGTCCTACCATCCCCCCAGATGCCTGTGAAAGCTGCAGAGGAAGGAAGGAGTCCTGGAGCCATTGGCCCCAACATGAAGTCTCAGAAGACAACTGGAAAGACTATGGGAGAGGGTGGAAACTCATTGTAAAATTTTCTTTCTTGCCTCATTTGTATTGTAATAAGCCATTTGAATGTATTTATGGAGGGGTGGGATTTCGGAATGGTCAGCACAGCAAGTACTGAACACCTTGGACTTCTGTCTGGTGGGAGGGAAAATTTGTCCAGGAAGCTTGTATTGCCTGTTTTGTATGAGTAGTTGCATGCATACATGCATGCACACACACCATTCAGAATCACACTGAGTCTATCCCCTTCACCTACTTTCAGTAAAGCTCCTGCCTGATTCTTGCCCTGTGGCATTAAAGTTTTACATGCACAACTTTCTGCAAATTCCAAGGGGGAAGGAACCCCCTCAGGCGATTTGCAATTCATATGCTCTCACAGAGGAGGTAGCAGGAAAAAGATCTCCAAACCCAAGCCCTGAATATGTTGCACTGGTGGACTCAGTGTGGGAGTCCTAGGGCTCACTGTGTACAATTTAAGAAAATTAATAGACTGGCTTGCACACTGGCTAACCTCAATTGGACATCACAAACCTGGATGCACTGAACTAAGAGCTAAGGCAGGAAGCAACCCTTGAAAATGGGAAGCCAGTGGTTATGTACTGAGGAAAACATGGCTGTGAAGAATTTTGGGAGGCATGTGCAGACCTGACTGGAATCTCAAAGTGACATCCAACATTTGAAAATAATTGGCACAGAATATTGGACACTATAAATTTCTTTTCCACCTAAAAGAACTTTTGCCCTGGCTTTAGACCTTCATGGTTGAAAGGCTTCCCCTTTTGGGAGCCACTGCAGGGATCTTTTTCTGCTGCCTCTATTAGTGTCTTCCCCTTTTTTGCATTAACAGTTTAAAAGCTTGTTTATCAAGTCTCCCTGTCCAGATCAATTTTCAATCCTGTGCCAGTAAAACTGTCACTCACACTCTTATGGCACAAAGGGGGATATTGTGGGAAGAAGCTAGAGAAAGAAATATTTTGGGAAATATTAAAAAGGCAGAATATATTTCCCCAAAGGATTTTAAAGGTAGAAACCAACCCTCCCCCCAAGTGTCTCTGCCCCAAACAGAAACCAGGTCTGCAGAAATGCAGATGTGATAATCTTGTCAGAAAGATTGGAGTCAGGAAGCTGGGATTAGAAAGATAAAGATCCCTAGAATCAACAATCCCTCACACCAAAAGTCCAACAGTCATCAGCCACAGCCCCAGGGAACCAAGATATGACCTTTGGGACATAATAGAATTAACCCACCACCATCAGAATTCCAGAAAGGCACACTCAGACTCAGGTCAAAGTTCATGTCACAGGAACAACTCCAAACAAAAGCTCAAGGAGATATAAAAGCCCACCACTCTCTGCTACATGTGGTCAGTTTTTCCAGAGCCATCTTTCTGTCTGGCTCTCCTCTTCAATAAACTACAACCTTCTTTCTAAAGCAGTCTCCATTTTGATTATTCCCAGCTTGGACTGGACCCTGATGAAGATTTTTCCTTCAACACAAGTTTTTGAGAAGCATACTACAAATACGCCACGGTGCTCCAAATGTGATATTTTGTCAAAAAGCTGGTATAATTAGAATCAAAACTGTGATGTGGGGTAATGTCCCAAATTATATTTTGCTCCTCCTGGATTTGAATCTTTCCTAAGCAAAATACTTTACTACCAAATGGAAAGGATCAAGTTTGAAAAGCTGAATCATTATTGGTATTCGCAAGCAGTTCTTGTAACTTTGGGATTTGGTCAAGTGAAGTCAGAGCTAAGGCAGACATTTTTAGAAATTGAGGAACAAAATGTGTAAAATCTCTTTGCTAAGAGTAATTTATTTAGCAGGTTAGCCCATTAATGTCTGAGTATCTGTACCACATACTTAAATCAAATCAAAATGTTTAAATATAGAAGATCTGTGATGTTAGCATATTTTGTACAGCCATTCTCTAAAAGAAATATAAGCTTATATTCTTTGCGGAAACTTGGTGGGATGAAACCCACAAATGGAACACACAGCTAGAGGGATTTAAATTATTTAAAAGAAACAGACCAAATAAAAGAGGAGGTGGAGTTGCCCTCTATATAAGAAATAACTAGATCTCTACAGAAATAGAGCACAACAATGATGAAAACTGTCTTGAATGCATTTGGGTCAATATAAAAAATGACATTGCCATAGGTGTATACTATAGGACACCCAAACAAACAGAGGTAATAGATGAACTTTTTGCTAGTCAGTTAACTAAGGCATTTAGGAAGCACATCACAATAGTAATTGGGGACTTTAATTACCCTGACATCAACTGGGATACAAACTCTGCACCAAGTGAAAGATCAAACAGATTCCTGACAAACCCAGCAGACAACTTTGTCTCCCAAAAAGTAAGATAAGATAAGATAAGATAACCTTTATTGTCATTTTTATACTGTGGGCCCAACGGCACACATCAAAAATGAAATTTAGTTGCCCGTTCTCAAAGTGAAACACATACATGACACACACCTAAACATACTATGAACAACATATGTATAGACCCACATCCCTACATATATGTAGCAAATAAATATTAAATACTGTCCATCTTGAATATTGGACTTAATTCTCACTAACAGAGATGAAATGATAGAAGGTGTTGAAACCACAGAAACCTTGGGGGGGAGTGACCATGTAATATTGGAATTAAACATTAAGCAAGCACAAGCAATAGAACACAGTCAAACTAGAGTCTTGGACTTTAAGAGAGCTAATTTCAACAAACTTAGAGAGAACTTAGGAAGGATTCCATGGATGAGAATCCTCAAGGAGAAAACAAGTCAAGAAGCTTGGGAAATTTTGAAAAGTGAGATTATAAAAGTCCAGTCTAGCACAATACCAACGAATAAGAAAAGTAACAGCTCTCAAAAGAACCAGCATGGCTGCATAAAGAACTCTCTGATAAATTGAAAGACAAAAAGGACAAGTATAAAAAGTGGAAAGAGGGGCACATAACTAAAGCAGAATATCAGCAAATAGCCTGAGCCTGCAAAGATGGAGTGAGAAAAGCTAAGGCTCAAAATGAAGTAAGGCTTGCAACAAAAGTCAAAAATAACAAAAAAAGCGACTTTCAACATGTAAAAACCAAGAAAAAGTTAAGGAAATGATTGGTCCATTAGTGGGAGAAAGTGGCAAGAAGGTGACAAGTAACAGGGAGAAAGCAGAACTACTCAACTCATACATCTTGTGTATTTACACAAGATCCTGGAGCACTGGGGAACGACCAGAGGACTGGAAAAGAGCTGATGTAGTTCCCATCTTCAAAAAAGGAAAAAAAATGGATCCAGGAAACTACAGACCTATCAGCCTGGCCTCAATACCTGGGAAGATCTTGGAAAAGAAAAATCAAGCAACGAATCAACGAACACCTAGAGGCAAACAAAGTCATTACCAAAAGCCAACATGGGTTTGTCAAAAACAGATCATGCCAGACAAATCTTACTGCATTCTTTGACCAAGTGACAAAATTAGTGGATCAGAGGAATGCTGTGAATATAATTTACTTGGACTTCAGTAAGGCATTTGATAAAATAGTTGACAACCTACTACTTGATAAGATAGAAAAATGTGGGTTAGACAGCATCACCACCAGATGGATTCATAGCTGGCTGACCGGCCGTACTCAGCATGTAGTCCTCAATGGAACTGCATCTACATGGAGGGAAGTGTGTAGTGGGGTGCCCCAGGGCTCTGTTCTGGGCCCAGTGTTCTTCAACATCTTCATCAATGATTTGGATGAGGGGATAGATGGGGAACTCATCAAATTTGCAGATGACACTAAGCTGGCAGAAATAGCCAACACTCCAGAAGATAGGCTTAAGATACAGAAGGATCTTGACAGACTTGAACATTGGGCACTATCTAACAAAATGAAATTCAATGGTGAAAAAAATAGGGTTCTACATTTAGGCAAGAATAACCAAATGCACAGGTATAGTATAGGAGGTACCTTGCTCAACAATAGTAACTGTGAGAGGGATCTTGGAGTCCTAATGGAAACTAACCAAAGAGAGAAGCATCCTGGAACTAGGGAGAAATTTTCTGACAGTTAGAACAATTAATCAGTGGAACAACCTGCCTCCAGAAGCTGTGAATGCTCCAACACTGGAAGTTTTTAAGAAGAGACTGGACAGCCATTTGTCTGAAATGGTATAGGGCATGGGTCGGCAACCCGTGGCTCTGGAGCCGCATGCAGCTCTTTCAGACGTCTCCTGCGGCTCCCTGTCCTCCGCAGCCATGTGCAGTCCCCCCCCCAAAAAAAGTGGGACTAAAAAAGTTCAACCAATCAATTCAAACTTCTCTCAAAAAAAAACTGGCAAAGTTTGAATTGATTGGTTGAACTTCTTTGGTTTGTGGGACTGCCCACAAACCTCTTTCCTTCCTTCAGACTGCACGTGGCAGCAGCGGAGGAAGAGCCTGGAAAGGAGGATTGCTGGAAAGGTGTCCCCTTCGCCATCCTCCGGAGGCAGAACCTGGATAAGGAGCCGCGGGTGGGGGCGGCCAGTCTTGGGGTGCCTGTTCCCTGCCCGGTGGGTCTCCCCTCGCCCTGCTCTGCCGCCGCCTCTGCTAGCCCAGGGGGGTCACCGGGGGTCTTGGAAGCTTCCCCTCTCAGCCTGCGCCTTTCGGCCGATCTGAGATTCCCCCGCGGTGCCTGCCCAGCCCTTTTCCCACCTGTTGCGTGGCGCCTCTTGGCCATCCTCCCGCTGCTGCTGCTGCCAGTCGTGCTGAGTGAGGCCGAAGAGGTGGCGGTGACCAGGCAGCTGCGCCCCTTCGCCGTCCTGCCACCGCCGCTGCTGCCCGTCATGCTGTGTGAGGCCAGAGAGGTGGCGGCAACCGGGCAGCCATGCCCCTTCGCCATCCTGCCGCCACCGCTGCTGCCGCCGCTGCTGGTCACGCTGGTCACGCTGGAGAGGCGGCGGCGACTGGGAAGCTGCGCCCCTTTGGCGTCCTACAGCCATCGCCGCTGCTGCTGCCGGTCGCGCTGACCGAGGCCGGAGAGGTGGCGGCGACCGGGCAGCCACGCCCCTTCGCCGTCCTGCCACCACTGGAGATGAGCAGGCTGTTGCTCCCGTGGAGCAATCTGGTGGTGTTTACACGGCCCTTCATCCGCATGACTGAGATAGGCAGTGGCCCCAACTCGGCTCCGCCACCACCGCCGCCGCCGCCGCCGGCGGAGATGAGCAGGCTGTTGCTCCCACAGAGCAATCTGGTGGTGTTTACACGGCCCCAACTCTGCTCCAGATGGCTCCGCAGTCGTCTGCCGTCTGTATTCATTAATTCCATTGATAGCTAATTTTCCAGAGCACTCAGATTTTATCTACAGTTCCCATTGTCAGATCAGAATGACTTGCACTCTCTAAACATTTATAATTTTGTTACAATATCTGTAACCTTTATACATAGGTAAAGGTTTCAGTTGTGTCTGATTCTAGGGCAAGGTGCTCATCTCTGTTTCTTAGCTGAGGGAGATAGCATTGTCTGAATATATTTTACATGATCATGTGGCCAGCATGGCTATATGCCAAAGGTGCATGGAATGCTGTTACCTTCCCATCAAAGTGGTACCTATTAATCTACTCACATCTGCAAGCTTTTGAACTGCTAGGTAAGCAGGAACTAGGACAGGAATGGGAGCTCACCCTGTTGCACAGTGTTCAGGTCTTGAACCCAGCTGACAAGCTCAGCATCTTTAACCAGTGAGCCATTGGGCTCCACAGCCTTTATATACCAGTGGCTATCTAACACTATTGTTTTATTTTACTAATTATATAATTTACATAATTTTTGCCTTGACCATGATGACGAACTGGGGAGGGGAGGGAAAGATTATCAACTCTCAAAATTAAATATATGATAACAGGATTAATGTATGGCAAATTCAAATACTTTCTTCTAAGACAAGGATCTATAGGAGAGTACCAGACAGATGACCAGGTGTTCTGTTGGAGACTTTCATTTTTCCAAGCATTGAAGTCTTCTTCAATGACTCTTGCCTTCACAGGGGTCCAAGGTTTTAGTTTCATTATTAGTGCTTCCAATCAATAGGCTGCTTTACTTCACTTTGTATTGTTCTTGTGGTCAAAAGTAGTCCTAAAAATTTGAAAAGCACCAATTTCTTTGTTTAACTTTTCTAGTGGTCCAGTTTTCACAGCCATATGTTACAACTTGACAGCACTTATTTCTGTATGAGGAACTTTTTTCTGCAGAATTGATACCTTAGCAGACATCTCTAAAAGAGAGTGATTGGTCCAAATTCAGCTCAGATGGCTTCATGGTTGAGACAGGACTAAAACACTCAGGTTCTTCTGATTTTTAGCCTGGTGCTTTAACCACCACACCAAACTACTATATTATTATATTATACTATGTCACATTATATTACCTTACATTATTATTTTAGTATTTTATTTACAGTTCATTATTCTGGTGTTAGCTACCTTGTATAGGATTTTGGGAAAGTACACAAATTTAAGGTATAAAATAATGTATATTTTATACTTATTTTTATTGGTGCTTTTTAAATAGTATCATACGTTGCATTTTATTGTTGCATGGTGAAAAATAAACCAGAACACATTGTTTACGTTGTTTCTTTTTTCTTTTTTATGTATTCCTTTGCAGGCTAATGGCTGTAATTCATTGAAATTGAATAGTTTCATTATATATCTGCCCAATGTATTAGGCATGCACAAAATAATGACTCTCCTGAAACATAATCCTGCAATCATTAGCAGATAAATAAATCAATAAACCAATAAATAAAATTTTATAAAAAAGAAATGCATTCAGATACGCACACTGCAATCCAAATTTTTTAAAAATAAAGTATTTATAAAACTTTCTGAAAGCCTCCTTTTTTTCTATTTTATTGAATACTTTTATTGAATACACTACATTGGCATGAAAGAAGCAAAACCAGTTCTGAATTTACTGCTCAAAGGTCCATATAATTAAAAATGAATTTCCCATTTGCCCGCTCCCCTTAGTCCATTTGTTGTCCAATCACCTACACTCCATTTGTTATGGGAACTGTCTGGATCATTCAAACACCTGCGCAGCGTGTCCTTGAAGGGGGGGAGCAGGGCTTCATGATCTGCAGATGGATTCTTGGCATTCCATTCCCACCTCAAACGATTCAATTGTTGTCAAGTTGAGAGCAGAGAAGAAATGAGGTGAAAAGCGAATCACTCTTGACATGCTGATCCCCTGGAAAACAATACATCTGGAATGAACACAAATACACAAATGCATAAACAATTTACCATTTACAAAACACTGTTTCACTTTTGTCATTTAGAGTACCTGGCATGGAACTTCTGTATTAGTCTAGCTGATTTAATGTCCTTTGCTGCCACCCATTCTGTGTCTGCTGTGGGATAGCCCTTCCACCGCACAAGGTACTGCAACTTTCTCCTGTGGTGTCCAGAGTCCAGATGTCCTTAATGTCCTTAATCTCATAGTGTTCCTCCCCATTTATAAGGATCAGAAGCGGAGCGGTTCCTCTCACTGGCCTTAGCTTGGAACCTAGAATGGACTTTAGCAAACTGCAATGAAACAATGGACCAGCATAAGACTCCTCAGCATCTGTAGTTCTACTGTCACTGGATTTAATATCCACACAATGGAGAAAGAACCTTTATATTAGGACCTAGCTTCTTTTTTTTTTTTTTTAATATATTCTTATTTTTTTAAGACAACAAAACATAACACACATAAACATACAATGTATACTCCTTTTTTTTTTTTAAACAGCAATTTCGTAACTGTAATCTTCTATTATTTACATTCAAATACACTTTATCACCCACCCTAAACTCCCTTTGATGGGCTCTTATCCATTCAGCTTGCTTTTTCTGGGCCCCTAATGCTTTGCGCATGGTAACCAATGTGCCTGTCAGAGAGTCCATCCATTTCACCAGTGTTGCGGAAGTTGGGGTTCCCAAGGGAACTTCCGGCATGGCTACAAACTCAACCCCATGGCCACTTTAAAAGGGGTAAGGCACTTGCTCCTATGCACTGAGTTATTGCAGGCCACCTCAGTGAATGGCAGCAGCTCAGCCCAGTTAGTCTGCTGATAATTTACATAACATCTTAGGTATTGTTCCACCATTAAGTTCACTTGTTCTGCCACCCCATTAGCACTGGGATGAAAAGTGGAGCTAAGCCCCTGGGATGAGCCTATCAGGCTCACAAACTCCCACCAGAACTTTGCCCCCCAGTCCTTAATAATCCTCTTTGGGACTCCATGCAGTCTGTAAATGTGCTTCATGAACATTTTTGCTAGGAACCAGGCTGAGGGGAGTTTGGGGTATGAAATGTGCTTGCTTGGAGAACAGATCAACAACAGTCCATATTATGGTGTTCCCCCCATTCTCTAGCAGCTCAACTATGAAGTCCATAGCTATCTCGGCCCACAGCAGAGTTGGATTGGCTACTGGCTGCAGCAATCCAGGGGTTTTCCCTGGCAAGCGCTTCATAGAGGCGCATACAGGGCAACTTGCCACATAGGATTCTATGTCCTTCTTCATCCTTGGCCACCAAACTTGCCTTTTTACAAGGTGCAGAGTCTTTACAAATCCAAAGTGCCCTGCTAGCTTTGCGTCATAACTCCTTTGTAGGACTATAGTTCTCTGGCTGGTTGGGACATACTCTTTACTCCCCTTCCACACTAAGCCTTGTTTCAGCATCAAGTCTCTCTTATGCTTTTGGAACCACTCAACCTCTCCCAGGGCTTCTCTTAGTCACTGGATCAGTACATCTTCTCCTGATCAAGGGGGTTCCTTCTGTGGCTGTCTCACGTACACCGGTGCTGCAAGTTGTTTAGATGGGATGATAGAGTTAACTATCTCTTCCCTAGTGCTCTTATATTGAGACAGGTGTGAGAGGGCATTGGTGAGGAAATTCTCCTCCCCCCTCCCGGTAAATAACGTAAGGTAAAGTTGAACTGGTTGAAGTATTGAGCCCATCGAACCTGTTTAGGGGACAGTTTCCTTGGGGCCTTCAGTGCTTCCAGATTCTTGTGGTCAGTCCAAACTTCGGATGGGATTTTACTACTCTCTAAAAACTGTCTCCAAGTGAGGAGGACTCAGCGGACAGCATAAGCCTTCTTCTCCAAGATGGTCCATCATCTCTCAATGTCAGACAGTTTCCAAGACATATAGGTGCTGGGTTGTAGCTCTCCCCTTCCATTTCTCTGCAATAAAACTGCCCCCACTGCCACATCGCTAGTGTCTGCTTGGATCATGAATGGTTCCTTTGGGTTCAGGTATCTTAAGACTGACTCAGCAGCGAAGAGTGTCTTTAGCTTTTCAAAAGCCACTTAGCACTCAATAGTCCAGTTCAAAGGTTGACTTGGTTGGGGCTTACTTCCCTTCCCCATTTTTAGCAAGTTTGTGATGGGTAGGGCTATCTGTGCAAATCTGGGAATGAATTGCCTATAGAAGTTTGCAAACCCCAGGAAATTCTGCAGTTGTCTTCTGGTCCATGGGGCTTCCCATTCCAAAATTGCCCTCACCTTTCCCGAGTCCATTTCTACCCCCTCCCTGGAGATGTGGCAATGTAAGTAGTCTAGAGTGGTCTTGTGGAAGTCACATCTGGATAGTTTCTCATATAGCTGAGGTTTTAGCAGCTTCACTAGCACAGCTCTCACTAGCTTTACGTGCTATCATTCAAGTACACCAGCACCCCTTTATACAGGTGTTCATGTAGGACTTTGTTTATCAGTTGCATGAATACAGTTGCAGCCCAAATGGCATCACCTGAAATTGGTAGCATCCCAAAGGGCAATTGAATGCTGTCTTCTACTCATCCCCTTCTCTAATTCACACTCAGTAGTATGCTTCCCTCAAATCCAACTTGATGAAAATCTTCCCCTTGGACAAATAACCCAACATGTCCTTCATCAGGGGGAGGGGGTAAATGCAAAGGGTGTTTATCCTCCTATAATTCATACCCATCCTCAGGGACCTATCTTTCTTTTTCCCGAAGAGCATAGAGGTGGCCACCTTCAATTTGGCTGGATGGATGAAGCCCCTGGCTAAGTTCTTGTCTATGAACCCCCTAAGCTCCTCCATCTTTCTGGGTTCATGGAATACATCTTTGGCTTCAGCAGTTTAGCTCTTGGCATGATTTCAATGGTGCAGTCCATTGGACGGTGAGGCAGCAGCACATCCAACTCCCTCTGATTGAGCACCTCAGTGAGATCACAGAATTCCTCTAGAATGAGCAGTTCTAACCCCTCCTTTGTTAGTGCATTAGCAGGTTCCACTTTCGCCTCTCTAATTGCAGGCTCGTGGTTGGCTCCCAGCATTTTCCTCAGTTCCTTCTGCTTTGCAGCTCCTTTTCTCATGTACCACTTGCTATTGCCCCATTCTATCACTGGGTTCCACTTCTTCAGCCATGGTAGCCCTAGGATCATAGCCTCAGTTATTCCAGATACTATAATAAAGAGGATAGTCTCTACGTCCTTCCTTATCCTTAAGCTCACTGGCTCCATCAGGCAGGTCGCTGGCACACACAAACGCATGAGGGAACTGTCTAACTGTTTGAATCCCATGGGCTGCCTTAATTTCCTGAGTCTCAACCCCTGATCAGGCATGAGGTGCAGCCTGAATCTAGCAGGGCCATGACGGTGTCTTTTACTCCCGAGTAGGGCACCAGGATCTCTATCCTGGCAGTCATTGGGGTGATGGTGCCACTTACTATCGGGTCATCTTTCCCCTTGCTGTTCCTCGCATAAAATACCATTGCCAGGCTTATTGGGGGTCGGAGTTCCCTGCCTTCATTTGTTTTTGATTACTATATTAATACAGATTTATTTAAGTCAAATATCAAAAATTTCTGAAATTAAATAAATTGCATTGAAAATGAATTCTGATTCTGCTGAGCCTTCCCTACCCACCTCATGACAACTTTAATTATGCATGTTATAAATTTGTGGAAATATTCAATAATTGCAAAACAATGTAAACAATTAGGACAGGAGGGAACATTATGCATCCAAGTCTTGATTTGTACAAAATATCAATCTAGTAAATACTTGCATATCTGCATACATAAAACAGTGGTTAGCAAAACGAACTAGCGAGAAATGACTGTGATATTTAATAAGATGAATGACATGTATTAACCAATTGATACCTTTTATGATTATTGTTTTTCCTATTTACTATAGCTATTTAATATTATACTAATAACTGTTTATGAAACATATGTACCCGGACAATAGTCTGTTTGCCAAAGCTTGGAAATGTAAATGGGGGTAACCCCATTGTTGTACCTACCCCTATCCCAACCCTAACCTGGATTTTTACCCTCAATCCCAACACCCATATTGACCCCATTTCCCAACCTTTAAAAAAAAACTCAATAAAATATTTTAAAAAATAATAATAATAGTTAATAGAAAAGAAAACATTGTCCATTTAATATCCAGATGTTCAGAAAAGAGATGACAAATGTATGGGACATTGGAATCAGTTGGTTCAGCCAGAAGACATTCCAGAAGTAAAGTTGAAATAAGAAGTGCTACTTACTTTTAGAACAAATGATATTTTATTTGCTGTACAAAGGATAATAATTTAGCAGCAATTCTAAACGAAGTACATAAAGATTGCAGCTATAATTTATTGCCTTAAAATCATTAAGAATCCAGATATTTCACAAGCATGCATTAATGGTTTAAAATAGCAGTTTTCATCTTTATCTATCTGAAAGTATAATTTATTTACAAACAATATGATAATTGATCAATATTATTGATTTTTCTCTGACTAAATCAATTTTTTCTTTCTGATTAGTATTTCTTGCAACAAGGATGAGTGATATAATGGAAACATAGAGACTCTGGTCCTTTAATTTCCTCTCTGTGTTCCACATGGAGTTTTACGGGGAAATAAAACTCCAGCAAATAAATTCATTTTATCATTTCAGAGGAAATTTGCTGCAGAGCAGGCAAGGGCAAAAGTACCAAGAAAAGATAAACATTTTACTTAGCTGGTAGAAAAGAAGAAAATCAAAATAATTACACTCCAAATATTTAACTTGCAAGATATTTTTGCCTGGATTAGAGTTGTAGCCTGAACAATGATCAGATCTGTCTGTTTGGTATGATTTTGTATGCATAATACAGGATTTTAACTTTTAATGTTGCAATAGATGTTTTGCTCTAAATCCCGAGAGGGTATGATACCATTTATAATTCAAAGGGGCCGATGATCTCTTTGAGATGGTATCAAAGGAAGAAGGCTAGGTAGGTTTATTCTTATGATTAGCATGCTGCCTTCCAACAGTAGCACAACTTTTAAATCGTGATAATTTCCATGACATATCAATTTCCAGTAGAGTCAATGTCACCATCAACCTCTGAATTCCTGTTCAAATCTTTTTGATTAAGGCTTATTGTTGACTCCTTTCATTATTGGTTCCTTTCAACATCAAGTATATGTACCATATTTTGACTGAATAGTGAATACTTTGTGCAAATCATCATCTGTTTACCTTAATGATTGTAAATCATAGACTCCCAATTTGTATTTTTCAGCAGTTTAACATTTCTGCATTTCTGGAGTCTGCATGTATATACAACAAATTTATATTTATCATCACTCTCTCTTTCTATTTTTAATGCTTGTTGCATGGGATCCACATTTCTATGAGTATGTGATTCAAGCAGCTCATATTAAAATTTGTCATTAATCCAAAGAAAATTGTCCAGCTCACTTTCCCCCCAAAATTCACATAATAGGTCTTTGTAGTATTACCGAAACCAAATTCCATGTTCTCTTTTTCTCCCCCATACATGGAACCTAAGTAACAAACAAACAAACAAAAACCCCAATCCAATGGTAGTAAAGGAAATGGAAGCATTTTATACAAAAGCAACTGTAGTTAACCTGTAGTTAACCTTTGTAATCTTCAAAACCTGAGGATAATTTAATCATAATTACCTGAGTATTTTGTGAAGGAAAAATTGTCAGCAGATATTCCAGAATGAAGGAATATTCCATAATTTACGAAGATTTTCAAAGCTTCTTAGTAAGGTTGTTCAGAAGAACACAAATAAAAATATCTACTCAAGGATAATTGGTAAAGAAGTAGGAGAGATATAGCTGTAGGACAAGTAATCCTGATCTCTTATTTAATCTAGTTTAGAATTTGTCTGAAAGGAGTAGTCAGGGTGATGAGAATTAATAGGTAGAAAAAAGGGGGGGAGATAATGATCTGGGACTGAATGAAGCAAATAATTATTGGGATCTGTTTGCTTTTTTTCTCTCCTAAGTTAAGAACTATTTTCTTAGTCCAGTTGTGAACATTCAGTTTTAATATAGTAGTTTCTTAAGACTCTCCCACCACTAAATTCCAGTGCCCCTTCTGTAGTCCCTATCTATTGAGCCATTAGTCATCTTAACTTTCCACAAAAAGAGGTTGTAAGGCTTAAGCTATAGTCAAAAGTGTTTCACCTTCTTGGGAATAGAGATATTTTGGTTAACTTTCTTTTTCCAAATATTAAACTAGAATTCTGAGTCTTCCAAAATGAACCATCTGCTGAAGGAACTCTTGCTGTTTCATTTATTAAATTCTACACTTCTCCAATATGTCTCACATTTCATTCTATTTGAGCATTGATTGTCCATACTAGGCAAAAGCCTGAAAATCAATTGTTAAGTGCTTTTGGAAGAAATTAACTGCATAGAATCATAGTTCAATGGGCCACAGAAAAGAAGGAACATCCATTAGCCACAGGCAGAGAATTTGTGAAGTAGAACTTCCCAGGTTCATTCCTTAGCACAGTGGTGGCGAACCTATGGCATGCGTGCCAGAGGTGGCATGCAGAGCCCTCTCTCTGGGCATGCGCACCGTCGCCCCAGCACAGACTTCACCAGAGTAGCTTCCACCTTCACTTTTCCTGTTTCCGGTCTTGCCCTCCTTCAGTGGTAGTGAGGCCTGTGGGGCAATGGCAGCTGTACGGGGCCTCTGTATTTCTGTGAAGGCGACTGAGCTGGAGCCCCTGCAAGTGGAAGAGGGAGAGCTGTTTCTTCAGACTGGAGCCCTCGCTACCCCCTCGCCTGTGCTATGGCATCAGCAGAGGAACTAGCTGTACCAGTGGGGCACTCACTGAGGGAGCTGCTGGTGGTAATGGAGCCGGGGAAATGGGCTGGGTGGGGGGGAGCTGCCTGTGCTGCTGCCACAAGGCAAAGCTGGTGGGGGAAAGGGGATCGGACCCATGTGCCCCACTTCCTGGTATCCTGCCACAGCCGTGATATGTTGCCAAAATCGGCCGCAGCACCAGTGGGGCAGTGTGAGAAGCTGAAGCAGGATACCGGGAAGTGGGCACGTGGGTCTGATCTCCTTTCCTTACCAGCTTCGCCTCGTGGCAGCGGCACTGGCAGCTGCCCCCCAACCCAGCCTGTTTCCTCGGCTCCATTACAGGCAGCAGTCCCTCGAGTGGCGCTCTACACAGCTGGTCAGTGTATCTGCTTTTACTTTTGCTGTTTCCAGTCTCTCCCTCCTTCGGCGGTAGCGGGGCCTGTGGGGCGATGGTGGCTGTATGGGGCCTCTGTATTTCGGTGAAGGCCAGAGCTCACTGAGGGAGCTGCTGCTGCTAACGGAGCCAGGGAAATGGGCCAGGGGGGAGCTGCACGTGCTGCTGCCATGAGGTGAAGCTGGTGGGGGAAGGGGGATTGGACCCATGCGCCCCACTTTCTGGTATCCTGCCACAGCCGTGATGTGGCAACATTGCCAAAATCGGCCGCAGCACTAGTGGGGTGGTGTGAGAGACTACAGCAGGATACTGGGAAGTGGGCACATGGGTCTGATCCCCTTTTGCCTCATGGCAGCAGCACTGGCAGCTCCCCCACCCCACCCAGCCTGTTTCCCTGGCTCCGCCCTGGCAGATGGAGACAGCGGCGAGGGGCTAGGGGAGTGTGGGGGATGATGCAAAGTGGCAGCTGTGAGGGGTGTGCGCACACCAGAGCCCGCCTTCACCCACAACCGCCCCCACCAGTGCAAGGATGGGCGGCACAGCTTCACTTCCAGAGCTGCTGCCGGCCAGGCCTGGCGATGCAGGGATCACCGCCGCTGCCTCCTCCTGCCCAGCCTGCCATGTAATAAAGCAGGCAGAACTGCAACCGTCCCTCTCTTCAACCAGCCGCCCACTAACTTGCCGAGGTCCCACGTGGCCAGATGCATCCTGGCATGGTTGGTTTCCCTCCTTCCCTGTCCCATCCCTCCTGGCCTCGCATGCTCTCCTTTTCCTGGGCACGACCCACTGCATCACCTCCTCAGCTTTTGGTCAGCCGTCCAGCTCAAAGGCGGCTTCTCTGAACTGCTGGAGGCAGGCAAGGTGGGGTTGCTTTTTGTCTTCACCTCAGGACAGCTTCAGCAGATCCCCTCTCACCTGCCCACCCACCCTCTTCCCTTTCACTCCGCTTCCGAGCCCTCTTCGCAGCTCTGCCCACACAGCCACTGAAGCAGCAGGTGGAGCGCCTCTGCTGCTGCGGAGCTGGAGAGATTGCCCTACCCACCACTGCCCAGATGCCCTTGCTTCCCAAACCATTTCTTTTCTGACCTTCTTTCTTCATCACAGGCTCCCCTATTCCGCCTGTTGCTGGCCCGGTATTCACAGTGGGCTGCGGAGCCCCAGAATGCACCGGTCAAGGGGCCGGCAGGCTGTGGCTGCTGACGGACACTCGCTGGCCTCTGTGTGTGGGGGCCGATGGTGTCAAGGCAGCCCCTGCCTCGCCTTGCCTTGCCCCGCAGCAATGGCACCCCCACCCTGCCCCCTGCCTCGCCACCCCGCAAGACGAGCCTCCAGCCCACCGTCCCAACCGCCAGAGACCCCCTGGATATCCCCCAACCCTGCCCAGCCCCCACAGGCATCCCTCCCCACAAGCAACATCGAGGTGGCCATGCCCACCCAGTCTGCTGTGACCACTGCAGCCATGCCCACCCAGTGGGCCAAGCCCACCCAGTACCCAGCAATAAATATGTGGCTTTTGGGTTGCAGTTTGCGCACTCGGTCTCTGAAAGGTTCGCCATCACTGCCTTAGCATCTCCAGATAGATCTGGAAAAGTCCCTGCCTAAACCCTTGAGGTACTTTGCTGGACTATGCTGATTATGTCAGCTAGACAGATCAAAGATTTGATAAAACATAAAAGTTTCTATGGCTGAGAGAGCACGTCTTATGTTCTAACTCAGGCATGTCAAACTGCCGGCCCGCAGGGCAGATGCATCACGCCAAAACCGCGCCCACCCCATTGCCAGCAATGGGGAAAAAGTCGCAATATGTCGCACGACGTCACATGACATCGCAATTTAACATGCCTGTTCTAACTGAAGCATTTGTTTACTGAGTAAACCAAAATGGGAACAATTCCTAAATGTTCTCCTACCTCACCTTCATGAGTGATTTTAATTTAAATAAAGACAATTTCTGGAAGAGTACTGAACTAGTTAATGCTTCTTTTGTATAGTACGGACTGGTTTTTTCCTTCCTATCTTTATGACAATAATGGGCTTGTGTTGACCTTTAATTTATTTTGCTAAATTACATCTGGCAACTTTTCTTTGGAGTTTAGATTCATTTCTTTTGTCTACTCTGCCTTTCATGAATATATTGCAAATACTTTGGAATCCTATCTTGCAAATACTAGCAACTCACTTCCCTAAGTCAAACTGATCTATCAACAGTAATCACAGATTACACAGAGGAAGTATAGCATGTTAATTCAGTAGCCAAAGAGTGAAAGAATGACAATTACATCTTCTAATCCAACCCCCTTAAATCATTTCAGACAAATGGTTGTCCAATTCCTTTTTAGAAATCCTAGTGTTGGAGCACCCATAATTCTAGAGGCAAATCATTCCACTGATTAATTGTTCCAACTGTCAAGAAATTTGTCCTTGTTTCTATGTTGGTCCTTTCCTTGATTAGTTTCCATCCATTGCTTCTTGTCCTGCCTTCAGGTGCTTTGGAGAATATTCTGTAGCAGTCCCTCAAATATTGGAACACTGCTACCATGTCACCCCTAGTCCTTCTTTTCATTAAATTAGACATACCTAATTCCTGAAACCATTCCTCATATGTTTTAGCCTCCAGTCTCCTAATCATCTTTGTTGCTCTTCTCTGCACTTTTTCTAGAGTCTCAACATCTTTTTTATGTCATGGCGACCAAAACTGGATACACTATTTCAAGTATGATCTTACCAAGACATTATAACACGGTACTAACATTGTCATCCTGATTCTATCCTTCTGTTAATGCAGCCTAGGACTATGTCGGCAGCCGCAGCCTACTACTAGCTTATATTTAAGTGATTTTCCAGTAGGACTCCAATATTCTTTTCATAGTTACTACTATTGAGGCAAGTACCACCTATTCTATACCTGTGCATTTGGTTTTCCTTGCCTAAATGTAGAACCTTACTTTTCTCATTGAATTTCAAAGAGAAATTAGCTAGGGCCTAGTGTTCAAGTCTGTTGAGATCCTTCTATATCTTGAATCTATCTTCTGGAGTGTTGGCTATTCCTTCCAGCTTGGTGCCATCTGCAAATTTGATGACTTTCCTTTCTATACCGTCTAAATCATTTATGAAGATATTGAAGAGTACTGGGCCTAAGACAGAGCCTTGAGGTATCTCACTGCATACTTCCCTCCATATAGATGCAGTTCCATTAAGGACTACATGTTTATTGCGGTTGGTCATCCAGTTACAAATCCATCAGGTGGGGAGGAATACTGTCTAAACTACATTTTTCTATCTTATCAAGTAGTAGGTTGTGGTCTACTTTATCAAATGCCTTATGGAAGTCCATAATTATATCTACAGCATTTTGCTGTCCACTAATTTTGTCATATTGTCAAAAAATGCAGTAAGATTTGTCTGGGATGTTTTTTACATGTTGATTTCTGGTTATGACTTTGCTTGCCTCTAGGTGTTCGCAGATTCATTGTTTGATTATCTTTTACAGAATCTTCCCAGGTATTGATGTCAGGCTGATAGATCTGTAGTTTCCTGGATCCATTTTTTTTCCTTTTTTGAAGATGGGAACCATCTCAGCCCTTTTTCAGTTATCTAGTTGTTCTCCTGTGCTCCAGGATCTTTGAAAGATATAGTTCAGAGATTCTGAGATCACATCTGCCAGTTCCTTCAGAACCTTGGGATGTAATCCATATGAACCTGGTGATTTGAATCTATCTGGAATGGATAAGTGTTTACCATTTTATTGCTTATTTTAACTGGCATTTGCTTATTTTGACTTGCATTTTGACTTGACACCCCTTCAGGTACCTCAGTCTTTCCCCCTTCAAAACAGTAAATTATTTTTAATTCTATGGAATATATGCATGATTTTTGGAAATCTTCCTATGGGTAGTGTTTCAAGAAAGTGATAAAATTTGCCATCTGAATTGATGCACATCAAAATCACCAAACACATCAAACATAAATACACATATGCAAAGAGTTCACATATTTAATTTTGGATGGTAAAGGTTAACTGCTTCAATATTATTCTACAGATGGCCAACATTGTTAGGTAATTGGATCAGGGTCAGACAGGGTCAATGCTGCATGTTAATTTGCCAATGAAAATTTAAAGATCTTGTAATATAATGAGGTCATATTGTAGTATATGGTGGTGACCTTAGTACCTAAACACATGCCCAGTGAGTAGCTGAAGACAACATTACCCATTAGACAAGAAATGAAGTTACAACAGGGAAAGCAAACTATTTTCTAGTTAGCAACTCTTCTATGCCTAACTAAAGAGTAGAGTAGAGTAGAGTAGAGTAGAGTAGAGTAGAGTAGAGTAGAGTAGAGTAGAGTAGAGTAGAGTAGAGTAGAGTAGAGGAGAGGAGAGGAGAGGAGAGGAGAGGAGAGGAGAGAGAAATATTTCTGGTGTTTCCATAGCAGAAAAGTTTATATTTAAGAGGGACTAAGACACATTCAAAGCTATATATGAGAGAAAAATTATAATGCAAGTCAAGAGAAGAAATCCAAGAGAAGTAAAAATTAAAAAAATAAAAGAGACTATGATTATAAATAGATATCAAAAGGTTACAAAATGAATCCACTATTTTTTCTCTCACAAAGAGCCCTTCAATAATGTGTCCAGTACCATACCAATATTGAATTTAATCAGGACAATAAACTGCAGCCATGGCCAAAGGACACAATATTACAGAGCTGAATTTCTGTATAAATAGCATTTATATGGTGCTGCAATTTTCCTAGAGATCAGAGATAAAAAGAGTATGTAAGTCAGTCTTCCACTTATGTTCAGGAAATAAATGCATGATTTACAGATTTTCAGTGTGTCTGATGTGAGCTTCTTTATAAGGAAACTTAACCTGGGTAAGTGCAATATCCTTTCAACTTCCCACTTTTGGGAGAAATGGTTTAACATTATTTTCTGCTTTGTATGGTCTTTGAAAGCTGCCCACAACACTCATTAAATGCAGTTCTCACCATTAATCCTCCATATTTATTAATACAAAAAAAGGATTAGAGGTGGGGAAAAAAGGTCAAGGAAGGGTTGCATGAATAGGCAATTAATGGGGAAAAGAATCATAAGCAGTAAGGAAAATGTGTTTGGTAGAAGACACTTTCCCTCTTACATTTACAATAATATTTTTAATGAATTCATGATATATGCTGAAGCTATCATTCAAATATTTCCAATTTTTATTTGTGGCATAATAAATATGGAGATAATAAGGGTGTCAATGGAAGGCAAACGCATTTAATAGGAAAGCCAGCTTTTTAATTTATCAACTGCAAGTTCAGATCACATTAAAATAAGTGAGATACCAACCCTCAGTATTTAGAGTAAACACTATTATCTGACTTTCAAATTTTCTGTTTAAAATAGCTAAATCTTTAATAAGCTGTTGGGATTTGAATAATGTTCAGAATGAAGAGGTCAATAGAAATATTTTTTTCTGAACATTATATCACTGGAATGTATTCATTTCACTGCAAACACAAACACAATGCATGAACTGTTTTAAAGTGAAATGAATGGATTCTATTTACAAAGACCTTAAAGTAGATGAAAATGTTTCTTACATCACTATTTCATAACTTTAATCCTCCTAGCTTTATATTGTCAATTTCTTTTACTATTTACATTGGCACTGATCAATATTATTTACCATATGTATCAATAAATATTCCAGTCCATTTATTTAAAAAGCTGCCACTGTGAACGTCATATGCATGGGAGATGCATAAGTAGTAGTATTAGATTAGAGGGAAACCTGATTTCAATGGAAGAGATCTGACTTGTTCATAAAAACATATTTTACCCCAAAGAATCTCATTAGTTTCTTCCAGTTACAGGGATGTTTTAAGTTATACCCCTGAAATGGTTTTTAACCTACTTTTTAAATAAAAACAAAGACCAAAATTATCTCAGAAGATGTTCCAAAAAGGAGACTATCAATATTCATTTAGTGACACTAGCAACACAAAGGTCCAACTGTACAAATGCACTGATGATGTTATCTAGTTTGGGTAAGAAAACAACCAAGCTCAGAGAGCACCAAGGACCCCTCATTTTAACCCTGAGCTACAAATATTATCCTTTGTTGGTATAATTGTCAAGCCACAAATATATATGTAATAATACAAAATACATGTTTTAACCTCTTTTACAATAAGAGAGCATGTGAACTGTCCCTAAAGTAAATAATCATATACAGAAGAGACCAGAAAAATTAATAGATATGTCTGGGATAAAATTAAAACTAAAAAAGAGACTTGGAGGTCACTGAAAGAAAATTTTATTGAAAAGCATTTGCAAAGGCTGGTGGACTTCTAGTAACACAATCAAGAAGCCACACACGATCAAAATTGGCAACAGATTAAATACCTCCTGGTCCCGATGACACGCCACATCCCTCCTCTGTGGGCCCAGTTGATAGGTCCACCTTGGTCACATTCTTTCTGACCACCTAACCTATCATTAACTGACAACAAGTTTTCTGCCTTTTTAGAAATTAAGGCTATGTGACATTTAGCTAATTTCTCATTAAAGAATTTTTATAAAAAAGTTATATTCCCTTCAAACCACCCCTTCTCTATTTACATTAAAAATTCTTTATTCATATATTTCTTCATTAATCAGTTCAAAGTTTTGAAAATGCTCATCTTTACTTTTAGAGGTTAACTTATCCACCTTCAATATTAGAATCTTTTCTCCATTCTTATCTTTCCTTTGAACCAAGATTACCTGCATTCGTTCGATTGTATATTGTATTATTTTGACCACCAGGGGTAGAATACAAGGGAGGATCAATATTCCTCCTATGAACAATAACAATATTATTCCCCATTTTGACCATCCTCCTTCTATTAGTTGGGACCACCAAGAAGTATCCATGATTCCTGTCCAAGTCTGAACTGGCACATACTGTAAGCTATTTTTCTTATTTTAGTAGTGATTTCTTCAATTGCTTTCCCTTGATCATCTATTTGTAGGCAACAACTGGTCAGATTTAATTTGCCACACACTCGTCCTTCTTGAGCCAATAAGTAATCTAAAGCTAAACAATTTTAGTATACTGCTGTCCTAAGTTGAGTATTTTGTTTAGCAAGGAAGTTCAAAGCTATATCTGTCTCATTAGTAATAATCTCTAACACTGCTTGAAGTCTTATTATCCTATTTAACATATATATAAGGGTTCTGTATCCATACATCCCAAGTGGCTGGCCATATACCTGTATAATTATCTCAGGAGGCCATGAAGAATATGTATGGGAATTAGCTAGACATAACAACCTCATAGTAGAGTGTTTTTCTCAAGGCTGTTTGAAATAAGAGATGATAAGGAATGGTGGGTCGAGAACTGGAGGGAAGGGCGGCATTTCAAACTAATTGGAGAATGTGATTTATGACTGTTAATTAGGGGAGGGAATTGTGCTTTGATATTATGTGTTTAAGGGAGGAGAATTCAGATTTTGGCTTCGACTATGTACTTGCCAATGTCATGTTATTTGAATAAAGATTCTTTAAAGTAAACAATACCTCGAGGTTCTCTGAAGAGTAACATCTGTCGGAACCATGACATTAAGCCAAAATCTACAAACTTTCCAAACTTTCTAGGGGTCCTGAGCCCCAGTCACTGTCCCTAGACTTGAGGGAAGCTGACAAAGATTCAGGAGAACATTTCATCATGGAGAAAGAGAAATTGCTTGAAGCCAGCAAGCCGGGGGAGGAAGAGCTTTTGCAGGAGTCCCAGCTGGAGGCAAAACCCAAGCAGCTAGGAGAGCTGATCTGGTCGTCAGATTGGGCCCAGCCCAGCGGAGACTCCAGATGCCTCGAGACTGCCTTGCCACCCTCAAAAGCTTCAAAAGCAGACCGGTGGAGAGCTACCAGGTTGTCTGCCACTGAGGACTTGGGTGAGTGGAAATACCTGTCTACAGCTCATAGTCAGTCAGTGGAAAGATTTGAAGAGCTAGAGATGAGAAGCAGAAATCAACTCCTGCCGAGAGAAGCCTTCCAACCCCTGAAGTCCCCTACCAGGGCCTCCAGTCTCCAGGACAGCCAATCCCCAGACTGGTGTGCATATCAATCACCCAGTCTGGGCCCCCTGCAGCAATGGGGAATATGGCAGCCCCTGCAGGTGGAAAGTCAGCAATCCCTGAGCTTGCAGCAGCTAATAGAGGCCTTACAACAGCTTGGGGTGGTGCAGAAGCCAGGAAATCAGCAACTGGTGGGAGGACAACCACATCAAGGAGATTGGTCACCACCCCCAAATGTACTGCAACCGCTGATGGGTCCGCAAATGAGGGAGATCCAGCAGCAATCCCTACCCATCCAACAACCATTGAGGGGCCTACAGCAGCAGAGGGCGCAACAACTCCACACTGACCAGCAGTAGGGAGGTCAACAGCAGCCTCCACCCAGGCAGCTGCCTTTGGGAGACCCCTGGCAACAAAGGAGGCTGCAACTGCTGGTATTGCAGCCACAGCAGGGGGGGTGGCCACAGCCGACGAACGTGCAACCCCTGGGCATGCAGCAGCAGCCAGGGTAGGGCCAGCATCAACTTGGGGTGCAACAGCCACAGTGGGGGCCCCAGCAGCCAGTGATTGTTCAAACCTTTCAAATCAACCTTCGATGGGACCCAGAGAAGCTGATTTTTTTTCTCAACCAAGTACGCTCTCATTTGAACTGCTGGGCCTATCTCTACCTGGACCCAGCCGCTATGGTTGATGTGATTGCGTCCAGCTTAGAGGGAGAGGCATCCGAATGGCTGAATAATTTATACAATGAGCAAGCCCCCGAATTGGAGGACCCCCACCTCTTCCTCCTAGGGCTGAGAGAAAGATTTGAGGACCCATCCATTGGCCTCAAAGCAGGAGAACAAATCCACAAAATAAAACAAACCGGCAGGCCTGCCCTGGAGTACGTAAGAGAGTTTTGCAAGATAGCAGGTCACATAGAGAGGGGCCCTGAGCAGTCCCTAGTCCATCACTTCCAAGAAGCCCCTGTGTTATTTAAAGAAAAAAAAAGATGGGTCTCTTCATCTTTGCGTGGATTACAAAGGTCTGAATGTGGTGAGTGTGGAAAATAAATACCCCCTCCCTCTCCTGAAGGACTTACTAACCCACCTGGCTAAGGGGAGTGTCTTCACTAAATTAGACCTGAGAGAGGCATATTACCGGGTGAGAATAAGTCATATTACCGGTTGAAACTGCCTTCAACTGCCCTATGGGGAGCTATCAATTCAAAGTCATACCATTTGGACTACAGGGGGCCCAGCCATATTCATGCAGTTGATTAATGAGGTCCTACATGATCATTTATACAAAGGGGTTCTGGTGTATCTTGATGACATCCTGATATACAGCACGAATATGACTGATCATATAAAGCTGGTGAGAGCAGTGTTAAAGAAATATATATTTTATCAATCAATCCATACCTTTAAAATCCCTTTTTAACTCCTTACATAAAATTTAAATCTTATCAAAGTCATTATACCTATAAAAAGAAAACATATTATTCCACCAGACACCTTCTTATTTCATTTCCGGTCTATATTCTCTTCTTCTATTAACTTTTTGTTTACCACCTTTTCCGTATTACATTTCCCAACCATAGTCAAATCAATAATTTTCATCTCAGTAGTATTAACTCAGTCAAAATCTCTAAAAGCCTTTTTAACCCATCAGGTAAAATTTTAACTCTCATTTTTAAACCTAATTCTAGCTTTCTTTTTGTGCCAAGCAGGTTTCCACAAAAGATCCTCTAGTCTAAACCATCAAATCTTAATATTTGATTGTACATATTTCTCCACAGTTGAGTCTGATCGTAGTCCTCTTCTCTTTTTCCCAATATTGTCTGCACTACATAATCAGTCTTGTTCAGTATGGTAGTTATCCATTGTTTATCCATGTTGTCACTGTTCTCGATGTCTCATATTTGGAAATCAATTCCTGTTGCTTTTGGGATTGTAGATGTTTTAATTGGAATCCGCCTTTGGTCATCGAGATTCTCCATAACTTGTATATGAGATGTAATATCTTCCTCTGTGCTGATTGGTTCCTCTTCTGGTGTTGTTTGAATTGTAAAGTAGTCAGTTGGAATCTGGAAGTCAGTTTGAAGTTTTGTAATAAAGGCATTTATTTTAACATTCACACGTTCATTAAATTCATGTATTCTTCCCAGCATCCGATTACCAATAAATTGTAGATATATTTCCTCCATCTCATTAAGTTGTGGATGTAGTTGCATGCCGGCCTCTTTGGGGTTTTATCTGTTCTTCCTCTGTTGTTCCTTTGTCTATAAATTTGTCAGTTAAAGTTTGAGATTCAATTTTTAAATCTGGAGCATCATCTTTCATGTTCATTCTAAATTGTTCTTTAAGCTCCAAATTTTTTTCTAGTAAAAGTCCATAGTCAAGCTGTGGGTAAAATTCCATTTCAATAATAGAATAGTCTTAGTTTTTTGGTGAATGTTCAGTTTAGAAGGTAACTACAACAATAAGAATTCTATAGTAGGGATATTATAAGGTATAACATCCAAACAGGAATAGAAAAAAGCAAAAAAGTCAGGCCAGACAAGAAGAAAAAAGCAAAAAAGACCAAAGTCAACATTATAAAAAAAAATATATCCAATTTGTAATCCAAAATAGTAATAAAATCTTTAAGTTCCAAAAAATTTTCTAGTGTGAGTCCATAGCCAAGTTGTAGGTAAAATTCCATTTCAATAATAAAATAATCTTAATTTTTTGGTAAAAATTCAGCTTGGAAGATAAATACAGCAATAAAAATTCTATAGTAGAGATATTATAAAATGTAACATCCAAACAGAAATAAAAAAAGCAAAAAGGTCAAGCCAAACAAGAAGGAAAAAGCAGAAAAAACCAAAGTCAGTATTATAAAATATCCAATTTGTAATCCAAAATAGTAATAGAAAAAGGTGCCTTGAAAGTCAATTACTGTGTTTGTAATCCCAAAAAGAGAAAGTCCATATATCTAAGATATATAATTTGTACTGTAAAGTCAAGTTAAACTAATAGGAGAAAGAAAAGGGAAAAAAATGAAACCCTTCTTTCAGCTGGTTTCAACATCAGATAGGAATGTCTGGGCGTAGAGCCAAGTGTCTAGGCGTAACGCCAAGTTTAGACTGAATACACACCCGACAAAAGGGAGTGAAAGTTCTCAGCTTAGAATGGATACTTTCTTGCAACTTCAAGCCACAAAAAGCCACCCAGACTGCAGAAAAAAAGTTTTAAAATAAGCAATAATGTTCAGAAGGGGGGGAGGAAGAAAAACGCTCCACCCCCCTCCCTAAAGGGGGAGCTTCTGCTTAAGCTAAAGATAAGCAGGCAAAGAGAAAGAAAATCCATCTTCACAGTAAAGGTTTTTTCAGGATCCCTGAAATCCAGCAGCTCAAATAGTCAGTAAAAATTAATTATTTTTCTCAAAGCTTGTTTTCCCAAATATCCGAACGCCACTCTCTTAAAATAGGGAAATAATTCCAGAAGCTTTTGACAGGAAGGTAGTTAGGGTACCAAGAGGGAAGGAAAGGTCTCACCCGGATCACCCATGGTGGTTCTTTTCGCTTAGTTGTTCTTATGACTTTCGGCTGGAGCAGCTAAATGATCGGCCATGTTAATGGCCGATCTTTTCCCCGTCGGCGCAAAGGGGCTGTCTCGGACCGCGGAGGGAGCTGCCGCTCCCTCTGCTGTCAACGAGTGTCCTCCTCAGTGGTAGTTGCCCCTCCAGGGCGACGTTCGACCCTGGACAGGGTCTACCGGCGGGGGGAAACCGGCCGGCGAACAGAGCAGACTCTTTGCACGACCGCCTGCGCTGCAAACCGGAACCGGAAGTCTAAGTGAAATGTATTCTTGACTCTAGAATATTTAAAGGGAAATTGCAGTACCTAGTACAATGGAAGGGATACTTGTTGTCCGAAGCCACTTGGGTGAAATCTAGCAATGTGAAAGCCGACAGACTCATTAAAAGGTTTTATGAGAAACACCCCAACAAACCGAGAGATAGTCCCTAACATATGCTTTTGGTTACATTACAGGATGTATCCTTTTTGTAAGGGGGGGGCGGATGTCAACGCTGCTAACATCGGATGTTCTTGCTTTGACAATATATGAAAATGCAGTCATTTCCCCCTTAACTTGTGTGTTACTTTTAGAGTTAGAATTAGATGATGCTGGGGGGGGAGAAGGAAGAATGTGTATGGGAATTAGACATAATAACCTCGTAGTAGAGTGTTTTTCTCAAGGCTGTTTGAAATAAGAGATGATAAGGAATGGCGGGTCGAGAACTGGAGGGAAGGGCGGCATTTCAAACTAATTGGAGAATGTGATTTATGACTGTTAATTAGGGGAGGGAATTGTGCTTTGATATTATGTGTTTAGGGGAGGAGAATTCAGATTTTGGCTTCGACCATGTACGTGCCGATGCCATGTTATTTGAATAAAGATTCTTTAAAGTAAACAATACCTCGAGGTTCTCTGAAGAGTAACATCTGTTGGAACCATGACACTTGGTTTCCAACTGTTCGTAGAAAGAATGGAACAGTTTATGTTGCTTACTCTGTTTTTCTATTTTTACTACTTTTATCATAATGAGATTGACTGGGTCAGAGCCAGTACTGTCTATTCCCAATCCGAACTCCTGTAAAATCTTTCTGTCATTAACAGCTCTTTCCCATTCCTACATTTGGTGAAGTTGAGCATGACTGGATTACAGCTGTTAGGATTGCAGTTTGAGTAAGCTGTTCCTTTTCTTATGGTTAACAGCCATCCATGCTTATCCCCATAATTGGACGTGCTCCAAGACACACATCCCCACCCTGTATACTTGGTTGGGTTATAACATGGGGATACTGAACCCCAATCCCCCTGAAGATAATTATGCTGAATACATAAGTACTTTTCATTGTGAGTATAAGTGTGAATCCAACTCATGGAACCACACTTATGTAATCTCAAATTATGATCCATTACCCCACATGCATCAATAGTAAGGTCCACTGGAAAGTTAGGGTTCATAATTTTTGTGGAGTTCAATAATTTCCTTTCTCCAAACGCTGACCAGATTTCCAGATAAGTCTCCTTAATCTCCCCTCTTGGATCTTAACATATTATCTTATTATTCTGTATACAGGTGAGTATATAGTTTGGTTATGGGTACACTTCCCTTTCGTCCCTGTACACTCATAATAACTATGGCAAATTAAAGTTTGTATCGTCAGCCTTCCCTTCTTGGTGGTGGCAATGCAACTATTGCAGTTTGACTCCTGTGGGCTTGTTCCATAAAAGGTTTGGACCCAAACCCACAGTATCCAGATCATTATTTCTGTCATTCATACATTCCTGTCCCCCCACCACATCTTCTATGATTATTATATCACACTCCTCAGTAGAGAATGAATAGGTGCACAGTCACAACAATGTGTGCAATAGCAACAGTCACACCAACACTTGCAATTACAGACCCAGCACATCTGGTAGCTGCTCGGCTCTTTTGATAGGCATCTCTACTTCCTCTGTTCTAGACTTCTCATGGAATAGCAGGGACATCCATTCATTTCTGCAATAAAACAGAATAAGCAACGACAATAAAAGCAACAATCCTGCAAGTATTAGGCCAATCAATTCTCCAACAGGCAGCCACATTCAGCTCCTGGTAATTTTCAATTTCAATGGGTCTGTACCAGATTCAACCCTTCACCCCTTCTCTTTTGTTTGGACAGCTGTTTCTGTGGTCAGCAGCACTTGGTATGGTCCTTCCCACCTAGGTTGCAGTTTTCTTTCTCCAGGTCTTTATTAGGACCCAATCACTTGGTTAAAATTGATGAACAGCAAATTTGAGTGGTGCAGCTTGAGTCAGGAGTCCTTTTTTCCTGAGAACAGATAAATATCTGGACAGATCAAGGACATACTTTCTTTTTTTTTTTTAAATATATTTTATTAGATTTTATAGGGGTACAGGGATTACATTAAGGTGCTTAGGAACCACCATGGAGGTGGGTATATTAAACATCCAAAAAAAGAAAGACAATCACAAATATATAACTCAAATCAAGTCTTTTAAACTTCCCTCTCTAATTCCCTCATTTAATTTTACTTATTCAAATTAATAAATTCTATATAAGTTTCAAACGATCCTATCAAATATCAGTTACATTTCAATTCTAAAAATCCAAATCCTGTTTTTAAGCTTTACTAACTTACAATTACTATATTTCAATTAGCCTTAAATAGACATATTATTAACACTTCGGGTGCCCTTTTTTTTTTTACATAATTATATCTGGTATATTGTTCTCGCAACAACATTCCCATATCTTCTTCATTGATACCATTTTTTTCTCTTATCACCCATCCCTCTTATTCTCCTTTTATTTCCAAATAATTCTCTTAAAATAAAAATATCAGGCCAACAAATAAATTTCTATCTAATTTAAATATATATTCTATCAATGCCTCTATATCTATAAAAATCTTTTTAAACCAGTAGATAAAGTTTACTTCTCCAATACATATCATATCTAAAGCAGAGTAATATTACAAAGGGTATCCTCTTAAAAATTTCACGTGTTCCATTAGTTGTTAAGTCAGTCAAGAAATCAAAGCCTTTTTAATCCCATTAAATAAGACTTTAAAATACATTTTTAAATCTAACTCTAGGCTTCTTTCTATGCCATAGTGGTTTCCATAGTAAGGTTCCTACATAATCAAACCACACTATTAAAAGGTCCATATTCTTTAACGCTTCAAATGGTCAAAGTTCTCTTTCCTTTCTTCTAATAGCCTTTGGATGGTAAAAGCTGTTTTATTCCATGTTATATTTGCCAATTGTTTATCCACCTTTTCTCGATTTTCAATAAGTTGTATCTGAGTGTCAGTCTCTGTTGGTATTGGTATTGATGCTTCAGACATCTCTGTTGAAGTTGTTGTATAGTCATCAGACTTCTCGATAGGTTGTGTTGGAAGTTGAATAAAATTAGTTTGTTTTGTGGTTTCCACGGTTTCTCTCAGTGTAGGGAAAAGGGATTGAAAATAGGAGCTCACATCCTCTGCAGCTTCTAAAATTGTTTCCAATATAAGTTCATAGTCCAGTTGTGTATTAAGTTCCATATCGATAGTAATAAGGCTTTTTTAATCTTTAATCTTTAAAGAAGGCTCTACTTCATACGAATCAAGCAAGCATTCACCTTCAATTTTCAATAGGCCAGCTGCATCCGTTATCTTGTAGTTATCACTCTTTCAGGGTCATAGCCATTCCCAGCCATAAAGAAATATAATTGCAGTACCACTTTTCGACACAAGATGTCCTCAGCAAACCAAAAAATCGTGTTTTTTTTTCCTTTCCAAATAATAGATTTTTTATTTTTCGTGTTGAAAAGATGAAGAAAGGGTTCAAAATAATAAATGCGTAGTTGTAACAATAATAGTCAAGAATAAAATGTTTTCAGGTCCCCTCAGTATTCCAAAATTTAAATAGTCCATCAAAATTAACTGGTTTTTATTTATATATTTTTTTTTCCAACGCTGTTTTTCCCCATTGCCCAAACGCTGCTTCCTCACGACAGGGAAATAGTTCAAAGAAAGCTTTTAACAGGAAAGTAGTTAGGGAAAAAAAGGGGGTAGGAAAGGTCTCACCCGGATTCTCCACGGGGGTTCTTTCGCTTAGATGTTCTTCTGGCTTTCAGCTGGTGCGACGAAGTGATCGTCCATTTTATTGGGCGATCTTTTCCTCCGGCGGCCCTAAGGAGAAAGCTCGAACTGGGGAGAGCCGCCGCTCTTCCCCAGTCGAGCAGGAGCCTCCTCTAACGGTGGTCGCCTCTACGGGGCGACTTTCGACCCGATTAAGGGTCTACCGGCGGAGGGAAACCAGCCGGTGGGAAAGAGAGATCTCTCCGTACGACTGCTGGTGTCGCGATCCGGAACCGGAAGCCAAGGACATACTTTCTAATTATGTTATCTTTTAATTCTGTGTCTTCCTTTTTCTCAACCCTTCCCAGGTAAGGTACCCCAACATATTTCAAAATTCTAGAGTCAGTGAACCACCATCCTGCTTTTTGATTTAATATGGCTCTTACTTGGTGTGGGGTGCTAACTATAAGTGCTCCTCCAAAGGTGAGTTTTCTACTTTCTTGGACCAGTATAGCTGTGGCTGGAATGGCCTGAATACAAACCAGCCATCCCCTTATGACTGGATCCATGATTTTTGACAAGAAGGCAATATTTCTTTTCTTATCTAGCCATTTTTGAGTAAGGACCCCTTGTGCCACTCCATTTTCAGTATTCACATATAAATGGAAGGTCTTCTCCAGATTGGGTAAGCCAAGAACAGGAGAAGTAGTCAGGGCAGTTTTTAAGATGTCAAAGGCCTGGGTTTCTTCTGGTGTCCATATTCTAATCAAGAAGCCACACACAATCAAAACTGGCAACGGTTTAAATACCTCCTGGTCCTGATGACAGACCACAGCCCTCCTCCATGGACCCAGTTGATAGGTCCACTATCATTAACTGACAACAAGTTTTCTGCCTGACAAGTTTCCTGCCTTTTTAGAAATTAAGGCTATGTGGCATTTAACTAATTTCTCATTAAATATATATATATATATATATATATATATATATATATATATATATATATGTAGGTCTTTGGTAATTCGGGTTTTCTCCCGCGTAAAATTGAAAGTGTCTTGGCGACGTTTCGACGAAGT